>BSBK01001087.1:0-1200000 GCA_027943335.1 Chamaecyparis obtusa | reverse complement strand
CTCTTGTTTCCTGAGGCTACATCTCATCTTAGCATCGCTTGGCTTTTAGTTTCCTGCTTTAGTTTGCTTTCCTGCTTTAATTGGTTTCCTACTTTTAGTTCATTTCCTGCTTTAGTTTTCCAGCTCATGCTCTTGCCTTCAATTGTCTTTGAGATTTTCTTCGACTCTTCATGGATTGGAACTGGTTCATACTTGGGGGCATTCTCCTATCACTTTTGAAGGTTTTATTTGTGCATCAGTCACCAACGATTCTCGTTGTGTCTGCCTGCTAATGCCTAGCTACTTTTGAGATTTCTCTCCTTGAGGGTCTCTCATGTATCGGTCGCTAGTGGTCCTCATTGTGCCTACCTATTGATACCTAGCTTTCATTCAACCTCTCTCTTTTGGGATCTCTTCCTTACATCAGTCACTAGTGGTTCTCACTGCGTCTTCTTGTTGATGTTTCACTAGTATCTTTTATGAGTTCTCACCTTGAAAATCTCTCTCGTATCAGTCACCAACATTTCTTGCTACATTTTCTAGCTGATACTTTGTGTAGTTTCCTGATATCTTCTTGAGACTTCATCTCTTGCGACGGTCACTAGTGGTTCTCACTGCATCTGCCTACTATTGTTATCCCATCGAGACTTTGAACATCGTTCACTTCTGATTTGATTTTTAATCCGCTTGAACACAACATAAACTAAAAATGGAAACTAATTTTGTGTTCCTCTGAATCATGCTAAGCTTTCCCTTTGCTTGTTTTTCTTTTTTCTTTATCATTTCTCCTCGAGCTAATCTAAGATGTCTTTCTTTACTAAGAAATGTGAAGACTAGAGGCATGATCTTTTCTTTGCTTTCTATTTGCTGGTTTAGTTCCAATGATCCAAAGAATCTATTTAAGAGGGGTGTCCATCTGTAAGAGCCTTCATCTCATATTGGATGGCCATACGTACCTCGACTCCTTTTATATAGATGCTTTGGTGAGGTTGGTTCTTCGCCTTGTCTATTTTGAGTGACTTCTTTCTGCTGCAAGTAAAATTGCTAACGCTCATCCTGCTAAGTGAATGTAAGGGTCACTGCAAGCACTCTTTGGAAAAATAAGGAACTCTCATGTGTCTGGTATGTTTTTTCGCAAGCAACATTCAAGTCATTCTAGCAATTGTGCTTTGATGCTTATGTTAACTTGCTAAATCAAAAGGAATAGGTGTTCAGGTCATTTTGGCTTCTTGTGCCTTAATGCTTACACCTCATTCTGACAAATCTAAGACTTATGTCATATTCATATTCTCATAATTGCAATATTAGTGAGGATTGTATGACATCTTGCAATCATCCCATGCTTAAACGAACTCAATGATGATAAATATGGTGAGTCCAACAACCAAGTCCTAGGGCTTGCATTCTCATTCTAGGCTTGCATTTAGCTTAGGCTTGCATTTGAGATAGTGTTTGGTGCTCTCTTATCTCTTCATCGAAGGTTTTCATCTTTTGTTCCGGTTTCATCATGATTGCACAAGTTTTCAGGATCGAAATTGAAATCTAACATCTCTAGATAGCTCGAAATCGCATTTTAAATTCAAAGACCCTTTAGGATTGGACACCTATGTAGTTAGTCTTCTAGCATCATCTTCCTACCAGATCCTCATCTTTGCATCATGTTCTCAAGATCTTTTCTCTTTTCCTCAAGTCAACTCTAGTCAACTTTGGTCAACCATGGTCAAACTTGGTCAACAAGACCTTTGCTTTGCTCCGATTTTCTTCTGTAGCTTCTCAAATCTAGTCTAATTGCTTCTACTTTGCAACCTTTTGTTGTCAATCATCCTTCTAATATGTCATCTTTTGATTTCGCTCCCAAGGGGGTAGGATGATTGCATCATTTTGAATCTTGTTGAATCAATTCTTGAATCAGTCTGATTTGAATTATCAGTTCTCATTGCTAGGGGCATCTTGGTGCCTTGCATCTGGCTATCTAGTCATCTATCTTTTAGATATCTGAGCAACCTAGCTCAGATCCTCAGGAATCAAGCTTCATTCTGGAGATGGTTCTCAAAATCTTTTAGGTATTGGGGCAATCTAACCCTAATTCCTGGGAGTTGATCTTCATTTTGGGGATAGCTCTCAAAATCTCTTTTAGAATGTTATCTAGACAATCTAACTTGGGTCTCAGAGGGCTAAGCTTCCTATTGGGGCAATCTAACCCTGATTCTGGAGACAGTCCTAAGTTTGCATCTGAATCTCATTCTGGGCATTGGGGTAACCTAACCTTGATTCTCATCTTCTCTCAAGACTGTTGTCTTCACAATCTAACTTAGACTTCAAAAAATCATGCTTTGATCTATTCGGTGTCTTGGCAACCTAACCTAGACTCCTGAATTTCTTTTCATCTGTCATTTTAGACTATTCTTTGAATCAACGCACTGTTTGCACATCAATTCAAAGAGGGGCAAATGTAATAACCTAAAATTGTCACCTAATAAATTCAATTAATTTTGGTGCATTTTCAATAATTTTACACCCTCAAAGTCCTAGTTCTCTAGGCAATTTTCTCTCTCCTACCTGACTGAATTTGACTTGATGTCAATTGCAAAAACCCTAATTTGCATTAATCAAATATTAAAATTATTTCCTAAAGTCTTTGACTTTTATTAGCTAAATTACCCCTATGATAAATTAATTTAATCCTAAAGTCCTAAGTACTTGAAATTAAATTAAAATCCACCCCCTTTAGCTAATTACCCATGAAAAGGAATTAATAATTGCTTGATATTCGAATGGACACACCTTTTTGAATTAATAATTCAAGATATTCGAAAGGCCACCTGTGTGGCATTTTCCATTATTTTTATTAAGTAATTCTTGCATTTTTGTCTCAAATGGAAATGAAGGCTCAAGAGTTTCAAATCAAGAACCCCTTCATTCCCTTCTCAAGCTTTTCTATTTAATGGACCTCATTTTCTTCATTGGGGAGGTAATTTTTGAGAGCATCTACACTATAGGCAATTTTAGTCTCAAATATTTCATTGTTTTCAAAGCTTAATTCATTAATTAGTTTAATATTTCACTTTAGTATAATCTTGCATCTCATATTAGATTAAGTTTGCTTAATTGTTCTTAGCTTAATGTCATTTTCATTTCAAGTTCTTTAGATTAAATTGCACTTCATCTTTACTTTCAAGTATCTTAGATTAATTGCATCACATTCTAGTTGAACTTCATTTTAATTGCTCATCTTTCATGCTTTCAAATCCTCCATTGTAGGAATGGTCTTATGGTTCTTGGCTCTCCAATCTGAGAGTAATTAAACACCCCACCTACATAGGAGGAAACAGGTCACTTCACAATGGATTTCAGATTGGGTAATTCATACTCTTGTAATTCAATCATGTGAGTAATGACTATGTTGCATTTGTGCCTGATTTAGATGTCCACATTTAGACACACACAGAACCTAAACCAAAATGGTGGAAAGAGAATGATTTCTGTGACTTTCATTGTAGTAAGGGTCATAAAACCAATAACTATTTATGCTTGAAGCATCTCATACAAGACCATATTGATAATGCAAAAATCCTAATTGACAATCATAAAAGCAATAATGATCATATAACATTCACGAAACCATTTCCGAAACATGGTCAAGGAGATTCATCTTCTCAGCCTAATATGGGTGCTAAGGTCAATTATACCTACTCTGGAAATAATGTTTTCATTAATATGGTTGAGCCATGCGTATCTGAGAGTTGCAATGTCATCACAATTGTAAGAAGAGATAGAGATAGTCAATCAGCCAATGCAGTTACTCAATCACAAGCTCAGACCCATCTAAGAGGACAAAATTTAGACTCATCAAATGTCCCTAAGATGCCCTTTAATCTTTCATCTACTTCTAAATAGAAGGCTTCCTCTAAAGCTTCAAATCCTAAGGATACAAGACCCACATCTTATAGCATTTTCCAACAACTCCAGCATACTAATGCAAAAATCTCCATGTTTGAGTTGCTTCGAATATCTCCAGCTCATCGAGCCATTCTAGACAAAGCACTGCTCGGATCCAATGTTCCTGATGATCTTGATTTAGATAGATTCTAGACTATGGCTGGTCATCTAACATCCTCACAATATATCTCCTTTTCAGAGGAAGATGATAACTCCTTGAGTCATCCACATAACCAACCCTTGCACATTGAAGTTTTGATCCAGAATCGTAGAGTCAAACTCATGTTGATAGATGGAGGTGCTAGCCTAAACATTTGTTCTTATAGCTTGATCACACAATTGGGATTATCAAAAGCTACCATTGATCCTAAGAAGAAGATAACTATCAAGGCATATAATGAGAAAGAATGCTCTTCCAAAGGAACTATTCTCTTACCTATCAGAACTGGTCCAGTTATCAGAGATATCACATTTCAAGTTCTTGATCTACCTTTAGCTTACAACATTCTTCTAGGGAGACCCTGGATACATGAGATGAAAGCTATTCCTTCTACATAGCACTAGTGTGTGAAATTTCCTTATGAGGGGGTAGAAGTGACCATTCTAGCAGACATATCTACACCTTGCAATGCATTGAAAGAAAGTGCGTATAAATTTTTTCCTAATAATAGAGAATCTTCCACTAAGAAAACAAACATGGTGTCCACATCCAACATGGAAGGTGTTGCAAAAGATGTTACAATCAAAGAAAAGGGTATGGGAGAATATACTATAGAGCTAGTCTTATCTTTGACATCTCTCCCTATCTCACCTATGTCTTATGGACAATCTCTAAAAACATCCAAACCAGAATCCAAAGAACCTCTTGAAACCTATAAAGGAAATTTTGTTGTAGAACAAGTGTCCAAACAAGAGTTTGAATAAGATGAAGCTGTGCTTGCATGGCTATACAAAGATGAACCTAAATCCCAAATTGTTCAAACATGTGACTCTAAAATACCAATGATCCCTTCTAAGTCATATGGCCCAGGGGATAAACTAATAGCTAAAATGGGATATCCAGGTAAAGGACCTCTAGGAGTGAGAGGAAAAGGTCTCATGGCACCTATTTCACATACTGGTAGGTCAAACAAAGATACTACTAGCTTAGGCTTAAAAAGAAACCCTTTTACCTCAAAGGTAACTACTGTCATGTCATAGAGAAAATCACACCTGAAGAAGCCCTCCTCGAGAAAGAAGAAATAGAATAATCTTATAGCGATGATTCAGACACAATTGATGAGCTCATTCCTTATGAGTGTTTTCCTAAAGAAATAAAAGACCTCCTTGAGACTAAGGATGACCCAATTAGACGAATCAATGTGGTAGAAACACAAGAACCTACTACTACACAAAGGTCAGTTGCCACACAAGAATTGACTGATCTTGAATCTAGACAAGAGGAAAAAAATAGTGTTTCTAAAATAGACTCTCATGAGTATGAATTTAAATGAGAATCTGAAGGAAACCCAGCTTGGGGGATCCGTCCAGATTTCACCCATGTGCTCAGATTTCCTAGATCTCCAGAATCAGAAAATGAATCTAATGACTATGAATGGGGAGTCATTCTTGAAGAAGATGAACTCATTACAAAAAAACATGTGGATTTTATTCACCAATATGTACCTAGACCCAATGTAAGTCTAGAGAAAATTAATGAACTTAACGAGTCTGATCCACCTATTCCTGAATTGGACTCCAATAATGTCGCTAAAACTTTTAATGAACTAAACATCTTGAGTAGCAGTATCACCTTTAATTTCACAAGTCAAATAATTGCCAATGATACCAATACCATGTGCATTAATATAGTTAGCCAATCCATTCCCGAGCTTACTATCCAACATCTAGAGCTAATAGACCAAATGTCCGAAAATCCAAACCAAGATATCTATACTTTCATCTCGGACTATGCCCTTGCATGCTATCTCAATGCCATTGAACCCATGACCACTTCCATTAGTGAACCAAGTGTTAGCATGATGGAGTCAGACATCAAGTATCTTAGTCAAAAGAATAAAAATAAAAAGAAAAAGAGTTCTGAGGGTGAAAACCACTTTATGGCAGTCTCAGAACTTACAAAAGTAAAAATAAAAGACGTATTTGAAGGTGAAAACCTCTTTGAGGTGCCTAAGGATGAGATATTTGATGTCCTTCTGAGTCATTTACAGGATAGATCTCTAGTTCTAATTGAGCCTACTCAATCTATCAACTTGGGAACAATAGAGGAACCACAGTTGATCCATGTAGCTCAATCATTATCAGAAGAAGAAAAGCAAAAATTTACCACATTCCTAATGGAGAAAAAGATCAACTTTGCATGGAAATATTTAGATATGCTAGGATTGGATCCTGATCTTATAATGCACCATCTATCTATCACTCCAGGGGTCAAACCTGTTAAGCAAAAATTGAGAAGGATGCATCCTCATGTTGCAATCTTGGTAAAAGCCAAATTAGAGAAATTGCTAAAAGCTAGATTCATTCATGTTATTGAGTATGCTGAATGGATCTCAAATATTGTACCTATTTCTAAGATAGATAAATCAATTAGAGTGTGCATAGACTTTAGAGATGTGAAAAAAGCATGCACCAAGGATGATTTTCCACTACCTAACATTGACATGATAGTGGACATGACTGTGGGTTTTGAGATGTATTCCTTAATGGGCGGCTTTTCTGGATATAATCAAATAAAAATTTCTCTAGAGGATCAAGAGAAAACTACTTTCACATGTGCATGGGGTACATTTTGTGGAATGTCATTCCATTTGGGCTTAAAAATGCTTGTGCTACATATCAGAGAGCTATGACATCTATTTTTCATGACATGATGCATAGAACTATGGAGGATTATGTTGATGATACTTTAGCAAAATATACGATAAGATCTACATCTAAATGATTTGAGCAAAATCCTAGATAGAATGGAAAAATTAGTCTTAGACTCAATCCTAAAAAGTGTGCCTTTCGTGTCACTTCTAGAAAGCTGTTAGGATACATTGTCTCAAAGAAAGGTATTGAAGTTGATCTAGCTAAAGTTAAAGCCATCATGGAGATGCAACCTCCTAAGAACATCAATTAGATGAGAACATTACAAGGGAGAGTCTAATCTATTAGATGCTTCATATCACAACTTGTAGAAATATCATAGCCTTTTACAAAAACATTACATAAAGGTGTGACTTTGGCATGGAATGAGGAATGTGAAAAGAATTTTAATCATATCAAGAAATATTTATCAAATCCTCCTATCTTGATGCCTCCTATTCAAGGGAAGCCACTGATCCTGTATGTCTCTGCCACTGCTACATCATAGAGGGCATTGCTAGCACAACATGATGACAATAAGAAAGAGTGAGCTATATACTATATCAGTAGAACATTGGTTGCATATGAGAAGAAATATTCTATGATCGAGAAAGCTTGTGTAGCTGTGATCTTTGTATCATAGAAACTAAGACATTATATGTTATCTCATACCACACATTTGGTAGCTAAGATAGATCCACTAAAATACCTACTAAGAAAAGTTTCCCTCACGAGTAGATTAGCTAAATGGGTGATGCTCTTAAGTGAATTTGACATTGAATATGTTGAAAGAAAAGCTATAAAAGGCCAAGTTATTGTTGATTAATTGGCAGATGCACCTATGTTTGATGACACATCAATGCAAATGGAATTCCTAGATTCCTCTATCATGAATCTTTCTTCTAGAGAATGACAATTGTTCTTTGATGGCTCCTATACATAGAATGGATCTGGAGTAGGCATATTGTTCATAACTCCTCAAGGATATTCAATACCTAAAGCATTCAGATTAAAGTTTCCTTGCACAAACAATATTGATGAATATGAAAACCTTCTTAATGGTATGAAAATAGCAATTGAGTGAAGAGTGATAGAGTTACATGTTCATGGAGACTCACAGCTTGTAATACATCAGGTCAATGATGTGTACCAAAAAAAAGATGAAAAGCTAGTTCCTTACAAACACGTGGTAGATGATCTCAAGAAATATTTCATCTCTATCACATTTGAGCAAATTCCTAGATTGGAGAATAAGGCTGCTGATGCTATGGCAATGCTATCCACTTTATTACAACAGCCTGAACATGAGCTACATTATGAGTTCCTGGTGGAAGCATTGTCATTCCCAGCCTATGATTTCCCAGAAACTCGAATGATTTTCACTGTTGTAGGTCATGATTCCTCTAGATATAAAAAACTATTTTCCTATCTCCAAGACCAAATCATTCCTGATTCCTTTAACCGGTATGAGAAATGAAACCTTATCCGAAATGCATCTCGATAAGTTATCACTGGCAATGATCTTTACAAATGAAGTCTAGACGGTACTCTTCTTAGGTGTTTAGAACATGATGAGTCTCAATGCGTGTTAGAAGAAGTCCATGACAGAATATGTGGGTCACACTTGAATGGTTTAACACTAGCTCAAAAACTTATTAGGGCTAGGTACTATTGGCCTGAAATGGAAAAAGAGGCTATCAAGTATGCAAAGAATTGTAAAAAATGTCAAGTCCATGGGAACTTGATTCATGCACTAGGAGATATCTTATCCCTTTTACTACACAATGGTAATTTCAACAATGGGCATTTGATCTTATCAGAGCCATACATCCCCATTCTTCTAATGGACATACCCACATAATCACAGCTACAAATTATTTTACAAAGTGGGTAGAAGAAGTACCTTTAACTCAAGCAACCGACAAGAAAATTTCTATGTTCATTTTGAACTACATCATATGTCGGTATGGTATCCCTCATTCTATAGTCATAGATAATGGTGGACAATTCAAAACTAGAGACTTATATGATCTATGTGCTAAATTCAAAATTACACAACGTTGGTCATCTATCTACTATCCTCAAGGGAATGGACAAGCAGAGGCTTCCAACAAGAATCTATTGAAAATCTTGCACCATACAGTTAATAAAATAGGAGGGACTAGCATCTCATGATCAATCCAGCTCTCTGGGCCTATAGAACAAGTATCAGAACACCCACTGGGGCTACACCATTCACTTTAGTTTATGGGTCTAAAGCAGTACTACCTATTAAGGTTGAAATCCCATCACTAAGGATTAGAATGCATGGTCTAGCAACTCATGATGACTACAAAGTGTCTAGGTTGCAAGAACTTGAACTACTAGATGAGTGTAGACAAGCATCATATGATCATCTCAGAGTATATTAGAAAAGAATGTCTAGAGGCTACAACAAGAAAGTCAGACACAGAAAATTTTAAGTTGGTGATCTAGTCTTAAGAGAAAATCCTAAAAATCAATCACATAGAGAGTGCAAAGGGAAGTTTGAAACCAACTGGCTGGGTCCCTTTGTAATCACTACTACTTTTGGCTCTAGTGCCTATCAACTCTCAATGACTGAAGGAGAACAACTCTGAGAACCAATCAACATTCTCCATCTGAAGAAATTCTACACCTAAGACATTTAGTCTATGGTAAAATGTCTTGAAAAAAATCTTAAAAATAAAAAAAGTCTTGAAAAAATGAACATCTTGGTGAAAACCTAGCAATAGGCGCCTTGATGATTCACCAAAAAAATAAAAATATCAAAAGTACAAAAAAATTCAAAAAATGAAAAATTCAAAAAAATGAAAACTTGGAAATAGGCGCCTTGGTAGCAAAAATAGAATCTCTACCAAGATGGTGAAAACTTGACAAATAGGTGCCACTTATTTCAAAATGCTTCATCTATCAGCACAATCTTGGTCTTTCCCAGCTTTCAGTCTTGCTTTAGTTTGTACATATTTTCCGGTTTGTTTTTCGCATTCCTATTTTCAATAAGTCGGTCTGTACACCATGAGCTCAAGCATATATATCATATCAATGTTCAAACTTGGGGGCAATCAATGTCATATCCTATGGTCTCCAGTATACTTTAGACATGTCATATCTAGTCAGAGTCCTTTGAAGCTTCATCTGAGTCAGTCAGTCAGTCTCCTCTCTAGAAAGGATTTTGCATCTACAACAACGCAATCAAACATCAACACAAACTGAAAACAATCTATGCTTCTTCATGCTTTTATCTCCTTGTATGCTTACTGATTCACACTAAGATTTTTGCATATTGTGTCCCTTCGAGCTCTTCGATAATGTCCTTTATAGGATTTAGAGAGTTATGACTAGGGGCATAATCTTCTCTTTGTCTTTTATTTGTATGTGAAAATCTAACAACTTTAGAAATTATGGATTGAAATGGTGTCTGTCTGTAAGAGCCTCTATCTAGAATTGGATGGCCATGAGTACCTTGACCATTGATACCTAAAAAATTCAAGGAAGTTTGATCTAACTATTGTCTTTTTGAGTGAGTTCTTTCTCCTACTATGAAACATGATCTTACCTAAGGATGTGAATGATAAAGGGTCACTACGGGTAATTCACACTGGATTTGGAATTATCTCTTGACTGTTTGATGTGTTTGTAATAAAAGGTGTATTCTAGTCATCATGACGTTTATGTTTTGATGCTTATACAAATTTCTATATCAAAATGGTTATGATATTCAGGTCATCTTAGCATTTGTACCTCGGTGCTTATATCTAATCCGATATTCCAAAAACAAAATTAATATTCATATGTCCATGGTTTTCTAACCAGTGGTCATTGTATTGATTCTTGCGCATACAAATCGATATTCATATGTATATGGTTTCCTAACTAGTGGGCATTGTATTGATTTATCCAGTTACCTAAAAATTCAATGATGAAAATGACTGACACATGATCAGTGACTAGGTCCTAGGTCTTAGGTTGCATTTCATCTGCATGTCTCTTTGCGTTTTTCATGATCTCACAATGGCTAAATAAACTTCATTGCTTAAATGATTCTTCAATCGCATCTTCAAATCTAACAAAAGTTGAAACCTAACACAAAGGTCTCTTCATGGAACCGCAAGTAGTTACCCTCCTGGGTTAAACATCCTTTTTCACATAAGACTGAGTACTTGTCTTCATCAATACCTACAAAACATATCATGTGTATCATTTCATTACATATCATAATCATTCCATCTATTGCATTACATTGCATACATGTGCATAAATCAAAAGCATACATCTTTCCATAATCAATTACATTTGCATAACATCCATACATATGAAAGAAATCATTGCATTGCATAAATCCATACATACATCCTACACTACTCATAGCATATCAACATCACATGATATCATCATAAATCAAATATGACAAGTACAAATGAAGTCATAACCAAAATCTCAATCTCATATATATATCATATAAACTTGGAACTAGTCAAGGGTGCACTACTGGCACAATGTACAAAAGAATGAGCCCGTATGAGCTATCAGAAGATCAAGACAATATATCTATGGACAAAAAGAGAAAAAATATTAGAATATCTAGACAAGTTAGCTATCGGCCTGCTCCTCTGCATTTGGTGCAGGTGGCAGTGGTGCATCTAGTACTACCTCTAATCGGGGTGCTCTGGCTCCCTCTAATGCTATCATATACTTGGAATAAGTAGGAACTCTTTGAGCAACAAGAACAACAACATAATAAGGACACATAGTACGTAGCTTGAGAGGTCTGATGGGTCACCTCTTTTTGTAATCTCCTATTCTCCTCTCAAAGCTCAGAACACTATTTGTCAGCCTCTAGAAATTGCTCCTCCCAATGAGCACTTCATACCTTCAGGTCCCTGACCTATAATCTAAGTCGTCTAATGGTCTCCTACGGAGTAAGTGGTACACTAGGATATACATCGACTGTAGGCATATCAGTATCCCCAGCTAGCTACTTAGTAGTCTCTGCTCTCTATGCCTTACAACGTCTAACCTCAGCACCAAGATCAAAACTGGTATCACCTTGTAAAGGATCCAGGTCATCACCTACAAACTACTTTGCACCAAGTATATCATCTATGCTATCAACACTACTTAGAGTGCCACTCTCTCTTCTAGTTGATATCCTCTGTAATAATGCAGGCCTACTTGCTGAAGAACTAGTGGGATGTGGTGGTGGTCTCATGTGTCCTGATGGTCTCATCTATCTAGATGGTCTTTGTGGAGGTGTAAATACCACTCTCAATCTCAGAGGTGTAGGCTGGGGCATCTATACCTGTGTTTGTCTCTGTCCTTGACCCATCAGAGCACTTGTAACATCCATAGCCTCCTCCATGGAAGGTATAAGCTCCGTCAGATCTGAAAACCTATAAATGGGATGATCTACAAGCCATGCAATGAAACCATCTGTAACACCTACATCTGGAACATCTGCTTGATAATCCCAGTCCCTGCCAACAATACCACTATACTCCTGTGTACAATGAGCATATGATAACTGAGGGCCCAATCCTAATCCAAGCTCTCTTAGAATCTATGCATAAGAAACATGCTCCTATGGTGCATCATGGATGATGCCATACTATCTCCATACTCTATTAATGAGGAAGTGCTCTAGAACTACGGTAGACCACCCAATCAATATGCAGCTTTGACATAAATAACTAAACTACTCCCTTGCAGTAGGCCAGGCCTCTATCAGCAAGTATGGTCTCCATACTAGAAAAGTCATATCATCAAGGCACTGACTCTAGTACTCTATGTGGCCCATACACACCTATGTAACATATCCAAAATAAACATATATCATAGGCTCTTGCTCCTGACACTGTGTCTGACACACCGGTCTCAATACTAAGATATGCTCCTAGGCCCATATTTATAGTACCAATGCACCGAAAGCAAATGAATTTCTCTCTTGATACACAATCTCATGCATCTCAAAGAACATATGTGCTAGCATGCACTGACCCCAATCCAAATCAAAAGGAGTCACCATCAGTCGCACCACCATTGGGGCCCAGCCCATCAATAGACCATTCTACTAATAGCCAGACATGATAATGCCTCCTATCATACCAGCTATGATGCACTCTAGTCTATGGGTCTGTCCATAGCATTATACTAAAGTCTCCCAAGATATAGATCCAGTCAACTGTGTGTCATCTCCAAACAATCTACGGAAAGCAAGAAGACTAGAGTTCCCCAAACTCACATAATCTAGATGAGGACCATGGAATGGAATGCATAATATCCTATATACATCCTCAAGTGTGATAGTAATCTCTCCAGTGGGTAAGTGGAAAGTCTGGGTCTTTAAATGAAACTGCTCTATCAATGCCATCAAAAGTACATGGTTAACCCTAATCTCGGGCAACCGAATTAGATACTCAAACCCACAAGAAGCAAGATGAACCCTCATAGGGTCAGGCAGTGAAACACAGAGTCTCTGAGTCACAGGATGTGAGATGCGCACATGAACATTAGGATAAATGACCTACACAGCACAGAAACAAGGAACCCTATCAGTAATTTGGTTGAAAAATAGGCTACAAGTACACAAATTGAAAAGTTCACTATCTCAGAAGGTGCATTAAATGCTCAGCAATCAGTCTAAGAAATTAGAAAATCAAGATTTTTGAGCTAAACATGTGTTTTTGGCTCACTGTTTTCCATATGATAATTCAGACTGGCACCAAAACTTGTATGAGTTTCAGTAGCATATCAAATGACAAATCATGGGCATATGAGTTTCTAAGTCTTCTCGTACGATAGAGGAGGGACATGATGAAATGTCGTACGACTCTTGGGTCCCTCTCATACATGTTTCAGTGGGTTCTCAAATGATAAAGGAATGGAAATTGGAGAGTCGTACAAGTCACGAAGGATAGTCATACAAGCTTTCACGCATGCAAGAATTGAAAATTAAAAACATATGAAAAATGACCTAAACATGCTACAAACTTGCAAAAATGAAATTTTCAAAGAGGCACAGAGGTCCACTTACCGGATGTCCATACTATGGAGGTCGCTGATGTCTCCGGCTATGCTCAAATCGGTGGGAACTGACAAGTACCTTCATTTGAGCCATTTTCTTGCTCATAGGGCTCCACAAGGTTTCACAAAAGTCAAAAGTGAATAATGAATTGAAAATGAGCCCTTTTTGCCTTTATATAGCTTTTGACCTAATTTTCAAAAGTGCTCTATTTTTCACAAAAATTGCACTCTTGGCTAATTTCAACGTTTTGAACCCATTTTTGGGATCAAACTCAAAATCTGAGATTGTTTACTATGTCAAAATTCTGATTTAAAATTTTCAGACCCAAGACGGTCAATTGCTTGCATAAACGACCTTCAATCATCATAGAAATCCAGAATTCAACTTAACTGATTATCTTACATCAAACTATCAAAATTTCAACTTGGTTACCCATGGTCAACTCATGGTCAAATCTACTCAACCTTGGTCTCCAGGACCTCCAAATGATGCATAACACATTCTTGGACGTGCACAACCACTTCTCAAATCAATTAACATGCTTCTAAACCATTCAACACTGAATTTTCTTGTCAGATTTCAATTTTAATCCTGAAGGGGGCATGGTATTGCATATCATTCAAGTCTATAAATCTAAATCTGTAATCAAATCTTTCCTTAGTAATCAAGACAAAAACAATGTCTAGTTATTGATTCATCAAAAGACCTTGTCGCTTGGGGCACATCACTTGGGGCATATCAGATTCATCAAGATCTATATCAATCTAGTATCCTAATCTATCTTGTAAACTATATTAAATTTTTATAACCATTGGTTCATTAGTGTTATTTCCTTGGTTCTTGGTAACTGATGGGTTCAGGATGTGATACCACTATGATTCTTTTGGACAATCAGGTCTGGAATCGGTCACTCACTTCTTCGCAATCATAAGGTTCAGAATCAGGCATTTTGGCACTTTTTCATAATCATCAGTTCATCATTGCTATAGTTAACATTTTTCTTTGGTCAATCAGGACCTAACATCTTCAAATCTTTTAATCAGTTTCTGTCTCGGAATCGGTTCATCTTTCAAATCAATTTCAACATAAAAAATAGATTAATATTTAAACCACTATGCTTTGCACAGTGATTCAAAGAGGGGCAAAATGTAATACCCCAAAAATGGGCTATAGGTTCATTAATCTCCTACATCCTCAAATTGAAATGAAATCGACATAAAAGTCCTAACCTAAGGCACATCTAAACATCAAAAACCTAATTGATTATCCTAAATTATGCATCGGGGAATATTCCTAATTTATCCTAATTATCTTTAATTTAATAATTATTTGGCGATAAATCACATTTATCCTAAAGTTTGATTAATTGAATACTCTGAATATTTAATTAATGAGATTTAATTCTGCCACTTAATCATTTAATTAAATTTATTCCTAAATTGTATTATTTTATTTTGACAATAAATCGAAATATCTTATGACTAATTGATTAAATTCTTATTTAATTAATTAATGTCAATTGTCAAATTTAATGATATAGTTTTTGAATAAAAGTTTGATTTAGTAATTGATTAACCCATAAATCAGTTATTCTTAAGTTCAAAATTAGTTAAGTTGAGAATAAATCACTTTATTTATTTAATTAATTCATAATTATCTATGCACATTCAAGGAGCAGTTAAACTTTGAATCAAAAGATCAATTCAATTTGTTATAAATTTAAACTCAACTCTCTTTTGAGTTGAAAGCTGATCTCAACTTCTGATTCGAGTTAAAAAGTTGTTCTTGCATGATTTTGCATGATTATGTGAGTTGATTTAATTCTGATTTCTTGTTGACTCAAAAATCAACCCGAGTTCATCAAAAGTGATTTATGACTTTTCTCATGCACCCTAAAGCCCTATATTTCTATAAAATCAAGGCTTCAGCTCTTCATAATTATCTCTCAATCCATGAAATTGCATCCTTACGTTGTCGAATTGGTGATCAAAGAATCTATCTTTTACGAATCTAAGCTATTGTGAGATTTTCATTTATTTTTGAGCATTCATATCATTTAGCATATCATTCTTAGATCAATTACATATCATATCAATTTCATCTAAATTAGATTCATATCTAATTTTTCATCTTATTGCATAGAAAATACAAAAATATAGATTAAATTTGCATCCATCCTACATTCATCTTTTGCATTCAAATCTTTTGTTTAGGTGTTGCATTATCACTGGTCTTGGTCTGATTTGAGAATATCATACTTGCACCTACTAGAAGGCATTAAATTGCCTAGTTAGCTTAGTTTTCATTATTTACAACGTTTTGATTTTCGCTAACCTCTAATGTTTTCCTGAAGTGTTATGTCCACAGCTAGGTACAAAATTCACACACCCAACCTTTAATAGGGTTGGCTCTCAACTGAGATCACTTCAGAAGAGTGAATTATTTTGAGTTACTAGTCCCAGGTGGTTTTTCCCTTAGCAGGGTTTCCAAGTTAAATAATTGTGTTATGTGTTATTTTTTATGATTTTTTTTCTATCATACTTTACATACTACATAGTTGATTTAATCGTTAATCATAGTTTGGATAATTACTGGTATTCAGTAAATGAACAGACAGTTAGATACTTAATCTTACCGTGTTGCAGAGATTGTTGAAAAAGTTTTGAAAAGTACATCTGGGAGTTTGGGACTATAAGATAATTGACTTAACTGATTCACCCCCCCTCTCAATTATTCTAACAATTTGATAGCTATGACAACATGATAATTTTGGATCCTAACATTGGCATGTTTGGTGCATTACTTTAGTAGGATTTTGATGAGTGACTTCATAATTCTGAACATTTTTTTTTTATATTAGAGTAGCACAACGGATTGGTGAATCAACATTATTGGCATTGATATGGGATCCATAGATTGGTTTCAACATGTAGTTGTAGACTTCTTGAGGGAAAGCAATCTTTGGGAGAGGAGGACTATAATGTCCCCTTTTTGGGACATTAGTAGTCTATTAGCACCTGCAATAATTTTCATGGCTATGTAATTTTCTCTGGCCTCTGCATGATTTTTCAATGTCTGTAGCCTTAAACCCTAGGTCAAATTTTCATAATTATAGCCATTGCATGAAGAAACCCTTGTTTTCCCTAACCTTGTTCTATTTTTGCGTTACTTTTTTAGGCCACTTAATTTATTTATAAAGCATGTGCTTTATTTTTATCACCCGCAAGATAATGTTTTCATGTCTTTTCATCCTAGGCCAGGCCCCATTAATATTTCCCTAAGCCTAAGTTTCCTATTAATATTTTTCAATAGTCTACCCTTCAGAAGCTTGTGGCTATCACTAAATCTCAAGACTACAAGTTGTCAGACTTTCTGATATGCGAAATGGTGACAGGGTGACACTTGTCTGGGTGGGCCCATTCTTCTTTCTCAACTATCAGCTAAGCATCAGAATCCATCGATGGCTGTCATTATACCATTGATGGGAGATGTAAGGATTTTAAGCCAATGGTATAGTGACAACCATCTGATCCTCTTTAAGGACTAACATTTGCAGTGGGCCCTAAGTGCCAAGTCACCCCGAGGTGGTCGGGTTTCATTGGTCAGCATGGATGGTGATTTGGAGGTTGTCAAAGGAGCCCATGAGCAATAGAAAAGGTTGTATGTCCACTTGCCAGATATTGCAACGTGGCAGCTTTTGATTGGTTGAAACATGGTGGGTCCTTCATTGCTTGGTCATGCTAAGGTGGTCGTTATTCATTGGTCGAGGCTTTGATGATGTGGTAGTTTGTCAATGTGGGCCACAATCTTTTCGAGGGTTAAAGCACCGACATATCTCATAGTTGTCATTATACCACTAGGGTAAGATGCTTGATATTTAAGGTTAGCAGTATAGCGACGACCATTGATCTTGTCTAAAGGAAGATACCATTCGGTGGGTCCTTTGCTGCTGACTTGTTGCCGATATGTTCATTTCTCATTGGCTATGGAGTGCTGATGTGGCCAAAGACTTTTTAAAGCTCAGTTGACTATTTTAAAGGATAATGAGAACCACCCAATGTGCCGAGAAGAAATAAAATTGATGGTCATGTTTTAAACTTGATCCTGTAGCCATTTTCTTTCAAATTCAAATCTTTCTGTAGGGTTTTTGCTAGGGTTTGAAATAGTGGCCGTATAAGACAATGGGGGTGGTTCAGATTTAATTGCACCAAGACATTTTTAGTTGGAAAATAATGATTAATGACTTGGGTTGCCGTGCAGATCTAATTTTTCTTTCCTGGGGTGCCATGCAGGTAAATATGAAGGACTAGAACTGAATGCTTGGGCGGCTAGATTTGGTGAATATGATTTTGTCAAGTGTTGCAGTGTGGTCCAAAGGCATGATGATTGATTGCAGAGGGTTTGTACCATAAGGAATGGGTAAAATTGTTGCTCGAGGCATGTTGCAGGTAGTTGATCAAATTTTTTGGCATAGTAGATTCATGATCTTTGGTACAAATCAGGAGATTTCTCATTGTGAAGATCATTCTTGGATCTGATCCGATCAGGTTGCTTGGTTTTCCCTCTAGTGAATTAAATTTTGATTGAAATTAGTTGGTTTGGTGGGTGAAAACCCTAACCCTTGCCTCAATCATCCGTAGCTTGTTGCATCCTAATTTTTGGGATTCCAAGATGACTAGTGGTATATATTGCAGTTGTTTTTACTATTTAGGGGTTGGATGGTTGAAGATTCTTCCTTGTAAATATTTCCTTCTTCTCTACATATAGGGTGTTCCCTCTTTCCTTTCTAGTTTTGAGAATAGAATACAAGTTGTAACAATTTGTCTTATGTAGGAGATTTCAATATATTTGTACTATTATCAAACTATCTTCATTTGAATCCTGAACTTGTTGATTATAGCATCAAGGATGTTTGGTCTTTCCATTTGCACTTCCCATGTGTTTGCAATGGAGTTGTCTTCATAGAGATAATTGAGTTCAAGATTAGTTTTCAGATGTGTATGAACTGGGGTATCAAAGATGTCTCATGTTTGTCTTTCAGTGGATGCTGATTAATGTATTACTTGTTTATAGGTCTCTTCCAAGGGGAGGGTTAAAATCCTTTGAATAGGTGATAGCATATCTAGGTACATAGGTGGATTATTGAAGTGAGGTATGATTAATGGTGTATTATTGATGTGAGGCATCAACATATTTGAATGCATTGTCTTCTTGTTTCATAGCTCTCTATTGCAATGAGGTATTTGACTCTGTTGCCTATTGGATAAGGCACTGGTCTATGAGAGACTTAGGGTATTTCAGGGGTCCATTCAACCCAAAACCCAAAATCATTTACATAAAGCATCACCTTTCCCTTTCATGTTGTTAGGATAGGTCTCTAGTCTTCATATTCATTCTATGCAAATAGGGTTGTTGCATAAGATCTAGTTTCTTTGGGGTATAGGATACCCATAGGAGTCTGAAGGCTATTCCACAATAATCTATTTGTAGGCCTTTTGTTTATCAAGAAGAGTCATGAGTGTGTAGATAAGGCAATACCTACCTGAGTGATGTGGAGCTCAAAGAAGGAGGATTCCTTTCAATCCTCATCAATTAGACTCTTCCTTGTCAAACTTGAGTGCACAATTTGAGAATCAAGCCCATATATTTATTCAAGTTTGGTCCTGCAAGGAAAAGCTCTAACATAGTTAATTAAATAATTAAGTTTTAAGTTATCAAATTATATCAAATTTAAATGATAACTTAGTTTAATTATTTAATAAAGTATTAAAATGACTTTTATGGATCCTAGTAGAAAATTAATTAGTCATTTTAATTTAAATTGGGGAAATAAAAAAACAAAGAAAAGGGATATGAAGAGTTAGACATAAGGAAAATGAAGAGTCACATGGATGTGCTATAAAATAACATTGAGAGGCTCATTCTCAAGATGCTTTATTTATGTTTGGTTATTGTTTTCTCTTGGAAAATTTTGAGAAGCTTTGGCTTTCAGATTGAGAACCCAAGGACAAAAACCTTCACAATTTATTAGTGGATTGGACAAAAACCCAATTCATCTTTGGAGGTGGATTCATGTTAGTGTTTAGAACTAGGAAAATTTTTGAACATTTTATCTAAAGAAAAACTTGCATCAATAGAGTTATTTCATATCTATTTGGTAAATAAGATTGTAATGATTCATCTATCTGAAGGCAATATTCATATTTAATTTTAGACCTCTATTTCAGTCTGATATTCTATGGTTTTTAATATAATATGTTGGATTGATAGAAATCATTTGCATGCAAATTGTTGTTTAAATTCCCATGGAAAATTTGGAAAAAATTGAAGCAAATATCCTCGGGGGATATTTCATGGGAGATGAAAAAATAATCAATTTAGATAACCCTTTCTCAAAAGATTGAAACCTAATTATACAAGTAGATAATAAATGATATTTGATGTTGGATATTGAGTTTTTAATAATGCTTTTAATTTACATTGTCAATTTACTAAAAATATTAAGTAAATCAACATTTTCATACCCATAAGTTTAAAATGGATCAAATTCATTTTTTCATATCTATCTTAACATCTAAAACAATCAAGGTTAATCCTTAGGCACTTATGTGAAATAGATACAATAGGTCAGTCTTTGGTTCTTCATACTCTAAAAAATATTATTCCATCTATAAAATGTCTTGATAATTTATAATCATCCTTGAAACTTCTTGTAGACACTAAAAAATGTCATTTTTCCCATGCTCAACAATTTTACTAATGTAGTGGTTTGAATTCAAATGTGGGCAGAAAACTTGCAAATAATGGAATCTCTATAGGAACAGAGGCTGGGGATTTTCAGAAGACATGAGGTAATGATGGTGAGGGATCCATGAAGGCTTCAGGTGAAGACAAAAACTCAGATAAGGTCTTTCTCAAGGAGGTGGGCCTGAGAGATTTTTAACTTTCCATGCTGGTGGGAAAGTCTCAGTCAAGACTATTGGGAAGTTTTACCCAACAGCTTTGGGTAAAGGAAGTTGGTCTTCAATTTTTGGAGTCAAGCCAATGAGTAAATATTCTTTCCCATATATTAATAATATTTTGGAACCTGAGAAGGGTGTCTTTAGTATCTTTATACCAGACCCACTTGTTGACCATATCATTTCAATAATGGCTCTTACTCTAGTAGAAAAAATTGTTGGGCCTAGACCAAACATAGATATGGTTAGAGCCTTTTCTGCTAAGAAATGGAGTCTTACAGGTCAAGTTGATATATCAACAATGCCTAAAGGTTTTTTCCCATT
The DNA here is from genome assembly GCA_027943335.1 of Chamaecyparis obtusa. Taxonomy (NCBI): domain Eukaryota; kingdom Viridiplantae; phylum Streptophyta; class Pinopsida; order Cupressales; family Cupressaceae; genus Chamaecyparis; species Chamaecyparis obtusa. The sequence goes on along the minus strand of BSBK01001087.1, from coordinate 1,178,907 downwards.
TGAGTTTTCCAATGGGGAATATCTATCTAGTGTCATGTGTGGAGGACCTTGGATGTTTGGTAAGTCATCTTTGACTTTAAAAAAATGGTTGAACAATCTAGATTTGAATGACAATTTTTTCATCTCAGCCCCTATTTGGATAAGACTCCCAGGTCTCCCATTGGAGTACTGACATGAAGACATTCTTGTTGGTCTAGTGGGAGCATTTAGGGAACTCTTGTCTATCAATCCCATGACATCGACAAGGACAAGATTGGTCATACATTAGAATTTGTGTGAACATTCACCAATCAGTGAACCTGCCAGAGGTTATAACTATCATGTCTAAGCTGGGAAAATATATTTAAACTATGGAGTTTGAATCTATTCCTTTTGCTTGTTTTACTTATAAAAAACTAGACACTGGGCAAAGCAATGCCCTTAGAAACTAATTAAAGACAACAGGAAAAACTAGGGGAGGACTAAAGGAACTAGGAAACAATGGAGGGAAAAAAAAGAAGATATCAACAACAAGGAACCCAAGTTGTTGGAAAATCAAGAAGAAGAACAAAGCTGAGAAGATATCAACAAAGAGGAACCCAAGTCCTTGGAAAATAAAGTACAAGAAGAAAGTGCTAAAGAAAAAGGGGATAATGCTCTAGTGATTTGAATAACCTTGAGGAAAAGGTAGATCAAATCATAGCTTCAAATGAAAATGGGAAGGAACACGAAGATAATAAATTACTAGAAAACAACATGTGTAAAGAAAGTGAGGTCTGAGATGAAGTAAATGAAGGATTTCTTCACGACAAAAAAATGGAGGAAAGTGTGCATTCTTAGGGAGTGGATGTAAACATTTTAACTCCTATCTCATGGGTTGAAGAATCTTTTAAGGATTTATTTGAATCATGCTCAAATTTTAATATCTTTGATGCTCATGAATGTAACATATTGGATGGACAAACATATTCTAAGACTCTACAAGTCAAAGGCCAAGATGATCCTTTATGCCCATCAATAGCTAGAATATGGAAGGAGGTAGCAATAGATAATCAGTCTACTTCTGTAGAACTAAAAGATGATACTTGGTTAGTAGTAAGTGTATGTGACTGAATGTGACCTCTAAATCAGACACAACACAACATGGTCATTATTCACTTGATAGAATTCAGGAGAGAGTATGAAGAACTCAATCCAAATTCCATGGTGAGGTGACCTGTTGCCTCCTATGTGAATGGGGTGTTTGAATACTCTCAGAATGAGAGCCAACAGCTGGGAGACCAATTCAACAATGGAGGATTTCCAAGAAGCAATAAAGATGAGCAAGAATGCAATTAAGCTAAGATGAAGTGCAATTTAATCAAAGAATGAGGATGCAATTAATCTAAGAGCTTGAAAATAAAGATGAGATGTAACTTAATCTAAGAACTTGAAAGAAATATGATATTAAACTAAGAACAAATAAGCAAATTTAGCCTAAAATGTGATGCAAAGATTATACTAATAATGAGATATTAATCTAATAAATGCAATAAAAAGCTTTGAAAACAATGAATCAAATGAGACTAAAAAATGCCTATAGTGTAGATGCTCTCAAAAATTGCTCTCTTAATGAGAAAAAGAGGTTCATTAAATAGAGAAGCCTGGAGAGGAATGAAGAGTTTCTTGATTTGAAACTCTTGACTCTTCATTCCCCTTTGAGACAAAAATGTATGAATTATTTAATTAAAAGAATGAAATTTGCCACATGTGGGAAGTGACCTTTCAAGTAATTTGAATTATTAAATTCAAATAAAGAGGTGTCCATTCAATTAACTAAATATTTATTAATTCCTTTTTAAGGGTAATTAGCCAAAGGGGTAGATTTTAATTTAATTCAAAGTGCTTAGGACTTTAGAACTAAATTAAATTATCATAGAGGTAATTTAGCTAATTAAAGTCAAGGACTTTAGGAATTAATATTAATATTTGATTATTGTAATTTATGGTCTTTGCAATTGACATCAAGTCAAATTAAGTTAGGTAGGAGAGAAAAAATTTCCTAGGGAACTAGGACTTTGGTGATGTAAAATCGAGATAATGCACCAAAATTGATGAAATTAAATAGGTGCCAATTTTGGGGTATTACATTTGCCCCTCTTTGAATTGATGTGTGAGTAGTGCATTGATTCAAAGAATAGTCTAAAGTGATAGATGAAAGTAGATCAAAGCATGAATTTTTTGAAGTCTAAGTTAGATTGCAAAGACAACGGTTCTTGAGAGAGATGAGAATCAGGATTAGATTGCCCCAATGCCCTAGAGTGAGATTTAGATGCAGATTAGGACTGTCTCCAGAATCGGGGTTAGATTGCCCCAATATGAAGGTCAGCCCTCTGAGACCCAGGTTAGATTGCCTAGATAACGATTTAAAAGAGATTTCAAGAGTCATCTCTAGAATGAAGATTGACTCCCAGCAATTAGAGTTAGATTGCCCCAATACCCAAAAGATTTCAAGAACCATCTCTAGAATGAAGAGTGATCCTCAAGGATCTGAGTTAGATTGCTTAGATACCTAAGAGATAGATTTCCAGATGACAAGATGCGAGGTGTGAAGATGCCCCTAGCAATGATGATTGATGATTTAAATCAGACTAATTCAAGAATAGATTTGACAAGATTCAAATGATGTAATCATCTTGCCCCCTCATGAGTGAAATCAAAAGATGACATGTCAGAAGGATGATAAACAACAAGAGATTGCAGAGCAAAAGTAATTAGACTAGATTCACGAAGCTGCAAAAGCAAATTGGAGCAAAGCAGAGGTCTTGTTGACCATGTTTGACCATAGTTGACCATGGTTGACCAAATTTTGACTAGGGTTGACTTGATGAAAAGAAGCAAAGATTTGAGAACATGATGCAAAAATGAGGATCTAGCAGGAAGATGACACCAGAAGGCTGACTGCACAAGCATCCGATCCAGAAGGAGGCCAATATTTAAAACATGATTTTGAGCCAACTAGAGATGTCAGATTTTGATTTTGATCCCAAAAAAGGATGCAGCCAAGATGAGACTGGGACAAAAGATGAGAACCTTTGATGAGTAGATCCAAAAGAAAGCAATTAAGAGAGCAGCAAGAAAGTGCTCCAAATGCAAGCCTAGAATGAAAGATGCAAGTCTAAATGCAGGCCTAGGATGAACAAATGCAATCCTCCAGACTCGACTGTTGGACTCATCATATTTATCATCATTGAGTTCGTTTAAGCATGGGACAATCGCAAGATGCCATACAATTCTCCCCAATGTGAGAATATGAATGTGACATAAGTCTTAAATTTGTCAAAATGAGGTGTAAGCATTAAGGCACAAGAAGCTAGAATGACCTAAACACCTATTCCTTTTAATTTAGCAAGTTAACATAAGCATCAAAGCACATTTGCTAGAATGACCAGAATGTCTCTTGTGAACAAACACACCAAACACGTGAGAGATCTTTCTTTTGCCAAAGAGTGCTCGCAGTGACCCCTACGTTCACTTAGCAAGATGAGCGTTAGCAATTCCAAATGTAGCAAAAGAAGTCACTCAAAACAAACAAGGAGAAGAACCAACCTCACCAAGGCATTCATATAAAAGGAGTTGAGGTGTGCATGGCCATCCAATACGAGATGAAGGCTCTTACAGATGGACACCCCTCTTATGTAGATTTCTTGGATAATTGGAACTAAACCAAGAAATAGAAAGCAAAAAAGAAAAGCAAACAAACAAGCACTCAAAGAAAACAAAGCTCAACATGCCTCAAAGGAACACACATTTAGTTTTAGTTTTAGTTTAAGTTCATGTTCAAGTGGATTGAAGTCGATTCAGAAAGATAACATTCGAAGTCTCAACGGGATAGCGATAGCAGGTAGACACAGTGGAAAACCACTGGTGACCATCGTGAGAGACAAAGTCTCAAGAAGATATTGAAGTGTGAACCAAGTATCAGCAAGTGAACGAAGTGAGAACCACTAGTGACCGATACAAGGAAGATTCTCAAAAGAGAGAATGAAACATGAATGAAACATCAGTAGGTAGACACAGTGAGGACCACTAGCAACTAATGTAAGAAGGAGATCCTGAAAAGAGAGGTCGAACGAGAGCTAGGTATCAGCAGGCAGGCACAGTGAGAATCACTAGTGATCGATACATGAGAGATCCTCGAGGAGAGATCTCAAAAGTAGCTAGGCATCAACAGGAAGACACAGCATGAAACACTGGTGACTGATGCACAAATGAATCTTTCGAAAGCGATAGGACAATGCCCCCTAGACTAGGGAGATGCCCCCAAGTATGACCAATTCCAATCCATGAAGAGTCGAGGAAAACTCAAAGACAAGCGCATGAGCTAGCAAACCAAAGCAGGAAACAAACTAAAGCAGGAAAGTAGGAAGACAAACTAAAGTAGGAAAGGAAGGAAACTAAAGTAGGAAACTAAGAGCCAAGCGATGCTGAGATGAGATGCAGCTTCAGGAAACAAGAGGCACCTGTTTACCAAGTTTTCACCATCTTGGCAGAGATTCTATTTTTGCTACCATGACGCCTGTTTACCAGGTTTTCATCAATGGCACATTTTTCTATTTTTCTATTTTTTTTGTATTTTTCTCTTTTTTTTAATTTTTTTGAATATTTCATTTTTTTGTATTTTTGATCTTTTGATTTTTTTTGTATTTTTCACATTTTGTATTTTTTTTTGGTATTATCAAGGCACCTATTTGCCAGGTTTTCACTAGGATAATAGATACATCAAAGTGCCTGTTTGCCAGGTTTTCACTAAGATGATCATTTTTTTCAGGACATTTTGCAATTTTTAGGATTTTTTGCAATATATCAATTTTTAGGATTTTTTTAGGATCAATAAGTATGTACATGAGCATATTGAGAATGTCAGCTGTAGAACTTCTTCAAATGAAGAGCGTCAATGGGCTCTTTGAGTTTCTCTCCTTCAGTAGGAATCTCCGAGAACACAGTATTTGTAGCAGTAGGCAACCAAGAAGTTGTAGAATCAGAACCAGATGTTGTAGCAGTAACAGGAGAGCCAACCAGTAGTGTCCAACAGTCAAGAGATCCATAGTCAAGGAAAGATCACTTAAGTGAGACCCACAAATGTCCTCATGGACACACCTTAACTCTTTGTTAGATTTCCCATGCTCTAAACACTTAGGAAGAGTACATTCTAGATTTTTCTTAGTCGTGCCATTAGCAATAAGGAGATACTGATATGCACTTTGGGAAAAGGCAAGATGGAGTGAAGAGTGTAAAGTATGAGAGGCAAGGGTGATGGAATGGAGGGAAGCATGAGAATTTTGGAAGCTCGAATGACAACTTTGATTTTTTCTTTCTTTGGAATCCACATAGCTTTTGAATTTTTTCTTCTTTACTTTGAGGTTCTTTTGATGACAATGCCTATAGAATGGATTTCGAGATCCATTTTTTATTTTATTTTCTGGCTTTTGATTGTCTTCTTCTTTTTGAGGGCCTTTGTGGTCTTTTGAACACCTCTGTTGCTTTCCTTTCTTCGTAGTCACATTTCAATTAGATGGGACATGGTGACCTTGAGATATAAGTGGATTCTTGTTATTTTTGTTTTTATGTTGCACATCCAAGTTACTTCCAAAAGACTCAGGAATGGTGGATGAAAGAGGCTTATATGACTGGTTCAGGTGGAGAGGTGGAAATGGAAGTGGATGGGCCACTTTTCTGGGAGATGAAGGGGGAAGAGAAGTCAATGGGATGGGCTCAAGTGCAAATATATCAGTATCATCCTCATCATTCATGAATGCATTAGATAGATCAAGAAAGTAATCTTCCATAGAGCATTGTTGATTGTGAGTCATCTTAGAAGAGTTAGACAAGTTTCGAGGAATATTATGTGAGCCTAACCAAGATGGTCTATTCCAAGAGTTAGGTCCCCTTTCAGGTGGTAAGATCGAATGAGTAGGAACCAATTCTATTCTGGATATACCAGGATTCCATGAAGCTATAACAGAATGGGGTCTTACATACCCATGATTTGCTGGAGCAGTAGGAGTATAGCTTGGATTAGATGGCCTAAGATCCATAGGAATGATCTCCATAGGAGGGTGGAAAGGATCATCATCAATAGCTTGATCTAGAGGATCATAACTTTCTCCTCTTTCTGAGTTGTTAAGACTAGCATATAAGTGCATAGCATCAACTGGTATTTCTGTAGTAGCATCTGATATGGAGTCCTATTCAGCTAGAGACATAGTCAGAGGTAGACTTTCTTCATTTTTGTCATCTAACATAGGAAGTGTTTCTTCAACAGTAGGATCTTGTTTAGTAGTAGAAGTAGTAGAGTAATCTAGAATAGGCATACCTTGAGGCATACCCAAGAGAAGAGAAGCATCCAATAGTTGCTCCTAATCAGTATGTGTGCCATTAGAGGTAGTGACATATTTAGTAGTAGCTACAGTAGTAGAAATTTGTTCAGTAGAGTGTATAAAATCCTCCTGGTGAGGACCAAGATCATGTTCTTGAAGCACTTGAGAAGGTAGATAAGACTCTTTATAGTAGTTTGAATCAAAATTTTGATCATTCAAAGGTCTTTCATATGTCATAGGCTGAATCTGTGTTTCTTCATTATCTGAATCCTTGCATGAGTGAAAGTTGTAGCTAGGTTTGTCAAGCTCATAGCTCTGATAGCCAATACCAAATCTATCTTCAAAGGGTTCTTCATAGGAATTTGGAGATATGGGGAGAGCTGTCAGTGACAAGATGGACTCAATCTAATATTCCCCCATGCCAATATCTTTAATCTTTAAGGTCTTTTCTATTTCTTTTAGCTTAGCATCATAGAACTTAGTGGACTCCCTATTGGTAGGAACAAAGCTGTCTATTGTTTGGGTAAGTAGCTTAGCAGAGCAAGTATTTAGGGTGGCATTATTGTCAATGAGGATGCAGCGTACATGCTCGGGACCTTCCATAACTTCAATGTGCAGGGGAGCATCATGCGGATGGCTTGGAGAGTGGTCATCTTCTTCAGGGAAGGATAAATAATGAGGTGAGGTCAAATGATCCACCATAGATTGAAACTGGTCAAGATTGAGATCTTTGGGGATGTTTTCCTTGGTGAGGGCTTTATCCATAGATAGTTTTGGTTTGAAATTTGAAGGCTCAAGACCTTGGAGAATGATCTTTGCACAAGATCGAGGGATAGTGTTCACACAAGATGGAGATTGTGCGTAGTTATAAGAGGGAGGCATAGGGCCTCGCAAGACAAAGGGAGTTTTGGGTTTAGGAGTATCCTCGCTCCCAGGAGCAATGATCATGTCATAGTGAGAGATCCAAGGTTTGTTTCTAGCAAATCTAGAAGGCGGTTGAGTTTGTGTTGTAGCCTTCTTAGTGGCATTGACTGTTTGCATGCTAGAGCTGAGATTAAAGACATACTTTGAGGCTTTTGGCATCACATTGTCAACAACCCTGTCATTCATAACATCTATGTTTTTGTTGACAATCTTATCCTTATCCTTGTTTGAGGGAGAAGGTCCTTGCTTGTTGTCTTTGTTCAAAGTCAATCCTCCCTTCTTGACCATAAACGCTTCTATCCTCACAGCCCACCTAATCATATTGTCAACAGTGAGGGGACCTCATAATTGTACTTGGTATCCAAAATTTGGGACAAGATTGTCCAAGAAGATATCGAGCTTTTCAGACTCAAGTAATTCATGTGAATACTTCATGCATAGTTGTCTCCATCTCTGGAGAAATGTTAGGAGAGGCTCCCCTTGTCATTGTTTCAAATTGCAAAGGTCTCAGATGTTGTCCTGATATTGAATATTGTGGGATTGATCATAACTTTTGTCATTTTGAGATTGACCATGACCTTGGTCATTTGGATATTGCTTATGACTAGCACTGAATTTACCTCCCATTGGGAAGTGGAATGGATCTCCCATATTGTTGGTAGTATTCTGAGAGATCGTGAAAGAGTCGATAGGTTCAAAAGAATCAATAGGTTTGATTTTAGAAAGTGACCCTTCAGAGTCTTGCTGGTCTTGAAACAATGGGTTATAATATTCTTGAAATAATAAGTCAGACTGTATCTGAAACAATGGATTGTAATACTCTTGGAATGAGGAGGAATGTGAGGATCTCTCACAAAGTTTAGATTTCATAACAGATTCGGAATGACCTATGTCTTGATTATGAGGTTTACTTCGATCTTGATCAGTATTCTAAATGGGATAAGTCTTACCACTTCAAGTCGTGACAGTCATAGATGAAGATGTAATGAGCAAAGATTCGGGATAAAGCTAGACTCTATCTCTAAGATAATGAAAAGGAGATAAATGGCTAGAATAGCCAAGATGCAAGATGAACCTGGTATGAATTGTCAAAAAGAGATGGCTAGAATAGCCAAGATAAGACAATCGCAACACAAGGTACAAGAGCACAATGAGATAAGGTACACTAATGAGAGACAATATGAATCAAATCAAAGATCGATCGATTCCTAACTCAAGACAACTAGTTTCTGATGGTGAACGATAGGAAAATAGAAAAATAGATCACGGACAAAAAGGCAAATCAGATTTATGTCATTGAGCAAGCACATAAGAAAACAATCAAGGAGTTCAAGAAAATAGTCTTCAAGCAATGGGCAAGGGACAAAGCAACCTTGCGCATGAACAGGAATAGTGACTTAGTATTTCTACTCCCTAAGGACTCTACTTGTGTATGTTCTTGAGAATGTTTTATTAGGCACTTAATACACAACAACATCCTAGCAAGTTGTCTACAAGGATATACATGGCTTTTCTAAAAGGAGTCTTCAATATACGCAAGGTACGTGAGGCCCAAATCCGTAGATGAGAAGAATCTAAAATCACATAGCTGGGGGGAGACAGTAACCCAAATCTCCTCCTTCACTTCTCAAAGGTATAAAGTTCTTTGAGGCTTAGCCAAGAGTGAAATATAACTCATTCCCAAGAGAGGTGTCTTTGGATTTACCTCTTGATATTTATACTCCATCGGAACATGGGAGTTAAGGTCATCCCTTGAGGTGATGAAATCCCCAAGCAGGCCTTCTAGAAATAAAAAAGTAAGTAATTCACTATCAAAAGTATTGGGAAGCACTAAAGGTGGTGCATTTAACCCTTCAAGTAAATATGAGGTGAGTCCACAAAGTGGTGCATTTAACTCCTCACACAAACTCAAAGTGAGTCCACACCCTAGAAAATAAGTGAGTTCCAAAAAGCACAAAAGGGTTGCCTGGTGGAACAATTAACACTTCTTTCTATGTAGACCACTCCCCTTTAATGTGGCGCTGATCTTGCAACCATGGGGTGAAATGAGGGGCCAGTAGATGAGTGAGTCCAATAACTCAAGATAGAAATCTAGATCAATCACAAGTAATCTAAGACTGCTAATCAATACTACTCATAAGTGCAAAAGGGTTTGAATCATGGAATATTTAACTTTCCAAGTAAACATGAAGTGAGTCCACAAAGTGGTGCATTTAACTCTTCATGTAAACAAGGAATGAATCCATGTCCTCAATCACTCAATGAGATATTTGATATTGGAACCAAGAATTACTTAAGTTTTAAACACAAGCATTCACTTACATAAACTTGTATGAAAGAAAATCTATGTTCATTCATTTCCCATTAAGAGCATCAATTAAAATGTGTTCTATGAAAGCATGTAAACACTCAAGCCAAACACATGAGAGGTTCAATTTTAATCCCAAAGTCCAAATTTTATAGAGATTTTAAGAACTCACCTTAGGTCCAAAGATCTGCAATCTAGCATTTAGCACACATCCGAAAGTACAGAATCAAGACAAATCAATGGCAAACCGTAAGATATGTAACATTGTTGTCTTCAAGACAGTCTTTAAAGATTGATTTATTTGACCCATAAAATCACAATATTAAAATTTCTGGAAAGAATAAAGTTTTTAGCCAGCATCAAGAACTACCATTTTCTAAAATTACAAGGTCTTATGATTCCATTTGGTTCCTCAACCAATAACCTTTTCAGACTGCAATTTTTCTGTCATAAATTAGATTTAAAACACCAAACCCTGCCTAGGGAATCACATATCTTTCTCAAAAAAAATCCAAATGAAACAAAACTAATTTCACATTAACTATTGATGAATCTAGTTTCCAAATATGTAAGCCATTTATTTTTCCTATTCATAAATCATTTTCTAAGAGCAAATCATTGCCTGCAACTCCAATGCAGATTGTTAAAAACTAATTTTCACTCAAATGCCCATAACTTTCAAAAATCTACATAAAAATGACTCAAACCAAAAAGAAATGAAAGATAATTTATGTATCTTTCCAATGAATATTATTATAAATCTTGATTCTTCAGAATTTTTCCGTACCAGATGTTTCAATCTGACTGTATTCAAAGAATCTCAAATCTGCAAATACCTACTTTCACCAAAATGATCATAACTTATTCATTTCTTTATAAAAATGAACTAAACCAAAAGAATGAGAAATAAGATTCATAATTATATCCATCCATTACTATATTACAAGGTTTTTAGGCTGTACATGGCTGTACAAGGCTTAGAACCAACACTAAAACTGAAAAACCAATCAAGAATGAGCCCAGAAATTGATCTTTTCTGCCCCACGGTGGGCGCCAAAATGTATGTGACTGAATGTGACCTCTAAATCAGACACAACACAACATTGTCATTATTCACTTGATAGAATTTGGGAGAGAGTATGAAGAACTCAATCCAAATTCCATGGTGAGGTGACCTGTTGCCTCCTATGTGAATGGGGTGTTTGAATACTCTCAGAATGAGAGCTAACAACCGGGAGACCAATTCAACAATGGAGGATTTCCAAGAAGCAATAAAGATGAGCAAGAATGCAATTAAGTTAAGATGAAGTGCAATTTAATCGAAGAATGAGGATGCAATTAATCTAAGAGCTTGAAAATAAGGATGAGATGCAACTTAATCTAAGAACTTGAAAGAAATATGATATTAAACTAAGAACAAATAAGAAAATTTAGTCTAAAATGTGATGCAAAGATTATACTAATAATGAGATATTAATCTAATAAATGCAATAAAAAGCTTTGAAAACAATGAATCAAATGAGACTAAAAAATGCCTATAGTGTAGATGCTCTCAAAAATTGCTCTCTTAATGAGAAAAAGAGGTTCATTAAATAGAGAAGCCCGGAGAGGAATGAAGAGTTTCTTGATTTGAAACTCCTGACTCTTCATTCCCCTTTGAGACAAAAAGGTATGAATTATATAATTAAAAAAATGAAATTTTCCACATGTGGGGAGTGACCTTTCGAGTAATTTGAATTATTAAATTCAAATAAAGAGGTGTCCATTCAATTAACTAAATATTTATTAATTCCTTTTTAAGGGTAATTAGCCAAAGGGGTAGATTTTAATTTAATTCAAAGTGCTTAGGACTTTAGAACTAAATTAAATTATCATAGAGGTAATTTAGCTAATTAAAGTCAAGGACTTTAGGAATTAATATTAATATTTGATTATTGCAATTTATGGTCTTTGCAATTGACATCAAGTCAAATTAAGTCAGGTAGGAGAGAGAAAATTGCCTAGGGAACTAGGACTTTGGTGATGTAAAATCGAGATAATGCACCAAAATTGATGAAATTAAATAGGTGCCAATTTTGGGGTATTACAGTAAGTGGTAAGAAAAATAAAAAAAATTTAGGCAATAAAGGGAATAGCCAACGAGTTTCAATGCCTAGCTCTTCCAAGAAAAATGATTCTCAAAACAGAGGAGGTGTTCAGACAAGATGTCAATAGAAGGCTGATGTGGGTTCTCCAAAAGGGGAAAATAGAGGTAGAAAATAAAAAAAAGATGCAAGAGAACAAGAAGCAAAAAAAAATATAGCAAATGGTCATCAATTGACTATCCCAGAGGTATGTTCCCTAATCCATAAATGAAGATTATTTCTTGGAATATAAGAGGACTGAATAGTCCTCACAAACATGATGTTTTAAAAAATTCGGTTAGAGATTGTAAACCAAACATTTTGTTGATTCAAGAAACTAAGATGCTTAAATAAAAAGTTGAAAATATCAAGCCCATTAGTAAGGGGAGTAGTTTAGGCTGTCATTCTAAAGGATCCTTTGGTGGTATTGCGATCTTTTGGAATCAAAGTTGTATCAATTATTCTCTTATTTTGGCTGAGAATAATGTGATGATGGTTAATATTACTCATATAAGAGATAATTTTTTTAGAAAGTAAAGACCACCAAGATAATTGAGAGGGGGGGGGGGGTGAATCAGTTATCTGATAATTAAACCATTTATCATCATTAACTTCAATATCAACTTCAATAGCTTTAAACCATATAATTAATGTAGTAACCAACCATAGAAGGATAATCATACACAATGACACAATAACACAAGATATGTTAACTAGGGAACCTCTTGATCAAAGAGTAAACCCCAGTGGGAATGATGCCCAAAAAATGATGTACTAATGTGAAAGTTCTTTGTTAGAGGATGGAACCTATTAGGAGTCTTATGAAATACATTCAATACATATGAATCTCTTTTAGGAGATTTTGAATCCCTATTAAAAGATTCTAACCCTGTTAGGAGTTATGGAAGACAGAAGGACCCACTACCCAAACAGCTTCAAGGCAAGATCTTTGAACTCACTATCTAATAGATCTTAGGATTATTCAATAGAATAATATGAAATATGTTACCTCCTTCACACTGTGCCAAAACCACACTCTCTTCTACACAAGATCACAAATCTAGATCTCTATCCTTCGCAAGTCTTCCTTCATCACTGAATTAGCTCTTTTCTTCACTTCATGCATACATTCGTATCACAACTATTAAAATCCTCATATAATAATGAAAACATTCCTTCATTTATACCACACTCAAATAATTACAAATGATTCGGCATGCAAATACAAAATAATAATTTCAACACACTACATCAAAATTACATAAAATTGTCAGCTTCCAGATACAATAACATTCCAATCATGTGACCTCGAAGTTTTCACTGTGAACCACTTCATCACCAATGAGTCTCAAAGTTCCCTTTAATTGCATAGAATTAGATTCGATCCTAGTTAGGAGATGTCCTCCGATTACCAAAAACTGCTACACAAGAATACTGCCAAAATACTGCTTCCATCAAAATGCTTATAAATTTTATGAATAAATGAATTTATTTTTGTGCTCTTAAGCATAGGATAATAACACACCAAAGAACATACCATAAACTATTCATAACTCAATCTACAATATAACATGTGCACAAAACAAAACTGTGCCTACTTCTCTGCTAAACTCCAGAATATCATAGTGTTGACATCAATGACAATCATAGTCATGAATTGAACAACCACTGTTATAGAATGACTACCAAAAGCTTCAACATTCATTCCTAACAATCTCCCCCATTGGAATTGATGGCAACATAGATGAAAAATATCCAATGTTCCAAAAATCCAATCACTGCTGCTCAACTGCACTGCTACTCATCATCAATCAAATCTTTCTTCGTTATCCTATTCAACCTCTCCAACAAATGTAGTTCCTCAATGTTTCCTCAATGTTTTTCATGATTCTCTCCCCCATTGACATCAATGATAGAAATTCTATCACTATGTCAAACAATAGCTCAATGTCAAAAGACACTATTCATAAAATACATTCACAAGAGTCCTTAATGACTCAGCTCAAATACACATACTCCCCCATAGCGGAAGTACCAACATCCAATCCAAAAAATAGATAGGGCCATAAACCACTAGACGGATGCAACCAACTACATCATTACTCAAAAGTAGGTTGGGGCATAACCCCAAGCATACCTCTTAGATACTCAAATGTATCCTTAGGCAAAGGTTTAGTAAATATGTCTGCTATCTGCTCTTTTGTGCTTATGTACTCCAATCTGACTCCTTTTTCTACAACTTTCTCTCTTACAAAATGATACTTGATCTCTATATGCTTTGTTTTAGAATGTAAAACTAGATTCTTAGACATACTAACTATACTTGTATTGTCACAATATATGACAATGGACTCATCAAACTTGATTCCAATGTCCATCAACATCTGCTTCATCCAAATTATCTGATTACAATTGTTTGCTCCTACTACATATTTTGCTCCTACTGTACTTTGTGAGATACAATTCTACTTTTTTCTCAACCAAGAAACTAATCTTCCTCCAAGAAAAAAGGCTCCACCACTAGTGCTTTTCTTGTCATCAACACTGCCTCCCCAATCAGCATCAGTATATGCACATAGGGTAAAATCATCATAATTTTCATACCACAATCCATAGTCCATTGTGCCTCTAAGATATCTCAATATCCTTTTTACTACTGCATAATGTGACTCTCTAGGTTTAGCTTGAAATCTTTCTACCATCCCAACTAAATGTTGTATATCTAGTCTAGTGTGTCAAGTACTGCAATCCACTAACCATAGATCTATATTTCTTTTGCTCAACTTCTAGTGTCTCATCTTTACTAGATAGTTTATGTCCTATAACCATAGGTGTTCCAACTGGTTTACAATTCTCGATACCAAATCTTTTCAAAAAATCATTCAAGTACTTTGTCTGACTTATAAAGATACCATCTTTTTTGTGTGTTATTTGTAATCCCAAAAAGTATTTCATTTCTCTAATCATACTCATTTCAAATTTTGTCTTCATTTCATCAGCAAATTTGTCACTAGCTTCATCTTCTCCTCCAAAAATAATGTCATCAACAAAAAAAACCAAAAATAACAATCCATTCTCAATTTCTTTTGTGTATAAGTTACTATCAGCAGTTTCTTTTTTAAATTCCAATTTTAACAAATACTTATCTAATCTAGCATACCAAGTTCTAGGTGCTTGCTTTAGTCCATACAATGCTTTCTTTAGTTTACATACCATATCTCCTTCTTGAGTCAAAGGAAAACCTTTAGGCTGCTCAATGTAGACTTCTTCCTCTAATTCACCATTCAGAAATGCTGACTTTACATCCATCTAATACACTTTGAATTTCTTAAATGTTGCATAAGCCAAAAATATTCTTACTGCTTCAAGTCTTGCCACAAGGGAAAAAGTCTCTTCATAGTCAATTCCTTCTTGCTATGAGTATCCCTTACATACCAATCTTGCTTTGTTTCTAATTACTTCTCCTTGTTCATTCATCTTGTTCCTTAATACCCATTTAGTTCCAATCACATTTTTGTCTTTAGGTCTAGGGACCAATTCCCATGTCTTGTTCTTTTCAATCTAATCCAATTCTTCTTTCATAGCTTTAATCCAATGTTCATCTTCACAACCTTCATTAGTAGACTTAGGTTCAATTTGAGAAATCAAACATAAATGTACCTTCTTTCTAGTCATAACTCCTCTATCCAAACTTCCAATAAATTGCTCAATAGGATGATGTCTTGATATATACTTGTTAGGTGTCATAGTCACTGATCTTTCTTCAACTGTAGATTCTTCTCTATTTTCTTTAGCATGAATTTCATTCAATAATTCACTGTCAGTCTCAAAAGAATTATTCAACAGTTTCAATGTTAGGCTGAGGGTTAGTTCCTTCATCAGATTCATAATCAAGCATTCTTTCCTGAATTTTAAACTTCTCATCAACTTTTACATTTGCACTTTCAAACATCTATATGCTTTTCTTTTCAAAAAATATCCAAGAAAAATTCCTTCATCGCTTCTAGGATCAAACTTTCCTATATCATCATCTCTCTTAATATAACATTTGCTTCCAAAAATTCTAAAATACTTAACTGAGGGTGCATGTCCAAACCATAATTCATAAGGTGTCTTGTCTGTGTTTGCTCTAATTTTTAGTTTGTTCATTGTATATACTGTTGTATTCATTGCTTCTCTCCAAAATGTCTTTGCCAAATCACCTTCAAATAACATAGCTCTAGTTACTTTAGTTACTGATCTGTTCCTTCTTTCTGCAATACCATTTTGTTTAGGTGTTCTAGGGGCTGATAACTGTCTCTTAATACCATTCACTTCACAAAAGGTGTTAAACTCTTTAGATGTAAATTCTCCACCTCTGTCAGATCTCAAACATTTAATCCTCATTCCTGATTCATTCTCAACTTTATTCTTCATGACCTTAAACTTATCAAATGCTTCAAATTTTTATTTCAAAAATGCAATCCACATCATTCTTGTAAAATCATCAGCAAGAATCATAAAATACCTTTCTCCATAGAATCCTCTATTCCTAGTAGGACCACTCAAGTCTGTATGAACAATCTCCAACTTTTCTGTAGATGTGAACTTCTTGCTAGGAAATGAACTCCTTTTCTACTTAGCCATCACACATTCCTTGCAAATCATGTTAGTAGGCTTCATAATCTTAGGTAAGTCTCTTACTACAAGTGTAGAACTTACTTTCACAATATTATCAAAGTTTATATGACAAAACCTTCTATGCCATAACCAACTATCATCAATCTTAGTCATCAAGCATGTCATCTTAGTAGGGTTCAACTAAAATACATTACCTCTGGTTTTAGATCCAGTTCCAATTAGATTTCCATTTTTATCCTTAATCACACAAGTTTTCTCAGTAAACCAAACTTGATATTCTTTATCCACTAACTGTCCAAAACTCAAAAGATTATGTTTCAATACATTAACAAAGTAAACATCATCAGTATTAGTCTTTCCATCAAGAGTAATAGATCCTATACATTTAATCAAACAAGGTGCATTGTTACCAACTCTAACAACTCCTCCATCATAATTGTTAAACTTTATGAATTTTCCTTTATCACCAGTCATATGATGTGAACAACCACTGTCTATAATCCAATTAGTTTTCTTTTCAACTTGGGAAACTAAAACTTTTTCTTCTTTAATATCAGATTCAAAATTTTCTTCCTTAATTGCTACAAATCCTATGTCATCAAAGTTATCATTATCACTGTCACTCAAATGTCTTTCAATTCCTGCTTCAATTTCTTCATCATTTGCATAATAACATTCTTTAGATCTTATAGGCTTAAAATTGTTTCTATACTTCTTAACTCTCTTAGGACACTTAGATGCAAAATGACCATATTCTTGACATGTCCAACATTTAAATATTTTCTTACCATCTGGTTCTCTTTTCACAAGAAAGGCAATACCTTCTTCAATCTTCTTATCTTCATCAGATTTGGATCTGATACTACTAGCATAATCTGCATTCACACTTGTACTTCTAGACAAAGTAGGTCTGATGCTAAGAGCACTGAATGCTATCTCCACTCTAGGTAGTTCTCCTAATAATCTCAAATTCATCTCTGCTACTTCCAATCTTCCAAGAAGAGTCTCTCTTGAAAATTTTGGTGTACAAGGTATCACTTGTTCAATCATTTGTGTAGTCTGCCTGAATACTAGTGTCAATGTTCTCAAAATCTTCCATATTACTTCATTCTCTATCTTTTCACCTCCACAAGACTTTATTCCTACAACAATTTCTAACATCCTACCAATATAGCTTCTAATAGATTCATCTTCCATCATTCTTATGTCTTCAAATGCACAAATCCAATTATGTAACCTAGCTTTCTTTGCATGTTCATCACCTTCAAATGTAGAATGTAAAGCTTTCCAAATATCATGAGATTTAGTTAAACCTTTTACCTGATTGTATTCATTCTTTGGAAGTGCTGATAAAAGTTCTTCTCTTGCAAGTATGTTACACATAAATAGATCTACCTCAACTTTAGAACTTGTTTCAAGATTATCTTCTTCAATTATAGTCCTTTCATTCTTTGTAATCAACCAATAGCCTGGTCCTAAACACAAGAGATGTGTCTTCATCTTTTCTTTCCAGCTGTCAAAATTTACTCCATCAAACTTAGGGCTTTCTTTCCTAAAATTCACCATAGATCTCCTTAAGTTGTTAAACTTCTCTTTCAAGGACCTACTGCTCTGATACCAATTGTTAGAAAGTAAAGACCACCAAGATAATTGAGAGGGGGGGGGGGGGGGGGTGAATCAATTATCTAATAATTAAACCATTTATCATCATTAACTTCAATATCAACTTCAATAGCTTTAAACTATATAATTAATATAGTAACCAACCATAGAAGGATAATCATACACAATGACATAATAACACAAGATATGTTAACTAGGAAACCTCTTGATCAAAGAGTAAACCCTAGTGGGAATGATGCCCACAAAATGATGTACTAATATGAAATATCCTTGTTAGAGGATGGACCCTATTAGGAGTCTTATGAAATACATTCAGTACATATGAATCTCTATTAGGAGATTTTGAATCCCTGTTAAAATATTCTAACCCTGTTAGGAGTTATGGAAGACAGAAGGACCCACTACCCAGACAGCTTCAAGGCAAGATCTCTGAACTCAATGTCTAATAGATCTTAGGATTATTCAATAGAATAATATGAAATATGTTACCTCCTTCACACTATGCCAAAACCACACTCTCTGCTACACAAGATCACAAATCTAGATCTATGTACTTCGCAAGTCTTCCTTCATCACTGAATTAGCTCTTTTCTTCACTTCATGCATACATTCACATCACAACTTTCATAATTTCATATCACAACTATTACAATCCTCATATAACAAGGAAAAAATTCCTTCCTTTATACCACACTCAAATAATTACAAATGAGTCGGCATGCAAATACAAAATAATAATTTCAACATGCTACATCAAAATTACATAAAACTGTCGGCTTCCAGATACAATAAATTTCCAATCATGTGACCTCAAAGTTTGTGCTATGAACCACATCATCACCAATGAGTCTCAAACTTCCCTTTAACTACCCAGAATTAGATTCCATCTTGGTTAGGAGATATCCTCCGATTACCAAGAACCGCTACATAGGAATACTGCCAGAATACTACTTCCATCAAAATGCTTATAAATTTTATGAATAAATGAATTTCTTTTTGCGCTCTTAACCATAGGCTAATAACACACCAAAGAACATACCATAAATTGTTTATAACTCAATCTGCAATATAACATGTGTGCAAAACAAAACTGTGCCTGCTTCTCTGCTAAACTCCAGAATATCATAGTGTTGACATCAATGAGAATCATAGTCATGAATGCAACAACCACTACTACAAAATGACTACCAAAGGCTTCAGTATTCATTCCTAACAAATTTATCTTGGATTCTTGTTAATATCTATACTCCTAATAATAGAGTAACTAGATATAAACTCTGGTTAAGATTGGAAGATTTGAGAAAGAGTTATCAAGATAAGAGTTGGATGGTCATGATTGACTTCAACACCCTGCTGAAAGAGATTGAAAAATATGGAGGTAACCCTTCTCAACTAGAAAGAAAATTGAACCTTATGGATTTTATTAATAATGAAGCTCTTTTAGATGTGCATCTTGAGGGTATCTCTTATACTTGGTCTAACAAAAGGTCAGGATTTGATCTTATTTAGGTGAAATTAGATAGAACTATCATTTCCCCAAATTGGTTGTCAAAGTTTTCATGCTCCCTTTCTTCTTTGATAAGGATTGGTTTAGATCATTTCCCCATTTATTTTTGAACTATTTCATTATATGAGAAAATAAATTCCCCTTTTCACTTTGAAAGAATGTGGATGACTCTGTTGGCATTAAGCAGAATTGCCACTAGTGACAACACTTATTTGCATTCTGGGTGCAAACCGAGTAGACAGTGCAAACTGAGCAGACAGTGCAAACCGAGCAGATAGTGCAAACTGAGCAGATAGTGCAAATCGAGCAGACAGTGCAAACTGAGCAAATAGTGCAAATCGAGCAGACAATGCAAACCGAGCAGACAGTGCAAACCGAGCAGACAGTGCAAACCGAGCAGACAGTGCAAACCGAGCAGGACAGTGTAAACTGAGTAACATCATGTCTATCGAGTCACTAGTATTTACCGAGTTCAAAACCTACCGAGTGATCAGTATGAACCGTGCCTTCACTTCTATCGAGTGCATGACGATGCCGAGTAATGCAGTGGACGCCGAGTATCAGAAAGTCACCGAGTTAGTTTGCAGGAACCGTGTAACCATACTTGGGCTGACTTAGTAGCACATATGTTTATTTGTCAAGCCAACTTTATAATTGTAATTGAAATTAATTGTTTAAGACTTGTATATAAACAATGTTGTAAAAATGTCAAAAAATGTAAGTAAGAAGCATATATGTGAAAAAGAAAGAAAGGCAGAGATAAGCGAATTACAAAGGGCTTCAGCAGTATAAGGAACAACAAAGACAAATTCATCATAGAAGGTGATCAGTACATCAGCGAATCTCAATCAGCAATCCAGTTGCAAAGCCAGAGATCTACTGTTTCATCCTAACAGGTGAATCAGTACTAAATCCTTTAACCGGGTAGACTTAACAGTCTTTTGTAAAATCTCTTTACCAAGTACATACTTCATTGTATGTTTTGTAAATCCTTTAACAGGGTGGATTTAGCAATCCTTATTGCTCCTAACAGGGCAGATCATCAGAAGTGATCAAATTGTAAGCCTTAACCGGCCAACTTTATTCTGCAGTATTAAAGCTTTGTGGGTTTCATCCCCACCCCAGTTTTACTTTCTTTTTGGAAGGTTTTTGGGTAACCAAATCTATGTGTCATTATTGTGAATGCTCTTAAGTTTCATATGCAAAGGTTAAAAATAAATTACATGTTAAATTAGAAGAAAATTTGGAGTTACTGATTCACCCCTCCCCTCTCAGTAACTCGGTTAATTCCTGAATATTTCCAACAATTGGTATCAGAGCAGCATTGGTTCTCAAGATAAAGCTTAACTAGCTTGAGCAAAGATCTAGGACAATGGAGGTATTCAAACTGAACAAGGTGATTGAAAATGAAAAGCTAGATCTGGAAATGGCCATAGCTAAACTCAAGGAAGCAAAAGAACATCTTTCCCAATCCCTAAGAAGAAGGAAGGAACTTGCAAATCAGATGAATGATCAGAATTACATTGAAGAAAAGATTGAAGATCTTTTTCCCTTAAATAACTCAGATGAAGCAAACAACGCTGTCAAAGAACTCCTAGAAAAGAATGGGTCTCTGCAGGAAGAAGTGAGAAAATTAAAAAGAGAACAAGAGCTACACTCTACAAGATTCTGTGAGATCTTGGAACAAAGAAACAAGTTGGAAGATGAATTAGATGGAAGGAACATTGAAGTCCAAAATAAAACCCTTCAGCTAGAAAACCTAATTGATCAGATCTCTCATACAAATGAGGAAATTATGAATCCAAGATCAGAAATAGAAAGCACAAGAGAAGAACTAAGATCTGAAAAGGAAATCAATCTAAGATTGGTGGATGACCTAAACGCTGAAAAACAAATCAATGAAGGAATGCTGAAAAGTCAAGAAGACTTGAATCAGTTGTATGAGCGAAATCTTCATAGGCAAAAAGGAAAAGCAGGACTTGGATACAAAGGAGAAGGCGAATCTTCTAAGCAAGGTACTCAAAGAAATCAAAAACCTACTTGTAATCATTGTGGTAAAATAGGACATACTTCAAATAAATGTTGGAACAATGAAAAAGCAGAATTCAATGGAAAATGTTACAGCTACAATCAACCTGGTCACAAAGCAAATGAATGCAAGGAAAAACCAAGATTTAGAGGTAATTGTCACAAGTGCAACAAATAAGGTCACAAGGCATCCGAGTGCAGATCCAAGACATTTAATCTAGCAGAACAAATTATGAAAGCAATGTTTGGATGGGACTACAACACTTGGTGTAGATGTCATTACTGTGGAGAATATGGACACATTGGCATGAATTGCATAAAACATCATCTAAGGAAAAGAGATACTACCGTAAGATGCTTCAAATGCACTAAACTAGGTCACATAGCCAGAAACTGCATGAATGCTAGTGAAGTTGAAGATGGAAAGAAGAATGAAGCAACTAAGGTCAGGAAACAGGTGAGACAAAAATGGATTCCTAAATCTACCGAGCAATCCAGTCCAAGTAATGGAATGGATGGCTCTACCGACTCAAACTAAATTTCCAAGAAAGCACTGGAACTGTATTCTCATAGACCAATCTCAAGCAGTTCCAGAACCAAATTAATAGAAAGATCTAAATCAACATACAAGATGCAGTAAGATCACAGGGAGGTTGGTATCAGTCTTTACCGAGCAAGGTCGGTACCCGTCTTTACCGAGCGAGGTCGGAGCAATATGAATTCTCAAGTTCACCGAGTTGCGAAGTCTTTACCGAGTAATTAATTCTTAGTGGGTGACAGTCTGTCAGAATTCATACCCTAATTTGTACTAAGCATTAATGACAGAGTTATAAACAAAAAGCAAGTAATCGAACTCATTCTTCACCGTGAACCTTTAGCACTTTGAGAGCAGAAAATTTCAAGAGCAACCCAGCGATTCAACACTTTTGCGAAAGGAATTTTCTATGAGCTACCATGGCATCATCCAGCACTTCAGCGAAGAAAGGATCTGATATGTTAGTCCAAGGGGAATGGAAAGCACCAGATTTCAAAATCATGCCCGCAATTGCAGCAGCCCTAGATCCGAACAGAGCTCAATCTCAGATTCCTCCTAAGGTACTACTTATTAACGATATCCGCAATCATTTCAACTGTTCAATTCATGAAATGGGGAACCTAGAATTAGATACTGTGTGTGAAGAACTGTGTGTGGATGGTATTTTGAAACCCGAGCACAAACATCTAGAAGATAAAGGTTTAGTTCACATTGCACATCTACCTCGAAACTTTTGAGATAAATGGGTTAGATACATTCTCAGTCATGTACATGATGGCAAGATTTGGCTTGAGCAACCCTTAGAGATCACAAAGAAGATGATTCATCAAATCACCGGTCTTCCCATGTTGAACAAAGCAAAAACTACCAAAACCCTAGGTCGGACGGAACTAGAGAAGAAAACCCTAGCCGAGTGGGACGGTAGAGGCATGAAAGTTAGCAGCATTACCGATGCTAAACTAAAGTTTGGTACACACATCATTGCCCATAAGATTTACAGTTCTAGTTGACAGAATAGTGTCTCCTGTGAAGCTATCGACCTAGCATACAAAGTGGTCAAGAATAACTTAAAATTTGACCTAGCAGACTTATTGTTAAAGCAATTTAACAAAAACATGGAAAGCATTCAAACTTCCAAAAACAATCCATGTAAGTTTGGATCCTTATTGCTCTGTTTATTCTTCTATGTTCAGAAATTCTTCCCTTCTAAAGGAAAATTTGTATGGAGAAAAGATGTGCCAGCCATTTATGAAATAAATGAATACATCTCAGAAATGGGTGAAAATTTTGAAAGCATCATGGATAATTATTTTGAGTCTTTCAAAGAGAAAATGAATGACAGATTCCGGATTCCACAGAAGTTGGTGGAAGATTACAAAGATGACATTTGTTTTATGGTGGATTGTGATAATGTATATATTCAAGCAGCTAAACCGAGGACTGTATATGTAAAACCTCTTCCTTATGAGGTAAATATTGATGAAACCAAGAATATCATTGAAGCTCTTCTTAATCAGCCTGTCAATCCCAAAGCTCCATATTTTGGAACATATGATGAAGCTAAGGTAAGAATTGAACTAAGCATAAAGCTTCCACAGGCGGTAAACAAAGGAAAGAAGAGGATAGCCAAAATGCAAATGATAACCGAGGACAAAGAAGAAAAAGATGAAGAAGAAGAGGAAAAGGATGAGAAAACAGAGGAACCAGAACCTGCAAAGAAGAAAGGAAAGGTATTCATCACTAAGGCACCTAAGCCTCCCACTGGTGTATTTACAAGGAGAAATGCAAAAGGCAAGGCAGACAAGGCAGACAAGGCAGATAAAGACATAGCATTCAAAAGGCCTCCTCTAAACTTTCAAGAAAAGATCAAACTCTTTAGAGACGGATCAGGATCTGGAGTAAGTAACATAAAATCTTTTAGATATGAAACCAGATCAGAAACAGAATAGAAGGAAATAGAAGATGCTGTTATTGAAAAGATGGGACAGTGGAAATACTCTCCTGAAGAAATAGCCCCACAGGTTCCAGCAGTTCTACTAAATCCAATAAAAATGAGATGGAGCAATGCAAAGCAAACTGTGATAGATATATTTGATCAAACCCTGAGACAGTTAATGCCGAGCTTGAAAAATGATGAAGTAAAGAAGGCATTAAAAGAAAATGAAAGTAAGATGACATTAAAGTTCAATACTTGTTTGATTTTGATCAACAATATTGAATCGGTTGTGAAGGCTGCAAATGCTACATGGAAGAACATATACCACCTTCACCAACCAAGTATTGAAACAGTCATAATAAAAGATATTGAAGATGACAGTGATGAACAAGAAGAAGACACTGAGGTAGATGATACTGTGAGGATAGTAGTAGAAGTCATTGCATCCCTCCCTACCTCTCCAGTAAAAGTTTCTACATCCAGCCCGGAGACACCTTCAAGCATGGTTGTGACAACTTCAACATTTTTCCAATCATCTATAGCAACAACAAAAGCAACTATCATTTCTTCTACCGAGTTGCAGTCTCCCGCATCATCAAGTTTTCCAGCAGTAAGTTTTCCAGTTTTTGAATCTTCAAGTGTAAATATTTTAAGTTCTCCAGTAGAAAGTATACCAGTCTCTATAGCTAGCCCTACTTTATCTACTGTCACTACTACCAAGGCATTAAGTACAGATAAGCCTAAGGCTCTACCGAGTATAAATTTTTTGGGTAAGAATGTAGTAGAGGATATAGACTTAGATGAAGAGATAGAGATTCCTACATTAGATTTTGCAAATCTATCAGCGGACCAAATGCAAAATATAGGTGAGATCCTCCAAAGGAAAGCAAAACAAAAGAAGCTTAAAGAGGAGAGAGACAAGGAATATCAAATCATCAAGGATGCTAAGGACATTTTGTCTGATGCATTAGGTATTAAAGTAGATCCCTCCCAACATATTTTGCTACAATTAGTAGAAGCAGTTAATAAATATAATGAGGATTCATCTGGGATAGAAAAGTTAGTTGAAAGAGCCGAGAAGAGATTCAACAATAAAGTTCTTGAGCACATTGCTCAGCACATAGCTATTAACCAAGTAGAATTGTCTTCAGTTTTGTCAAACATTGAATCTATCTATTCGAATGCTACCTCTCTTTTGGCCAGATTGTGCAATATTGCCGAGTTCACAAAGGATGTTAAGGATAAAATGAATAAAATGGATGAGGATATGAAGATTAGCATATAGAAGCTACAACTTGAACCAAGTTCAAGCTCTGCTCATCACATGAAAATCTCACACCTATCAAACATGCAGTCTGATCTACTGAAAGAAGACACAAGGATCCGGTCCACACTGCTAGACATCCAACACATGATCCTTCCCATCATGAATACAATGTATAAGCACATTGAACATTCCAAAACATTGATTCATGACAATCAGTTCTCTATAGCAGATCACATGATTGAACTCTCTGCAGAAGTCCAAATTGCAATCCAAACATGTAAGATTCTGCAAGAAAGTTGGGACAGAACCCTGGCACTAATAATGAAGGTACATTCTGATTTTCTATCAAATTTTGGATTCTCTCTGTAAATAACTTGTATATACACCTTTGGCATTATCATCAAAAAGGGGGAGATATGTATAGAGGGAGATATATGTATAGAAGAAGATTTGTATAGAAACAGTTAGCACATTGAAAGGGGGAGACAATGTATAAAGCTCTATAACAAAGACAAATTTTGAAAAATCAAAATAAAACTCAACATGATTCATGTATATAAGTTTTGGCCAATAAGTGTTTTTGTCACTAATGCCAAAGGGGGAGATTGTTGGAATTAAGCAAAATTGCTACTAGTGACAACACTTATTTGCATTCTAGGTGCAAACCGAGCAGACAGTGCAAACCGAGCAGACAGTGCAAATTGAGCAGACTGTGCAAACCGAGTAGACTGTGCAAACCGAGCAGACAGTGCAAACCGAGCAGACAGTGCAAACCGAGCAGGACAGTGTAAACTGAGTAACATCATGTCTACCGAGTCACCAGTATTTACCAAGTTCAAAACCTACCGAGTGATCAGTATGAACTGTGCCTTCACTTCTATCGAGTGCATGACGATGCCGAGTAATGCAGTGGACGCTGAGTATCAGAAAGTCACCGAGTTAGTTTGCAGGAACCGTGTAACCATACTTGGGCCGACTTAGTAGCACATATGTTTATTTGTCAAGCCGACTTTGTAATTGTAATTGAAATTAATTGTTTAAGGCTTGTATATAAACAATGTTGTAAAAATGTCAAAAAATGTAAGTAAGAAGCATATATGTGAAAAAGAAAGAAAGGCAGAGATAAGAGAATTACAAAGGGCTTCAGCAGTATAAGGAACAGCAAAGACAAATTCATCATAGAAGGTGATCAGTACATCAGCGAATCTCAATCAGTAATCCAATTGCAAAGCTAGAGATCTACTGTTTCATCCTAACAGGTGAATCAGTACTAAATCCTTTAACCGGGTAGACTTAACAGTCTTTTGTAAAATCTCTTTACCGAGTGCATACTTCATTGTATGTTTTGTAAATCCTTTAACAGGGTGGATTTAGCAATCCTTATTGCTCCTAACAGGGTAGATCATCAGAAGTGATCAAATTGTAAGCCTTAACCAGCCAACTTTATTCTGCAGTATTAAAGCTTTGTGGGTTTCATCCCCACCCCAGTTTTACTTTCTTTTTGGAAGGTTTCTGGGTAACCAAATCTATGTGTCATTATTGTGAATGCTCTTAAGTTTCATATGCAAAGGTTAAAAATAAATTATATGTTAAATTAGAAGAAAATTTGGAGTTACTGATTCACCCCTCCCCTCTCAGTAACTCGGTTAATTCCTGAATATTTCCAACAGACTCATCCTATCTTATTGGAGAATATTTGATGCAAGGGCAGGGTAGATACAAGAAGAATCAACATAATTGACTCCACTTGAATCCAAAAACAAGCCCTACTCAGAGTTACATAATGGAAGAAATATAATATCACATGAAAGAAATAAAATCACAATGGATACGAGACAAGAAATAGACAACAACAACAGAGAATTAATATTATTTCTTTCAACATGCCCGATTGTGAGGCCTTCTGGGTTTCCACCTTATACAATGAGAATTATGAATTTAGAGTCTTAGATCACATCCTATCTTTGTCTCAAATGATGTATCTTGATAATACTCTCTTGATCTCCTCTCTATTTACCTACTACATCAATCTAGACTACTTATATAGCTAGCTAAGCCACAAGTCAGCTAATCAAGCTTTTAATTACATTATAGGTCCAGTCTCAAAGATTTAAACCAAAACTAATGCTAGAATGAATATAAATTGATTTTCCTTTACATTTAGGTCCATACATGATCAAAGAACATTCCTTTAACTACACAAGGCCCCATTTGATCACACAGAACTGCGCAAGAAGAAACATTACCTATTTCACCTAAAAACTGGTAGAAAATAGGTACCCGAGAAAAATGGCCATAACTTTTTACTAATAATGAATTAGGACTTTATCTCTTGGTAAATTATATCAATTTAGGTCCTCTAAAATTCCTTAAGATTTAAAAGGATGATTCCTTATGGATCAACATCGCTACTACACGCAATCAACACCAAAATTGTAGGAAAATACAGCTCCAATGGCAAGGAAAATAGTTGTAACTTTGAAACAGTCAATCCAAACTTTATGTGCTCATAGGAAAATGTTCCCAAATAGGTCCTCAACATTATGTAAGATTTTCACACCATGAAACCAACAAATGCAACAATTATAAAGAAAACAACATAAACAGGTACAAAAATCAGGAAATGTTTTTGGTTGATGCAAGATTTCTCAAAGACCCAAGATGCTCCTGCATCAAACACCTGGGGTGAATAAAAAAATGATGTCCACATTAGGAACTACTCATTTTATGACCTAAATCATAAAGATCCAACTCAACTTGTGTAATCCATGAACTGTCTTCAACTGGCTTATCTTTCCACTGAACTAGATATTCCATGTAGTCTTTTTGTCTTGTACTCTTGCTCACTCTTTTATTCAAGATCTTCTCAATGCTATCCTTATTTTTCTAAGGATAATCTAGATAATCTTCTATCTCATAATTTGATTCAAATTAATCAAATATATCAGCAATTTTGAATATAGGTGATATATCCATGTCCTCAGGTAATTCTACTTCATAAGCATTTCCACTGTCAAACTTTTTCAGAATCTTACGAGGTCCAAACTTCTTCATTTTCAACTTGTAGGTACCAAATGGAAATATATTCTTCTTCAAATGAATCATAACCTCATCTCCAACTTCAAAATATTTATGTCTCCTTCTCTTGTCAACTCTCTTTTTATATTTCAAATTATTGTCCTCCAAATTCTTTTTGATTTCATCATGCAAAGTTCTCATGTATTTTGCAAAATGATCAGCTTTAGCACTTCTTCTTATCTCAGTAGGTAAATCTCTCAGCTCTGTGGTTCCCTTAGGATGAAATCTAGCAAAAATTTCAAATGGTGTCCTCTTAGTGCTTCTATTCATAGAATTATTATATGCAAACTCTACTTGTGCCAAAACTAAATCCTAATTAGCAGGCTTATCTCCAACTAAACATCTCAACAAGTTTCCCAAACTTCTGTTCACAACTTTAGTTTGTCCATCTGTCTGAGGGTGAAATGTATAACTAAAATTCAATTCTATATTCATCTTCTTCCAAAGTGTTCTCCAAAAGTAACCAGTAAACTTAGTATCTCTATCTGAAACAATAGATTTAGGAAAACCATGCAATCTTACCACTTCCTTGAAGAATAATTCAGCTACATGCAATGCATCATATGTCTTCTTACGAGGTATGAAATGAGCCATCTTAGAAAATCTGTCAACCACTACCAAAATAGAATCATTACCTCTCTGAGTTCTACATAATCCAAGAACAAAGTCCATACTCACATCTTCCCATGGTCTATCAGGTACATGAAAAGGTGTATACAATCCCAAATTATGACTAGTTCCTTTTGTTGTTTGAAAAATTCTACAACCTCTAACCATTCTATGTACATCTCTATAAATTTATGGCCAAAAGTATCTTTCTGAAATCAGGCTCATAGTTTTATCAATCCCAAAATGTCCAGCAAGTCCACCACTATGTTTCTCCTTCATTATATTCTCTCTCATAGATCCTCTAGGTATGCACAATTGAGCTCCTTTACACATGTCTTCTTGAATGAAATAATCAGTCCACTTATCACTTATTGTGTGTTCCTTACAAGCTTTCCAACATTCTAAAAAATCATTGTTAGTCTCATACAAATGTTTCAAATCATTAAAACCAAGTACCTCAACTCTCATCTCTATTAGTAAATTTATTCTTTGGCTCAAGGCATCAACAACCTTATTTGACTGTCCACTCTTATACTTCAATGAAAAGGAAAAATTCTGCAAGAACTCAACCCACATATGTCTCTAATTCAACTTATTCTGACTTCCCAAATACTGCAAAGCTTTATGGTCAATATACAACACAAAATCTTTAGGCATCAAATAATGTCTCCATTTCTTCAAAGCTTGAACAATAGCATAGAATTCCTAGTCATAAACTGAATATTTTCTCTTCGCAACATTCAACTTTTCACTAAATAAAGCTACAGGTCTTCCTTCTTGACTCAAAACAGATCCTATTGCACTTCCACTAGCATCACATTCAACTTGAAAAACTTTACTAAAATTAGGCAAAGTAAGTGTAGGTAACTCTGCAATTCTTTGTTTCAATGTTTCAAAACTCTTTTGTGCTCCATGTGTCCATTTGAAATCCCTTTTATCTCCTCTCATGGTTTCAGTCATATCATTACAAATAGAACTAAAATTTCTGATGAACTTCCTATAAAAACTTGCCAATCCATGAAATAATCTTACCTCTCCAATATTCTCTGGTGTAGGCCAATCAAGTATAGATCTCTCTTTCTTAGGGTCCATCTTCAATCCATCAACTAAAATTACAAAAAAAAGATACACAATCTCCTCTTTCATAAATGAACATTTCTTCAAATTAATAGGCAACTTTTCTTCCTTCAATCTCTGCAATACTTGTCTTATATGTTCAAGATGTTCTTCCTTACTCTTACTAAATATTAAAATGTCATCAAGATATACAATTACAAACTTACCCAAGAGTCTTTTCAAAACTTCATTCATCAACCTCATGAAAGTACTAGGTGCATTAGTCAAACCAAAAGGCATAACCAACCATTCATACAAACCTTCATTAGTCTTAAAAGCAATTTTCCATTGATCCCCTTCTCTAATCCTAATATGATGATATCCACTCTTCAAATCAATCTTAGTGAAATACTTTTCTGCACTCAAACTATACATTATATCATCTATCCTAGTCAAAGGAAATATGTACTTTACTATTATCTTGTTTATAGCTCTAGAATCAGTGCACATTCTCCATTCTCAATTCTTTTTAGGTGCTACAATAGGTACTACACAAGGACTCAAAATTTCCCTAATCAAACCTCTTCCAAGAAATTCTTGCACTTGTCTATTCAATTTAGTATTTTCATCAGGTGTTAACCTATGTGGTGCTTTATTAGGCAAACTAGCTCCAGGTATCAAATCCATACAATGACTTATACTTCTCATAGGTGGTAAACCATTAGGTACATTATAAAAAATGATGTCATAAAATTTAGTCAAGAAAGGTTTAACCTCATGTGCATGTTCTAACTCATCTTGTTTCTCAGTTTTCCTTAGAATTAAAGCAAAACAAATATTTTATTCTTTCATTTCTCTTGCAAACTTTTTACCATCAACCAAACATACTCTCAATATAGTACAATGACCTTCATCAAAATTCTCTACCAAAGGAAATAACACTTGTTTCTTTCCATCCATCCAAATAGTATATTGATTCAATCTACCATCATGCAAAGCTTTCTTATCATACTGCCAAGGTCTACCCAAAAGAATATGATAACAATCCATAGGCATAATATCACACAACACTTCATCAAGATAATTCCCAATTTTGAATTTAACAAGGCATTGTTCACTTACAAGTATTTTATGCTCCTTCTAGATCCAAGCAATATGGTAAGGCTTAGGATGTTTCAATCTTTGCAACTGCAAACTCTTCAGATGCCAAATTATCAAAACTTACACTATTAATGATTATCTTGCAACATTTATCAATGATCTTACATCTAGTTTTGAACAAACTTTTCCACAGAATAGGTTCTTCATCAGCTTCTTCATTCCACAAGATCCTTCTTAGCATAAAGTTCTCACCATGTTCAAGTTCATTAGACATTTCCTCAACTTCTTCACAAGCCAAATTGTTTCTGCCATTACCTCCAGTCTTCTTTCTAGAATTAGTACATTCAAAGGCTCTATGTCCTTCTTCACCACATTTGTAACAAGTACCTTTAAACCAAGATTTATCTTCTCTTTTTCCATTATTGTTATTCCTAGATAAACCATTATAGCTACCTTTAGAGTAGTTACCTCTTTTAGCAGGTTCATCTTTCCATCCTTTATCTTGTACTGCATTGTCAAATCTACTACTTTCTCCATAAGATCTACCTCTACTTCTCTAAAATCTACCACCTCTTCCTCTCTGTCTTTGATCATGTCTTTTTGTCAATCTTTCCTTAGCCTTCAAAGAAAATTGGTATGCTTCTTCCACACTATCAATCTTCACATAGCTAATCTCATCTTGAATTGATGTCCATAGGCCATTTAGATATCTAGCCACTTTCTCAACTTCATCATCCACATGTCCAAATCTGATATCTAATTTGTAAAATTCCTCAGTATATTCTTTCACACTCATGTCCTTTTGTCTCAGATTTTGCATTTTCTCATCAAACTAACTTGGTAGTCAGCTGGAAGAAACTTCTTCTTCATCTTTGCAAGCATCTTCATCCATATCTTGATCTTTTCTTTTCCTCTCTTCTGTCTCTTAGTCTGCAAATGATCCCACCAAAGAGATGCATGACCTTTCAACTTTGTGACTACTATCTTGACCTTCTTGTTATCAGGAGTACCTTCATACTCAAAGTATTTATCCATCTCAGAGATCCAATCCAAAAGTACATCGGTCTCAAGTCTTCCATCATAGAAAATAACTTCAACCACAGGTCTGGAGTTAGCCTTAGACAAAAATCTCAAAAGTCTTTCCTCATCTTGTTCCACTTCAGGTTCAGGATTAGGTGCTACCTCTTCTTCATCACTAACATATTCAAGATGTTCTCCTCTTCTCTGGGCTGTCTCTACAGCCTCAAGACTAGTTGTAATCTGCCTCAACATATCGATGATAACATTATCATTTCCTCTACCATGAACCATCTTGACAATCAGGTTCCAGCAAGATCGTAACCTTTTGTAAGTTATAGGTCAGATCTCAGATCTACCACCCTACAACCAATCCAATAAGGTTCTCCACAATCCAATCCACAAGAAAGAACTTTCTCTGATACCACTTGATGCAAGGGCAGGGTAGATACAAGCAGAATCAACAGAATTGACTCCACTTGAATCCACAAACAAGCCCTGCTCAGAGTTACATAATGGAAGAAATATAATATCACATGAAAGAAATGAAATCATAATGGTTATGAGACAAGAAACTAACAGCAACAACAGAGAATTTATATTATTTCTTTCAACATGCCTGACTGTGAGGCCTTCCAGGTTTCGGCCTTATACAATGAGAATTATGAATTCAAAGTCTCAACTTGCATCCTATATTTGTCTCCAATGATGTATCTTGATAATACTCTCTAGATCTCCTCTCCATTTCCCTACTACATCAATCTAGACTCCTTATATAGCCAGCTAAGCCACAAGTTGGCCAGTCAGGCTTTTAATTACATTATAGGTCCAATCTCGAAGATTTAAACCAAAACTAATGCTAGAATCAATATAAATTGATGTGCCTTTACATTTAGGTCCATAAATGACCCAAGAAAATTATTTTAACTACGCAAGGCCCCATTTGATCACATAGAACCATGTAAGAAGAAACACTACATGTTTCACCCGAAAAATGACAAAAAATAGGTACTCGAGAAAAAGGGCCATAACTTTTTACTCATAATGAATTAGGAATTTCACTCTTGGGAAATGATATTAATTTAGGTCCTCTAAAATTCCTTAATATCTCAAATGCTGATTCCTTATGGATCAACATCTCCACTACACGCAATCAACACCAAAACTGTAGGAAAATACAGCTCTGAGGGCAAGGAAAACAACTATAACTTTGAAACAGTCAATCCAAACTTTATGTGCTCATAGGAGAAGGTTCCAAAATAGGTCCTCAAAATTATGTTATATTTTCACACCATGAAACTAACAAATGCAACAACTATAAAGAAAACAATAGAAATAGGTACAAAAATCAAGAAATGTTTTTGGTTGATGCAAGATTGCTCAAAGACCCAAGATGCTCCTGCATCAATATTACTCATTGGTGTAAATTAAAAGTGGAAGGGGGAGCTACGTATAGAGTTTCTAAGAAATTAAATTTCATTAAAAGAAAAGTTAAATTCTAGAATCAAGATATTTTTGGTGATATCTTCTTATCTAAGAGTAGAATTCAGATTGATATTAAGGATATTCAAGATCAAATTCAAAAGGAGGGCTTATCTGAGGAGCTCAAAGCTTTGGAAAATAACCTACTAGTATATTATCATAACATCATTTCCAAAGAGGAAAATTTTTGGAGACAGAGATCGAGGGCTCTCTAGCTTAAATTCAAAGATAAAAACACAAGGTTTTTCCATATGCCCACTATGAAACATAAGGCTTCTAACATAATCCTCTGCTTAATCTCTATTGGCTGCAAAATTGTTAAGGAAGAAGATATAAGAAGGGAAATGCTGAATCACTTTGCATCTCTTTTGGAAAAAGACCCTAACATTTGTTTGTCTGACCAGGATAAATTTCTTTTAGCTATCCCCTCTTTGATTGAAAAATAGAATAATAAGATATTAAAATATGTTCCCTCAACTAAGGAAATTAAGGCGGGTATTTTTTCTTTTGAAGGAGAAAAATCTCCTGGACTTGATGGTTTCCCCATGTTTTTCTTCCAGCATTTCTGGGAAATTGTTGGTAAAGAGGTGGCATTAGTTGTAATGGAATTTTTTGGTACCAAATCTCTCCTTAAAGAACTTAATGAAACTTTCTTGGTTTTGATTCCTAAGAAACCAGGTGTGAATTCAGTTGAGAATTTTAGACCTATCAATCTCTACAACTCTCTATATAAAATTATTTCTAAAGTCATCATTGTTGTCATATTTTTACTCATTCTTAGGTTGGAGACCTAATTACTAGATGAGGCTAAAGTACCCTAGTTTTTGTTATTAGGTGATCATCTTTAAGTTTGTGTTCATTTCATTTTGAAGAGTACATGAAAATAAAAGGAAATGAACTACATCTAAGATTACATGCATATATCAGTGATATGTATGCCACACAAAAGGGAAAGAGCTAGAAAGGAAAAGCATCTATCTAAGCTCAAATAGGCTATGAGCAGAGCCATTACTAGAATTGAATGAATGATTATACATATACATAAAGAAAATTAATTAAATAATGGGGTACCATACATTGCCTGGTAGTGGTGTCTGGATCCAGTCCTATCTAGAGAGCTCCTAAGATCTAGAACCTGCAAGAAGAGAAGAAGGGATATGGGTTAGATCCAATGGATCTATGCAATGGCTAGTATCATAATATTTAAAGAATGCATATATACACTTAGCCATGCACCTCTCACAAAGGTTGTGCCTAGGGAATGTGTATCAAGGCTCCAAAGAACAAAAGGCACCATGTTTTCACTAACGTGATTGTTTCATGTGCAGATATAGGAGCTGATCCAATAATGAATTCAATGAATGACCTAGGCTCTTGATGCAGATCATGACAAAAAAAATCTAGGTTTTTTGTCAAGTGATTGCATCAAGGGCCAAGAGCACACATTGTACAAAAGCAAAGTACATCCAGATGATACATCATCAATCAGTACACTTAAGAATCATGGAAGCAAAGAAAAGCATGAGGTGCAAATAGCAGAAGAACAAGAATACAATTCAACATGACAGAGAATAGGGTACATAATGTGCATTCTAAGAGGAGGTACATTATAGCATAAGTATGTTTCAGATCTGCATTCAAATATTGATGTTCAAGCTTGAGCATATTTAGATCGGTATGATGAACCAAGTACAAAAGGGCTGCAATTGTTAAATCATTGACACAATGAACATACCATCATGTGAAATAGTGAGCATTTGAGAAGAAATAAATAGTAGTCCCCGAATAACATGCAATCACAGTAATGCATTATGTGCTAAAAATGGAAATAATGAACTAGCACACTATGCTCTATCTCATAGGATTGTGGGGATGCAGTGGTGTTCACAGCTCTCGAAGAGATTTTATAATTAAGCCATGAATCAATGAGCTTGAGTCAATAAATTAAATACAAAAGTGGCATGATCACAAGGAGAGCACAGTCAAATAATAAACAATAAGCATCAAAGCCAAGCGTTACATCAAACTCATGACCATACACAGAGGAATATAAATCACCAATGACCAAGTCAAAAAATTGGCTTTCAAGCTTGGGCATTTCAACACATAGTAATAAAACATTAACTCACGACATGAGAAGGTAAAGTATGGAAATGATCTCAGTCCCCTATTTCATGACCTTATAGCCAGAAATGAGAAATTGGTATAAGAATACCAGTGGATCAATGTAGCGACCTCAAGATCTCGATGCTATTCATGACAGTGAGTCACAGCCAAACTGAGATCCTAAATAAGCATGTATTCCAGGTCATATGGTACCTAGTTTTAACTGGGAGATGGTCATAGGGATAGGTAATCGACACCAATAGAAACAGCAAGCAAATGAGCCATAAATACTAGACATGTGTCATCAAATGGGTCATAATGAATATCACCAAGACATCACGCTATCAAACGAAGACCGATAGATGCCACGTCATATGGTGTGATAGTAGCAAAACTAGATGGCAAGGGTCTCAAAGAGTGATCCCCTGGTTCAAACATGATCTTAACATGACAAAAAACAATGCATATCAATATACAACTAAGAGACATAGCACCCTGAGTCAAGCTCATACAAGATCGAGCATGGAATAAATAGTGCCAAGATTCAAAGCTCGGCCCTAAAACTCCATAGTTAACATTTTAACAAGCAGTGAATCATATTACATACTAAAATCACGGACTCCAGCAAATGAATGAGAAAACAACTCTGGCTTCAGTTCAAACATAGACCAGTTGGTTCTAGGATCCCTCATGATAGTACCGTGCAATAGCAATACAAGTGCTTGAGCATCTGAATTTGTGAAGAAAATAATGATACCAAGGCATTGATAGGGCATCGAGCTTAAAATATATACATTAGCATGGAAACCATGACCCATGGGTAGAATTGACTCAAACAGTGAGCCTGATTTCATACACGGGCCAAGATATGACACCACTGCACGGGCTAATATGGATGAAGTGCAAAACAATGTGACACCAGCAGGATCACGGGATATATAAACCTGAGCCTTCATGCAATGCCAAACACAAAATAAATAGCATAACAGGTAGCTCGTAGGCCCTAGATACAAGCAGATAATCAAAAGCTTGAATAGATACAAAGTGGAGCTGACCAAGAAAAAGCGTGCCCTATTTTCATATAGCTCCACAAAGAAGTACATGGCAACCAAATAAATACACAAAGGAGTCAAAGCCTTACTAGTGATGCAAGCTGTGGCTCAGCCCTAATTCAGAAAGTAGCAATAATGTTGATGCACCAAGTTGGCATATGCAACAATATCAAATGCAGAACATAATGCCTCGAATCCGAATACAATACATATGATGCAGATTCAAAAATAGTAAAGCCCTTGCAAATGCAATCGGGTCAAATAGTATAGTG
The DNA here is from genome assembly GCA_027943335.1 of Chamaecyparis obtusa. Taxonomy (NCBI): domain Eukaryota; kingdom Viridiplantae; phylum Streptophyta; class Pinopsida; order Cupressales; family Cupressaceae; genus Chamaecyparis; species Chamaecyparis obtusa. The sequence goes on along the minus strand of BSBK01001087.1, from coordinate 1,141,925 downwards.
AATCGAGTGGATACAATCAAAATATGTCATGCCCTAGTTTTTAGTGGTGCCATTAGAGTAACATGGAGGTCTTGAGCTGATGCAAAAATAAGTACATAGACACTACGCCCTTGAGATATAGTTGATCTAAATAGGATGCCACCCCAAATCACAAGTAAACAAAGCACCAAGAACCCACACAATGATCAAACGTGGTGCCCTATCTACTTCAAAAGAAATAAAACCATACATAGCAATGAAGTTACAATGCATTGATGCTATAGATAGACTAGAAAGATCAAAACAGTAAGCCCAATTTCTTGTTTTGATGTTTTTTCTTTTAGCCAAACAGAGAACATAAACAAAAGAGCATTGTGCCCTAAGCTTGCAATCCATGCATTAAAAGAAAAACATTAAGACATAGGCATCATTGAAAGGGATGCTATGCCCCCAGATACATTCAGATACATAGTCGATATGAATTAGCTGCAGAAGAAATGATGCAGAGATTCACATGGAGTGATGCCAATGGAAATAGGAATGGAGGAAAATAGTGAATGCACAAAAACCTCAAATACAAATGCAGAGTTCATAACAGCAGTGCCCTCGAAATCAAACATGAAATGAAAGGATGAATTCAGAATAGCAAGAGCTAGTGCCTACCTCGACAACATAATGCCATGAGCCCAAAATTACTATTTCCAAATCCAAACTCAGAGATTAAAAGTGAAATGCCAGAAGCAAAGTTGGAAAGTTGCCAATTGTTGAGGAGGAAAATCCACAATGCCAGCAGCAAAGGGGTTTTCATTTCAATGATCAATTAATATTTTCTCCCCATTTTTTTTTTGGGTTGAAGCTATTATTTGTTTCATTTTTTAATACTAGGTGCCCTTTTTAATTAGTGGATATTCTCCCCATTTTTGGGTTGAGAGTATTTTAAATATATCTTAATCCATGTTTTGTTTTAGGCATAGGTGGATTCTTTTGGAGATGTAATTTTTTTTAAATGCATTTCCCCATTTTTTGGGTTGAGATCATTTAAAACTATAGTTCAATCCATTTTGTGTCTTATTAGGGTTAAATGCTTTAAATGTAACAGTCATTACATATGTTATTGTAAATTCTGAGAAATGGCATTTTATAAGCCATTGTTAGAACCTTATTATGATGCATGACTTAGTGGATAGAGTTGTCTCCTTTGACCTTCTATTCTTAGGATCCCACTTTCCTCGCCCCTTAGGAATCTGGGAATCTGACATTCAAATTATGATGCAGCCTCATGGGTCCATTTTGAGATCTTTTTCTATTCTTAGGAGGTGGTGGAATTTGAATGCAGATTCCTAGGTTTTAGTTTTTATACCTCTCACTTTTGGTGATAGAGGTTAGCTCTTCATTCTTTCTCTCAGATATGAGTGTTGTAGCTTTGAGAGACACAATTGTACTTAGTTTCTTTTCAGCAATAAAATTGATCTGTCTTGTTCTCCTACAATTTTAGGTTTTCTTTTGAAATCATATGTAGGATTATTATGATGTCCTTGTATCCTTAATCTGCATGTTGAATCCAAGTTGGTGTTCAAGAATTCATCTTAATTCAGTAGTGTGACTTGTGTGCAATCAAGAACATCAGAATTGTGAATATTTCTTCCTTTTCTACATTTTAGGTACCTTGTTTCATTAAGAGTTTAAGAAAGTAGGATTAAGTTGTGAGTCAAGTTTTTTTTTGCTATTGGAGTAAACTCATTTTAGTTGTAAATCTCTTTTCAAATTTGGTGGATCACCTTTGTTTCATTCAAATGTAGTTGTTTGTTTTATGTACTTTCTCCTTTTCCTCCTAAAAATTAGTGAGTTTTTCAAGTGATCCAAAGGGAAGCGGGCCCTTAATCTGGAGGTCTATTCTTGGATAGGTCACCCACAACCTAAGAATAGTCCCATGTTTCACAAGATTTTTGGGTTCAAGACTTAGAAAATTGGGTTTAATCCTTGGTGACAACATTTTTTGGCATGCCCGGTGGGAGATGACTTGGTGAGTCAAATTTCTAGAAAGGTTTATGGAAGTTATTGTGTGGTATGAGTAGTGACAATGTTTTGAAATCATACCTAGTGACTCTAATGGTGTTTTATGCATATCAGTATATAAGCTTATGAGTGGGATCCCAACCAGGTAGAGTAAGAACCCTTTTGTGTATGCGGAGCTACCATCTATCAAAAAGAGGTCTAGAGTAGCCCAAACTAGTGCATCAAAATCTACAAATCCTACTCCTAATCCTACAAACACTCTCCAAATTCAGCCAGTGCAAGCAACACTAGAAATTCAAGCTCCCCTTAATCCTCCAATGGCTAGACAACATCCTTTTGTGGCCTTTAATCAAGGCAGCCCCTTAAATTTGCAGCAGCATAATGACATGCCTACATCAGCCCTTAAAAGTTTGCCTATTTTTACAGGAGAGGATCAGACCTCAACTATTGAGCATATAAGAGATGTAGCTGTGTGTGTGAAAATTGTACCTGATCTGTAGACACAACACTTCAGTAAAACATTAGAGGTTAGAAAAAATTAAAATTGTGCAAAATTGAAATCTAATTTAACCAAGTGATTTACTACCTTCTAGTAGGTGCAAGATTAATGTTCTCAGATTGCTATCGAGATCAGTGACCTAGACGACACCTAAACAAAGGATTTGAATGCCAAACTGATATGAAATATGAATGCAATTAATCTTTTTTTTTTTTAATATTTTCTATGCAATAATATGATGAAAACTGATATGAATCTATGCTAATATGAAAATTGATATGCAATGCTAATCTAGAAATGGTATGATATGAGAATGAAAATTCTAACAATAATATGAAAGCTATGAATTTGAAATTGATCTCATAAAAGTGTCGATTCGTAAGAGCTTTGATTTTCCCAATTCCAATTCTCCAGCGTGATTGTGCAAATTTGTGGATGAATTATGAAGAGCTGAGCCTTGGTTTTATAGAAATTCAGGGCTTTGGAGGTGCATGAAAAAAAACCATAAATCACTCAAATAACTCAGCTTGATTTTTGAGTTATTTTTAAATAAAGATAATTAAGTCACAAAAATCATGCAAAAGCCCAGTTCAACTCGAATTAGAAGTTTAGATCAACTTTAAAACTCAAAAAGATGTTGAGTTTCAAAAAGCTAACAACTTGCATTGATTTTCCAATTTGAGTTTAACTAGTCCTTGAATGTGCACATGGATAATTATGATTTAATAAATAAATAAAGTGATTTGTTCTCAACTTAACTGCTTTTTGAAATAAAATAATTAATTTATGGGTTAATTAACTATTTTATCAAACTTTTATTAAAAACTATATTATTAAATAATGACAACTTGCTTTAATTAATTAAATAAGAATTTAATCAATTATTCGTAAGATATTGGATTTATTGTCAAAATTAAATAATACAATTAATAATAGATAGAATTAAATTTAATTACATAATTAATTTGGCAAGATATTAAATCTAATTAATTAAATATGAAAATATTCAATTAATCAAACTTAGGATAAATATGATTTATCGCCAAATAATCATTAAATTAAAGATAATTAAGATAACTAGGAATATTGCTAGGAATGTTCCCCGATGCAGAATTTAAGATAATCAATTAGGATTTGATGATGTTTAGATGTGCCTTAGGTTAGGACTTTGATGTTGATTTCATTTGATTTGTAGATGTAGGAGGTTAATGAACTTATAGCCCATTTTTGGGGTATTACATTTTGCCCCTCTTTGAATTACTGTGGAAGCGCAGTGGTTCAAAGATAGTCTGTGTATAATAAAGATATGAAACTGATTCGAAATTGATAATTGATATGAGATAGAAGCTGATTGATATTGATTTGATATGGAGATAATAGGTCCTGAATGACCAAGGATAATGTTCACTATAGCAGCGATGAACCAATGATTGCGAAAGAGTGTCAAAACACCTGATTCCAAACCTTAGGATTGCTAAGAAGTGAGTGACCGGTTCTAGACTCGATTGTCTTAGTAGAACTAGCAGGTATCACATCCGAATCCTTCAGTTGCCGAAGAACCAAGGAAAGAACACTATGATTCGATGGTTGCAAAAACTAATATAGTTTACAAGATTAGGAGGATACCAGATTGATATGGATCGACGAATCTGATATGCCCCAAGTGATGATAGATTTGCCCAGAGTGATGAGGTATTTTGATGAATCAGTAAGTAGACATGATTGTTTGTCTTGATCACTGATGAAAGATATTGATAGAAATTGATTTATAGACTTTGAATGATGTGCAATACCATGCCCCCCTTTGGGATTAAAATTGAAATCTGACAAGAAAAGTCAGCGTTGAGAATTTAGAAGCATGTTAATTGATTGGAAAAGTGGTTATACACATTCAGGAACGTGTTCTGCATTGTTGGAAGGTCCCAAAAGATAGAGTTTGACTAGGTTAAACCATGAGTTGACCATAGTTGACCAAGTTGAAATTTTGATAGTTTGATGTAAGATGATCAATTAAGTTGAATTATGGATTTCTATGATGATCGAAGGTCGAATATGCAAGTAGTAGACAATATGAATGATCTCAGATTTTGATTTTGATCTAGAAAAAGGATTCTACTTTCTTTTTCATTGGAGGAACCTTCTTGTAAGATTCAGCTCTTGTTAGATTTGAATAGGTAATTGAAGAATTTTTTAAGCTTTGAAGTGTTGTCAAACATTGTGAGATCATGCAACATGCAAAAAATGCAAAGAAACATGCAAAATGAAATGCAACCTAAGACCTAGGACCTAGTCACTGATCATATGTCGATTTGTTATCATCATTGAACTTTTAGGTAACCAGATAAATCAATACAATGCCCACTAGCTATGAAACCATAGACATATGAATATCGATTTGTATGCACAAGAATCAATACAATGCCCACTAGTCAACAACCATGGATATATGAATATTGATTTTATTTTTGGAATGTCGGATTAGATATAAGCACCAAGGCATAAACGCCAGGATGACCTGAATATCATGTCCATTTTGATATAGCAATTTGTATAAGTATCAAAACATGAACATCGTGATGACCTGAATATGCCTTGCATTCAAATACATCAAATAGTCAAGAGATCAGTCTAAAACCAATGTGAATTACCCATAGTGACCCTTTATCGTTCACATCCTTAGGTAAGATCATGTTTCATAGTAGGAGAAAGAACTCACTCAAAAAGACAATAGTTAGATCAAACTTCCTTGAATTTTATGGGTATCAATGGTTGAGGTATGCATGGCCATCCAATTCGAGATAGAGGCTCTTACAGTCGGACACCATTTCAATCCAGAATTTCCAAAGTTGTTATATTTTCACATACAAGAAGAAAACAAAGAAAAGATTATGACCCCAGTCATCACTCTCTAAATCCTGTAAGGGACATCATCGAAGAGCTCAAAGGGACACAATATGTAAAAATCTCAATGGGAATCAGTAAGCATACAAGGAGATAAAAGCATGTAAAAAAGAATAGATTGTTTTCAGTTTGATGTTTGATTGTGTTGTTGTAGATGCAAAATCCTTTCTGGAGACAAGACTGATTGACCGACTCACATGAAGCTTCAAAGGACTCTGACTAGATATGATACGTCTAAGATATACTGGAGACCATAAGAGTTTGACATTGATTTCCCCCAAGTTTGAACATTGATAGGATACAGACGCTAGAGCTGATTGGTGTACAGGCTGACTTATTGAAAATTGGAAATACAGAAACAAATTGGGAGATATGTACAAACTAAAGCAAGACTAAAAGCTGGGAAAGACCAAGATTGCACTGATAGATGGAGCATTTTGAAACAAGTGGCGCTTGTTTGCTGGGTTTTCACCATCTTGGCAGAGATTCTATTTTTGCTACCAAGGCGCCTGTTTCCAGGTTTTCACGAAGGCACTTTTTTTCTTTTTTTTAATTTTTTTGTAGTTTTGATATTTTTTAAATTTTTTTGTGAATCATCAAGGTGCCTATTGCTAGGTTTTCACTAAGATGTTCATTTTTTTAGGACTTTTTCCAATTTTAAAGATTTTTTCAAGATATTTTACCATAGACTGAATGCCTTAGGCATAGAATTTCTTCAGATGGAGAACATTGATTGGTTCTTGGAGCTGTTCTCCTTCAATCATTGAGAGTTGATAGGCACCAAAGCCAAAAGTAGTAGTGATGACAAAGGGACCCAACCAGTTGGGTTCAAACTTCCCCTTGCGTTCTCGATGGGATTGATTTTTAGGATTTTCTCTCAAGACTAGATCGCCAACCTAAAATTCTCTATGTCTGACTTTCTTATTGTAGCCTCTAGACATTCTCTTCTGATATACTCTGAGATGATCATACGCTTCTTGTTTGTGCTCATCTAGTAGTTCAAGTTCTTGCAACCTAGACACTCTGTAGTCTTCATCAGTTACGAGACCATGCATTCTGATTCTTAGTGATGGGATTTCAACCTCAATAGGTAGTACCACTTCAGACCCATAAACTAAAGTGAAAGGTGTAGCCTCAGTGGGAGTTTTGATACTTGATCTAATACTTATTCTGATACTTAGTTCTGATACTTGTTCTACTACTTATTCTGATACTTGTTCTGATACTGGTTCTGATACTGGTTCTGATACTGGTTTTGATACTGGTTTTGATACTTGGTATATTTGATAGCATCTTTTTCCATTGCAAACTCCCAAGAAAGATCAAATCATGCAGTCCCAATGTCTAGCAAGGTGGAGAACAAGAGGGATTGGCAAGCTGGTGGAAGAGATGGAAGACAAGAGAATGAAGGGAAGAAATCCTCAAGGGAAAACTCCTCAAGAATACCCAAGCTAGGGAAAAATTATCATATAAAGTGCATTTGGACAAGCAATGAAAGGCCAGCATAGGATAAGTCACAAAATCATAATGCCAAAGCAGGAAAGGATGCAATCCAAAGGAGTAGACATGTCAAGAGGCTTTATAGCACCGTGTTTTACTCTCTTTTTTTTTAATTTTTTTAATTTTTTTTATTAGATCAAGACCAAAAGGGAAAAGGATAGCGATAGGAAAAAATGAATGGAGGAAGATAGACATGAAGGCTAAATAGGAAGGGAATGAAAGCAAGATCATCATAAGATAGCTCACAAGATAGCCAAATATTCGTGTATAGATCAACATTGTCAAGATCAAAGAGAGAAGATGGAATGGATGAAATATGTAGAAGAACTACGCATGATGCTTGATTCCCAGGTTTTCATCATGGTACTTATCCAAGGCACCACAAGGAAGTGGTTTTCACCATAGGATGAATTTATTTCTCTTTACTTTTGCTACCAAGGTGCCTGTTTCCAGGTTTTCACCAAAGCACATTTTCAATTTTTATTTATTTATTTATTTTTCATTTCTTTTTGAATTTTTGGAAGAAGGAAAGCTTTTTAGATAGTGCTCCTTGAAAGGATAAAACATGATATGCCAAGGATTCAAAATGATATGCTCAAAGATGCTGATAGGGAAAGGGAGATGGAAGAGAAAATGGAGGATAAGGTTTTATGTAAAGTGAGTGGGGTTGGAAGATAGGAGGAATAGGCAAATGAGGAAAAAGAATAGGAGGTAGAAGGATAATGAATGGAAGGACCATGAAAGGGTGGATGTAAAGGAAGGCAAGATCAACATCAACACACACCTTGAAGGCTGGGGAGAGGATGGAGGAAATGTAAATGAAAGAATACATGAAAGAATATGGTGAATGAATAGCAAAGGTTGCGGTTTAGGCACATGGAATGGAAGAATGTTTTTGGAAGAAGATGAAGTGGAAACCTTTGGAAGCTTGAATGTCAATTTCACTTTTTCCTCAACACCAGACTCTTTCAAGAGAGACTTTGGAATCCATATAGCAGTAGGCTTTTTATTTCCTTTTGATGATCTAGAGAGAATATCTTCAATGATAGATTTTGGAACCCATACTTGTCTTGTAGTTTTTTTCTTAGATATCTCTTTTGACTTTATGCATCCATGTCATTTAGAGGAGACATGGTGATCCTTTTTTGATAGATTCTTGTATTGCTTCTTTTTCTTGTATTGAACATTCAAGTTACTTCCAAAAGAATTGGGACTTGTGGAAGAAGGAGGATATGACTGGTTTAGATGGGTGGGTGGATAAAAAGGATTCAAGGGTATGCATCTATGTTGATCTTGAGGAAAGATGGGAGATAGAGGGATGTAAGGACCCAAGATGGATGGAAAATTAGGAGAGTTAGGAGGGGAAAGTGAAGGGACATAAGGACCCAAGATGGAAGGTAGATGTGAAGCCTTTAGTAGTGGTGGAAGAGGTCCCAGGATGGAAGTGGAAGATGCAAAAGGATAATCAATAAGTTCATCAGCATCTATATGACAACCAAGGATATCAACATCTTTAGATGAGCATTAGAATTTTCAATAGAATCATGGACATCTTGAATATGAGCACCTTCTTTGATTGTATTGTTCAAAGCTTGCAAAGACTTAGGAAGAGTAGAAAGTGGAAATGAACATGGAGTGGTAGAACAAGAAGATGGAAGACTTTGATCTTGACAAGGATCTTTGGATAGCATGAGCACATAATTTTTCTCTTGATTTTCAATAGGCTTAACATCAGAAGTAACAACACCATTTTTACCAACCTTAATGGAAGTCTCATCTTTGGAAAGTGCAAGCATAGTAAGGTTATTTTGATTATCAATAAGCTCAATAGTGTAAGTAGTAGCTTGATCTTGCATAGGAGAAGACTTAAGACATGGTGGAATGAATGGGAAAGGATGTGCAAGATCAAAAGAACCATGAAGTGAATAAGAGACATCATGAAAGGGATTGGATGACATGGAGGGTTCTTGATCTTGATCTTTCTTTATGTTCTTTTCTTTATCATTTATGGAGTCCTCTTGACATGGAGCCACTTCTAAGGATAAGGAAGGATGTTGGGATTGTATGGAAGACTTTGGAAGAGATGGTGGAGGACTAGCTGAAGTAGGCATTGTAGCATATGAAGGCATAGGCTCTTTAGGTTTAGCATTATTGAAAGTATTTGTAGCCAAGTGAAGGTTAGCTTGAGTTTCTTTAAGAGGTAGCCCTGAAGGATAACTATAGGGAACCGCATGAAAAGTATCAGGGCTTGTGTCGGATGAAGGTTCTGTGAAAGATTTGAAAGACTCAGAAGCTTTAGGAAATGTACAGGTATTGGAGGAAGTAGGGGATGGAAGGGAACCATCACAAGACAAAGGTCCAACATTAACATGATCTTTCTTGAGAAGATAATCTTTATTTTCAGCAGGAGAGTCCTTAGGAGAAGGATTCTTATAATATTGATGCTTCAAGCTAGTACAATGCATTTTATAGTCCTCAGCAGTAGTAGATGGATCATAATCAAGGTATTGTCCACAAAATCCATCAAAATATCTTTCAAAATTAGAATCATATGGATCACCATCATGATCTATCCAATGTGACATCCGATTTCCAGTAAGCAGGAACACATGATGAGGAGGACTCTTAGGAACAGAGGTGTCATAGGTATCATTACATTGTCTATCATCATAGTCATCATAGTCTCCAAAGCTTTATGTGTCACTCTCCATGGAAGAGGTATCATAAGGGTTATCACATTGCTCAAATTCTTTCTTGGGGCATGGTGACATGTGCAAGTCTTTATCAAATAGAAAAGGGCATAGAGCTTCCTTGGAGAATTCCTTGGGTTCCTTTTCTTTCTCAAGTTTGTCAAGCTGGACTTGCATAACATGTATCTGTTTCATGATAGCGGCGATCAAAATTTCTTCCTCATGTGTACTGATTCTTTGAGACATGTGTACTAATTCTTGATAGCTACTGATATGTTCTTGACATAGTGATTTGTATGATAGATTCTGGAAATAGGCTGTAAAAAGCTGAAGTATCAGGCAATTCTAACAATTTTTTGACAACTTTCAAAAATTTTCCAGATGACACTCTGCAGACTTGTATGACAGTGGGTATGCCATGAAATGATAGTTGCAAAACTCGTACGACAGTTGGGTAGCAATGAAATGACAGTTGAAAAACTTGTACGATAGTCGGGTAGGAATGAAACAATAGTTGAAAATCTCATACGACAGTTGCAAGATTTTGACTTTGAGAATTTGCTGGCATGGAAACTCATACGACACTGGGTTCTTTACCATATGATCGTTGGGTAGTAATGAAATGACACTTGGAAAAACTTGTATGACTTTTATCTTCCTGAAATGACTTTTGACTCCAAAAAAGGATTTTACTTCAAATTTTGCAAATTTTGAGTTTTTAGATTTGAAATGTTTGCAAATTTCAATGTCCAGATTTGAGGATTGTAACAGATTTGTCCATTTTCAATAACCAGATAGATAAACAAGCATGCAAAATAGCAAGCAAGTGATTTCAAGCATGTCTGAAAATAATGAACAAGGGCAAAAGCAACCTTGCACATGAACAATCAAGTGACTTATTCATTCTAATCCTTAGAAGCACTAATTGTGTATGCTCCAAAAATGTTTTGCAATAATGTAGATATACCCTAGAAAATGAAAATTTGGCCTCACTAGGGTTTTTAGTAATGGTTTGACTTTGCAACTTTTATGATCCAAAGGGGTGAACTCCAATCTTGGCGCACCAGGGTTTTGACACAGTTCAAGAACTTAATCTTTAGGAGCTGCTAGGGAGATCTGACAACCCAACAATGAACCATACCTATGGAGATTTCTTCCATAAGGACATTTATATAGCGGCTATCACTACCACGAAGAAAATGGCTATTACCACTTGAGGTTCTGTCAATGCAGTTTTCCTTGTGAAGGGATTGTCCGCTACGGTTAACCCTCTCTAAAGGTGACTCACAGTATGATACCACAAGGGGACTTGGCTCCAGATCCAAGGTTTTGATGCCTCTTCACTTTTAACCCAAACAAAGCAAGCAGATTAATCCGACACGCTAAGACAAAGTTTTACTTCACCAAGGTCTATGATGTCAACTCCACGTGATCTATCAACCTCTCTAGGGAGAGAATGTATCAATCAATAAGAGAAGGTGCACTAACCAATTTTGATTCACCAAAGCTCGTGATGTCAACCCCATGTGATCTATCAACCTCTCTTGGGAGAGAATTTATCGATCAATAAGAGAAGACACACTAACTGAGTTGAATGTGAAATGCACTAAGTATCCCCTCTACCTACAAAGATTCTATCATCAAGAAGGATTTCGCTGGGAATCCAATCACGAATAGTGTTCATAGGGCCTAATCACTATGTGAGCACAGATGTATGTTTCCAAAAGCAAATCTACCAAAAGTACCCAAAAAGAAGAAAGAGGAACACTTAACGCTTAAAGTGAATATGAGATGAGTCCACAAGGTGGAACACTTAACACCTCACACAAGCTAAAAATGAGTCCCCAACTTAGAAAACAAGTGAGTTCCTAAAAGCACAAATGGGTTGCCTGGTGGAACAATTAATGCTTCTCTCCTGTAGACCCCTCCCCTTTATGGCGCTGAGATTGCAACCACGAGGTGGAATGAGGGGCCGGCAGATTAGTGAGTCCAATAACCTATGATAGAAATCAAGATCAATCACAAGTATCTAAGACTACTTAATGAATCCTTAAGGGGGCACAACCTAGTATCAATTATGCAAGTGTGTAGAAATAGACAAAAGCATGAAAAGATGCACACAAGCCAGACACATAAGAGATTTATTTTAAGTCCAAATCAAAATGTTATTAGATGAAGGAGAATACCTAGGATCTTCACAATGTGCTTAGTAGATTTTACCTAATTTTTAGCAATTCTTGTTGAGCTTTTCCATGCAAGCAAGTGACGAACTCTCCAACAAGCAAACAAACAAACAAGCAAACAAGATATGTAACATATATTCAACTTATGAAAACCATAGGGTTAGATCTAAAAATCAATTATTATCAGTAATAATAACCATCAATTAACCCAAATGACAACTCATATCATTCATTGAATAATGTAAAAAAAAAAAGGTGCAACCCATCACAAAATTTTATTTTTTTTGCTGCATTTGACGTAGTCAACAAGATCTGATTTTTCTTTTATGATTTTGGCCACAAAAATAGAAATTCAAAATAGAGACCCTTGCTAAAAAATAGAGAGCTTTCCAAAAATGTAAAAATTTTAGAAAAATTATTCATTTGTGCCCTAGAGACCCGTTTTATCAAAACAAACTAGTTTTTATAAATTGACTATTTGAGCTATTATATTGCATCCAAATTTAAAATACAAAGAATGGACCCCCTGTATAATTTAAAGAGATTTCTGAAAATATAAAATTTTTTGAGAAATATGCTGATTTGCGTTAGATATTAATTTTTTCCAGAATTTCAAGAAAAAATTATTAAAAATTCAAAACATCTTAGAAAATTCTAAATTTTTTACTATAGCTTCTTTGATATATGTCCAACTTGAAAAACAACTTTCAGATAAAAAATCCAAGCTGTTTGAGAGATAAAATTAAATCTTTAAAACTTTAGGGCTTTAGCTCCCCAAAAAAATCAAAACTAGCATGTAAAGGTGGGTTGCCCCGCGGTGGGTGCCAAAAATGTGTGTGTGAAAATTGTACTTGATCTATAGACACAACACTTCAATAAAACATTAGAGGTTAGCAAAAATCAAAATTGTGCAAAATTGAAATCTAATTTAACCAAGTGATTTACTGCCTTCTAGTAGGTGCGAGATTAATGTTCTTAGATTGCTATCGAGATTAGTGACCTAGATGACACCTAAATGAAGGATTTGAATGCCAAACTGATATGAAATATGAATGCAATTAATCTTTTTTTTTTTTGATATTTTCTATGCAATAATATGATGAAAACTGATATGAATCTATGCTAATATGAAAATTGATATGCAATGCTAATCTAGAAATGGTATGATATGAGAATGAAAATTCTAACAATAATATGAAAGCTATGAATTTGAAATTGATCTCACAAAGGTGTCGATTCGCAAGAGCTTTGATTTTCCCAATTCCAATTCTCCAGCATGATTGTGCAAATTTGTGGATGAATTATGAAGAGCTGAGCCATGGTTTTATAGAAATCCATGGCTTTGGAGGTGCATGAAAAAAAGCCATAAATCACTCAAATAACTCAGCTTGATTTTTGAGTTATTTTTAAATAAAGATAATTAAGTCACAAAAATCATGCAAAAGCACAGTTCAACTCGAATTAGAAGTTTAGATCAACTTTAAAACTCAAAAAGATGTTGAGTTTCAAAAAGCTAACAACTTGCATTGATTTTCTAATTTGAGTTTAACAGGTCCTTGAATGTGCACATGGATAATTATGATTTAATAAATAAATAAAGTGATTTATTCTCAACTTAATTAATTTTGGAAAATAAATAATTGATTTATGGGTTAATTAATTATTTAATCAAAATTTTATTAAAAACTATATTATTAAATAATGAATTTAATCAATTACTCATAAGATATTGGATTTATTGTCAAAATTAAATAATACAATTAATAATAGATAGAATTAAATTTAATTACATAATTAATTTGACAAGATATTAAATCTAATTAATTAAATATGAAAATATTCAATTAATCAAACTTAGGATAAATATGATTTATCGCCAAATAATCATTAAATTAAAGATAATTAAGATAACTAGGAATATTGCTAGGAATATTCCCCGATGCAGAATTTAAGATAATGAATTAGGATTCGATGATGTTTAGATGTGCCTTAGGTTAGGACTTTGATGTCGATTTCATTCGATTTGTAGATGTAGGAGGTTAATGAACTTATAGCCCATTTTTGAAGTATTACAGTAGCATCTCTTTGTGCCCTTCATAATATAACCTAGGATAATGTGGCTATGAGGTTATTGGCAGCTTCCCTCAAGGGCAAAGTGTTGCAATGGTTTAGAGGCTTAGCAGTTGGTTCTATAGCTGATTAGGATGGATTGGGCCAAGCCTTGACCAATTAATTTGAGGATAAATCAGATCACCTTTCCTTAGTTGAGCATTTGACTACTATTAAAAGGTCACCCCAAGAATATGTTAGTATCTGCAAGAAATTTCATGGTTGTAGCATTGTTCTTCTGGTCCCTGCAATTATTTTTATGTCTCTAGCTAAAACCCTTGTCAAATTTTCAAAAATCTAGCCGTTGCAGCATAAAAACCCTAGTGTGCCCTGGCCCTGTTCTAATTTTGTGTTACTTTTTCAGGCCACTAAAGTCCTAAATAGTGCATGTGCTAATAATTGACCACTTTTTTGCATGATCACATGAGCCTTTTTCATGTTATGCGATCTTGCGACCAAGGTTTTATTTTTGGGCCCCTTTAATATTTCCTAAGTTTGGAGTCCCGTGACTTTATCATTTCCTAAGTCTAGCGCTTTAATTTTTCCTAATGTTTCAGCCTTAGTATTTCCTGGGCCTAGTGTCCTGACACCATCTTGATCTAATGGTGGTTGTGACTTCGCAAAGGATGTGTTAGAGGCTAGCGATCTTGCGACAAACATCCATTTCTCCAGGTGTTCAAGTTAGTAATAAATAGTGGGTCCAAAATGACACGTAGGTACAGTTGGTAATTTGTGATTGGTGGGTAAAAGTACAAAGCTGTGTCACACTTTTGTAAAGGAAAAGGTCAACAACACACAAAAATTTTAACTTTAATGACATAAAAATGGTATTTATGCTTAAAATTTGGAGATGATGTAAACTAATGAAATGTGTAAATGTGGATGAAGTTTATGGCTATAATTTTTTTAATTCTTTTTGAACAAGAATTCACATAGTTTTTAAATTTTTTAAGTCCATTTTTTACTTGCTGAAAAATGCTGAAAAATGAGGGTCTTGTCCGCACCAAAAAAGTATATGCAAATAGTCTCTTTTTCCTTTGATTTCAAAATATGTCATAGATAAAATGTATAGCTAGTGTATAAAAGAAGAAAAATTAGTTTTCAATGTATATTTTCTCTGTCATAACTACTCAAAGTCGAACATACCTGAAATCGATAGTTTTCATCTCGCGTCAAATTTCCCATATCAAATCTACACCATTCAGAAAATAAATTACACATTCTTGAAGATAACTCTCTCCTCTAGTGTTAAATATAAATTTTCAATTTTTTTGATAAGCTTTACTATTTTTTTCTATTTTTGATGCATCTTGTTCTTGAATGTTAAAATACCTACTTGTAGTATTTTGAAATTATAATATATTGGATCTAATTAAAATACTATAAAAATTATATGATGATAATCTTGACTCTGTGCTCTAAAAAAGGGTATTTTTATATTTGTAAAAAAATATCATTAAAAAGAGTACAAGTTATTGAAACTTCACTTTTCTGAAATAATTTTATTTCTTTAGTAATTGTTATAAAACATGCATTTAATAGATATTTCCAATTGGAAAAAGTGAAGAACTTATCTAACTTAGCTAGAATGAATCTAGATAGACCATATGTTTGACAAAAAATAATTTTAGTTAGAAATACTCAAATTCAGCTATGCTGATAAGTTGTCCTGAAACGTGACACAGCTTTGTGCTTTTACCCTGGTCCATGATATAATATGCTAGTAGTTGTTAGTGGAACCTAGTTTCCAGCTTGTTAGAGGGTCCTAACATCTACAGAGAATCAATAGCGGGTGTAAGTTCTTAAGGAATGTGTCAGACGCATGAGATCTTCAGATGACCGTTGATTTCACCTATTTCAGAAGTGATAAAGTTTGGCAGGTCCACTACTACGTGTACTCATTTGGTAGTCATTGATTGGTCAAGGAAGGATGATGTGGAGTTTGGTAGAGGGGTCGATGTTAGAAAGATTGATCGACAATTGGCGTGTGATCTCATGGAATATTCTTCATCTTTTAGATCATGCACCAACCGTCCATTTTGATGCCGAGGGATTTGTGGGTCCTGTGTCAGAAGTGACTGGGCAGTTTTTAGTGAATGACATGATGACAAGTGGCATAAATGTTGGAAATATAGATGTAATAACTAAGAGGGGGGGGTGAATCAGTTAGCCACAAAATATTACCACTGATCCCTTAGATGTACTATTAAATTATTTACTGCTGACATACAGAGAAATGCTGAAACTTGGTAATTGCAAAGAGTGTTAATTATAACTGTTCTTAAGCATTCATCAGTGATTAACATGCATGAATAAAGAAAATACCATGAACACAAGAGACACTAGATTTAACGTGGAAACCCAATATGGGAAAAACCACCAATGTAACTAGCTACTGATTTTCACTCTTCTGAAGTGATGCCCTTTTAGGAGCCAACCTGGTAAAAGGTTACAAAACACACTGTTAGGTGTGACCTTGTTAGAGGATTTAATCACCCTACTAGGAGTGGCCTTGTAAGAGGTCTTGAAATAATTCAATAGAACTGTCACCTTGTTAGAGGATTTACAAAATGGCTATTAAACTAACTCGATTAGGAGATTTTGAAATCACTACTACAATGGTAAGAAAGTAACAATGAAGTGACCTGAATAGTGATGCAACTAAATTGTTGATTACAGATCTTTGTTCTGCTTCACTAGATCCTTCTTGATCAAATATATCTCTGCTGCTCTTCAAGGATATCTAACCATCCTTCAAAATTCACTCATACTATTCTTCTCTTTCTTCTTTTTGCTTACTCATAATTCACAACTTGACCTTCTATATATATACCATTCGAATTGTCAAGTTGGCACTAATAATTATTACAAACATCACTAATCATTACAACGGTCGGCTAGAATAAACCAACTCTATATCTTAAATTGACAAAATCCTTTACTGGGCTGACCTTGCTCGGTAAACATTAATCTGAAGAAGATTTCCTTTGGTGACCGAGAGAACTCGATAAGTACTATGAATTCTTCAACATCCTTTGGAGACCGAGTGAACTCGGTAGACACTAAATTTCCTTCAATAACTGAGGAAGCTCGGTTAACACTAATTTCTATCATACTTTTCTTTTGACACCTGAGAGGTCTTGGTAGACACTGGTAATTGCTTTGCTGACTGACTGAGCTCGGTAGACACTGGGAACTGCTTTGCTAACCGACTGAGCTGACAATTGATATGACATCTATGTGACATCAAAGACAACACATAATCATTCCAACAATATCCTTTAGACAATTGTATCCAACAATCTCCCTCTTTGGCATTGATGGCAACACAATATGTCATAGCACAATGAAATTTCATAGCAAACATAGAATAAGGAACATATCATTAGCTTCATTCTGACTCTCTTTGACTGAAAACTCTCCCTCTTTTCTTCTTTTTTTTTTTTAAAAAAAAAAAAAAAATCTCTTTCTTAGAAATTTCATGAAATAATGACAGCAAACTCTCACTCTTTGACAATGCATGCCAAAGATAACACACTTCCATTGAATACCAATGTACCTTAAGTACTGATTCATATGCAATGATTCCTTTACTATGCTGCATCAACTATCTGATCTTCAACATGCTCTGGTTGATGCATTACTAAAACTCAATTTAGTGAGCCTCGGATAGGGGAATGACCCCTAACTTACCTCTTAGATACAAGTGTGCACCCTTAGGTAGTGGCTTGGTGAAGATATCTACAATTTGTTCTTTTATATGAATATATTCCAATCTGATTTCCTTGTCCTGCACCAATTCTCTGACAAAGTGATATTTTATACCAATGTGTTTGGTTTTGGAATGCATTACTAGATTCTTTGAAATATTTATTGCACTTGTATTATCACAGAACATAACAACTGGTTCTTTGATCTCAACTTTCATGCCTTCCAATAACTATTTGAACCAAACAATATTAGAGTAGTTTACTGCTGTAGCAACGTATTCTACTTCTACTGTGGATTGGGATGTGCAATTTTTCTTTTTAATGGTCCAAGATACTAACCTTTTGCCAAGAAAAAATGCTCCACCACTTGTACTCTTTCTGTCATCAATGTTTCCTGCCCAATCAGCATCAGTAAACACTTTTAAGTCCATATTGCCTCCAAATTTATACCACAAGCCATAATCTTTAGTTCCTTTCAAGTACCTCAAGATTCTTTTGATTGCCATCATGTGATTTTCTCTGGGTTTTGCTAAGAATCTTGCTGCTATACCAACTGCTAAGGCAATATCAGGCCTTGTATGTACTACATATTATAATTTTCCAATCATTGATCTGTATAAGGTCTAATCTACTTCTTTTGAATCATCATCTTTGATAAGCTTAAGTCCAATACACATGGGTGTACCAATTGGTTTTGAATCTTCCATACCAAACTTCTTAAGTATTTCCTTGATGTATTTAGACTGAGTAATGTAGATACCATTCTTGCTCTGCTGAATTTGAAGTCCAACAAAGAATTTTATCTGACCAAACATAGACATTTCAAATTCTTTGTTCATTTTCTCTAAAAATTCTTTGCACTGATAATCATTCCCTGTAAACACAGTATCATCCACAAATATTTCTGCCAAAACAATTTTGTTATCTGGTCCTTCTTTGATGTATAAATTACTGTTATCATTGGCTCTTTTGAAATTAATCTGAGCTAGATAGTTATGTAATCTTTCATACCATGCTCTAGGGGCTTGTTTCAGACCATACAGTGCTTTTTGTAACTTGCAGACCATATCCCTTTTGTCTGGATCCATAAAACCTTCAGATTGTTCAATGTAGACTTCTTCATCAAGAATACCATTGAGAAATGCAAATTTTATATCCATTTGATATACCTTAAATCCTTTATGTGCTGCATATGCAAGTAGAGTCCTTGCACCTTCTAATCTTGCAACAGGAGAAAAAGTATCTCCATAATCTATACCTTCTTCTTGAGAATATCCTTTACATACCAATCTTGCTTTGTTTCTTGATACTTGACCATCTTCATTCAACTTATTTCTGAATACCCATTTTGTCCCAATTACATTTTTATCTTTAGGCCTAGGTACAAGAGTCCATGTCTTATTTTTCTCTATTTTCTATATTTCTTCATTCATAGCCTCAATCCAACTTTCATTTTCCAATGCATCTTTGACATTTTTAGGTTCATAATCAGCAAGTAAACATGTACCTTTTAGTTTATTCCTTGTCATAGTGCCATCTGATTTGTTTCCAATAATCTGATCTGGTGTATGATGCTTCCTGACATACTTGGCCAATACAGGTTCCTTTCTTCTTGAATGAGTTACATTGTCATCTTCTTGAATTTCATCTTTAGGTTCAGTTTGCTCAGGCTCGGTAGATATTTGCTTGGTAACTTTAGGCTGAGACTCAGTTTCTTGTGACTCGGTTTGAACTTCTTCTTGTGACTCGGTTACTGTACTCGGATCGGTTGATGTAGTCTCCTCATTGATAGATGTGTCTGGCAATGTATCAGGTTCAATGTAAACAAATCTTCTGTAATCCTTTGGTTCCCTTTTGCTTTCTTCTTTAGTCTTTTCTGCAAACTCATCTACTTTCACATGTGCACTTTCTATGATTTTATGAGTAGACAAATTTAGACATTTATATGCCTTACTTTTGCAAGAATATCCCAAAAATATTCCTTCATCACCTTTTGCATCAAGTTTGCCTTTTCTAGATTCTTTCAAGATGTAACATTTACTACCAAATACTTTTAGGTAACTTGCATTGGGTTTATAGCCATACCATAACTCATAAGGAGTTTTGAATGTGTCTTTCCTCAACTGTACTTTGTTCAAGGTATGAACTGCAATGCTAATAGCTTCCTTCCAGTATTTCATAGCAATGTTCTTTTCAATCATTAGAGTCCTTGCACAATCCATGATAGATCTATTCCTCCTTTCAGCTATTCCATTCTGCTCAAGAGTTCTTGGAGCTGATACCTATCTTTTGATTCCTCTTTCAATGGAGAAATTATTGAATTCATGGTAGATGAATTCACCACCTCTGTCTGATCTCAAGCACTTCATTCTTTTTCTTTTTTCCTTTTCTACTCTTGCCAAATACCATATGAATTTCTCAAATGCTTCTGACTTTTCTCTTAAATACATAACAGTCATCATTCTAGAGTAATCATCAACAAAGACAATAAAGAATTTTTCTCCAGTATAGCTTTCAATTCCAATAGGTCCACATAAGTTAGTATGCACAATATCCAAAGTATCTTCAGACTGATAGTTTTTACTTTTAAAGCTAGTCTTTCCCATTTTACCAATCTAACAATTCTTGCATAGACTAATATCAGGTTTCTTCAAAGTAGGAATACCTCTTACTTTCTTGAATTTTCTTATTTTCACCATATTATCAAAATTTACATGACATAACCTTTTGTGCCATAACCAACTTTCTTCAATTTGAGCAATAAAACATGAGCATTCACCAAGATCAAGATAAAACAGGTTACCTTTGGTTTGTTTGCCTGAACCAATCAGTTTTCCTTTGTCATTCATCAGTCTTACTTTGCCATTCATGAATTCAACCTTGAGTCCATTATTGATTAGCTGTGCTACACTTAGAAGATTATGTTTTAGTCCTTCAACCCAATATGCATTATCACATGTAAGTTCTTTGTTTAATGAAATTCATCCTCTTCCTTTTATACAACAAGGTTCATTGTTTCCAAACCTTACACTACCACCATCATAGTCTTCAAAATGTTCAAACTTAGTTTTGTCACTAGTCATATGATGTGAGCATCCACTGTCTATAATCCATGTATCATTTTTGCTTATATGAGAAATAAGTGCCATCTCATCTTCATCATCATCAGATTCATCTTTTACAGCAATGAAGACAATTTATTCTTCACTATCAGAATCCTTAGCCAAAAAATATGTTTTCTTACCTTTATCCTTGAATGACTTGAAATTCTTCTTGCCATTGTACTTGTGACCTTTCTTCTCATCTTTGCTTTGTTTGTTTGGGCACCTAGCTACAATATGACCAATTTCTTCACATGAAAAATAGATTAAGGGAGTTTTACCTTTGTATTTACCTCTGCCTCTAGTATATTTCTTTGCAAGTAATGCTTCAATAACTTCAAGATCACTGTCTGAAATTTCCTCTGATTCTTCTTCACTTTCTGACTGGATTTTCTTTCCTCAAATGCAGATTCAATATTTTTAGAAGTTGGAACATATTTATCATAGTTGTCCAATTCAAAATCTGTCAATCTTCCAACTAAGGCATCCAAAGTTATATTGTGATTTTGTTCACATCTTCTTTCTTGAATAGCAGATACTCTTATTGCATAGATAGGAAGCAATGTTCTAAGATCCTTACTTATAACAATTTCATCATCAATTTTTCCTCCAGAAGCTCTGATTGCACTAACACTCACCTTGATTCTTTCAACATATTTTGCAATGTTTTCATCTTCTTTCATCTTCGTCTGATCAAATTGTCCTCTTAGGCTTTCTACTTTGGCTCTTTTCACATTGTCATCACCACCATAAATTTTCTTTCGCTTGTTCCACATTTCATAGGTAGTTGTGCAGTCTTTGATCTCATCAAATTCTTCATAGCTAAGGGCTGATGCAATATCTATCATCATGGTGTTATGGTTCTTTTTCTCTACAATGTCTTCAACAGTTAATGTGCCAGTAGGAATAGTATATTCTTGATCAATATATTTGCATCCTGAATCACCAATGGAAGCCAGATGAAGTCTCATGAGACCTTGTCATGCTGAAAATTTATCTTTGTTTAGCCTTGGAATTTCTCTCTTGTAAGACATCCTGATCTTTAGCTTAGGTCCTTAAAACCCTTCTTGCAAGCACCAAAAGCTCTGATACCAATTGTTGGAAATATAGATGTAGTAACTAAGAGGGGGGGGGGGGTGAATCAGTTAACCACAAAATATTACCACTGATCCCTTAGATGTCCTATTAAATTATTTATTGCTGACATACAGACAAATGCTGAAACTCAATAATTGCAGAGAGTGTTAATTATAACTATTCTTAAGCATTCATCAGTGATTAACATGCATGAATAAAGAAAATACCATGAACACAAGAGACACCAGA
Organism: Chamaecyparis obtusa; assembly: GCA_027943335.1. Taxonomy (NCBI): domain Eukaryota; kingdom Viridiplantae; phylum Streptophyta; class Pinopsida; order Cupressales; family Cupressaceae; genus Chamaecyparis; species Chamaecyparis obtusa. Next base: position 1,119,911 of record BSBK01001087.1, on the reverse strand, counting down.
TTTAATGTGGAAACCCAATATGGGAAAAACCGCCAATGTAACTAGTTACTGATTTTTACTCTTCTGAAGTGATGCCCTGTTAGGAGCCAACCTGGTAAAAGGTTACAAAACACACTGTTAGGTGTGACCTTGTTAGAGGATTTAATCACCCTACTAGGAGTGGTCTTGTAAGAGGTGTTGAAACAATTCAATAGAACTATCACCTTGTTAGAGGATTTACAAAATGGCTGTTAAACCAACTCGGTTAGGAGATTTTGAAATCACTACTACAATGGTAAGAAAGTAACAATGAAGTGACCTGAATAGTGATGCAACTAAATTGCTGATTACAGATCTCTGTTCTGCTTCACTAGATCCTTCTTGATCAAATATATCTCTGCTACTCTTCAAGGATATCTAACCATACTTCAAAATTCGCTCATACTATTATTCTCTTTCTTCTTTTTGCTTACTCATAATTCACAACTTGACCTTCTATATATATACCATTCAGATTGTCAAGTCAGCACTAATAATTATTACAAACATCAATAATCATTACAACAGTTGGCTGGAATAAACCAACTTTATATCTTAAATTGACAAAATCCTTTACTGGGCTGACGTTGCTTAGTAAACATTAATCCGAAGAAGATTTCCTTTGGCAACCAAGAGAACTCGGTAAGTACTGTGAATTCTTCAACATCCTTTGGAGACCAAGTGAACTCAGTAGACACTAACTTTCCTTTGATAACTGAGGAAGCTCGGTTAACACTATTTTCTGCCATACTTTTCTTTTGACACTCGAGAGGTCTTGGTAGACACTGGTAACTGCTTTGCTGACCGACTGAGCTTGGTAGACACTGGGAACTGCTTTGTTGACCAACTGAGCTGGCAATTGATATGACATCTATGTGACATCAAAGACAACACATAATCATTCCAAAAATCTCCTTTAGACAATTATATCCAACAATAAAGTGGGCCCAAGCGGGGGTCTAAGGTTTAGTAGTCCAGATAAATCAGGTTAGCAGCTCCGACAAATTTCAAAGGGTTCGCTCATTCATGAAGAAATGTGGTAATATTCTAAAAGAGTTGGTGATTTAGTGAAAAAGAATTCATGTAATCGCTAAACTAAATGGTGGAGAGATAAAGTATTCTGTGAACTGGTGAAACACTTCAATCGCCAGTTCACCAAATGTGACTAGGAACATCAAGCCCGGGAAGGAAGAAGATCTGACGGTCGTGACTTAAAGTTGATCGAGATTTAAATATTGACCATCAATATATTGCTGGCACCATGGATGTAACCATTGCAGTTTGAATTCAAATTTTTGAAAGGGGTTTTAGCGATAGGAAGGACTGAAATTGAATGCTTTTGCGGCTGGATTTGTTAGAATTGGTTTTGCCGACTATTGCAGTGTGGTCCAGAGTGTTCCTTGATTGTTTGCAAGGGATTTTTGTACCATGATGGTGTTGCTCGAGGCATGTTGAAAGTGGGAAATCAGATCAATAAGTCTAGTAGATTCATGATTCTTGGTATAGATCAAAGGATTACCATTTATGAGGATCATTCTAGGATCTGCTTTCTCTAGGCTGCTTGGGTTTCCCCACCTTTTATTAAATTTTTTACTGTTTCTAGTTGGTATGGTGGGTGAAACCCTAACCCTAGTCATCTGTAGCTTGTTGCATCCTATTTTGGGATTTCAAGATGACTAGGGGGTGTATATACTACAAATTTTAATGAGAATACATTTGGATTCCAATTTCATATTTGTTTATGTCTTCTTGTTTTGTTCTTGAGCTCATATATGTCAATTTCACAAAGTGGGTTAGCATATGGTAAACAAAGAGTATTTTGAAATTATCTTTAAGTTCCTAACAAAGTTAGGATTAAAGTCTTTGAGGTAGTTTCAGTGAGTTCATGGCTAGATAAGGATTTGATGTCCTGATATGTGAGTGAGAGGAGTAATAGGCAAAGCACTTATTCTGAGTTCAAGTGTGTTTGAGTCAAGGTTTTAGTTGATATATGTCATCAAGTGACTCTTTGCCCTAGGTCAAGGCACTAATCTATTCTTTGGAAGTAGTCCATCATCATCAACCACACACACACATATAAATGATAAAATCTTTAATCAATTAGGAAAGAGGTATAAATGTCTATTAGTTAGTGATTCCTTTCAAGAAGTGAATCTAGGGTACACCCACCTGAGCATTAAGGCTCAAAGTGTAGGAGGATCTCCTTAATCCTTGTTAATTGGCCCTTTTCCTTGTAGACTTTGGAGTGGTGATAGAGTCAGTGACATTTAGTTGTCAATCATAGTGTAAACTTGCAAGTAGAAATGAAGAGGGGAACCAACAGAATACATGATGGATTTTAACTTTAGATTTTAGAGGACATGGAATAGAATACCAACCATAGTTAGACCTTCAAGCCAACATGCTTTTCTATATTATCTAAGAGCCCTTAACAGTGATATCTCTATTATGATCCAATCCATGGGAGGGACTAATTTACCAATAGCATATGATCTTTCCATAAGAGCTGAAAATAGCCTAATCCAAGCAGGAAAAATAGCCCCAAGGACTCCAATGCCTATTTTTCCTAAGCTTCATCCTATTCCTGAAGCAATTCTAGCCTTGGCATCTATTCCACCTCTCCCAGCTCCTACTCAACAAGTTGCTAGCCTAGTTGTGAATCAATCCCAAGAGCTGAACGAGATCAAAAAAGCCTTGCAAATGGTTACTAATGAGCTGGTTAGTCTAAAGAAGCAGTAGTCCCAACCTTACCAACAACCCTATCAATAGCCTTATCAGAAGCCCTATCAAAATCATTACCAAAAAAATAGGCCCCAATACCAACAAGTCCAGCAAGGCCAAGCAAGAAATTATAGCCAGAAAGCAAGGAAACCTTATAATCCTAACACTCCTAGTGCTTCTAGAGAGCTAGTTCCTGTAGCTCAAAATAATATGGTGCAAGAATACCAATGGGGCTTCCCATGCAATCAGAAACATATCTAGGGGATGTGTACTAATGGCTATGCTTAGGCCCTCATGGTGCAGAGCAATGTGATGATGCCGCAGGAGATGGCTCAAGAGCCATAAATTTAGCAAGGTCTAGTTGTTACCCCAAATGAGTTGCAGACACCTGAGGTGGCACTGGTGAATTTTTAGAAAGAAGATTTTTGCGGGGTGAATTTTTCACCAAATGATAACCCAAACTATATCCCAGTTGTAGCCAACACAAGGTCTAAGAAAAAGGATTTGGAGGTCGAACAGGTGACCTCTACTAGTCAGCAAGCTCCTATTGTGAATCCACAACCCAAAGCAATTCAAGCTCCAATCCTAAACCAGTCAAAGGAGGCTAAAGAACTAGTCAAGGTAGCTACACAGTTGGTGTTTACACAAATAGAGATTGCTACACCAAAAGGATAGTCTAAAGTAAATTTTGGATCTTTTAATATTGTGGAGCAAATGAAGAAGACCTCTATCAATGTGCCTTTAATGGACACCCTAGCGATCCCTAGATAAAAGGAGCTAATACTTAGTGAGTTGGTTAAGATTTCATAAAATCAAGAAGGTATTTCAGAATAGCCTAGGGTCCTAGTGGCTGAAACACCTCAAAAGGAGTAGCAAGCCGAAGAAACCAGCTTGCCACCCATTGTTTCCCCATAGGTTAAACCTCCTCCTTTCTATGTAACTCTTATTATTGGAGATTTCTTGGTTCATAATTGTATGATAGACTCAGGAGAAAGTAGTTCTGTGATTTCTAAATAGTTAGCAGACCTCTTAGGATTGTCTTATGAGCCAATAGATAGGCCTATTGTTTAGTTGGATGGGTCATCAGTTAGTACCTTGGGAGTCATTAAAGACCTGAACCTCACTTTACATGAATGTCCCAATTTCTCCATCCCCCAAGATGTCTATGTCATAGATTTGCCTCCCCATTTTGCTATTTTTCTAAGCAAAGAGTTCACTACTAGGTTGGGGTGATATCTCTCAGCTAATTGGTCTCATCTATACTTCAGAACCAGGTATGAGACTAGAGTTAGAATCAAGTCTGAGGCTTTTGCAAAAAGCCATGCTGAACCTTATACCCCAAGCCCTATAAATGCCAATTTGATGTTTCATGAGCAAGATCCAAGTGATTCTGAACCTGAGATCACTATTGGAAAGATTCCCGATATTGTCCTAGATGAGTGGGCTAAAAGAGATTTGGAGGAGGATAACCCTTTTAGAAACATGGAGATTTATGGCATTGGAATGTATATCATTCATGAAGAAGGTGTTGTGATTCTAGATTTGATGAAGAAGGAAGACAAGCATTCTGGAGATTAGAGTGATGATTTGTGGCAGTTTTTTTTTGATGGTGCCAGAAGCAAAGTTGGTTCGGGAGGAGGAGCTATGCTAATTTCTCTAGAAGGGAAAAGGTATTACTCTACAGTCTATTTTTCTTTTAGCTATACTAACAATACAATAGAGCATGAGGCTTTGATTCATGGTTTAGAATGGGCTAGACAAAGAGGAATCAAATGCTTAAAAGTTATAGGTGATAGTGAGTTAGTGGTCAATCAAATTCGTGGCACTAATCTCTCAAAGAATGATACACTTAAGATGTATAAGCATAGGGTTTGGGATTTAATGGAATATTTTTATGCTTTTAATCTAGTTGCTGCCCTAAGAAATTAGAAAAAATAGGTAGACAAGTTGGTTGCCATGGGAGTAGAATATGATATGCCAAAAGAGATCACAAGTCCTAACTCATAGCATGTAAAGGTTCTAGTAAGACCATCCATACCAGACAATCAAGTAACCTGGCAAGTTTTTAAAAATGATGAGTAGATTTTTAACTTTTTGATAGAAGAAGCTGAGTTGTCTAAAGCCAACCAGAGCAAACATGCTCACCAGTATAATGATCAGATGCTACAGTTGAAAAGTAATAAGTTTCCTAAGGGATTGGTCACACTTGAGTCCATATTTAACTTTGATGATCAACTCAGAGGAGACAAAACTAGTATGACAGTCAAAGAACACTACCAGTCTATAGAGATTCTCAAAGACAAATCCCTCAAGTTAGGAAAGGTATGCACTCAACCAGAAAAGCAAGGCTTTGTCTCATTATGTCAAGAGTTTAGTGATGTTTTTGCATGGGAATACTATGATCTAAAAGTATTTGATCCCCACTTAGCCCAGCACACCATTGAGCTAGAACCCCATGCCAAACTAATGAGAAAAAAGTAGAGACCTATCAATCCTAAGTTAGAAGTCTTTATGAAAACAGAGTTGAGAAAAATGATTGAGGCCAATATTATTTTTCCCATTAAACACACCTCTTGGGTTTCCAATCTAGTACCAGTTAGGAAGAAGAATGGTGAAATCTGGTTATGTGTGGATTTTAGAGACCTTAACAAAGCCTCACTCAAAGATCATCACCCATTGCCCTCCATGGAATAGATTTTGCAGTATGTCTCAGGGTCTAACATATTTTCTTTGTTAGATGGCTTTTCTAGTTATAACCAAGTCCTAGTTAAAGAGGAAGATCAATATAAAACAACATTCACCACCAAATGGGGCACCATGGCATATAGGAAGATTCCTTTTGGGATGTCTAACACTGGTTCTACATTTCAGAAAGCCATGGAGATGGCATTTTCTAGTTTAATGAACAAGTTTGTTCTAGTTTATTTGGATGATATAACTATCTCTTCAAAAGACACTAATGATCACCTGGTTCATCTGAGATAGATCTTTGAAAGGTGCAGAGAATTTGGAGTTTCATTGAATCCTAAGAAATGCATTTTTGCTATCCATGAAGGCAGATTACTAGGGCACATTATTTTTAAGCAAGGGACAACCATTGATCCTGAGAGGATAAAGGCCATCATGGCACTACCCCTACCAGCTCACAAGAAGGGACTGTAGAGTTTTCTTGGAAGAATCAACTTCTTAAGAAGGTTTATTCCAAATGTTCTAGCACTACTAAATCCTATGACCGAGATGTTGAAGAAGAACTCAACCTTTCATTGGACAAATGAAGGAAAAAGGTGTTTTGAACAAGTCAAGGAAGTAATTGCCTCTACTCCTACTCTGGTAAACCCTGACTTTTCCAAGGATTTCATCCTATATGCTTTTGGGGACACTAATAGTATCTCTACCATGTTAGTTTAGCAGAATGCTGAGAAGCAGGAACAATCAGTAGCTTTCTACAGCCAAGGTATGGATGGTTATGAACTTAATTACACTCCTATAGAAAAACATGTCCTAGAAATTATGAGGAGTTTAAAAAATTTTAGGCACTTGTTATCCAATAACACAGTGCACCTGATGGTCACTCACCCTTGCATAAAATATTTCATACTGAACAAAGACCTGAGCCATAAGAGGGCTAGTTGGGTCACCAAAGTCATGGAGTATGACATTCAGATTAAAGTGACCAAGCTGATTAGAGGAAAGGGGCTATGTGAGTAGCTCAGTGAAGGAATAGCAGACCCAAACCAGCAAAAGGAGGAAGTTGTTCTGATGAACCAGAATGTAGAGCAGAGTGCAAGCTAGACAACAGAGATGAGACATTATCTCTCAACTGGTCAATGCCCTCAAGGCCTTGAAAGGAGTAAAAGAAGGTACTTTAGACTCCAAGATATTCCATTTATCATTATTGATGATGTTTTGTATACAAGAGATCATAGTGGCATCTTGTTAAGATGTGTTGAAACTAGCCAAGTAGACAAAATATTGGAGGAGTTTCATGATGGAGGTTCTGGAGGACACTTTGCAGCCAGAACCACTACTCTAAAAGTGATGAGAGCTGGGTACTATTGGCCTAGCCTATACAAGGATGAATTTGATTGGGTAAGGAAATGTAAGAGTTGTTCTCTATTTTCTGGAAAACAAAAGTTAGCAGCCCTCCCTCTTCATCCCATCAAGGTAGAGCAGCCTTTCTCAAAATGGGGATTGGATTTTATTGGACCTATCAACCCCCCATCTAGTGCTAGACACAAATGGATACTTGCTACTACAGAATATTTAACCAAATGGATAGAGGTTGTAGTACTGAAGGAAGCAAATGAGACCTGTATCCTAAACTTTTATCAAGACACTGTGTCTAGATTTGGTACTCTAGATTCTATCATTTCAGACAATGATATGGCATTCCTAGGAACTAAAATCTTAGAATGGACACTCAAGCATAATATCTTCCTAAGTGCCTCTTCTAACTATTACCCTTAGGGTAATGGTCAGGTAGAATCAACAAACATGAACTTTCTGAGAATCATCAAAAGGACTATAGAAGGAAACCAATGGGATTGGCACATTAAGCTAAAGTTGGCCCTATGGGTAGACAAAATAACACCTAAGAGGTCTATAGGTAACTCACCCTATACACTTGTATATGGAAAAGAAGCTAGTATTCCTTTGTCTACTGAGTTGCCTACTTTGAGTTTAATCAAAGAAATTGATCTTATGGAAGAAGATGCTATGCAAGTCAGGCTTGCTGTACTAGTTGAGCTTGAAGAAGCAAGAAAGCTAGCACTAGAGAACCTAGAAGATCATCATGCTCAGATGAAAAGAAGCTTTGATAAGAAAACCACCCCCAGGGTTTTCAAGGAGGGGGACCTTGTCCTCAAGTGGGATGAAGCAAAATATAAACCAAGGAAGCATACTAAATTTGATGCCATATGGAGTGGGCCTTTCATGGTGATTGGATGTAAAGCTCATAATGATTTTCAACTGGCTAGTATGGATGGAGAGGAGCTGCCCATTCTAGTGAATGGGATTCACCTTAAAGCTTGTTTTCGAGGTCTATTTCTACCCTATACACTAGTAAGTTAGAAGTTTCCAATTTTCTATGTTCCCTAAGTGCCTGGCACAATTTTGTTTTCAGTTTTCAGTTGCTCTCAGTTTGGTTTTTAGTTTGGTGTGAGTAGTAATAAGCCAAAGAGGTTATCTCTAGTAGTTAGCAATTTTGTTAAAGAAGGATTGATTGTCCAAAAGAACTAAGTTCAGTTTAAGGCTTATAGACTTTGTGCCCAATGGATCTTTAAGGTAGATAGTCAGGATGCTTAGCAGGCAAGCACTCCAAAGAGGTCACCAGAATGTTGTCATATTTTTACTCATTCTTAGGTTGGAGACCTAATTACTAGATGAGGCTATATTACCCTAGTTTTTGTTCTTAGGTGATCTTCTTTAAGTTTGTGTTCATTTCATTTTGAAGAGTACATGAAAATAAAAGGAAATGAATTGCATCTAAGATTAGATGCATATATCAATGATATGTATCCTATAAAAAAGGGAAAGAGATGGAAATGAAAAGCATCTATCTGAGCTCACATAGGCCATGAGAATAGCCATTACCAAAATTGAATGAATGAGTATACATATACATAAAGAAAATCAATTAAATACTAGGGTACCAGACATTGCCTAGTAATGGTGTCTGGATCTAGTCCTATCTAGAGAGCTCCTGAGATCTAGAACCTACAAGAAGAGAAGAAGGGATATGGGTTAGATCCAATGGATCTATGAAATCACTGGTATCATAATATTTACAAAATGCATATATACACTTAGCCATGCACCTCTGACAAATGCTATGCTTAGGGCATGTGTATCAAGGCTCCAAAGAAAAAAAGGCACCATGTTTTCACTAACATGTTTGTTTCATGTACAGATATAGGAGGAGTTGATCCAACAATGAATTCAATGAATGATCTGGGCCCTTGATACAGATCATGATAGAAAAAATCTAGGTTTTCTGTCAAGTGATCGCATTAAGGTCCAAGAGCACACATCATACAAAACAAAAGGACATCGAGATGATACATCATCAATCAGTATACTTAAGAATCATGGAAGCAAATAAAAGCATGAGGTGCAAATAGTAGAAGAATAAGAATACAATTCAACATGACAGAGAATAGGGTACACAATGTACATTCTAAGAGGAGGTACATTATAGCATAAGTATGTTTTAGATCTGCATTCAAATATTGATGTTCAAGCTTGAGCATATTTAGATCGATATGATGAACCAAGTACAAAAGGGCTACAATTGTTAAATCAGTGACACAATGAACATACCATCATGTGAAATAGTGATCATCTAAGCAGAAATAAACAGTAGTCCCTGAATAGCATGCAATCACAGTAATGCATTATGGGCTAATAATGGAAATAATGAACTAGCACACTATGCTCTATCTCATAAGATTGTTGGGGTGGAGTGGTGTTCATAGCTCTTGAAGAGATTTTATAATTGAGCCATGAATCAGTGAGCTTGAGTCAATAAATTAAATACACAAGTGGCATGATCACAAGGAGAGCACAGTCAAATAATAAACAATAAGCATCAAATCTAGGCCTTACATCAAACTCATGACCATACACAGAGGAATATAAATAACCAGTGACCAAGTCAACAAATTGGCTTTCAAGCTTGGGCATTTCAACACATAGTACTACAACATTAACTCATGACATGAGAAGGTAAAGTATGGAAATGATCTCAGTCCCCTATTTCATGACCTTATAGCTAGAAATGAGAAATCGATACAAGAATACCAGTGGATCAATGCAGCGACCTCAAGATCTCAATGCTATTCATGACAGTGAGTCACAACCAAACCAAGATCCTAAATAAGCATGTATTCCAAGTCATGTGGTACCTAGTTTTAACCGGGAGATGGTCATAGGGACAAGTAATCAGCACGAATAGAAATAGTAAGAAAATGAGCCATAAATACCAGACATGCGTCATCAAATGGGTCATAATGAATATCACCAAGACATCATGCTATCAAATGAAGACCGATATATGCCATGTCATATGGTGTGATAGTAGCAAAACTAGATGGTAAGGGTCTCAAACAATGATCCCCTGGTTCAAATAGGATCTCAACATGGCAAAAAATAATGCATATCAATATATAACTAAGAGACATAGCACCCTAATTCAAGCTCATACAAGATCGAGCATGGAATCAATGGTGCCAGGATTCAAAGCTTGGCCCAAAAACTCCATATTTAACATTTTAACAAGCATCAAATCATATTACATACTGCAATCATGGACTCCAACAAATGAATGAGAAAATATCTCTAGCTTCAATTCAAACATAGACCAGTCGGCTCCAGGATCCCTCATGATAGTACCATGCAATAGTAATACAAGTGCTCAAAAATCTGAATTTGTGAAGAAAAAAATGATACCAAGGCATTGATAGGGCATTGAGCTTAAAAGATATAGATTAGCATGGAAACCATGACCCGCAGGTAGCATTAACTCAAACAGTGAGCCCGATTTCATAGACGGGCCAAGATATGACACCACTGCACGGGCTAATATGGATGAAGTGCACAATAATGTGACACTAGCAGGTTCTCATGATATATAAACCCAACCCTTCATGCAATGCCAAACAAAAAATAAATAGCATAACAGGTAGCTCACGGGCCCTAGATACAAGCAAATAATCAAAATCTTGAATAGATACAAAGTGGACCTAATCAAGCAAAAGCATGCCCTATTTTCATACAGCTCCACAAAGAAATACATGGCAACCAAATAAATACACAAAGGAGTCAATGCCTTACCAACAATGCAAGCTATGGCTCAACCCTAACTCAGACAGTAGCAATAATGTTGATGCACCAAGATGGCATATGCAACAATATCAAATGATGAACATAATGCCAAGAATCTGAATACAATACATATGATTCAGATTCAAAAATAGTAAATCCCTCACAAATGCAATTGGGTCAAACAATATAGTGAAACCAGTGGATGCAATCAAAATATGTCATGCCCTAGTTGTTTAGTGGTGTCATTAGAGTAACATGGAGGTCTTGAGCTTGTGAAAAAATAAGTACATACACACTGCGCCCTTGAGATATAGTTGATCTAAATAGGATGCCACCCCAAATCACAAGTAAACAAAAAACCAAGAACCCAAACAATGATCAAACGTGGTGCCCTATCTACTTCACAAGCTATAAAACCATACATAGCAATGAAGTTACAATGCATTGATGCTACAAATAGACTGGAAAGATCAAAATGGTGAGCCTGATTTCTTGATTTGATGTTTTTCTTTTAGCCAAATAGAGAACATAAACAAAAGAGCATTGTGCCCTAAGCTTGCAAGCCATACATTAAAAGAAAAACATTAAGACATAAGCATCATTGAAAGGGATGCTATACCCCTAGATACATTCAGATACACAATCGGTATGAATTAGTTGTAGAAGAAATGATGCAGAGATTCACATGGAGTGATGCCAATGGAAATAGGAATGGAGGAAAATAGTGAATGCACAAAACTCTCGAATACAAATGCAAAGTTCATAACAACAGTGCCCTCGAAATGAAACATGAAATGAAAGGATGAATTCAGAATAGCGAGAGCCAATGCCTACCTTGACAGCATAATGCCATGAGCCCAAAATTATTGTTTCCAAATCCAAACTCAAAGATCAAAGGTGAAATGCTAGAAGCAAAGTTGGAAAGTTTCCAATTGTCGAGGAGGAAAGTCCACAATGCCAGCGACATAGGGGTTTTCATTTCAATGATCAATTAATATTTTCTCCCCTTTTTTTTTTGGGTTGAGGCTAGTATTTGTTTCATTTTTTAATACTAGGTGCCCTTTTTAATTAGTGGATTTTGTTGTAAATGTAAATATTTTGGATATTCTCCCCATTTTTGGGTTGAGAGTATTTTAAATATATCTTAATCCATGTTTTGTTTTAGGCATAGGTGGATTCTTTTGGAGATGTAATTGTTTTTAAATGTGTTTCCTCATTTTTTGGGTTGAGATCATTTAAAACTATAGTTCAATCCATTTTGTGTCTTATTAGGGGTAAATGCTTTAAATGTAATAGTCATTGCATATGTTATTGTAAATTCTCACAGATGGCATTTTATAAGCCATTGTCAGAACCTTATTATGATGCATGAATTAGTGGATAGAGTGGTATCCTTTGACCTTCTATTCTTAGGATCCCACTTTCCTCACCCCTTAGGAATCCAGGAATCTAACATTCAAATTATGATGCAGCCTCATGGGTCCATTTTGAGATCTTTTTCTATTCTTAGGAGGTGGTGGAATTTGAATGCAGATTCCTAGGTTTTAGTTTTTATACCTCTCACTTTTGGTGATAGAGGTTAGCTCTTCATTCTTTCTCTCTGATATGAGTGTTGTAGCTCTGAGAGACACAGTTGTACTTAGTTTCTATTTAGCAATAAAATTGATCCTTCTTATTCTCCTACAATTTTATGTTTTCTTTTGAAATCATATGTAGGATTATTGTGATGTCCTTGTATCCTTAATCTGCATGTTGAATCCAAGTTGGTGTTTAGGAATTCATCTTAATTCACTAGTGTGACTTGTGTGCAATCAAGAACATCAGAATTGTGAAGATTTCTTCCTTTTCTGCATTTCAAGTACCTTGTTTCATTAAGAGTCTTAGAAAGCAGGATTAAGTTGTGAGTCAAGTTTTGTTTTGCTATTGGAGTAAACTCATTTCAATTGTAAATCTCTTTTCAAATTCGGTAGATCACCTTTGTTTCATTCAAATGTAGTTGTTTGTTTTATGTACTTTCTCCCTTTCCTCCTAAAAATTAGTGAGTTTTTCAAGTGATGCAAAGGGAAGTCGACCCTTAATCTGGAGGTCTATTCTTGGATAGGTTACCCACAGCCTGAGAATAGTCCCATGTTTCACAAGATTTTTGGGTTCAACACTTAGCAAATTGGGTGCAATCCTTAGTGACAACAATCACCATGAGGATGCTTTCCATTCTCCCAACAATTATCTCCCCTCAGTAGAATGGGTTTTTGCCTAGAAGAAAAATCCTATCTTCAATCATTGTGGTGCATGAAAATATCCACTCTCTAGAATTGGCTTAAAAATAGGGTTTTCTAATGAAATTAGATCTATCTAAAGCTTATGATAGAGTGGATTGGAACTTCTTGATGAAATTCTTGGGAGCCTTTAGTTTTTAGGGGGGGTGGGGGGGGTTGTTAATCTTATTATGTAATTTGTGTCTTTTGTCTCTTCTTTGGTTAGTGTCAATGGTGGATCCTCAAATTTTTTGAGATCTTCAAGAGGTTTAAGATAGGGAGATCTGATATCCCCTATTATTTTTTCCATTCATGCCGAATGTCTTGGGAGATATATTAGTAAACTAGTGGGAGAAGGTATGACATCTGTCCTGCAACCTTCCACAGCTAGAATGTTTTTGTTTCCACAAAATTTTTGTGGATGATACCATTGTTATGGGAGAAATAATGATCAAGGAAGCCCATAATTTGAAAAATGCACTTGCCACTTATTCTAATGCTTCGGGTCAGCTCATTAAATAGTATAAGAGCTCTATATTCTTCATAAATACCACTAAACAAAGACAAAGAAGGATTGATGCTATCTTGGGTTTTGGTATAGGATCTATGCCTTCTACTTACCTTGGTCTTCCTTTGATCTCTAAACCACCCGTAGCATTCTGGAATTCTATTATTAAAAGATTTAATAGAAAGCTCACTGGCTAGAAGGGTTTCCTCCTAAGAAAAGATGGAAAAATCCAACTTCTAAAATCAACTTTGTAGAACCTCCTTGTTTATGCTCTGAGTCTTTTTAAGATCCCCTATAAATTTTCTGAGATGATTGAAAGGATTCAAAAAAATATTTTGTGGTCGTGTGTCAAAGATAAGAAGAGAATGAACTTAGTGGCTTGGGAGAAAGTGTGCAAACCTAAAAGATTTGGAGGGATTGGTCTGATAAGTATTCAAATTTTTGACAAATCCCTATTGGAAAAAAAAATTCAAATAATATTTGGGGAAAAAAAGGAATGTAACTCCATCCTGATTAATAAATATCTCTTCAATAATTCCTCTCTGGAAGATTTTCTTGGCTCTAGAGAGACTATTTAAGGATCTTTTATCTAGAATAGTATTGATTATGCTAAGGATCTTGTGAGTAAAGGGGTTAGATGGAGTGTGGGAAATGGAAGGAGAATCAACTTCTAGGGGGCTTGTTGGCTTGAGGAAGGTCCCCTTTCTAATAATCAAGATTGGAGTCATTCTATCAAGCGATGTAAAGTTTCTATAGGTGAGAATGTTGTGGATTATTGGAGAGGGGGTAATTGGATCAACCTGGGGGAGATTGATATAATCCTCCAACCTCTTAACAATCAATTGAAGACCTAGTTTTTCAAGGAAGGAAATCTTGATCATCTTATTTGGGCTCCTAAAATAGATGGTGTTTTTTCAGTTGTCTCTACTTGTGATCTATTACATTTTGGAGATGACAAACCTCTTTGTTTGAAGATGTGGTACACATTTATTATCCCTAAAATTAACATATTTTTTTGGCTTTTATCTTAGAATAAACCTTTGAATATTTATAACATGTGTAAAAGGGGCTTTAAATTACCTAACAAATACTTTCTTTTCATGGAAGAAGCTGAATCTTGTAACCATATTATGTTGCACTACTCCTATACTTATAAGGTGTGGGAAGTTATCTTTAAAAAATGGAATTTGTGATGGTTTTTCCCTTTTTCTTGGAAATATTTTCTAAACCAATGGAGATGTCCCTTCTCGAATAGAATGGCTAAATATTATTGGAATATTTTCCTCCCTCACTTTAATTTGAGAATATGGAAGGAGAGGAACAATATAACTTATTTTAAGAGAAATTTACCAAGCTTGAGATGGTTTCTAATCACATATGTAGGGGATTGGTAGAGAAATGTTTTTCTATATCCTATAATAATCCCTCAGTTCTATCCTAGGAGGATCTCTTGAAGATTAGAAACTGGCATTTTGGAACCACTTTTGATAAATATCACAATCCCAAAGATGGAGCTCAGTGGTCTTCTCCTCCTCAAGGATGGTATAAATCTAATTTGAATGGGGCTACCAAAGGCAACCTAGGAATGGTGGGTGGTGGTGGTATTATTAGAGATGAGACTAGTAATAGTATTGGGGTAGTGGCTTCTCCTTATGGATCACAATCTAATCATAGGGTTGAAGAAATGGTTGCTTTCAATACCATTGTACTAGCTAAAGAATTGAGTTGTAAGAAAGTGTGGCTGGAAGGAGATTCCTTGAACATTATCAACTGCATAAAGGGCATTAATAAACCCTCATGGACTATAAAAAATTAGACTCATTCTCCAAAATTTTGAAGATTAATATGTAACCCATGATTATTGCAAAACTAACATGGATGCATATGGGGTAGCTAACATTGGTGTTAAGAGTGACATCATTCACAAGTGGTATGGAATGACGAACCTTAATGATCACATTAAAAGGTTCATTGATTACAATAAGATTAATCATAAAGGAGGATCAATTCAAAATAATAATGACCTTTATTGATATCAGTCAGATTAAAAGTACTAGTGGTGTTAAGTGGCAATCATAGTGCTTTATCATTATTACCTATCTTATAACACACACTTTGTGGGTGTCTAAAACTGATCGGGTTTCAAACTTGAGATGTATTGTGATCTAGGTGTGGAGTTTAAAAAGCTTCGTGTCTCCTTTATTGATCAAGGTTAACCACTATAATTTGTAGAATACTGTGAGGCTGATAAAATGCAGGGGAGATTAAACGGGAAGAACCTTCTGAATGTAAATGGCATGAGGAGAGAAAATTTTGGAAGAAGCTTAAGAAGGGGAGTGTTGTGAACTATATTCAAAGATTGCATGGTCATAACAAGGAAATCATGAAGAATTTTGCAGCGAGATGGGATAACGGGGTTGTTAACCTCCCTGGTAAGTCCTTTTCCCTTACGCTAGATTTAATTTCTAAAATCACTAGGTTAACTTTGGAAGGTATGAATTATTTCTAGGATAGAAGAATCAGAAACAAACCCTTTAGGTATTTTCCTAGGTCATATGAAGAAAAAATAATTTTGATCAAGGATAAAGAGGACTTTGTTAAAATAGAAAATATTAAGCTTATTTAGGCTAAGCTTCTGAGGGTCATAATGGATTATTTCACCCTCGAAAGAAGATTTACGAGGGTCTACAACTATCATTTTTTTCTATTAAACTATTTCCATCATAACACCGGGGTGTCATTTTGATTCTTCTTACTTAGCTCTCTAAACCAATGTATCATGGATAAAAGAATAAAACCCAAATCCTCAGCTATCCATGAAGGCCTAATTAAACTAATCTTTGAGTATGCTATAGATAAAGTCCCAGAATCTATTCCCAAACAAGTTGATTCTAATAAAAATAAGAGAATAATACTTCTACTGATGTGGGGTCATCTTCTAAGAAGAAGAATAAAAAGGAAAAAAATGGGCTAGAAGGAGATCCCCTATCAATTTTTGATGTTGATAAGGGAATGCAAATTGAGGATGATATGGACAACCCCACCTCTGAGGATGATATTCCTGACAAGGCTAAAAAAAAAAGTAAGGATGCCCTAGTTGAAACTGGTGACACTACTAAAGCTATTCCTGAGAAGGCTAAATAGAAAAGTAAGGATACCTTGGATGAGAATGTTGATATTGTTGAAATTCATGATGAAAAAAATTGACTTGATAGCCCAGGACAAAAATGCCCCTGATTTAGAGAATAGTGGTAAGGATGACTCTTTGGATGAGAAAGAGAGGTCAACGAAAGAAATTATGGAGTCCTCAAGGGAGGAGGGTGAGAAAGTTCAGCGAGAGGTTTCTGATGAGATAGATAATATTCAGGACTTAGCCTTGGAGATTGTTGAAAATACCCAACATGAGTTTGGTGATGATCAAGCCCTGAGCCCTTTCTCTAATGAAAATATGGAATGTGAGAATGTTGATAGAGATAGTGAAGAGAATGTTGATGATGTCAAGAGCAAAGGAGATAGAGAAGAATGGGTTAAGGAAGATTTCTATGAAGATGTTGAGGAAATTAATCCATATTCCTCTAACATGAAGAACCCTATTAGCGTGTCTTCGCCAACTGTTAGAGTTTCTACTAATTAACGTACCCACAGTTCCCCTTCCTTTTATAAAGAGGACTTGAATGTTGATAAGGAGGAGAGGAATAAAACCTAGAAAAAAGGGAAAGCCACCTTGCTGGAAGAGGAAGACTTTAATAGCAAAAAAGTACCTAACATGGGTGTGCTTAATGCATCTAGAAGTAGAAAAGGCTTGGCTTTTAACCTTGATAAATGGGCATTTCATGAAATTAATGAGTTGAGCATCAAGGACAGAGCTCTGGATGCAAAATACAATATGATGGAAGATTCTATTCACAATATGAGAAATGAAATGGTTATAGATAACAACAAAGCTAAAGGTATTTTGATTAAGGATAATAACACTTTGAGCATGTAGGGTGATAATGTTTCAAGCATAGTTGAGGAGAAGTTGTCCCCTATGTACAAAAAGATTAAAAATAATGAAATTATGCTCAAAAAAAATTTGTGCCATAGTAATGAAGGTATGAAAACTACTGTGATGAACTTGAATGCTCTTTATTCCCTAATATAGGGAAATTACGTGGAAAAAAATGTTATCCTAGTGGAAGATGAACCAGTTAAGCTGGATGGGCAGGTTGTTGGCCCAGGTACTAGAACTAGATCAAGCACCAAGAAGAGGAAGGAGACCGTTCCCAAGGAGCTGATGAGCCTGAAAGAGTCAATCCAAAAGATACGGTCCCTATAGGATTCCTCTTAGGAATTCCTTAATATAATGGATTGACTGTTATTACTAGTTGTTTCTTTTAGTACTTTTGCTACTGGTTTTTTTTATTGCTGGATGTTGTTCTTTTTGTGAGATGGAGAATTTAAACTATTATAATTCTACCTTGCCCTTGTTTTGGTTCTGCCGGTGTTTAGTGGTAGAAGTTGTTTTAATTCTTTATCGTTATGTTTCTATCTTTTGCTAGCATGCAAAGGGTTTCAAGGTCCCTTTAAAACCTGTATTTACCTTAATCAAAAATAATTTTACTAATGTTTGTCTTAATTAATTAAATAATCATTAGTATGTAATTAATTCATGTCATTCTTCCTAATTCAAAATTTAAAAATCATCATTTCTCTTCAACTTTCAGTAATTGAATAATTTTAATTTATTATTTAATTATTTATTAATATTATTTCAATATTCCTTGATTATTTCTCTAAAGATTAATTAAGTAATTTTTTATTTAATTAATATATTTCTCTAAGTTTGATTAAATAATTACATTATCTAATTGAAATCATTCTTCCTCATTGTTGTCACCATAAATAAATGATAATTCTAATTACTAATTATGTCTTCCAAAATTAAATAGATCATTAATTAATTTATTTTCCATGTCTCCAATGCTAACCCATTCATTTGAAGATAAATAATGCTAATTATTCCTTGAGTTCCCCTCCTTTTAACTATCACTGACTAATAGTTCCTCTTTTTAATAAATTTAGTTTGACTAATCAATACATTTAGTCTTCTTAGTCATGCAATCAGTTCCTCTTTTCAATCAATTCAATCTACTCTCAATCAGCCATGTTAACTATTCAATTAAATCTCTCATGCAGCCAATCAACTATCAATTTGTCTTAGTAATCTGACCAATTAGTCTAGTCTGAATTAATCCTAGCCCTATGATGAGTACAAGGCCAAGAGAATCCCTAAAGGAGATTTCCAAGCCCCCAGCTAAACAACCACATAATGGAATCTCAATAGAAACTAGATCTGAAAAGAAAATAGATATATTTATTCATCAAAAACTAATTACATGCAATGTGCCAAGTTGTAAGGCCTTCCTGATTATGGCCAAATACAAAGAAAGCAATAGTTTTGCAAGATCCCTCAAGATCCAACTCCAAACCCTAACCCTAGCTATCCATATCTACAACAACAGGCTACAACAATCTGATAGGAACCCTAACAAGATATAAACTTTTGCACATAGACCACCAAGAAATCTTCTTGTTCCTAAGCTCACAAGCTACTAACTCTGCTAATCTTCACAGATCGACCTCTGGTACTCCCAGAATGATCACCAATATTCTACTACCTACCACTCTAGCCATACCCTCCTTAAATATACTAGAATAAATAATTAACTCCTAAGCCCAAGTCGGCTCCCAAAAAAACAAATATTAAATGTAATACAAGTCAACTCTCAAATAGCCTTACAAATAATTAATTCTCCACGTCAGCCTCTAGATATACCTAGGAGAATATAACATAAGCTACCCACATTAAATACAACAAGTCAGCTCACCAAATCTTCAAGAACACCAGTCGGCAAGCCACACTGCTGAGTGCCAACAAAACTACTGAGCAAGCTAGACAACAATGATCAAGCTCCACAAGCATCACTGTGAACTAGGTATTCCAAGCAACAAATTTTTTTTGAGTCCTTCAATGACTGAGTTCCCTTTAATGACTGAGATCCTTGATTAATACTAAAATCGAGCAACACTAATTTGACCGAGCTCTCCAAAGCAACTATGGAGAACTCCTCAAAGAACTCCAAAGTATTCATCGAGGAAACCCAAGATTCTCCTGCATTAGACTCCGCAGGTAAATAGAAAAGTGTGTCCCACACTTTGATGCCAAAAGAAATCTCTACATCTAGCTTCATCTTCACCTAAGGCTTCCACTCCATCTTTACACAAGGCTTGCCAATCCACAAAGCCAGGAAAATAAACAAGCCCATCAGCCAAGTCCTCCTTAACTTCTCTACAACCAACCAATTAGTATGTTCAACATCAAGAACAAACTAAACCTTCAACTCAACTCCAAGTATCAAATAAGCATCCCATCTCTACAACTCATCACAAGACTCATTAATGTCAACCAACAACTCAAGTCCACAACCCGCAAACAACATCTGTAGCACAACACCAAACAAAAGAAATTTGGTAACACCATAATCACAAAGGTGTTCAATAATATATAACCCTTTACCAATAGAAACTTGATCACGCCCAACCAGATGCTCTAGAATCTCCATGTTAGATGCAACTGACTGAATATGAAAACCAATCTTCTCACCGGGCTTAACAAGGTCAACAAAAACATCGGCAAATACAAGTATCTCATCAACAACCACAAGTTTCTCTGCAAGTTTCATGACAGAATCCACCAACTAACCATTAAAACCACTCTCAAATACCTCTTCAACCTCCACACTATCACAAGAAACCTTATCAAGATGTCTTCTCTCTCAAACCAGTCTTCTAACTGGCCAGATAACTTTCTTCCAAATTGGCATGTTCCAACTCTGGTAAGCTCTACAAAGCTCAATAGCACTTTCCTTCACAAGGTTATCAACCCAATTCTCCATACGGTTCAACAAATCTGCTTCCCACTAAGAAAACCTATCAGAAATATTTTCTTCCACCACATCATGAAGAGAAGCAATCACCCTAGGGTCCAATCCTCTCTGAGACATCTTCCAAGATCTTGGAAAACCCAAGGCAACAAATCAACTGATCAACCCAACATACTGTACAAACTACCTCAACTCAGTGATCTATTTACACACTCAAGAACTTAAAGCTCTGATGCCACCTAATGTAGTGAAAGGAAAAGAGAATCCCCAAAGGATTTTTCCAAGCCCCCACCTAAATAACCACATAATGGAATCACAACATGAACCAAATCTAAAAGAAAACACATATCTTTATTCATCAACAACTGATTACATGCAATGTGTCAGGCTATAAGGCCTTCCCGATTAAGGCCAAATACAAAGAAATAAATAGTTCTACAAGATCCCTCAAGATCCAGCTCCAAACCCTAACCCTAGCTAGAAATATCCACAATAAAAGGCTACAAAAATCTGGTAGGAACCCCCACAAGATCTAAACTTGTGCACACATGCCACCAAGAAATCTTCTTGTTCCTAAGCTCGCAAGCTACTAACTCTGCTAATATTAACAGATCAACCTCTGGTACTCCTAGACTGATAACCAATCTACTAATACCTACCACTCTACCCATACCATCCTTAAATACACTTCTTCAACCACAAGTCAGGTGGAAGAAATAATTAACTCCTAATCCCAAGTCGGCTCCCAAAAAAACAAATATTAAATGCAATACAAGTCGGCTCTCAAATAGCCTTAAAAATAATTAATTCTCCATTTTGGCATCCAAATCTACCTAGAAGAATACAACATAAGCTACCCACATTAAATACAACAAGTTAGCCCACCAAATCTTCAAGAACACCAGTCAGCAAGCCACACTGCCGAGTGCCAGCAAAAATGCTGAGCAAGCTAGGGAATGATGACCAAGCTCCACAAGCATCACTGAGCACCAAAATTTTGTCAAGTCCTTCAACTACTAAGTTACCTTCAATGACTAAGCTCAAACACTACTTCGATCGAGCTCTCCATAGCAACTACCGAGCACTCCTCCAAGAACTCCAAAGTAGTCACCGAGCCAACCCAAGATGCTCCTACATCACCCTACCCCTTAATCTAAACTATTTACTAAAGTCCAAGATTCTATAAAAGAGGGTGATTTCACACAATTTCAATATCTACAATTATTGAAGTTTTGTTCTTTCATGTTTGAACAAATCCAAGAGCTAATGTTGCATGAGAAGGAGAGAGACGATGGAGAAATTGGTGAAATTGTTTGCAATTAAGTTTAGTTGATTTATTCATTTAGTTTTATTTTATTTCATATTATTTTTCTCTTATTGGTAGGATAGGATAATTTTTTTGAGAGATAAGGTTTTGTGGTTTCCTTTATTAATCTCATTATAGGTCTTTGAATGCACCTAATTTTCCTATGTATACATCTTGGTGAACCCGATGTGAACACTTTATATTTTCCAATTTTTGTGATTTTGAGTTTCCGTGTAGGTCAAGAATCCTTCAACACAATTGTGAATTAATCACCAAAATTGAATGGTTAAAATTTGAAATTGCAATTTTATAATATACATTCATTCTCGGGACCATTCATTTTATGTTTTATGTGTGTGCAGGGGGACTTGATGCAACTGTTTGTTAAACAATACAATCACATAAAATAGAGATGTAATTACTCAGCCAAATGTCACATTTGTCAATTACAAAGACATAATTGTAGATCAAGTGACACATATACTTATTAAATGCCCAAACTAGTAAGAGAAAAGATAGTTTTTTGTAAAGCGTGCACCCAAATATAAGAGGAAAGAGCAAAGGAAAATAAACAAGAACTATATGAGTACAGTGATTAGCCGAAGAATATCACAAATAAATATTAGAGAAAGAATCCATGTATAGGCTATATAACATTATTATTGGTTATTGTGAAAGGTATAATTTGGTTATCAATCTTAGCAACCTTTATTTGGGGCTTTTCATTACCAATTTTGGATTTGTAACGTGTGGTGTGAAGGCAACTTTTTCTTGTCTTAGATTAGAGAACACTTTTTTGGGTGCTTCAAAATTAATCTTTTTTAATTTTTTATATCTATTGGAAGATTAAATCACATTTTTTTTGGGCTTAAAAATTGATCAATCTACCTAGTCTGTCTGGTGCACTTGAACAATCAATTGTATAACTACATTTTTTTAAATTTAGAGAGGTTTTATTGGGTATTTAATCACCTCAAGGAATTAACTCAAAGGGAAAAATCCCTCTGGCCACTATATAAATAAGACTCTGGACAATCCCTAGTCTTACACTTTAACTATCTTGAATTTAATGTGTTAGTGATAGTCCAAGATGGGTGAAGAGTACCTAAGGAATTATCATAGATGATTAGAGACTTAAGTGTCTCATCCTTGAATCCCTTTAGGGTGAGAACCATAGATCTTACTAGACACTTTATTTTAGAGACCACCCTTTATTTTTTTTAACATTGCAATATTTAAATACAAGGGGAGGGAAGAATCTTCTCCCAAGATACTCACCATATGTTTCCCAATAGGTTGATTCAATAGAAGAGAAATATTATTCAACTAAAATTTGGAAAAAGGAAAACAATAGGCACACCCTAGGGTGTGACAAGGCTATTTGAGCTAACAAAAATCCAAGTTGTGCGTTGTAATATTATAATGAAGCTTTATCCTTAGGATACGACTATTTTCAAGTATTTTTTTGTGATAAGACTAGTGGAAATATTGGGGCTTGAAAAAGTCCTTGAACATACACAAATCATGAAAGTCCAAAGTCTATCAATAGACATATTTTCTTATGTGTATGTGTTTGCAAAATTTCTTCATAATTAAACATTCACAAATAGAAAAACCCATCTAAAACTTCCTACAATGCAATTGCTCAGTTCTGCTATAACTTCTAACACATAATTGATTATTTTTTATATACATATGTGATCTGTGCTATACAATCATCTATTAATTTCCATACCAAGTGAATTAATTAATCTAATCATTTAGCAATCCCTACAACACAATTTCATAACCGTGATACACATATATTGAATAAATGCCATAATTGACTCTATTCTACTACACAACTTCACAATGCATTCATGTATTTCTACTATGCATTCTAAGATAAAAACTAGATTTTAAGAATAGTGAATAGGCAAAATTAGGGTTACCATTCTGTTATCACTGATTTTTGCTTAATTATTCAGGGCTCTAATTTTCTCAAAAATTCCCCCATGATCTTTTTCAGGTACATTTCTTTTAAAAAGTTATTTTTGTCCTTTTTACATGTACCTCTTGTCGGTTGAACTTGAACCTTGAACTATCCTTAGTTCAAGATTCAATGTTCAATAACAACCCACGATATGTTTGGTTTTCTTATGCTTTATTGTGATTTTAACAACATATCTATTTTTGCAAAGCACATCCTCCCATTGAACTATGAACTGTGAACTCCCTTAGTTCAAAGTTCAAAGTTCAACGGACTCTGTCAACTTGAAAAATGTTTTAATTAATCTTTCTATCTTTCTTTATTGCTGTTAGCTTTCTTTTTGTTTATAAAAACATACCAAAGGGTAGTCATATCTTGTTTCTTATTGAACTTGAACTGTGGACTCCCTTAGTTCAAAGTTCAAAGTTCAACGGATGTTCTCAAGAAGAAGAATGGGTGGTGGTGATGTGATGGAAGTGATAGTTGGCAAAGAATATGATGTCTGCACATGGCGCAGATACAATCATTAATAGAAGTGACATTTAAATGTCATTTCACTCATGGGAAAATACAAATATTTAATGCAATAATTAAGAAAACTTCCCATCATCATTAAATATATATTTGGGCCATTACTTCTCCATTTATTGTGAATCTCCTGCATCCTTGTGATCAATTTGGTAAATAAATTGATGGAACTTAGTCATTTTGTTCATCGTAGCAGAAACTTTTCAAGCAAGACTAGCAGAGTCGAAGAGGTATCTTTCTCCTTTGAAAGCTTAATACACTGCATGAGATAATAGGTTAGTCTTTTTGGTTTGACGTCCTTGTTTCCAATTGAAGCTGTTTGCATTGTGAAATTTCAAATCCTTTTTAGAAGCTTCTATGTTTCCATGTTCCTCTCCTTTGTGTTAAGTCACTATGAAAACTCCACTCCTAAATTTTGGGAGCACTTCTCCCTTAATATGTTCTCTTCCCAAGTGTGAGGATACATTAATCAAGATAGGTGCATTAGAAGAAATTAGAAGCAAGGTCAAAAATCCCATCTGTGGTTCTATGATTGAGAAGGAAATCCAGAGCAGACTTGTTGAAGTAGTCGCTTTTCCCATAGTGGCTCCATGCCCAGAACTAGTAGTTGAATATGCTAGAAGATATAGTATGGAGAAAAAATTCATTAAAAAGATAGATGGAAGCCCTCTGGTTCACATAAGTAGAGATGTCATCCTATGAGAAATGGGTATCCCTAAAAAAGACCCATATGAGGAATGGACCATTCCTTCTTCCCAGTCTATTTTTGCCACTAAGAGAAAACTCTATAGAAATGAGATAGCCAAGAACTGGTTATTAAAATCCCAAAAGAGAGTGTCTAGGCTTCCTAGACCCCTCACCATTGATCATTTCAAACTAGAGGTGGTTGAGTTGGTCATACTGCTCAATAGGATCAAAGGAAATCAACACATATACTACTGGCATGATTGTATGCACTTTTACATCCAAGTTACTCTTGGAGGAGATAAATACATGGACTAGACTAATACCATTGTAGATGAACTCCATCATCAATTGGAAAACTTACCGGGTGGAAGTAATTTCCGTATGTCTTAGTACTTGTTTTATATCCTGGCATGCACCAGAGAGTGGAAGGGTCTTTTCCATGAATTAGCTACCCTAAATATGAAAGTATATGACTATTATCCCCATCTCCATAAGGATTTCCATACAAATAGATTTTTGAAATTGAATGGGATATTTTTTGGGAGATTAACCTATGAGTTACAAGGGAATGTAGACTAGAGAATGTCCGAAGAGGCCAAAACTTTCATCAATACTTATGGGAGCTTCTTTATTCAATTCAAAAGATTCACATATATAAGAGTTGGGGGTTTCAAAGGAGAACCTTTTAAACTACCAAGATATGCTTTTGATGTTCTTGTTATAATAGAGGTCACCCACCAATTGGCCCATATGCATAAAGGAGTCAAGGAGAGGAAAGGTAGAGAAAAGTCAAGCTTTCCCATTAAACTAGGATTGTATACATGCAAAACATCCTCAAATGCCCTCAACCTTGAGCATGAACTGAGAAAGATTAATCTGAAAACCTTTGAGCCTAGGAAAGATTTTGATAGCAAAGGTTATGCAGCCTGACATTTTAGTCTACCTTTCGAGTTCCAACACCTCTCTCAAATGGAGGTGTTTAGGCTTAGAATTACCACCCCAACTCAGGCATTAGGGCTATACAAAAATTCTATCCTAACAATGGAAACCTCCTCAAGTTTTGGGTGGACTCTGAATAAGGAGGACTCTCTAGATTCTAGGCCGGTTCCTACTTGATATGGAATATCACCTCCTGATTTGTAACTTTATGGGAAAAGGGAAGGAGGAAACTTTAAAACTGAAAGTAAATGGGGGTGATACACCAAAGATGGATTTAGAATCTTGATTGGAAGATAAAATAGTGATATCAACACTTATACTAAAAGTTTTAATACCTTAAACCACTATCCAACATATAGGCTGAAAGATCTTGCTATTAGGGTTAAACCACAAATAACTTAACCAATCAACAAGCATACATATTACTTATGAGGTTTGAATTATTGCTCACCTTGGGAAGGAATATTGATAAGTTCACTTCTCTTGGATCAAAAATCAATAAACACTAGCAAGGAAAGATGAAAATAGAATCTTGACAAATCAAACTCAAAGTATAGGGGCAAATGAATCATAAGATTTATTCCTCTCCAAAATCTAACAAAGTGTGGTTACAAAATGAATTCCAAGGCACTAAGGACTTTTCCTTCTCTCCAAAACTCGCAACCCCCAAAATTGATAATGAAAATCAGTTATGTACAAAGCCCTAGCCTCAAATCCAAAAATGAAAGCCTCTACAAACTGCCCTCATTTGGCCAAAACATGTGCCAAGAACTTAGCCTATCTTCCTAATTAGTTCCCTAAATATTGGCTTTAATAAGGATTAAAAATCCTTTTACAATAGTTTTACCAATATTTAAATGACTAATTTTTTGAAGTAAATTCAAAAAACATCAAAACCTACACTACCCTAACTTAAGAAATGAATTCCTAAGTTTAAAAAATGCTAAGTGGAGAGGGTTGACATGACCACTTCCCACTTGCATACAATGTTGATATGGGGTAGTGAGGTGGCACTGTCAACAATCTCAAGCCCTGCAAGATTGGACATTTGCATTAATGTAATTGAATGAACTTATTGTCCAGACTCCAAAACTTACAAAAGCTTTTTTCAATCTCAAACTTGGTGTTTTTTAACTTCCTTGAGAAGAAAAAGGATGAAACCCTAGCTCGACAGAAAGGAAAACTCTGGAAAAAATTTCCATGAATCTTGGATTCTACTGTCATCGAGCTCTTTGTCATCGATTGTTCATTCACTGGTATTAGATTTGGTCTGAGAGCTTGATTTTATGGAGCTTGGATTCCCTTAAGTTGATCTAGAGTTTCATTTTTGGTTAACCTTGCTTGTGACTGTAGTTGTAACTAGTGCTCTCCTTTTGGACTCAAGCTATGAAGATGGTGTGAGTTTGAATAACTCTCGGCCTCAACTAGTAAGTGACTATGTATTTATCATTTGGGTTGTGGCTGAAACCTTGAATCTATTTTTTTATTTATCCCTTGATCGATACTTGACTTGTGGCCCCTTTCAGGCTTGTAGCTATGAATGAATGGCTCCCAGACTGTGAGTCTTGTTTTGTCAAGATCAAGCATGGCCTATCATGGTTTGACTCTTGGAGTCACACCTAAAATGTAACTCGACTTCTCTAACATCAGTCACAACTTATGATTTTGGATTCATCTTTACTTTATGTGGAATGAGACTATTGCTTGAACTTTGGCTTGTGGGTACTTGGCTATGACTGGCCTCGAGTTCAAGTTTCCCTTCCATCATGGCTTGTGACTATGAATATCTTGGCTTTTGAACTTTCTTCTTGGCTCAAAGTTGTGAATAGCTCATGGGTTGTGAGTCTTGTAACATGAAGTTACACATGGCTGTAACACTGCTTCAAGCTTGAGTTCCTTCTGTCATAGCTCGTGACTCTTAGCATTTTGGTGTTTTGGTGAACTCAGCCCTAACTCATAGTTCAAACCCACTATGACCTCCCTTCAAATGACTGGTAAGCTTTGACCTTTGGTAGATTTTAAGCATGAAATTTATGTCTATTTTACCACCTTTATTCATATGGGTTTTTGACCTTTGGCAGCACCGTGACTTGTGGGTTATCTCCAGTCAGCCCAGCATGGCTCAAACTGTGACTAAGAGATGTAAGAATGAAACTTGCACTAGCTATGACCTCTCTCAGTCATAGTTTGAGACTCTTATCGAGCTGTCTGGAACTTTGACTATCAAGTTTCAACTATAGATGAATACATGATTAACTGGTAAGCTTGAAATCTTAGCATATCAAATAGGTTCATATAGCTTGTTCACTTTTCCATTTTAAATGTGGGTTTTTCTTTTATCTGAAAACATACCACCATTTGCAGGTTCTCTACAGTCCACTCAAAAAAGCCAAAGTCATGACTGAAAGATGAGAAAAATGTATCAAGTCTTAAGCAGTGACATCTTTTAGTCATAAGATTTGGCCCTACTGAGCTGATTGATACTATGACTGAAAGATAATCATTAGCCACAAGT
Source organism: Chamaecyparis obtusa (assembly GCA_027943335.1). Taxonomy (NCBI): domain Eukaryota; kingdom Viridiplantae; phylum Streptophyta; class Pinopsida; order Cupressales; family Cupressaceae; genus Chamaecyparis; species Chamaecyparis obtusa. The sequence continues at coordinate 1,091,718 of BSBK01001087.1, read as the reverse complement.
CATTTCCTCAGCACATACAGATAAGTTCAATTTCACTCCTCATTTATTTGGTACTATTTGTTGACAGCTTGTATACATCTTTATATCTATATTTTTCCTTTCTTTTGATAGCATATACAAATGATGTTTACAGCCTTTTATTTGTTCCTTAATAAACATTGTTGTCTCATAAGCTCAGTTGTAGATGCTTATTGAACTTTGAAAACTTGTAAGATGAATAACATAGTCATAGCCTATTTGAATGAACACATAGCTCAAGCATACTACATACACGTGCTTACTGTTGAACACTATTGAACTCACAATATAAAGCTCTTTCTTCCTTAGTCTGTGATACCAATTTTTATTTTCTTCTCTATTCACTGAACCCATATACACAAAGAATTAATAGCTATGTAGATAAATTCAAATCTATATAGCCTAGCTATGGATGCACTTTAAACTTCACTATTTTAATCATATTTCATATATTTACCCACTGTTGTCATGCTTACTACTTTTGTTTTTGTCATTCAATATGAAAGCCTTAGAACACCAGTTTCACCAATCAACTAGTTTTAGCTTAAAAGAATATATCATGAAACTTTATGCCTTAGAGCTCCTATAACATAGCCACTATCAGCATTTTTCACCAGTCACTTTATTTTAACTGTTTCAATAGCTTTTACTAACACAACCATTGCCATTTTCTCCTTTGTTTGACACGGTCACCATTGCTCCATAGATGAAACCAAGTCTTTAAAACTCACATTAATACTGGTACAGTCACTGTTGTTGTAATGCAGTAGTCATGTTATTTTCTTCAACATCATTGATGAATAAGCACAGTTACTTTGAATTGTATTCAATACTAAAAACATAGAACATTCTAAGACTTACTAGCTCAAATTACCAGGCTTGAATATAATTCTCTTTTGATGCTGAATTTGAATTCTTAAAAGAAATGCAATAAGATGTAAAAATGTTTTTTTATTATCAATGAAGTTTGAGAATGGGCTCATGACACTTAAAGATACATTTTGTAAACATTTTATGACACTTTATAACACAATTCTATAGCATTCCTTCTATAATCAGCAACAACAGTGATACTATCAAATTTGTACTTTGGAATCAGCAAAGATATATTGTACTAGTGATTATGTAACTGTCACTTGGCATTTGATCATGATTGTTCAGGAACACTTTTAGCATTTAATTTTGAAATTTTAGCTTGTTCTACATCTTCTTTCTTTGACTGTAAAGTTGAAATTGGTCAGCTTGAAACACTACAAAATATTATATTCTCTTGAAACAACAATACTGCAAACTTGTCAAATTAGTGGACATAATAAATAATCAGTTTATGAAAAAAGCCAAAAAAAAAAGACACTTGTGAATCAAAATTTAGGTTATTATGTTCACTGATCTAACAAGACATTGCTATTTTCTAAAAAAGGTTTCTTAGTTGGAGAACTAAGTCTCTTTCATTCAAATATCTGGTTTATAAAAGGACAACATATATCAGAATGACCATAAGTAGTAAAATGTTTCATGTTTAGAAAACAAGTCCCTTTAATACTACCTTTTACTTATTGCAGATACTATTTCCTTATTGCATTGAATTTACCAGATATACATGCAGCATTGAAAGATTTGATTGCCATTGTATGTTGTTTGTGTTTCATGCATTTCTTAGATCCAATAGGATCTAACATCACTTTCTCTCTCTCATGCAGGTGAAAACCCTAAACCAAATGCAGATGAAGACTTGGACTTGAGGACCTAGGACTTGACAGACAACAAGCTGAAAACATACAGAGAACAAGGCAATGCATGGGAACCCTACTCCATACTTCTATCATGCTTTCAATTTTGAAAATGTACTCTATTGTTGACATGAAATATGAAATATGAAAAGACACTTGTATACTACATTCAGTTTGAATGCACAATGTAATGACTAGTTATGAATTTTGAAATTTTGAAATGTGATCAGTACTTAGAGTACAAAAAGAAATCTGATAATGAATGCAATAATAAAATGTAAATTAATAAATACCTAAAAGGCAATATTAATTGGACCCCCTAAAGATGCAATCTTTTCCTATTTATGTTTATTCTACTGTATGTTATAGTTTTAGATAATAGGAGGATTACTGGGAGAATTGTGCTAATGACTTTGAGGTGAGAAGGAGATCTTGGTTGAGATTTACTCTCAGCCAAGTCATTAATTTGAATATTGAAATTGAAATTATAGGAGTGTAAGAAGATAATGGTGGAGTGATTGATGATCAATTTGAAACCAAGGTTAGAGGTTTTCCCTTTCCAAAAATTGATTGGAGAATTGATGAGAGGGACAGGATAACAATCAAGACTCTTAGTATAATCAAAAGGAGTGAGAGATGGGTTCACATCAAGAAACCTCATGTTTTGAAAAGACATAGCACAAGAAGATCTACACTCACTGATTCTATTGCAAATCCCACAGTTTCTTCTAACGACAATGTTTCTCTTGCAGGTGTTTCAAAAACTAAAAATAAGAGAGGCCTCAAAGCTAATCTTGAAAGGTAGAGCATCTCCTATTCCATGCCACCAACAAGAGTCACAAGGACCAGATCAAAGAAAGGAGATAACAAAGTCCCCAAAAAGAAAGAGGTGATTGATCTGGATGAAATGGATAATCTTATGGCAGAACAAGGTGATCAAGATGTTTTCTATGAAGATGCACAAGTCCCAAAAGATGGTCAATCTAATGCTAGAAATCCTCTAGAAACTGGAGTAAGTAATTCTTTGAAAACACCATCCCCTACTCTCAAATGGTTGGAAAATTCCATCAGCAAGAAAAGAAACATACTACCGATCACCTTACCAGTAGAGGATATGGTAATCAAGTGCCTGGGAGAAATGGTAAAGCCTAAAAGGATTAGGATGGAATCCATGATCTACATGGATGAGAAAAAAGGGCATTAGGTACCAGAACATGCAGTACCAAAAGGTGACAAGGAAATCTCAGAAGCCTCTACTGATGATTTCATAGTTGAAAAGATAGATCTTGGGGTTGTGACTAGAGAAACAAATGCCAAACACCTAGAGTCTTCGACCAGGAATATATTGCATAGAACCTTTAAAGATGAAAAGGATAAAAAAGAGATGAAAGCTACTATCAAGAGATTGGCCAAATTCATTCAGGAAGTCTAAGATCCTAGTCCACTTACCTTGGAAAAAATTCTCCAAACATTTGATCCCTAGTCACCAGAGGTTAGAAAGACTCTAGATCAAATTCAGCAAAATAAACTCATTGTCAATGTGTTTAGTAGATGGATAGTGGGTATGATCCAGTGTGGAGGTGACTACATCACTCAACTGATCAAAACCCATGGAATTTTCATGATGACCATTTCAGAAATATTGGCTGAGTTAGTTGAGTGCGATAAAGAAAAGAAGAAATGGAAAGGTATAATGAACCAAATGGACAAAATAGAATAGTATGGAGTAGCCAAGTTCCTTACTAAAAAAATAGTCCAAGGTTTAGACAAGGATATCCTCTATATTTCTATCAAGAGTATCAAATGACAAAATTCCATAATCAGAGTAGACTATGAAGGGGAAACTCAATTTCTTAATGATCTGAGAGGGTTAATAGATACAATGCAAAAAGATCTCAAGTGTATGAATATCACCTTAATGAATGAAGGAAGCCAAAGTATCAAAGGAGCCAAAGAAATGACCCAAGAGTTTGAGAGAGGGATAATGACAATCAGGGACAACAAAGACCTCATGAATGAAGACTTTACATCTATGGAAAATATTGAGGAAATGTTGGTAGTGTGCATGGATCATTTGGAATCACATAAGCAGAAGGTTGTCTAGGTGTGAAAAGATAAGAAGGTCCTCAGGCAAAGGATAATCCATATTACCTTGCCACACCATGCCATGATAGTCAATGTCTTATGTGCACACAAGGAGTGGAAGAATGCTCACGCTACCAATTCCTATCAAGGCTAGTTGATGGCATCCAGCTCATCCATGACACAATGATTGGGCCCCACTGATTTTGGGTCATTCACAGTTTTTTCGATTATGCTATTTTTAGTTATGCTTTCATTTTTTTTAAAACTATTTCTTCTGAAACTTTGGGAGTTTTTTAAACTTTAATTTTTGATTTGATGTAACAAGTTGCCTATATATAGCCAGGGAAAACTCTTAGGTTGCCGATGATAGATATTTTAGCAGTAAATTATAATAGTTTAGTTTTTTTTTATATCATTTTGGTGTGGTTTCTCTGTGTTGGTTCCTCAAACTGGACTTTATGGTTTCAAAAGCAACCAATACATCTATAGGGTTTTAGGATGGGTTAGATCCAAATATAGAATTCTATGATGATTGGACCAACCATAGGGACAAGACTACCCTCTGCACTTCTGGCTCTGCAAAACCAAGGAGGGTACTCCTAATCCAGTAACAACAAGCCTTACTTCAACAATAACAGTCTGGATTTTAATAAAAAAAGATAAATGATAAGAAAATACTAAATGATGATCATTCATTCATTGATTCTCCATTATCATTAGGTGGAATACTACTTTGCAAGTCACTATACTTTAAATAATTTTGACAGATTTATATCAAAATGTTAGGAGTACAAATAGAACCTTTCCAGACACTAATCTCTATAAAATAGCTCCATTTTTGGCCAGTGCATTACCCATTGGGTAACACCTTCACTATAAAAATGTGATACATAAACCAATATATTGAACTTTGGTGACCTTATCCTTTGAAAATGCTATCACCCTACGGTGGATTTTATCAAAGGAATCCCAAATTCCCACTTACTTATATCCTTATGTAAAACTTTAAAGAATTTATGTCATATCTAAAGCTTATTTAATCTAATCCTAGATCAAAGTTGAAGAGTATAAACACATACACAGAAATTATCCATGCAATGAATTTTATCAATTCATAACTCAAAGAGAAATACACACAGGAGAGATATAAACTTTGGATTTTATTCAAATGCTATATCAATATCATGTATACAAAATGCTTTAAAATATAAACTATCTAGATTTTTAACTTGAACCAGCAATATTGTTCTTTACAAAAATTTGCCTAATATAGTCTATAGTATCCTAGACTCAAAAACTTGTTAGTAAGAATGTCCAAGTTTTGGTCCTTACCAAATGATCCTGGCAATCCTTTTATAGAAATAAAGATTTCATACAAGCTTCAACTCTTTCTTAAAAAAGACAAAAAAAGTGTCCATATAAGACAAAGAAGGAAAATATAACACCTTCCTGTTACAATTTTACAAAGTGGCTTGTAGGTATGAGCGCCAAAAATCTTGCAACAATTTCCAAGAGCAGTTCAACTTCTGCCAGGTGTATCATTCATGCTTGCTTTAACTATTTGGCATCCTTTGCACTATTTATTTTGATTTTAAGGAGTTGAGGCACTGCCATATATTACTTCCTCAGTGGATATTTCTTCTTCTTTGGTAATCTCTAAAGGATATGTTATTTCCCAAGATGCATAAACATCTTCACTTGGCCAATGAAAAGTGGGAACTTCATACCTTTTAGGTAGCAATCTGTCCCAATCCTTAACTACCTGGTGTACCTCATTCCTCACATTAGTGAAATGTATTCTAACATCCTGTAATATTTCAATTAATTGTACAAAAGGAGTATTGTCTTCTATATTCAAAATGGTATTTATTCTAGGAGATATTTCACCATCAATTTGTTCTAACCATTGATCCCTGTCTTTTATAGTTCCATTTGCCTTGATACAACCAAGAAACATTTGAAAATTGTCCTGGAAACAACTTGCCCTTAGGATCTCTACCTTTCTCTTCAAAGTGTCCCTATTGATTTAAAATTCAATTAGGTCTTTAACAAACTCATATGTATATGTCAGTTGTGCATCCACAATATGTTGACTCTTAATTGTAGAAAAGAAAAAATTTAATTGATTTTCCCTAACAACCCACCTATCCAAAATTGGGTTCACAGTGTCCCTTTCTTTCCTAAAAGAAATCAAGATGTCAGACAATTTCTTACCCATCTTGTAAGTTTCTTTAGGCTTTACTTTAGCAACAAAATTTAGAACCGTATCCCTTATCCTTTTTTCATATCTTTGCTTCTCTCTCTATTCTATGTATTCATCACCCATGGAAGGGGGGAGAGGGGAGAGGGGGTACTTAATAATAGGGCTTGAAGTAGAAGGCACAATAGGAGAAGAAGCAATCTGCAATTGTTATGATGCTTGGATTGGGCCCTGTTCACCCAATTTCTTCTTCAAGTCTTCAATTAGTATATCATTTTCATATATCCCCTATTTTAACTCCCCATAAGCCTTCAACACCATTTCCAGCCTTAGTGTGAGTTCCTCTTTTTCCTTGGCTTCTTTCTCTACCACCCTTGCTATGAGTTGGGTTGTTGCTAATACCATGCTTGATGCCTCAACTAAACAAGTATCAGTGACCCTTTTGACTATAAGGCTACTTGTAAGATCACCCTTGGTAATATGCTTTCCTTTGTTATTCTCATTTTTATTCAAAGACCACATGACCAAAGCTTGATGATCATCACTAAAAGTGACTCCTTTAATTGCCTGTTCTGACTCCTCCTTGGTCTTTTGAATTGGGGTGGTATGTTTTCTGACTTTATCTAAGACCACCACATTAGTTATGTCCCACACTTGGAGGATAAGCACTCTTGAATTTCTCACCATGTCTCTCCCCTATTCTGGAGTGATCTTCTCAAACCTTTCAGTCATTTCCTTCGTTACCTCACTTTCTATGATCTTTTGATCCTTATCTGGATTCTCCTCATGCCTCTTCTCACATGTTTCTTGAAACTGAATCATGTGTAACTTCCATAGAAATTGCATGAAGGCCCTAGCCTTTACAAAGGCATCATTAGCTAATAACTCATTATAGGCCTATTTGATTATTGAGTCCAAATCTATACCTTCCATTTGTCCCACTGTCAAATCTAATTTAGGTTCTTTTGGTGGCCCAGGCACCCCCTCATTTATTTCTTCATAGATCATAAAAATTTGACCTAGAGCTCCCAACTGTTGCACTTTCTCTATGACCTCTTGATAATCCATTATGTTCAGAGGTGATTGGGATGGAGAGTAATCCCCTTCAACATGTTTAGGCCTCTCTTATAGTTTTTGTTTCTTTGAGGGAGGTGGGGAATCATGAATATCTTGAGTTGGTTGATCCTGAGGTGAGTCTAGAATTTCTACAACCTCATCATGTTTCTCTACTTGCTATGATGTGGAATGGACATCCTCTTTTCTTTTTGTTTGTTCCTACTTTTTTGGTCCCGGTACCACCACATTGTAGCCAGTTTTCTTTTGTACCATGTATTTGCCCAAGGGAAATACTTTTGCAAATGTAGGCTTGCTCAATATTGACTGAGCCTTCTCTGGGTTATCTTTCATAGCTTTCTCCTTTTTCTCATTTAGGGTTTGAAAAATACCCTGAAAGTGATCCATAAGAGTGTCTATCTTCTTCCCAAAAAGATTGATGTCTTTTAGGGGATCATATCCCTTGTCAAACTGCTAGACAAAATCTAGTGTCTTCATGTACACCAACCATTTTTCCTTTCTGATTACTTGGTCTTTTATATTAGGGATATTTCTGATGATATCCTCAGGGAAATTGAAAATATGATCTATGAAAGAGCATCTGACCTTCTTAAACATTTCATTATAAAAACCCTCTAGGTCTGTTGTCCTAGAAACTGAGTTAGTCATATGATATGGTGCCAAGACCTTATCCATATGAAGCCATCCACCTTTTGTAATTATGAATTGGTGGGCTATTGTAACATTTTGGAATAGGGTGCCTCTAGCTTTACCCGTGAGAGTATTTTTTTGAATTTCCCCCAATTGCCTTATGAATTCTGCAACACCAATCTTGAGGGGCACTTGATATGGAAAGATGAAAGGGGCCCCTTTGAAACCATATATCCTAATAACTATAGAAAAATGATAAAAAATGAAATCCCCCCAATTGTGGACAATTTTGAGGCCCTTAGGAAATTGTTTTGGCTTGACAAGTTCAGCCAACACTGTTGGGATTCTTGGGTTTTCAATGACAAATAAAAGTCTAAGCCTGGCTACAAAACATCTATCAAAATTTATGAAACTGTTGTCCTCCCTATCCCATGTCATGCAGAGGTTCCAAAATTGGACTAGCATATCTTCACCATCCTTTTGTTTCATCAAATCCATCTCCTTTTCAAAATAGCTTGCACCTTTGAAGAGGAACATATACATGATGCAAGAGCATCTCGAGTCCTTGGCAATCGTATGTCACCAAAAAAAAATGAATTTGAAGTTTTTCTGTGTCGCTTGATTCCTATTTTAACTAAGTTGGTCAGTAGTTGGTCAGTTTCCTTTGGTTACCGAGCATGGTCAGTTGTTTCCTAGGCAATCAGTTATTTCACTGGCACTCGATGTTTCTTGTCTACTGCTCAGTTATCCTTGCTTATCGACGGGTTTAGTTTTAGTTTCTTTTGTGGTTGACTTGTGCATTTATTATGGATCATAGATTTAATGTTGGAATCAATCATTGGGAAGTGTGTGGTCCTAGATCTAACTATTAATTCCATTGATTTTGGATTTGAAGGCCGACTTAGTTCGGTAGACTCTTGTATAAATGTAGTTTTTTGGTTTAGTTTAGAGGTAGTTCAATTATGAGATAGGAGATAGAAGATTAGCAATAATTTGATAGATCCTTGCATGCTTGAGTACTTTTGGAATTCATTATAATATCTGGCCTAACTAGGAAGGCCTTACAGGCCGGCATGTATGAATCTATTTCATGAAAATTAATGAAAGATCTAGCATTCTCTTCCTCTCACTATGTTGTGTTTTCTTCTACGTGTGTTTGAGTAGGGTGGATTGGTTAGGGTGAGCCATCCTTTGGCCCTTATCATCCTCCCTTGTGTCAGGTGGTATCAGAGCGAGGTGAGATCTTGATCTAGGTCTATGGACTTAGGTTTGAGGGTTCCTTCTTACGAAACCCTAGTTGATTTGTTGTGGGGTAGTAGATTATGATCTAACCTACAATTGTAGAGGGTTTTCAAGATAGTTCGTGGGAGGTGAGATGCAAATCCAAGATTGGTAGACATGTTGAGACAACTTGCTGCTAGGTTAGAAACTATTGAAATAGCCCAAAGAAGAGGCAGACATCTCAAAGATGTTAGTGATCATGAAGTTAAAGAAGAACAGGAGAATGTAGAACCTGCACCTATGATGGATTGGGGTGAGGAAAGATTTCTAAAGGCTTTGACAAGTCTAAAGTCTACACCACAATTCAATCCTCCTTAATATAGTGGCAAATTGGATTTTGATGAATTGGTGGACTGGATCACTGAAATGGTGAAATATTTTGAGTATGAAAACATACCTAAAGACAAGAAGGTGAAGATTGCAAGCACAAAGTTGAAAAGTCATGCATCATTATGGTGGGAACATCTACAGTTGGACAGAAAGAGGAAAGGTAAAGAAAAAATCAAGGTATGGAACAAAATGGTGAATAAGTTGAAAGGAAAGTTTTTACCTTGTGATTATCAGATTAACCTAGTTCAATGAATGCAAAGTCTAAGGTAGAAAGATAGCTTCGTAAAAGAGTATACTAAGGAATTCTATAGATTGTATATCAGATTAGGACATTATTGGTGTTCAAAATGAACGCTTATGCTCTTAGGCTGCCAATATACCCTCAGATAGATTTTAGGAGTTGTTAGTTCAAAAATGTAAAGGGATCTTAGGGTAACTAGACCAACTATAGGGACAAGACTACCCTCTTCACTTCTGGCTCTGCAAAACCAAGGCAGGTGCACCTAACCCAGTGAAAACTACACTTCACACACCAAAGACTGGGTCTAGACAACATATTGATAGTAAGAAGGTACTAAATGCTAACCTCACATTCATTGACTCTCCATTACTACAAGGTAAAAAAACCATTCAACCAACTACTTAAAGCTTAAAAGGTTATTGATTTCAATATTTTTGGGATGCAATAACTTCAACTAGTGTATGCTAACAAAAGAGATACTCATTTAGGCCAATGCCTCATCCATTGGGAAAGAGTCCTTAGACACAAAGACACACAAATTTGAGAATACTTGAGAATTCATAGCCATAAATACATTTATCCTAATCTTTACTGCTTACAAAACATCCTTACATAGACAAGGGGCAAACTCATATCTATTAGAAATAGGAATTACTGAGAGGGGGGGGTGAATCAGTATTTCACAAACTTTTACTTTTGCCCACTTATGGATATAATAGATTACTTTAGTGCATGCAAAGCATAAGAAACTAAATAGCATACATAACAGTAAATGTAAAGAACTCATAACACATAATATGTTCTTGAGAAAACCCTGGCCAAGGGAAAACCCTAGTGGGGATGGTACCCACAAAGATCTAGTAATCAAAAGATATCTGGTTAAGGATGTTGACCCTGTTAGGAGCCTATTACAATCATATAGTGTATCAGTCCTGGTTAAAGGACTATAGGCCTTGTTAGAAGCCTCAAACCTATTAGGAGTTGTAGATACAAAACTTGATTATCAGATGAGCTCACTGTCCAAACAAGTAATACAAATGTTTACTAATTACAATATGGTACTGCTTACAACTTTGCATCAACAACTTTCACTGCTATCACAATTTTACATATATTACATGTTACATTTCAAGTATGCTCGGTACATCTTCATTTATACAAGATACAAACATAATATCTTTCTCTTGTCAGCTTTCATATCTTTATCCAAGAGTAAACATCTAGGATGTCATCTCTTTATAATATTAAGTCGTTATTTTGACAACCAAAATAATCCCTTAATTCATTTACTAGTTCTATCTTCAAAACTGCACTGTCAGTTGTACTCTATCATCGATAAAATAGTCATAACTTAGTTCATACTATCTATACTATTTTGAACACTGAGATGGGGTATCCTTGGACACCATAAAGTCTATGTTCAACTGTGAAAACTCTGATCATGCTCTAGTGAATGTCACCAAAACAAACTGTATTAGGTGCTCTGTCAAAATCACTGTTTCATACTTAGACAATTTTAGTCTGTGATCTTGCATACTTACTTTCCATCTTATGCACTCTTCATAGGGAACATATGTTTCCATAATGACAACATTCATGTACATACCTCATCCAAATTGCCAACAATCTCCCCCTTTGTCATTGGTGGCAACATATGAGAAAATTGGCTAAGTGTACAAGTCAAAAATCTCAAAATTGCATCAAAAATGTGGCCATAGTATAAAATAAGTATACTATCCTTATATCTCCTCAAAATGTATACAATAATCTATAACACTTCATAATACTCCATAGAACTCCCCCTATGAGTATCCTTCCTTATCATATAAAGACAATTTTCTAAGTATCTCTCCCCCTTTGACAACAATGACAAAATAAAGGGTGGAAAGGGATATACAAAAATTGTGTCAAAACTTTTACCTTACTATCTTATTGCAAAGCCGGTAGGCTTGCAACACAATCTACAAAATCTATCTTTCAAGTCTCAAAATCTTTCTCCCATGCCTTCTTTATTGATTCTGCTACATTGAGTAAAGTACTCAATCCGTATGATGCAATCTGACAAGCTTGGAGGGACTCAAAATTGAATTTTTGAAATGCTATCTTAGTAGTAAGACATTCATCTAGCTACTCTTTGATTATGGTCAACTTGATTGAGACATGCTCTCTCAAGATGTTTATTCTGATAGATTTCTTATTTTTCTCATCATTTAAAATCCTTATTCTCAACTGTTCTAATCTTCATGTTTAGGCTGGCCAAAGAGTTTGTTTCTACTGCAATCTCATCTTGCTTCTCTTTTATCTTCTTTTCTTCTTCAATTAAAATATTTTCAGACTTTGTACACTGAATGTACAAACACTTTCCAGTCTCAAGATGTTTCCTTAAGTCCTTAATGTGTCTCTCAAGGCTGTCAATGTCATTCTTGATATTTAGACTTATGTTCTACAACATCTCAGCTTCATAAGCTACCTAGGCCTTAACCTTAGCAATATCAGTTAAATTAGTGAATTCAACATCAAAAGATTTAATTACCATCTTTGCTCTTTCAAGTGGATCTGAATCAAAGACTTTTGTAGATATGACACTTTGTAACTTCTCAGTCAAGTCTTTCAGACTACCTTCCAAATTTGTAACTTTCTTATTCTTTCCAATAATTTTGTTTAAAGAGGTGATCAAATCTATTTGATCATCATCATCAACTTCCTTGCTCAAATATTCAATCAATGTTTCTATTCCTTTCTCCTTTCTAGTCTTAGGAATAAAATTGATGTCTTCTTGTGTTCTAGCAGGTGTAGGGGCCTCTGTTTCCATTTGCACTTCAGTATGTGTAGTCTCTATTTCAATAGTCTTTTCTTGCTCTCCCAAATCCAAATTGTCAACAATGTTATCCAAACTGTTAAGTACTACATCAACTAAATCTAAAGTAACTTTAGTTCCTTCAATGTCCATAGATTATGTGCCAATGTTTATGGAAGAAGAGGGAATATCTTCAACTTCAACTACCTCTGCTGCTACCTCTGCTTGTTTTGAACTCAGTTTCTCTACTGGTTCTACAATTGATTGATCTTTACTATCTTTTCCTGCTACCAAGTTAGCTAGCACTTGCACAACTACCTGTTCAATTTCAGTCTTTACTTTCTCATACTATCCTCCCATTATTTGTATAATTCTTCTTTTGGTTCTTAATAGGGTCTCAAGTGGCTTGAGGATCTGTTTAAGATGGTCATCATCTCTTATCTCATAGAACTATCTAACTGTTGGATACAATTGTCTAAAGGACATTGTTGGATTAGCTATGTGTTGTCTTTGATGTCACACAAATGTCATATCAATTATCATTCCCAGTATCTACCAAGTTCAGTCTGTCAGCTAAGCGGTTCTAAGTATCTACCGAGTTCAGTCAATCAGCTAAGCGATTCTCAGTATCTACCGAGCTCAGTCGGTCAGCTAGGTGGTTTTTAGTATCTACCGAGTTCTCTCGGGTGTCTAAAGGAAACATGATAGGATAACAGTGTTAACCAAGCCTCCTTGGTTATCGAAGCAAAATTAGTGGTTACTGAGCTCTCTCAGTCTCCAAAGGATGTTGCAGAATTCACTGTGGTTACCGAGTTCTCTCAGTCACCGAAGGAAATCTTTTCAAGATTAATGTTTACCGAGCAAGGTCGGTCCTTTCAAAGAATTTTGTTATTATAGTTTTTTTATCCCAGCCGACTGTTATAATAATTTTTAGTGCTGACTTGACAATCTAAATGATTATGAAATGACATATATAGAAGATCAAATGGTGAATAAGAAATATATAGCATGCAGAAATCATTTTGAAGAAAGGTGTGTGCAAATTTTGAAGGATGGTCAGATATCCTTAAGGAGCAGCAAAGATTTAATTGATCAGTAAGGATCTAGTGAAATAGAACAAAGATCTATATTCAGTAATTCAGTTGCAGGTTATTTCATTATTACTCTCTAGCAATTGTAGCAGTGATATCAAAATCTCTTAACCGAGTTGGTTTAACAACCATTTTGTAAATCCTCTAACAAGGTAACAGTTCTATTGAATTGTTTCAAGACCTCTTACAAGGCCACTCCTAGCAGGGTGATTAAATCCTCTAACAAGGTCACACCTAACAGTGTGTTTTGTAACCTTTTCCCGGGTTGGCTTCTAACCAGGCATCACTTCAGAAGAGTGAAAAATAGTAAGTAGTTACATTGGTGGTTTTTCCCATATTGGGTTTCCATGGTAAATCTGGTTTCTCTTGTGTTCATGTTATTTTATTTATTCATGTAAGTTAATTAGTGATGAATGCTTAAGAACAGTTTAATTATTACACACTTCAAGGATCAAGTTTTCAACATTTCTCTATATATTTACCGAGTGGCACAGTAAATAATTTGTTAAGATATTTAAGGGATCAGTGGTAATATTTTTGTGGTTAACTGATTCACCCCCCCTCTCAGTTACAACATCTATATTTCCAACAATTGGTATCAGAGCTTTTGGTGCTTGTAGGAAGGGTTTCAAGGACCTAAGCTAAAGATCAGGATGTCTTACAAAAGAGAAATTCCAAGGCTTAATAGAAATAACTTTTTAGCATGGCAAGGTCTCATGAGATTACATCTGGCTTCCATTGGTGATTCAGGATGCAAATATATTGATCAAGAATATACAATTCCTACTAGCACATTAACTATTGAAGACATTGCAGAGATGAAGAACCATAACACTATGATGATAGACATTGCATCAGCTCTTAGCTATGAAGAATTTGATGAAATCAAAGACTGCACAACTGCTCATGAAATGTGGAACAAGCTGAAGAAAATCTATGGCGGTGATGACAATGTGAAGAGAGCCAAAGTAGAGAGCCTAAGAGGACAGTTTGATCAAATGAAAATGAAAGAAGAAGAAAACATTACAAAATATGTTGAAAGGATCAAGACAAGTGTTAGTGCAATCAGAGCTTCTGGAGGAGAAATTGATGATTAAATGGTTATAAGTAAGGTTCTTAGAACATTACTCCCTATTTATGCAATAAGAGTTTCTGCTATTCAAGAAAGAAGATGTGAAGACAATCACAATATAACTTTGGATGCCTTAGTTGGAAGATTGACAGCCTTTGAACTAGATAACTATGACAACTATGTTCCAACTTCTAAAAATATTGAATCAGCTTTTGAGGCCAAACTTTTACTCAAGAAAGGGAAGAAAATCCAATCAGAAAGTGAAGAAGAATCAGAGGAAAGTTCTGATAGCGATCTTGAAGTTATTGAAGCATTACTTGCAAAGAAGTATTCAAGAGGCAGACAAAAATACAGAGGTAAAACTCCTTTAATCTATTTTTCATGTGAAGAAATTGGTCATATTGCAGCTAGGTGTCCAAACAAGCAAAGCAAAGATGAGAAGAAAAATTACAAGTACAATGGCAAGAAAAATTTCAAATCATTCAAGGATAAAGGTAAGAAAACATGTTTCTTAGCTAAAGATTCAGATGATAGTGAAGAAGAAATTGTTTTCATTGCTGTAAAAGATGAATTTGATAATGATGAAGATGAGATGGCACTTATCTCTCATATAAGCAAGAATGATACATGGATTATAGACAGTGGATGTTCACATCATATGACTGGTGACAGGACCAAGTTTGAACACTTTGAAAACTTTGATGGTGGTAATGTAAGGTTTGGAAACAATGAACCCTATTGTATAAAAGGAAAGGGATGAATTTCATTAACCAAAGAACTTATATGTGATAATGCATATTGGGTCAAAGGACTAAAGCATAATCTTCTAAGTGTAGCACAGCTAATCAACATTGGATTCAAGGTTGAATTCATGAATGGCAAAGCAAGACTGCTGGATGACAAAGGAAAACTGATAGGATCAGGCAAACAAACCAAAGGTAACCTATTTTATCTTGATCTTGGTGATTACTCATGTTTTATTGCTCAAATTGAAGAAAGTTGGTTATGGCACAAAAGGTTATGTCATGTAAATTTTGACAACATGATGAAAATAAGCAAATTCAAGAAAGTAAGAGGTATTCCTACTTTGAAGAAACCTAATGTTGGTCTATGCAAGAATTGTCAAATTGGTAAAATGGGAAAGTCTAGTTTCAAAAGTAAAAACTATCAGTTTGAAGATATTTTGGAAATTGTGCATACTGATTTATGTGGACCTATTGGAATTGAGAGCTATACCGGAGAAAAATTCTTTATTCTGTTTGTTGATGATTATTCTAGAATGATGATTGTTATGTATTTAAGAGAAAAGTCTGAAGCATTTGCGAAGTTCAAATGGTATTTAGCAAGAGTAGAAAAGGAAATAGGAAAAAGAATAAAATGCTTGAGATCAGACAGAGGTGGTGAATTCATCTCCCATGAATTCAATAACTCCTGCATTGAAAGAGGAATCAAAAGATAGGTATCAGCCCCGAGAACTCCTGAGTAGAATGGAATAGCTGAAAGAAGGAACAAATCTATCATGGACTATGCAAGGACTCTAATGATTGAAAAGAACATTGCTATGAAATACTAGAAGGAAGCTATCAGCACTGCAGTTCATACCTTGAACCGAGTACAGCTGAGAAAAGACACATTCAAGACTCCATATGAGCTATGGTATGGCTACAAACCAAATGTAAGTTACCTAAAAGTATTTGGTAGTAAATGTTACATCTTAAAAGAATCTAGAAAAGGAAAATTTGATGTAAAAAGTGATGAAGGAATATTTTTGGGATATTCTCACAAAAGTAAGGCATATAGATGTCTAAATTTGTCTACTGACAAAATCATAGAAAGTGCACATGTGAGAATTGATGAGTTTGCAGAAAAGATTGAAGAAGAAAGCAAAAAGGAACCAGAGGACTATAGAAAATTTGTTTACATCTAACTGATACATTTCCAGAGACATGTAAGGAGACTACATCTACCGAGCCCAGTATAGTAACCGGGTCACAAGAAGAAGTTCTAACCGAGTCACAAAGTACCGAGTCTCAGTCTGAAGCTACCAAGAAAGTATCTACCGAGCCCAAGCAATTTGAACCTGAAGATGAAGAAGATGACAATGTAACTCATTCAAGAAGCAAGGAACCTGTATTAGCCAAGTACATCAGAAAGCATCATAAACCAGATCAGATTATTGGAAACAAATCAGATGGTACTATGACAAGAAGTAAACTAAAAGGTACATGTTTATTTGCTGATTTTGAACCTAAAAATGTCAAAGATGCATTAGAAAATAAAAGTTGGATTGAGGCTATGAATGAAGAAATAGAGAAAATAGAGAAAAATAAGACATGGACTCTTGTACCTAGGCCTAAAGATAAAAATGTAATTGGGACAAAATGGGTATTCAGAAATGAATTGAATGAAGATGGTCAAGTATCAAGAAATAAAGCAAGATTGGTATGTAAAGGATATTCTCAAGAAGAAGGAATAGATTATGGAGAGACTTTTTCTCCTGTTGCAAGATTAGAAGGTGTGAGGACTTTACTTGCATATGCATCACATAAAAGATTTAAGGTATATCAGATGGATATCAAATTTTCTTTTCTCAATGGTATTCTTGAGGAAGAAGTCTACATTGAGCAACCTCAAGGTTTTATTGATCCAGACAAAAGAGATATGGTCTGAAAATTACACAAAGCATTGTACAGTCTGAAACAAGCTCCTAGAGCATGGTATGAAAGATTACATAACTATCTTACTCAAATTGATTTCAAAAGGGCTAATGACAACAACAATTTATACATCAAAGAAGGATCAGATAACAAAATTGTTTTGGCAGAAATATTTGTGGATGATACTGTGTTTACAGGAAATGATGATCAGTGCAAAGAATTTTCAAAGCTTATGAACAAAAAATTTGAAATGTCTATGTTTGGTTAGATAAAATTCTTTGTTGGACTTCAGATTCAGCAGAACAAAAATGGTATCTACATTACTCAGTCTAAATATATCAGGGAAATACTTAAGAAATTTGGTATGGAAGATTCAAAACCAGTTGGTACACCCATGTGTACTAGACTAAAGCTTACCAAAGATGATGATTCAAAAGAAGTAGATCAGACCTTATATAGATCAATGATTGGAAAATTATAGTATGTATTACACACAAGGCCTGATATTGCCTTAGCAATTGGAATAGTGGCAAGATTCTTGGCTAAACCCAGAGAAAATCACATGATGGCAATCAAAAGAATCTTGAGGTATTTAAGGGGAACTAAAGATTATGGCTTGTGGTATAAATTTGGAGGCAATCTGGATTTAAAAGTGTTTACTGATGCTGATTGGGTAAGAAACATTGATGACAAAAAGAGTACAAGTGGTGGTGCATTCTTTCTTGGCAAGAGGTTAGTATCTTAGACTAGTAAAAAGCAAAACTGCACATTCCAATCCACAACAGAAGTAGAATATGTTGCTGCAGCAGTAAACTGCTCTAATATTATATGGTTTAAACAGCTTTTGGAAGGCATGAAGGTTGAGATCAAAGAACCAGTTGTTATGTTTTGTGATAATACAAGTGCAATAAATATTTCAAAGAATCCAGTAATGCATTCCAAAACCAAGCACATTGCAATTAAATATCACTTTGTCAGAGAATTGGTGCAGGACCAGAAAATCAGATTGGAATATATTCATACAAAAGAACAAATTGCAGATATCTTCACCAAACCACTACCTAAGGATGCAGTCTTATATCTAAGAGGCAAGTTAGGGGTCACTCCCTTGTCCGAGGTTCACTAAATAAAGTTTTAGTGATGCATCAACTAGAACATGTTGAAGATCAATCAGTTGATGCAGCATAGGCAGGGAATCATTGCATATGAACCAGTACATAAGGTACATTGATATTTACCGAAACTGTGTAAATTGTCTTTGGCATGTGTTATCAAAGAGGGAGAGTTTGCTGTCATTCCAAGAAATTTCTAAGAAGAATAATTTGAGAAGTTAAGAGGGAGAGTTCTCAGTCAGAGAAAGAAGGTTGAAGATGATGGGAATTAGAATGAAGCTAAGGATATGTTTCTTACTCTTGGTTTCTCTGTGAAATTTCATTGTGCTATGACATGTTGTGTTGCCATCAATGCCAAAGAGGGAGATTATTGGATACAATTGTCTGAAGGACATTATTGGATTAGCTATGTGTTGTCTTTGATGTCACACAAATGTCATATCAATTATCATTCCTAGTATCTATCGAGTTTAGTCAGTCAGCTAAGTGGTTCTCAGTATCTACCGAGTTTAGTTGGTCAGCTAAGCGGTTCTCAATATCTACCGAGCTCAGTCGGTCAGCTAGGCAATTTTTAGTATCTATGAGTTCTCTTGGGTGTCTAAAGGAAACATGATAGGATAACAATGTTAACCGAGCCTCCTCGGTTATCGAAGGAAAATTCATGGTTACCGAGCTCTCTCAGTCTCCAAAGGATGTTGCAAAATTTGCTGTGGTTACAGAGTTCTCTTGGTCACTGAAGGAAATCTTTTCAAGATTAATGTTTACCGAGCAAGGTCGGCCCTTTCAAAGAATTTTGTTATTACAGTTTGTTTATCCCAGCCGACTGTTATAATAATTTTTAGTGTCGACTTGACAATCTAAATGATTATGAAATGACATATATAGAAGATCAAATGGTGAATAAGAAATATATAGCATGCAGAAATCATTTTGAAGAAAGGTGTGTGCGAATTTTGAAGGATGGTCAGATATCCTTGAGGAGCAGCAAAGATTTAATTGATCAGTAAGGATCTAGTGAAATAGAATAGAGATCTATATTCAGCAATTCAGTTGCAAGTTATTTCATTGTTACTCTCTAGCAATTGTAGCAGCGATATCAAAATCTCTCAACCAAGTTGGTTTAACAACCATTTTGTAAATCCTCTAACAAGGTAACAGTTCTATTGAATTGTTTCAAGACCTCTTACAAGGCCACTCCTAGCAGGGTGATTAAATCCTCTAACAAGGTCACACCTAATAGTGTGTTTTGTAACCTTTTACCAGGTTGGCTTCTAACCGGGCATCACTTCAAAAGAGTGAAAAATAGTAACTAGTTACATTGGTGGTCTTTCCCATATTGGGTTTCCACGTTAAATCTGGTGTCTCTTGTGTTCATGTTATTTTCTTTATTCATGTAAGTTAATCAGTGATGAATGCTTAAGAACAGTTTAATTATTACACACTTCAAGGATCAAGTTTTCAGCATTTCTCTATATATTTACCGAGTGGCACAGTAAATAATTTGTTAATATATTTAAGGGATCAGTGGTAATATTTTTGTGGTTAACTGATTCACCCCCCCTCTCAGTTACTGCATCTATATTTCCAACACTAATCACATTCTCTCTCATTTTGGTATCTTCTTCTTGTGCTCTCATCTTTCTTCTCACAAGTCTATTGTACAAATCTTCTAGTATCTTTCCATGAATAGTATCAAATTTATTATTAGACAAAATCATATATGTAACCATTGCATTCTCAAGATTCAATCTATCAGAGGATCCATATAAATAATAGTATTTATTCATTTTGGTAAAGTCTCCATGCTGCATTATATCTTCATTAACTCTTTCTATCCTTGGTTTCCATGATTTTTTCTTTGCTGTCACTTCATGATCTTTTATTTCTACAACTCTTCTAGGTATTGGTGGAACAATTCTTTTCTATCTTTTACCTGGTCCTGAAGCACTTTCCTTCATTCTTTTGCTTGATGCTGAAGAAAAGGGTTTCTCTGTCTAACTAATTCCTTGTTCCTTCTTAGGTTCTTCAACCTTTACCTTTACTTGAATAGGTTCTGCACTTGATGCCAAATGTGGGACTGATAATATCTCACTTTGCCTTATTGCTTCTGTAGTCTTCTTTGCAATATCAAATTCCTGCTCACTCATACCTAATTCTTTTAGAATTTTCTTTATTGTAGACTCCACTCTCTTCTTTGATTATTTCTCTTCCTTAAGTGACTTTTCTGAACCAAAGTTTTCATCATATGTTCCAAATCTATTTCCATGAGCATCAACTTTACTTTTCAACAATCTACTAACATAACCTTCTATTTCAACTTCAGAGATTTCATAGCCAAGAGGGTCTATGAATTCATGTCTAGGTTCTACTGCCTCAATGTAAGTGAAATCAATATCAACCATAAAACATATATCATCTTTTTATTTCTCAACTAGGGATGGAGGAATTCTTGATCTATTTACCACAATGTTCTAAAAAAATTTCAATACTAACTTTACACTATCATTAACCTTCTCAATAAGATGTTTCATGTAGACTTTATTGATTCTTGCCATAGTATTCTCACCATCATTCCATTCAATAGTGTAAGGAAATCTTCTTAACAAGTGGAAGAACATGTATGTAACCAATGAGGAAAATATAAAGTGAGTGTATTTAGCTTTCTTTATCTTCTCCAAATTCTCAAATAATTATATTCTCATAATTTCACACAAATCCATAGGCTTCTTCTCTACACACATCAAATAAGCAATGTGTACCATACCTATTGGCATATCATCTTCTCTAGAGCTTCCACAAAATTTTTTTGTCAAAATCTTACAAAAGTATTTTACATCATCTTGCTTAATCTTACTAATGACTATACCTTTGCCATTGTATACTGATCCGGTATTTTCAATCACAATCTTTCTCATGTTTTTCTCATTCTGTGGAATTGCACCAGTTTTTGATAATCCAGTCACATCATGAATTAGGTCTACAGTTATTTCTATAACTCTGTCTTCTAACCAAAATTTTCCATTATGAATCCTACTCAAAATGATCTTTGTACACTCCTTATCATTAAATTCATATTTCATAGAGTACTCAATGATTTCATTATTTTCTAGATGTTCATAACCTTGTTTCACTGACATATCTGAGTTGTAAAACTTCTTATATTCACCATTAAAATCATACTCCCTTAGGGTTTCATACTTGCATCCAAGATAACCTTTAACATTCTCTAAATGAAGAACTCCATCTGGTACGACTGATAAGGCTAAACTAGCATCTCTTTCTGAGGGTTCAACTGGATCTTTCTTATTTCTAGGTTTGTTCTTATCCTTAATGTTGTGAATCAATGACGCATCCATGATTATATCTAATTTCTTAAGCTGATTCAAGATCGTAGTCAGATAAATACCTCAAATTTGCAAAATTAGGGCTTTCGCTAGATCAGCACTTCAAACTTCTGCAAATCACTTCCAAACTTCTTTCTTTTCTTCCAAATCACTTCTAATTGCTTGATAGTATTAATAACTTCAATTTCAATCTTTTAACACTTAGCATTTACACAATCTGACATCGCATTCAATAATTTTGCCGCCAAAATGCCAAAAAGTTGATTTTGTAAACCTACAACCATAAATCTATTTGTGACCTCGCAAAACACAATATTTATTTTTGTGTACTTAACCATAGCATCAGTATAACATAAAAAACCTTCATCTAACTACAAAAAACTTAACTCATTCAAAATATAACTCTACACTAATTCTAAGTTCCTAAACTACAGAAATTTTCATAATTTAAGTGCTTAAAGAAGGGTTAGGTAGAGAATCATTCTTACCATCAGATACATTACCTTCCTAATTACCTTCAATGCTGAATATATCTCCTTGATCTATGCCTTTAACAAATTTTACTTCATCTTCATTGCTACAACAACCTTTCTCTTTCTTTCCTGCATTTTCATTCCTTCTTGCATAGTTTCTAGGGTTAGGGTTATGATGATAACCTCCATTGTTCATTTTGCAAAATCTTGATGTGTGTCCAATCTTATTACATATCTGACAAGTGATTCCATTGGTTCCATATCTAGGTATTTTCTGATTGATTTGTGTCCTAGAATTTCTAGCAATATGTCCAATTTTGTTGCATTTGAAACATACTATTCCATTTCCTCTCTTCATGTCTTCAGTTGATCTCTGATCTACATTGTTAGTATTTCTAGGCATTCTTCTATTGTAATTATTCTCAATAACTTTAGATCTTCTACATTCAATAGCTCTATGTCCAAAACCATGACAATTATAGCAATAACCATTTAGTGGTTTGAATTGTTTACCTGTACAATCTCTCTTCATGTGACCAATAGTATTACAAACAAAACATCTACATTTGAATTCTCTTTGCATACCTTTGGATGATTCTTCTTGCTTTGGTGGTTCTTCTTGCTTTGGTGCATCTTCTTGCTTCGGTGATTCTTCTGATTTATTCTCATCTAACTTCTTTTCTTCACTGCTTTCACATTCATTCAGATCTGGTTTCTTGCTTTCACTAACTATCTTCAATATGTTAAATCCAAGATCAGTTTTTTCATAGAATGGTTTTCCATAAGATACTTGCTTATCAATTTTTTCACTATTTGAATATAGCCTTTCAAGTTTTTGTTTAGATTGAGTCAATTCACCTTTCACAATTTTGTTGTATTTCTCAAGTTCATCATACTGCAGTTTGACTTTATCAAATTCAGATGTTACCTTGCCAAGTTTAGATTTTAGATCTTCATTTTCATTCTTTAAAATTTCATTTTCAGATCTCAAATTGTCATTTCCATCTTTCAAGCTAAGCTTCAGATTTGCTATCTTCAATTCATGTTTAAGGATTACATTTTCTTTTTCTAAATCTTCATAATCTTCAACAAGAATTTTAGATTCCTTCTCAGATTTTAGATCTTCTATCTTACCTTTCAATTTGTCAATAAGATTCTTTGCATCATCATACTTCCTTTTCAAGGTGTTTCTTTCATTAGTAAGCATATCAATTTGCTCAAGAGCTTCTTCAAGATTCTTCTGCAATTGATCCATATCCATAGAGATCTTACTCAAGCTGCTAGGCTTTCCTTGAATGTTTCTTCTCTAAGTAACTATGCTCTAATAGTGATTATTAGAAATAGGAAATACTAAGAGGGGGGGGTGAATCAGTATTTCAAAAACTTTTACTTTTTCCCACTTATGGATATAACAGATTACTTTAGTGCATGCAAAGCATAAGAAACTAAATAGAATACATAACAGTAAATGTAAAGAACTCATAACACATGATATGTTCTTGAGGAAACCATAGCCAAGGGAAAACCCCAGTGGAGATGGTACCCACAAAGATCCATTAATCAAAAGATATCCAGTTAAGGATGTTGACCCTGTTAGGAGCCTGTTACAATCATATAGTGTATCAATCTTGGTTAAGGGACTATAGGCCTTGTTAGAAGCCTCAACCCTATTAGGAGTCGTAGATACAAAAATTGATTACCAAATGAGCTCACTGTCCAAAAAAGTAATACAAATTTTTACTAATTACAATATGGTACTTCTTACAACTTCGCATCAACAACTTTCACTTCTATGACAATTTTACATATATTACATGTTACATTTCAAGTATGCTTGGTACATCTTCATTTATACAAGATACAAACATAATATCTTTCTCTTGTCGGCTTGCATATCTTTATCCAAGATTAAACATCTAGGATGTTGTCTCTTTATAATATTAAGTAATTATTTTGACAAGCAAAATAATCCCTTAATTCATTTACTAGTTCTGTCTTCAAAACTGCACTGTCGGTTGTACTCTGTCATCGGTAAAATAGTCATAACTTAGTCCATACTGTCCATACTCTTTTGCACAATAATATGGGGTATCCTTGGACACCATAGAGTCTATGTTCAACTACACAAACTTTGATCATGCTCCAGTGAACGTTGCCAAAACAAACTGTATCAGGTGCTCTGTCAAAATCATTATTTCATACTTAGACAATTTTAGTCTGCGATCTTCCATACTTACTTTCCAGCTTATGCACTCTTCATAGGGAACATATGTTTCCATAATGACAACATTAATGTACATACCTCAGCCAAATTGCCAAAAATATCCCACCTAGAGCATAATTTAATCCAATCCTAGATTAGAACTCAAGAATGAAGATACATACATACAAACAATATGTAATGATCCAGAAGATTCAAACCTTAGTTGACTTGACACAAAGGAGAGATAAGAACTAGATATTTATATTAAGTGTGATGAATTCCTTCTATGCATACAATGAACCACAAAGAACCCTGATTGCAAACTATAGCTTAGACCTACAACTTTCTTCTTTCATTAACAAACATTGAGTCAAAAACTATTACAGAACCATGGGACCAGAAACTTAGGACTAAGTTTGAACTTTGCAACTGGAACCCTGACAAAATAAAAAATTCAACATTAAATACCACTTGCTACCTTGGAATCCTAAATAGGTTAGGATGCAAAAAGCTATGGATAACTAGGGTAAGGGTTAGGGTTTCCACCCACCATACAATTCAAACAGATCAGAAATTAATACATTAGGAGGGAAAACCAAGCAACCCTAAGCAATCAAATCCAAAATCAATCTTCACTAATGGTAAATCCTCTAGAAAAGTACCGAAGATCAAGAAATTCTTGAAAATTCATTCTGATTTGACTCTTGCAACACACCTCAAGCATCATTATTCATTCTCCCCATGACATAAAACTCCCTACAATTAATCATCATACTCATTGGACCACACTGCAACAATCGACACCACCAAACTAATCAAATCCAATCATGAAAGAATTAAAAACTAGTCCTTTATATTGTTGAGAAACCCACTAGAAATTTGAATTCAAACTACAATGGTTACTTTATGGCTCAAGCCGCAAATCAGTGGTCAACATTCAAATTTGAATCAACTTTATATCATGACCATCTGATCTTGATATTTCGCGGGTCTTATGATTTACCTTTGAGAGGAATCCTGGTTTACATTTAGCGACCACGCGACAAAGCAATTTCCTGTTCATGAAATGAAACCCCAACTCATGTTTAACTTCAGCGGATCAACAAACAAAGGAAGACACTTAAGCTTGGTTCATTATTGGCGAACGGGCGATTGAAGGAAAATCGCCAATTCTTTGAACATTTTTCCTTTTCGCCAGTTTATTTAGCTACTACACGAATGCTTGTTCGCCAAATCGCTAGACTTTTTAGCACTTCACCATTTTATTACGTGAAAGAGTGAAACCTTTGGACTTTGTTAGCATCACTAACCCCTTATCAGATCCACCAAAAGAGACTGAGAGATTCACTGGGCCCACATCAAGAAGATCAATGGTTGTCTGAAGTTCGCATAGAGCCAAAAGATTCTTTTAGATTATAAGACAACCGTCAGATGGAGAATCTCTCCCTACCCTGACAACCCTCTAACAAGATATGAAATCAATGGTGGGTGTAAGATTGAAAGTGTCAGAGAAAACCCTTAAGATCATATGCCGACCATCAATGCTCTGACAATGTTAGAACCCACTAAACAAGAAATCCTCGGCCCCACTGACGTGTCTGCATACCTGTAAACCAAGGCCAATCAAAACCTGACACCTTAGTAACACATGGAAATTGGTCCCACCATTCTCAGCAAGCATTTAACCACTTGGTGAATACACAACTGTAGGGAAACTCCAAGTCGTAGAAAACATTATTTAACCCATGTTAGATCAAACGATTCAGCGAACAAAGCTTTTCACTGAATCAAAAAGTCCCTTCTTAACCTCAGGTTACTCTTCGTGAACTGGCGAATACATAAAAGAAAATTAGGGCCCACTAATGATCTAGTGAATTAGTGACCAAAAGACTTTCACCAATTCATAGCAAAATTTGAAACACTGCCACTTTATCTAGAGATTTAGCAAATACACCTATTCACCCATTTGCTGGAAGTTTAGAACTCTGCCAAATAATTATGAGAATGCACAAACACCAAAGATTTTATCAGGACTACCAAAGATTTAACCACTCTACCAAAACCTTAGACCAGAAACTGGGTGTACCTTAAATGAGATCAACGGTTGTCTGAAGTTCACATGGGACATAAAGATTCTATCAGAACTTAAGACAACCGTCAGATCAACCTTTTTACCTCCACTCTGTAGATCCTTTGACAGGAAATGAAATCAATAGTTGGCACAAGATCTTAAGCCTATGACACATCTCATAAGAACTTATGCCCGCCACTAATTTACTGACAATGTTAGGACCCTCTAAGCCTTAGAAAATCAGGTCCCACTGAAAACTGCTAACGTGTTAATACATGGACCAATCAAAGACCACCAACTGTGCTTATGTGTTATTTTGGACCCACAGTCTAAAACACCATGTCATAAAGGAAGATCAACAGACATCTCAACATTGCATAGCTCTGAAAAATCCTTTGCGCTTTAACAACAACCGTCAGATTGAAAATCTGTCAAAAAGACTGGGCCCGAGAAATATCAAGCTGAAACATAGGAAATATTAAGGCACGAGACTTAGGAAAAATTAAAAGCCATTGGGGGTTAGAGACTTAGGAAAAATTAAAGGACACGACCCTGCGAGGTGATAAAATATTAAAGCACATGCACCAAAAGGATTTTAAGTGGCCTAAAAAGTAACAACAAATTAGAATAGGGCCATGACAATACAAAAGGTTTTTTGAATGTAATGGCTAGATTTTTTAATTTTTGCCTAGGGTTTCACTAGAAAATAGGGGAAGAAGGATGCAGAGGCCAATAAAAAGGGGACGAAGCCATGAAATTTTTTTACCAGTGCTAACAGACATGATGAAGATGATGTGGAAAGAATTGCTAGATACCTAAATGGTTTAAGGGTTTCCATCCAAGAGGAGATCGGCATGGTCAAGTTGGAGAACATTGAAGAGGCTTATCAATTTGCATTGAAGGCCAAGGAGAAATTGAACAAAAGACATGAGCAAAGACAAAGAGGTAGAGGTGGTAGATTCCCTAGAGGAAGAGGTAGATCTCAAGGAGAAAATGGAAGATCTGAACCTGAGAAGACAAATCTAGACAAAGGAAAGACCGAGTGGAAAGGTGAAATTTCATCTAGAGGTAGTAACTACCGAGGTGGTTATAATAGAGGAAGTTTCTGAGGAACTTGTTACAATTGTGGAGAAGGACATAGATCATTTGAGTGTACACATGCAAGTAAGAAGGTTGGTAGCAATAGAAATTCATTGGTGCAAGAAGAGCCACCAAATGAGATTGAGAAGGAAAATAATTTGATGGTACGAAGAGCACTATGGAATGAAGGTAAAAAAAGGAAGATCCGATAAGGAAAAGTTTGTTCATGACTAGATGTAGAGTTTTCGATAAAGTTTGGAAGGTAATCATTGATAGTGGTATCTCAGAGAATCTGGCATCTAAGGATATGGTCACAAAGTTGTTGTTGAAAAGGTTGAAACATCCAAAGCCCTATCAGATCTCATGGATCAAAGATGAGAATACACTCTTGGTAAGTGAACAATGTTATGTGAATTTGAAGATTGGGAAATACTATGATAAGGTGTTGTGTGATATCATGCCTATGGATTGTTGTCATATTTTGTTGGGTCAACCTTGTCAATATGATAGACATGCTATATATGATGGAATATTGCATAAATATACTATTTGGGCTGATGGTAGAAGATAAGTCTTGTTACATTTGATTGAAGAACTTGTTGGTAATGTTTGCACATCTATGAAAGTTTTCTTTATGGAAGGAAGATAGTTTGTAAAATATTTGAAGAGGAATGATGTATGTTTTTCTATGATTCCTAACAAACCGAGTAAGAAAATAGAAGATAAAGTCCCTAAGGAGATTGATAAGTTACTCACTGAGTACAAAGACATCATTTCTGATAATGTCCCTGCTAGTTTTCCACCAAAGAGAAGTATTGATCATTGCATGGATCTAATCCCTGGAGCTAGTTTACCAAATAAAGCACCTCATCGGTTAACACCTACTAAGAATTAGGAATTGAACTGATAGATTCAAGAGTTGCTAGAGAAAGGTTTGATCATAGAAAGTTTGATCCCTTGTGCAGTACCTATTGTATTAGCACCTAAGAAGAATGGAGAATGGTGAATGTGTACTGATTCTAGAGAAATCAATAAGATAACAATGAAGTATAGGTTTCCTATACCGAGAATGAATGATATAATGGACAGTTTGACTAGAGCAAAGTATTTTAACAAGATTTATTTGAAAAGTGGGTATCATCATATTAGAATCAGAGAAGGTGATGAGTGGAAGACTGCTTTCAAGACAAAAGAAGGTTTGTATGAGTGGTTGGTTATGCCCTTTGGTTTAACTAATGCACCAAGCACATTTATGAGGTTGATGATTGAAGTTCTAAAGAAATTCTTGGGTAAGTTTTTGATTGTGTATCTTGATGATATTTTGATATTCAGTAAGGCCATATAAGAACATTTGTTGCATGTTGTAAAGGATAAAATGTGGATGAGGTCCTAGAACAATGGTTTGCACATAAAAGAGACCCCAAAGCCAATATTTTATACTTATATGGAATTGTATTGATATGGAAAGTAAATGTAGATGACTAATGTTGAAATGAAGAAGTAAAGGTACTTACCTTAGAAAAAGAACCTGCTTAAAACCCTATCAAACAGTCTTAGAAACTATTGATTTCTGCAATCTTAAACCGAAACTACAAGATCTACAAAACACAGAAATCTTTTCCAATTCTAAGGGAGGTCATCTTTGACCCTCGTAAAAGGTCAAAGGCTACATTTTTATTCTAAAGGTCAACTTTGACTTTGTTCATAGATCTTAGAAGTTCGGCGAAAAGGGTATCCAAATCCAAGCTCAGATCCATAGTTCCGCACCTGTACCTACAAGAAAAATGGTTTTGTTTATTGGGGTAGGGGTTTGCCTTAGTCAAACCCCAGTTTGGAATCAACCTTAATAATTGAATTAAAATTGAGAATGCTAGCAAGTAGTAGAAGTAGATCTAACAACAAAGCTATGATATTTAATAGATATGCAATTGTATTTGAAATGTAATCAATTATGTTAATATGAAAGCTTGAACATAACATCAATAAATGTAAATCAAACCTCCATGATTGTATGCTTAGAATCTGCCTTGAGGGAATAATTAATGGATCTTGAAGATGAACTAAAGGATATTGAAGGAAGATCACACCATCATGATGGCTAGATCTAGGGTTTGAATGATGAATCTTGAGTGCTTGAACCAAATCCCTTCAAAAGGCTTGAATGCTTGAATCCTTGATCTTCAA
This sequence comes from Chamaecyparis obtusa, assembly GCA_027943335.1. Taxonomy (NCBI): domain Eukaryota; kingdom Viridiplantae; phylum Streptophyta; class Pinopsida; order Cupressales; family Cupressaceae; genus Chamaecyparis; species Chamaecyparis obtusa. The sequence goes on along the minus strand of BSBK01001087.1, from coordinate 1,062,045 downwards.
TGGAGAACTTGAATGGAGAAGAGGATGATTTATTGAATGATTGAATGGATTATTTCTTGAATGAATGCTTTCTTGATCACCTTGAGAGCTTGAGAGAGGAGATTGCAAAACTTGATGCCTTGATCATGAAATTGCTTGGAAACTTAATTGAGAAAATGAGAGAGGAAGGCTTCCTTTTACAGTGATCTAGGGCACAATCTTCTAGAGGGGCAGGGATTTAAATTCCAATTAGGCCTTAACCCTATAGGAATGGACCTAAATTAAATATCATTTAAGATTTTACCATTTCGGAGACCAAAATAGCTGACCTAGAAGTGGGAAAAGAATTCTTTCTGAAACTTGACAACCGGAGATCATGGGACCTTGAAACTTGAACCCAGTGTCAAAGACAAGCTCAACCCTAACCTAGGTTAGAGTCAAGGTTGACTTTGACCCCTTTAGGTCATCATTGACCTCTTTAGTTCATCATTGACCTTGAGGTTATAGATCTCAAGGTCTCAGTCTAGAGATGCCAGAATTAGAAATAGGAGGTCTCGCGAGTGCCTAGAGACCTAGAAATGATATCAGAATAGGGTAGAGTGCCAGGGAGAGGAAAAAAATCCTATGATGAACATGATGAAGGCCAAGAGGACATATTTTTAAGTCTTACCTAGAAAATAGAGCCATAGAAGAGGGAAATTAAGGAGAATCCTCAGGATCCTAACCCTAATTTTACCTAGAATGAAGGAATCAAGTGCAGAAAAGAAGTGGAAAATGGGTAAAAATCCAAATCCAAGAAAAGACCAATTCAAGGTGCTTGACATGACCCCAAACCACTTACTCAAAGGGCTAAATGCTCTTAACATGGAACTGCTTCCATTTTAAGATGATACATTAAGCCCCCATTTTAGCAAGAGTATGGACTCGATGCAAACTCTTGGTAAAGGAGAAGGAGGAGATCGAAGTGGATTCACAATAAGATAAAATAACACTTAGCTAAGGAAAAAATCCCTCAAGATAAGGATTCTAACTCAACATACATGCACGAGGGTGCGAAAAGAGAAAATCAAAAGAACAAGGGTAAGAAATATTTCTCATACTAATATCATATTTGGAAAGCTATCATAAAAGCATAAATGATTACATAAGAAAGACAAGAGAAACACTATAAATAACATAGCTTCATGATCCAGTTCTACTAGCATGAAAGAAAAAAGAGAGAAAGGAGAAAGTGATTACCTTTCCCAGTAAGATGCCCACCTTACTGTGAATCACCGTAGAGGGAGAGCCCAACAGGTTCACCCATAAAATATGCCTTGAAATTTTAATGCATCTTCTAACAGCTTCTAGAATATCCATAGATCTACCTTCTTGTATCACTATGAATATGAAATGCATGTCTCATTAGGATTTAGCTTCTTATGTGTGTTAACTTTGGAAGATTTAGCATATTGGAAATGCGTGTCCCTTTAGGATTTAGCAACTTATGTGCATTACCTTCAAAGGATTTAGCATATTTGAAATTGGAAATGTGTGTCCCTTTAGGATTTAGCAACTTATGTGCATTACCTTCCAAGATTTAGCATATTGAAAATTTGAAAAATGCGTGTCTCTTCAAGATTTAGCAACTTATGTGCATTACCTTATGAGATTTAGCATGTTGCAAAACAAAAGGTTAGAAAAAAATACATAATATAAAATGAGCAAGGCCATATATATGCCCCCCTCCTTAATATGGAAAAAACATACTATTTTGACATGTTAATGAAAGAAAAGAACAAGGATAAAGCACTCTTCAACATCAAGACAATATCCATAGACAACACCTAGTCCAAACCAAGAAGGTCACAACTCCTATGAGGCCATGGAAGAGATGAATGTAAAGAGATATCATGCAAGAAGTGAAAAAGTAACCCTTGTGAGGGATAGCACACTATTCAATTTCCAATGTCAAAGATATATCCACCATGGAAACTCAATGTCAAACAATGAAATAGGTTGTTATCAAGGACATAGATTCTCAATGCAAACCAAAATTTTCATGTATGATTGGATATCACATAATAGATAAATAATTCTTAACCAAGGAAAGAGGTGAATCCCAGAAAGATAGAAATGAAGGAGATGAAATCCTTGCCCCCCAAGTATAGGAACAAGGATGGAAGAGGACCTATTATGTTTCTCACAACACTATACAAGACAACGAGCCCCAAAGGATTAGGCTAACATTGTTTACATAATGTGGAGCTCCATAATAGGAACATAAATGTTATTTAGAGAAAATAGGATTGAAACACAACTCATTGCCACATGATATATAAATAACATTACTATCAATGAGCTGCCTAATCTTATAATGTAAAGCTTGACATTTATTAGTAGAGTGATCATGAAATCTATGATACAAACAAAAAGGAAGAGCTTTCAAGTTTGGACTATGTTTATTTTTTCATTTAGGTCTAGTAATCATCTTAGCATGAAGGAGTTTAGGAAAAAGAACTTCTTGGTCTAATTCCTTCATAGTTTCATCATGTTTTGAAGTGTTATTTGAGATGTTGTTAATATTGATTTGTTGTTGATGATTAAATCCCAATCCATAAGAATGCTCATGCCCCCTAGTGTGTAAGGGCATTTTAATTCCCTATTTATATGTACCACATCCTTGACTATTGAATCCTTGTTTAACAAGGAAATGATAACCAGGACCATAATAAGAAGCCATATCAGAAAGAGTCAATGGAACTTCAGTAGTCACTATGTCATCATTAGTAGGTTTGACATATTCATTATGGGTAGAAGCACCAAAAAAGTTACTACGAAGGGCTTTAGAAGTAAAAACTCATTGTTCAAACTCTCTTTGTTGCTTCATAAAATCAAGATCATTAACCTTATACTCTCCAATAAAGGTAGGATTAAAATCCAAGGTTCCCCAATCATCATCAGGAAGGGAATTAGAGGTAGAAGGATTACTATTAGAAGTAGGAGTAGTGTGAGTTTGAATATTTAGACAAGGATTAGGTGCATCATCTGCATGAAGTGTATACATCTTATTGTTATGTATAAACTTGACTTTACGGTGAAGGGTGGAAGGGATAGCATGCATCTCATGCAACCAAGGTCTACCCAAAAGAAGATTATAATTGAGAGGTCTAGGCATAACATGGAAAGGAGTATTCATGATGACTGGGCCTACTTTGATAGGTAAGGTAATGATTTCTAAAGTGTTCTTAGCAATGTTATCAAATCCACGTATAGGGACATTGTCAGGTTGAATAGTTGAAAGATCAACTTTAATCGCTTTGAGCATGTCCATGCTACAAATATTAAGCCCAAATCTATTATCAATCAAGGACCTATGAATGATACTTTTATTGATAGAAATAGTGACCATAAGAGCATCATATTGATTCTAAACTTCTCTAGAAGGTAAATCCTTTTGAGTGAACACAATGTTAGGAGGACCCGAGGTAGCATGCATGCAGTGTAAGAAGTTATTTATGTTCTCTTGATTAGGAGGTGGAGTGGGAAGATTTGCTAGAGCTTTTTGCAAGGCTTCATAGTAAGTAGCTGAAGTTTGAAGAATCTCCCATAAAGAAATCTTGGTAGGAGTATTTTGCAATTAGTTTATCAAATCATACTCCTTGCTAGGAAGATGGGGTGGAGGAGGAAAAATAGGTCGAGAAGGTGGTAAAGAAGTAGAAACCACTGGATTAGGTTGAGGGTTATTCCTTGTATGATATGTGTGAGCTATCAAATCTTGATCATTGAAAGAATCCATGGGATTACCTTTGATAGTAATGTGAGGACAATCTTTGACAGTCAACAAGGGTTTGGGATAAACCATGTTAGTTGTCTCAACACTACAAATAGATTCACAAAAAGGAAGAAAAGAAGACACCCTAAGAGGAGATGAAGTAGAATCTTGATTCTCCATAAGATCATCACTAATAGGGAGATCATTAAGGGAATTAATATCATTCTTTGCTAATGCCTCATCACTAGAAGGAATCCCAAATGGAGGTGAAGGATCTATAATGTCATCTTCTTTCACTAAAATATCTTCATGTGTTTTAGAAAAAGAGTTATCATCATGTATGAATATGTCATCCATTAATAAATCACCCTCTTGTATCAAAGATTCTTAATGAGGAGGGGATAAATCAATGTCTTTATCCAAGAGTTCATCACAAATAGGAGGATTATCATCCCTACCAATAAAGCACATTGTAGGGTCACCATAATTCACTAAAGCTTGATCCCTAGAGGGGGAAGAAGGCCATCTATTATGAGAAGAATTAACATCAATCCTCAACTCATCTCCACAAAGAGAAATATGATGGAGATATAGATTAAGGTCATCTTCTTGCTCTAATATATCCTTATAAGTTAATTCAAAAGAGGAGAAAGTAACATCACATGCACTAGATGAAGTCTTGCTAGGTGTAACACCATGCAATGGTAAGGTAAGAGGGGGATGTTGTGTAATCCCAAAAGTTTTGGAAAACATTTGAAACAACTTGTGAAACATGATAAAAAATAGATCTAGATATATCCCAATGCATTCAAATGAAATTTATACACATGAAAAAGGAAATCAAACACAAGAGGGCATCTAATTCCACAAAAGAAAGGGGTAAGTGTGTCGGGTTCACCAAAATGTAAAGGATAAAATGTGGATGAGGTCCTAGATCAACGGTTTGCACATAAAAGAGACCCCAAAGCCAATATTTTATACTTACATAGAATTTTATTGATATGGAAAGTAAATGTAGATGACTAATGTTGAAATGAAGAAGTAAAGGTACTTACCTTAGAAAAAGAACCTACTAAAAACCCTGTCAAACAGTCTCAAAAACTGTTGATTTCTAAAATTTTGAACTGAAACTGTGAGATCTTCAAAACCTAGAAATCTTTTCCAATTCTAAGGGAGGTCATCTTTGACCCTTGTAAAAGGTCAAAGGCTACATTTTTAATCTGAAGGTCGACTTTGACTTTGTTCATAGATCTCAGAAGTTCAGTGAAAAGGGTATCCAAATCCAAGCTCAAATCCATAGTTCTGCACCTATACCTACAAGAAAAATGGTTTTGTTCATTGGGGTAGGGGTTTGCCTTAGTCAAACCCCAGTTTGGAATCAACCTTAATAATGGAATCGAAATTGGGAATGCTAACAAGTAGTAGAAGTAGATCTAACAATGAAGCTATGATATTCAATAGATATGCAATTGTTTTTGAAATGTAATCAAGTATGTTAATATGAAAGCTTGAACATAACATCAATAAATGTAAATCAAACCTCCATGATTGTATTCTTGGAATCCACATTGAGGGAAGAATGAATGGCTCTTAAAGATGAACAAAATGATATTGAAGGAAGATCACACCATCATGATGGCTAGATCTAGGGTTTGAATGATGAATCTTGAGTGCTTGAACCAAATCCCTTCAAAAGGCTTGAATGCTTGAATCCTTGATCTTCAATGGAGAACTTGAATGGAGAAGAGGATGATTTCTTGAATGCTTGCTTTATCACCTTGAGATCTTGAGAGAGGAGATTGCAAAACTTGATGCCTTGATCATGAAATTTCTTGGAAACTTGATTGAGAAAATGAGAGAGGAAGGCTTCCTTTTATAGTGATCTAGGGAACAATCCTCTAGAGGAGCCACCTTGGGGATTTAAATTCCAATTAGGCCTCAAAACTATAAGAATGGACCTAAATTAAATATAATTTAAGATTTTACCATTTTGGAGACCAAAACAGCTGACTCGGAAGCGGGAAAACAATTCTTTCTGAAACTCGACAACCAAAGATCATGGGACCTTGAAACTTGAACCTAGGGCCAAAGATGAGCTCAACCCCAACCTAGGTCAGAGTCAAGGTAAAATTTGACCCCTTTAGGTCATCATTGACCTTGAGGTTATAGATCTCAGGGTCTCAATCTAGAGATGCCAGAATCAGAAACAGGAGGTCTCGAGAGTGCCTGAAGAGCTAGAAATGATGTCAGAATAGGGTGGAGTGCCAGGGAGAGGCACAAAATCCTATGATGAACATGATGAAGGCCAAGAAGACCTATTTTTAAGTCCTACCTATAAAATAGAACCATAGAAGAGGGAAATTAAAGAGAATCCTCGAGATCCTAACCCTAATTTCACCTAGAATGAAGGAATCCAGTGCATAAAAGAAATGGAAAATGGGGAAAAAGCCAGATCTAACCAAAGACCAATTCAAGGTGCTTGACATGACCCCAAACCACTTACTTAGAGGGCTAAACACTCTTAACATGGAAGTGCTTCCATTTTAAGATGATACACATGTTAGACAAGTTTTGTAGAGATTGAAAGAGAAAAAGTTGCTAATAAATCTGAAAAAGTGTTCATTCATGAAAGAGGAGATTGTGTATTTGGGATTTGTAATTTCAGCTGAAGGTCTGAAAATGGATCTTGAAAAGGTTGAAGCTATTTTGAATTGGCCTACTCCTGAGAATGCTAGTGAAGTAAGATCATTTCATGGTTTGGCAAGTTTTTACCAAAAGTTCATAAGGAATTTCAGTTCAATTTGTAATGCTATGACTGAGACTATGAGAGGAGACAAAAAGAGAATTCAAGTGGACACATGGAGCTCACAGAATCTTTTAGACTCTAAAGCAAAAGATTTCTGAATTACCTATTTTGGCATTTCCTAATTTTAGTAAGGTATTTCAAGTGGAATGTGATGCAAGTGGTAGTGCAATTGGAGCTATGTTGAGTCAAGAAGGTAAACTTGTTGCTTTCTTTAGTGAAAAGTTGAATGATGCAAAAAGGAAATATTCTATGTATGATCAAGAATTCTATGCTATTGTTCAAGCATTGAAGAAATGGAGACATTAATTGATACTGAATGAATTTGTGTTGTATATTGATCATAAGGCTTTACAATATTTGGGTAGTCAGAATAAGCTGAATCAGAGACACATGAAATGGGTTGAGTATTTGCAGAGCTATACATTTGTGATAAAACATAAGAGTGGAGTCACTGACCAAGTTGCTGATGCATTGAGTAGAAGATGATCTTTGATGACTGAGATGAAAATTGAAGTTCTTGGTTTTGATGAGATGAAGGATTTGTATGAAATGACCCTAATTTTTCTAAGCCATGGAGAAAGTGTAGAGTGTAATCATCTAAAAATGGTCATCTAGACTATTAGCCCCTTGCTATCATTATTTGCTAAAATCATCAATTGCTTATTCTTGATCAAATCCTAGTTCTATCATTTATTCGATTATTTCCTATGGGCTAACCATCGTATCCTAAGTCTTTATTTAATTAAAAGGAATTTCCTCCTCTTTTATTAAATAAAAATCCCCCACTTTTCCTCTTATCCTAAGTTGCACAAATAAGGCATTATTCCTATTTTACAAAAAAGAAAAAAGCACTTTTTGTCTCATATGGATACAAAAGTTAACTCTTATTTTCTCATTGGAGGATACTTGTGCACATGGATTGCTCCTTTTTGATGCTCCACCATTGATTAAATCTTTTGCCTCTTAATCTCCATGGCCTATTCTTTCTCATTTCTTATAAAAGGAGAGCTCTCTTCTTCATTCTAGATCCCTAACTTTTTATGCTAATGTTATGCTGCAAGTTTTCTAGGTCACTTTGGAGCTTTTGAAGATTTGGAGCATTCTTGGCTTTTGCATCTACATGCTATCATAGTTTCATTTCTTGCATTATCATGGCATTCATAGCTTCATACTTAGCTTAGTTTCCTTTATGCTTTAGATTACTTCATCTAGCTTAATTAGGAGGCTTTGTAATACTTGTTCTTTCATTTCCATAGTTTAGCTTGCATATTCATCTTAATCTAGCTTGCATTTGCATTATCATATTGATTCTTGAGCATATTGGCATTCTTTCCCTTGTCTTCATTTGAATCTCCCATTGCATGGTTTACTAGAAAAGTTATTGGCTTAATAGCTCTAGCTGAAAGCATTCTTAAACACCCTTGCACTCCATGCCTAGGGAGCTATGGATCAATTTTTGAGACCTCACTCTTGAGTGTTCTTGATTGTAATGATTCATAAAAGTGCACTATTTAGAGTACACATTTTTGTCGCCCACCGTGGGTTAGAGTAGACTAGCTTTGTCCCTTCTTTTTCTGCATTTTCGTCAATTACCGTTAATTTTTCAGCAAGTTTTGAGCTTAATTTTTAGTCTCTATTTTTCTATCTCAGAATATCGTGCGATACTTCCAGAAGCATCGCATGATAGTTCTCTATATGTTCATGTGATACTTTGCCTATTAGAAGCATTACCTAGTAATTGCATAGAATATCACCCGGTATCAGGCGAAGTATCACCTGGTATAGAGTGAAGTATCGTACAGACTAATATTATCACCCTAGTATACTGAGAAGTATCGCGTGATAATTCTGGTGCCTGTAACTATCACCTGTACCTGACAGTGAGCTATTTTTGAGCTATTTTGTTTATCTTGCAAGTTTTGGGTTCTCTGCTATCTTTTTGAAAATTTTTGAAAATTTAGCGTTTTCAAATCTGTGCCACTATAGAAAACGGGCACCCATTTTTGAGAAATTTTTGCAAATGGTATTGAAAATTGAAGTGTGATATATCATTGGAAAGGTCTTTTCAAGCCTAATCCAACAATGCTAGTTTCATTCTCAGATTTTACCATTTGATTAGCTATTTTCCTTGCAGATTATCTAATTTTTGAGGTGCTAACCATTGTGGGGCTAACAAGTTGTGCTTGTAGGTACCTTCCTTGCTTGAAAATTTTGCTAAAAAGAATGCATGTCAAAGCTTCAAATGCACAAGGGCTACTAATTGTTTTTGTAGGGCTGCCCAAAGCATAAAAACTCAATCAAGTGCTTGTTGTTTATTTCATTTCAAGTGTGGCAATTACTAGTTGTTTCATTTCATAGGAACATAATATCTTGTTGTAGGGATTCTTGGGTGGTAGGAGAAGTATGCTCTTCACCCTTGTGGTGAACCAAAAACCTTGAACCTCAAGAGTTAATCCACTCTTTTTTTAGCATTAGAATCCTTTAGCGGGCCTACTCTTGAGCAATCAAGAGGAACGACCCAAGTGGGGACAAGCTAATACTGAGCTATTCCAACCCACTATAATCTCAAGGCTATCAAGGACACAAAACCTTCATAGACATAGTGCTTTTCTTCACTTGATGTGAGTACTTGTGGGATTGTGACCATGAGGAAAGTATTGAGCAAGAATGCTTAAGGTACTATTGAGGCTGCGAGGTCCATTACTTGCCGCAAGGTAAGGAGTCCCTTTGGGGAGCAAGAGGGGTGCTATGAACATAAGCCCTTACTATGAACCATAGTTAGAAGCCACCCTATTTTTCTTCTTAACTTCTTGGTGCAAGGATTGATCCAAGTGGAATAACCCAGATCACCCCAAGATTACTCACCATATGTGTTCCTTTGGTTGTGTCTTTGACACTTCCATGACAAAGGCAATATCTATTGTGGGAAACCACTTTGTGTGAGGCAATGGAGCATCAAGTTGTGGGCCAAGTTGTTAAGTAATGAGCCTTGAATCTCTAGGTAGTAAGTGCTTGAAGTGTTTTTGTTGTGCTATACTAGTGTAAACGTTCTCAACATTCAAACAAAATGGTAACATTCATAAGGTTTTCTATTTTGATATCACAAGTGCTTGTCTTGGCAAGGTTGCTTTTGCCCTTGTTTCAAGTGTTCTATGACATGTTTGATCCTATACTATTTGTAAACTTGTCTTTTATCTACTGTCACTACTTGTCAAACTGAGAAATTGCACTATCCAACCTTTGAACTTGATCAAAATGCTTCAAAACTAAAATTTTTATGTTTACTGGTCAAAGAATCACCCAAATCTACAACAATATCATGTGCTTTGCTGAGAAATATCACGCAATAGTTCATGCCTACTGGACTATCACCTAGCTAGCCTGGACTCTATCGCTCTGCCCACCTAGAGTCTATTGCCCTGCCTAAAGTGAAGGCTCACCCGATCTCAAACTATCACCCTGTCTTCCTGGAAAGTATCGCCCAGAACCTTTTTGTTGTCTTGTTGCTATTGCAATCCAGAGCTACTAAACTTGAACTTTAACCTATCACAGTGTCTTTTTCTATTCTTATCTAAAGCTAGTTTGTTACCTACATGCTTAGATTTGTTCTAGACTGAAAAAAAATGAGCTAAAACTATTGGGTTTGAGCCTAACAAATGCTACTCTTGATCACTTGTCACATTATGATTACCGCTATAGCTACTTGCTAATCGAGCTTCTTGCTCATCTCTCAGCTTAATTCAATTGATCGTTGTATGTGTGTGAGCACCTTTGATGAGCCATTTCTATTGTTCTACTTTGACAAGTGATCTTTACTAGCTTGGATTATCTCAATATTTGAGAAACTTTGTCTCATTCTATTAGTCAACCAATAATTCTTTTTCATGCCGGTTACAACTCGGTCTCAATTTGAGCAGAAGAATCATCCTCCGTTCAATTACACTCAGTTACCTCCTCCAACCAGATGCTCACAAGCACCTGCTCACAATGATAGTTCTAGTTCTAACCAATCTAAGGATTCTAAGGCTACCCCATGGTATAAAGGAGGTTTCCTCTTTTCCACATTCAAAACCCCCAAAAACATAGATAGTGTCTCACTTACTATGAATGAACAAGAGAGATATCATCGTATGCAAGACCACTTTGAGCAAAGAGATAAACAAGCACTCTTGGATAGAGAATATAGTAAAATCTTAATGGAAGCTACTAGGCACATGACTTCAAGAGGGATGTCTCATGAACAACCCGGGACTAGTAGCTATGAAAATAGACCTTTCTTTGGCACCAGTGGCAACAACGGAAACAACACACCACCAAGGTCTCCTCTGAGACATAATTTTGATGTACCTTCTTCACCTCCTAGACCACCTCCCTCTCACCATGAGGAAGAGGCCGTTGATGATATTTCTAGTGAGGATCTTATTGCATTTGAACAAGATGAGGACTCCCAACAAAAGATGCTCAAGCTTTTAGAGCACAATGGAGACCAATATTTCCAATATATGACTTCTAGAGGATACAAGCTTCCTCCTAGCTATGATGTTAGACAAATTGTTCAACAAAGAGTACCAATTGAATTGGAAGTCCTTCAGGAAGAATTACATCGGACAAATCAATGCCTTACCCAAATGTCAATTGAAAGAGAGCCTCCAAAGGTCTCTTTTGTAGAATCAATTTGTGCTCTTCCTTTTGATAAAAGTCTATACATGGTCCCATTTCCTATGGATATTGAGGTTCCTAAGTATGATAAATATGATGGAAATGGTTATCCCCATGACCGTGTGTGTCAATTTTATGCTCTTAGCATGGACTTTCTTCACGAAGACACATTTTTGCTATGATTATTCCCTCAAAGCTTAAGAGGACAAGCTTTAGAATGGTTCACAAAGTTGACACCTCCTTTGAAGACTTTTGATGAGTTGGCTATGCGCTTCACACAACACTATTCATACAATATCCAACAGCCTATCACCATGATAGATCTTGGTGCTTTGAGACAAAACCAAGGAGAGTTATTTTCTACTTATTTGCAACATTGGAGGTCATTGTATTCTTGATATCCTTGTCAGCTACCCAAAAGGGAAAAGATTGACATTTTTGTCAACACTCTAGTGCCTGAGCTATATTATGATCTAAGGAAACAACTTTTCTCCTCTTTTAATGACATGGTTGAAAGTGCATATTGGATTGAGGATGTGGCCATCAGAAAGGGGGATATTGTTATTAATAAAGATACTAGAAACAATGGCAAAGACAAGAACAAACCTTGGAACATAAACAAGTATGTTGTCAATGATGGGGTTGTAGACGTCCCTAAAGCTAAAGAGTCTACTTTCAACCTTTCTAATGCCATCTATGCTGCAAAACGACAAGAAGTTGCCAACACTCAAAATGCTCCTATGCCTCAGCATGCAGATAAGCCAAAGAAGCAATTCCGACGATGGGTCTATACCCCATTGGCTGAACCATATGATGTGATTCTTAAGACTTTGGTTGAAAATAATTATCTTATGCTTCCTAAGAAAACTCATCCCTATGATCTGCCAGTTAAGCCTGATTGGTGGAGAGAGGATCATTACTGTCACTATCATAGAAACAAGGGACACAAGACTGACAATTGTTTCATGCTTAAAGATGCTATACAAGATCTCATTGAGGGAGGCACAATTCTCATAGATGGCTTAGTTAAAAATTCTAATCACACAACTTTCAAAGATCCTCTACCTAAGTATGACAAAGGTGAAACCTCTCAAGCACATAAGAAGAATCATGATGCTAAGATCAACTATACATATACTTCTAATTCGCTTGTGATCAACATGGTAGAGCCCGTTGAGAGTGTTCTTATGATGAGACCTCAAGATGATAATAAAGCTAATCATGGTAAGACAAAGTTGGTCTTACAAACACATGGTAGTTCTTCTTCCTGAAGTGAGGCACTGAATGCTGTTACTAGGGGGAAAGCTAAACTAGTCCTTAAAACTAAGTCTAATCCTAAACAAGCCTCATCTTCCAAACTAGCAGTTCCTTTAGCTTTGTCTAGCTATGATCTTGTCCATCAGTTGCAACGGACACCCGCACAGATATCTATTTTTGAGTTGCTTGAGCTATCCCCTTTGCACAAGGAGATCCTTGAAAAGGCTTTGCATATAGCTAATGTCCGTAATGACATTGACCCAAATAGGTTCTAGGCTATGGTCAACCACATCTCATCACCTCATTATTTATCCTTTTCTGCAGAAGATGATGTATCTATTAGTCACCCTCACAACCTTGCCTTACACATTGAAGTTATGGTCTACCACACCCAAGTTTGCCAAGTCTTGATAGACAATGGTGCTAGGTTAAATATTATTTCTTTTAATGTCATACAACAACTAGGTTTGTCAGAATTTGCTGTCGATCCTAAGCAGAAAATCACTATAAAAGCATATGATGAAGTTGAAAGATCTTCCAAAGGTCTTGTCATGCTACCTGTCTGAGTGGGCCCTACCATGAAAGATATTATGCTCCAAGTATTGGACATCCCACTCACATATAACATTCTTTTGGGTCATCCTTGGATCCATGACATGCAAGTTGTGCCTTCTACATACCATTAGTGTGTCAAATTCCCACATAACAAAGCTGAAATTGTGATTCCCAGGGATCATTCTATTGCTATCAATACTCTTGCTATTGCTGAAATGTTTGTTCCTCACAACAAACCCTCTAATGATCCTACTGCATCCATGGTTTCCACTAAGAAAACTTTTAAGATGATGAGCTTTTGTATGGGTGAATACACGCTGGACTCTATTGCTACTATGCCTACTTCTCCTAGATCATATGGGAGACCTTCTGATAAGATGAAGCCTTCTGCTTCTACCATGATAATTTTTGGTAATTTTGTTCAAGCGTCTGTACCCCTAGAGGTAGAAAGAGAAGAACAAGCTATTAGAGAATGGATTTATAGAGAAGAGAAAGATAGTACCACTATTGCTACTCCTATTTCTCCTAAGCGCTATGGTAAAGGCTATAAATTTTTGCAGCAAATGGGCTATCAAGGTCACAGACCTATAAATGATAATGGGCATGCCCTAGTTGAGCCTTTGAGTCATACTAATGGCCAACCCTCTAAGATTACAATAGGTCTAGGATATGGTGTTGATGATGACCTCTCTACATGTTCTAGAAATGCTCCCATGATTAGTGATTTAGACATAGATAAAGATGAGTCACCACTACACACTATGGCTCAAATAGGAGATGATCTTCCTTCTACTTCACTCCTTTGGGGAGAAGAACACATACCTACCCATGATTCAGCTGAAGCTTCTATGTCTAGCGATAATTAATTTGATCCCTGAGCTAGACAACAAAGAAATATTTTGTGGTTAATGAAATGAGGAGATCTCACACATCATGACGCTGAAGCCTCTACTTCTAAAGGTCCTAAACCTTCTTGGTGCAAGCATCCCAGTAGAAGCGTAACAATAGATTCAAATGAATATGAATGGGATACTCTCTCTGATGGATCTTCCATAGTGGATATGGAAGTGGATGTGGTTCATACTTATGGTGACCAACTTGATGTAGTTGATGAGTCTCTCATAGGGTCTGATGAGTTTAATCCACATATTGCTTTAGTGGACCACGCTGGTCCTTCTATGACAAGTCTAGATCTTAACACTTTTGGAGCTTACCCTATAGGCTTGACCTCTCTTGTCACCAGAGATGACATCACTTACATAAATTCTATTGAACCAGTCACTTCATTTCATCTCACAAAATCAAATCTCATAGCTTGGTCCACCCAGGATTAATATGCCATTGAACCTGTTACTTCTTCCACCAATGAACTAGCAACAAAAAGGACTGAATCAAAAATCAAGTATCTCAATCATCAAATCAAAAGAAAAGAGAAATGGTCGGATGGAAAAAACCACATTGTGGTGGTATCCGAACCTAAAAAAAGTAAAAATAAAGACCTGCTCAAAAATGATGATTCTCAAATAAAAGATGACAAGTTGATTCTCTATAAAAAAAAATGGTGAACTTTTTCAAATTTGTCATATTTCAGCACATTCCTAGAGCTCCAATCAAAGCTGCTAATGTCATGGTTACTTTGACATTCATTTTACAATTGAAAAAACATAAATCCCACTTTAAGTTCCTGGTGGAAGAATTATGCTATCCTGCCCACAATTCCTACAATGCCACCATCTTTTCCTATTTCCAAGATCACATTATCCTTGAAAATCTCATCCATAATGCCCTGCACTTTACCCTCATCTCTGGTGACTTGTATAGGAAGGGTCTAGATGGAACTCTCCTTAGGTGTCTAGAAATAGAGGAGTCAGATGAAGTGCTAGCTAAAGTCCATGACAGTATATGTGGATCACACTCTAATGATCTTACGCTAGCTTGGAAATTGCTTAGGGCTGGTTCCTATTGGTTAGGGCCTTGTATTATCACAACAAAATTTGGGTCTGAGGCCTCTTAGCTATCTACGCCAGAGGGAGAAGAGCTTACTAGGCCTACCAATTCTCTACATCAGAAGAAGTACTATTTCTAAAGTTTTGGAGCTCTTTGTACATATCTTATGGATCCTAAAAAAATTACAAAAAAATTCATATATGATGTTGAAAAAATCCTAAAAAGCATATAATGTCCTGAAAAAATGAGCATCCTAGTGAAAACCTAGCAATAGGCACTTTGATGTCTCACCAAAAAATAAAAAAATGCAAAAAATTCAAAAAAATTGAAAAAAGTCCTGAAAGAAATCTATCAAGTGTTGAAAACCTGGAAACAGGCACTGCTTGAGACCCTTGCACCTATGTCTATCAGTCTTGCATGGTGCTCCTTTTCTCCACTTCTCACTTTGCCTCTCCTAGCTTGGAATTGACTCTTGTCTTAGTCTAGGGGCATACGTTGTTCTAGCTTCTCTTGGGTCTCTTTGTGCATTCAGGTTTCTTGGGCCTCTTGGTTCCAATGGTGTTTTTCAACACCACCCCAATAGTTTTTTTCAACACTTCCCTAGCATTGAGTGTTTGTTAACACTTATCAGATATCCTACCCACAGTCCAAAATGATGCAATACTTCTCACTAGCAGATGTGATACTCAAAGTTTGACTCTATCACCTACACACACACACTTAAACACTTGACTCACTGAGATTTTCTTGACTTTATTTCTTTATGTGTTGTCTATGATGATTTCTTTGCTGAGTGTTCTCTCCCTAATATTTTTTGATGATGTTGAGCTAGAAGACTAGGGCATGAGGACATGTTTTATTGCTTTTTCTGCCTATGGGTATATTTTGTTGATCTTGGTGGTCATTCGCATTTATGCTTGTTCCACTTGACCCTAGGATCTACAAGGTATTATCCTTGACTATTTCTGCAAGTGCATGCTTATAGTCATCTTGACTTTCTTGTGTCTCGATGCGAGCATAATCTTGCTATATTAAACTTAGGGAACTTCACTACACTAGTCATCTTGACTTACATGTCTTTGGTGCCTAGGTGGGATTCCCACATTCCTATCTGATATAGATCATATTCATATACTCATAGTTATGCTAGTGTGTATTGTATGATCTTGTGACACTACCAATAATGCTTGATGATGAATATTAGAGTCTAATAGCTTTGTGACCTTGCAAGTAAACCACTTTTCATAGTAGCTTGCATTTTTAGGTTCATGTTAGTTTATTTTTTGCATCTTTCATATGGAGAGACCTCTCCTTTCATCTTTCACAGACTTATTAGTCAAACTGTGCTCACCTTTCACTTCTTCCTAATCACATCTTTCACTTCTTGTCTTTCA
The DNA here is from genome assembly GCA_027943335.1 of Chamaecyparis obtusa. Taxonomy (NCBI): domain Eukaryota; kingdom Viridiplantae; phylum Streptophyta; class Pinopsida; order Cupressales; family Cupressaceae; genus Chamaecyparis; species Chamaecyparis obtusa. Next base: position 1,045,694 of record BSBK01001087.1, on the reverse strand, counting down.
TATCACATCATTTTCTATTCATTTTGGGATCAAAACCAAAATCCAAGTTCACCTTGATCGTCCAAATCACATTTCTCCTTCTTCCACGTAGTTGGCTGACCTTTTGAGGCCTGATCCTTTGATCTTCATTGGGGCATCCTTTCCTTCTTCATCTCCATCTCTCTCACCCTTCTAATCTTTCATTCATTTCATTCATCTCTCTTTGAGGTCTTGACTGGGGCATATCTTCACTACTTGATGGTTATTCTATCATCTTTCATCTTTGATTATGATTTCTAGTGATTTGATCATGTTGCTCTTGCTTCTACCTTTCCTCTACCTAATTTCACTTCTGATCCCAAGGGGGCAGACACATCATATCCTATTGGCTATTCTCCAAAGCATATGCTTAACCATTCCATTTTCTCTGATTGATCTATCTTTGTGCTTGACATGTTAGTTCTTGTCTCGAGTTCTAATACTGTCCATCTCTTTCCTAAGTGATCAGTATTGTCACTACCAAGCTGACCATGTAGGATTTTCTATCTCTCTGCACTTCATTCTTTGGAGTCAGATCTCTATTGCCTTCTTGGATGATCTATTCTTTGACATAATGTGTTCCCAGATTGATCACACATTAGTCAAAGAGGGGCAAATGTAATCATCTAAAAATGGTCATCTAGACTATTAGCCCCTTGCTATCATTATTTGCTAAAATCATCAATTGCTTATTCTTGATCAAATCCTAGTTCTATCATTTATTCGATTATTTCCTATGGGCTAACCATCTTATCCTAAGTCTTTATTTAATTAAAAGGAATTTCTTCCTCTTTTATTAAATAAAAAGCCCCCACTTTTTCTCTTATCCTAAGTTTCACAAATAAAGCATTATTCCTATTTTACAAAAAGGAAAAAAACACTTTTTGTCTCATATGGACATAAAAGTCAACTCTTATTTTCTCATTGGAGGATACTTGTGCACATGGATTGATCCTCTTTGATGCTCCACCGTTGATTAAATATTTTGCCTCTTAATCTCCATGGCCCATTCTTTCTCATTTCTTATAAAAGGAGAGCTCTCTTCTTCATTCTAGATCCCCAACTTTTTATGCTAATGTTATACTGCAGGTTTTCTAGGTCACTTTGGAGCTTTTGAAGATTTGGAGCATTCTTGGCTTTTGCATCTACATGCTATCATAGTTTCATTTCTTGCATTGTCATGGTATTCATAGCTTCATACTTAGCTTAGTTTCCTTTATGCTTTAGATTACTTCATCTAGCTTAATTAGGAGTCTTTGTAATACTTGTTCTTTCATTTCCATAGTTTAGCTTGCATATTCATCTTAATCTAGCTTGCATTTGCATTCTCATATTGATTCTTGAGCATATTGGCATTCTTTCCCTTGTCTTCATTTGAATCTCCCATTGCATGGTTTACTAGCAAGGTTATTGGCTTAATAGCTCTAGCTGAGAGCATTCTTAAATGCCCTTGTAGACTGTTAGTCCATTTTCCTATCAGTGCAAAATCCCTTGAAAATGGCCTATTCCCTGCAAATGTTTTGTCATGTTGTCCTGCCATGCCTGCAAGTCATATTTTTAATGTGTGATGAAAATCCACTTGATTTCATGGTTTGTGCTCTTAGCCCCATGCTCTTCAATGTGTCACCTTGCTCCAGTCCAAATTGCACATGCTGAATTGCAAAACCCAGGGAGATATTCAAGTTTTAAGGTCTGTAGGAAACAATTTCAAAATATGCCCAAGTGTCGAAAACCCACAATGTTTTTGAAAATCCATGATGTTTTCGGTCTCCCTGCCACCTTTTGGTCTACATGAAAATCCTATGTGTTTTTTATCTTTCACCGAAAACCCTATGTGTTTTCAACCTCGCACTTCTTCCCTTTGGTAGGCACTCCTTGTTCATCAATCTTAACTGTGCAAGTGCGATCGGTTGGTAGGACCTTTTCCTTCCCAAGGGGTTAAACTTTAGTAAGATCTCATGGTTGTCATTATACCGCTAGGGAAAGCTGCTCATTTTTTAAGATCATTGTATAGCGACAACCGTTGATCTTCTTCAGTGATGTAATGGATCGTGGGATTGCTATCAGAGGCTGCTGAGCTAGAGTTTTCTTATTGGATGCCCGATAATGACATGGAAATCTCATGGACCCAAGTCTTCAAGAGGCTTTTGATCTATGATAGGCATGTGATCGTAAAGAATATTCTCATGTCTTGAGATCATGCACCAGCCGTTGATCTTGTTTGCTATGAGTGTTTCTTCAGCGGTGGTCCTGGTGTCAGAAAGGAAGCGAATGTGCATGTTTTTATTGGTTGTCGCATGATCGCATGTTAGGTATTTCTGACATGCGATCATGTGACTAAATGACACCTATTCTTGGGCCCAGTGGTAGGTGGTGATGTGGCATCTTTTGGTTGGTCTGAGGTGGTGACGGGGCTTGTCAGTGGGCCCAGTGTCTTTTGTTACGAAGGTGCACATTTTTAATTGGTGAGGAGAGGTGACATGGGGTGATGTGGAGGCTTGTTGCATGTTCGCATAGCCCTTTTCCAGGCTATGTGATCATGCGACCACTGATGGCATCACAGTTGTAGAGTTAGGGGTGGGTCCATGGTGTCGATGCTGATCTACTCATTTTTTATTGGTTGCTAATTTTTGATAGGGTTGTTGACTTTTTGAGGGGCCTGCAACTGTCATGAATTAAGTATGACCACCCGATGTGCTGGGAAAAGGAAGAGATCTACGGCCACATTTTAAATTTTATCGATTGACCATTGCTTTTCAATTTTAAATCTGCAGAGGGTTTCCTGTGACCAAGAAGTACTGGTTATGAATGCTTTCACGACCAGATTTGATTTGTTTGGTGGTGCCAGTTGATTGCGGTGTGGTCCAGGGTGTTCCATGATCATTTGCAGGGATTTGTACCATATGGTGATGGATAGATTTTGTTGCTCGAGGCTTTTTGCAGGTCTGTTCAGTTTGATTTGCATGGTAAATTTATGATCTTCTTGTCCTTCTTAGAGATTCTTCTCAAGTGTGAAGATCATCCTTGGTCTAATAGGCTGGTGCTGGTTTTCCCTCTAGTGGTTTTTTGAAATTTTACTGTGGTTAGCCATTGTAACCCTAGCCCTAGTCACCCTAAGCTTATTGCAATCTCTTTGAGATTCCCAAGGTGGCTAGTGGTATAAATTTTTTATTTTTGACTGTGTAAGGGTTTTGAATTCTTTTGGTTCCTGTGGGAAGTAGAAAACTCTATCACATTGTAGGAAGCTGAATAGAACTTGTTTTCATCTTTTGTAGGTTATTGAAGTGGTAGTCTCATTTCTGGTATAGACATGTACATGATTCATCATACTTAATATAATTGTTTCAAGCTTTCAAGTCTCTCCTTGGTGTCAGTTTTATGAGTTTTGGATTTTTTGGTCCATTGCATAGGGTTATCTTTGCATATGTTCTAGTCTTTAGTTCTTGATCTAGGATCAAGTGAAAAATACTTTGGATAGGGCATAGATTCATTATATTCATCTACAAAAGGATCTTATAAGTAGTGGATGGGCTGAAATAGTTGTATTTATGGTTTTGAGTCTTTGACAGTAGTTGGTTCATGTTTCTATACTTTCATTTGATGATTTTCCCAATGGATAATGGCACTGATCAAGGATTAGTACATTTAGTTGAGTTCAGTGTTTGATGGGTTTTGGCTATTTCCTGCATCTTTGAATATCAACACCATTTCAAGTCTGTTTCATTATTTGGTTGATAGTAGTAATACCCTTCACAAGACCATTTTATACCCAATAGAAATTGAGATTCAATGAATGTCTGGTTAACATTTAGTAGTCTCTTGCTATCATCTTCTTTGTTTAATCTAGTCCAAAGTCCTAAAATGTCATAAGTTACTGGATTAGGTGCACCCGTCATGGTTTTGTAGAGCCAAAAGTGAAGAGGGCATATTAAGACCCTATAGTTGATCCAATTGTCTTGCAAAGCTCTCATACTTGGAATTAACCACTCCTAACATTAGTCTCAAGGCATATTGGCAGCCCTAAGTGGCGTAAGCATTTTCAAACACCAACATAGTCCATGCCTAGGGAGCTATGGATCAATTTTTGAGACCTCACTCTTGAGTGTTCTTGATTGTAATGATTCATAGAAGTGCACTATTTAGAGTACAAATAGAGCAACTATTCAAGATCAACAGATTAAAAAGTGGGATGAATATTTTGTGCAAGAAGGTATGTTGTTTAAAGGTACTTAGTTATGTATACTGAGAGGACCAATGAGAAATAATTTGATAAAGGAGAAACATAGTAGTGGTTTGGCTAGACATTTTGGCATTGATAAAACATTGAATTTTCTTAAGGAGAAATACTTTTGGGCTCAGTTGTATAAAGATGTTCAAAAATTTGTGAAAAGTTGTGGAGTTTGTCAAGTTGCAAAAGGAGTGAGTCAGAACACTGGACTGTATACACCGATTGTTGTACCTGAGAAACCTTGGATTGACATCAGTATGGATTTTGTTCATGGCTTACCAAAGACAGTAAGAGGTAATGATTATGTATTTGTTGTTGTGGATAGATTTTCTAAAATGGCACATTTTATACCTTGTAGAAAGACATCAAATGTAGTACATGTAGCAGAGCTTCTATTTAAGGAAATTGTTAGATTGCATGGATTACCAAGGAGTATTATCTCTAACCGAGATAGTAAATTTATTGGATACTTTTGGAAGACTCTTTGGAAGAAGTTTGGCACTGAGTTGAAATACAATTCTACATTTCACCCACAAATCGATGGACAGACTGAAGTTGTGAATAGAATTTTGGGTAATCTTTTGAGATGTTTAGTTGGAGACACACTAGGTAGTTGGGATTCTATATTGGCATAAGTAAAATTTGTATACAATAATTCAGTGAATAGAAGTACTGGGAAAACACCTTTCAAGATTGTAAATGGCATACAACCAAGAGGTATATCTAATTTGAGAGACATTGCTAATGAAATTAAAAGAAGTATTGAAGGAGTGAAATTTTACGAGTACATGAAGACATTGCATGAAGATGTGAAGCATAAGCTAGAAATGAGTAATTAGAAATACAAAGGCAGAGTTGATAGATCAAGGAGACATAAGACTTTTGATGTTCATGATGAAGTGATGGTTCATTTTAAGAAAGGTAGATTTCTTGTTGGAACCTATGGGAAGCTAAAGATGAAGAAGTTTGGACCTTGCAATATTTTGAGGAAGTTTGACAGTGGAAATGCATATGAGATTGAATTACCCGATGACATGGATATATCACCTATATTCAACATTGCTGATTTGTATGAGTACCATGAGTTAGATGAAGAAATGATAGTACCGACAGATTATCCTAAGAAGCAGAATGAAGAGATTAAACATATTCTAGAGTAGAGAGTTGGTAAGAGTACAAGAGGAAAATAGTATATGGAATATTTGGTAAAGTGGAAGAATAGACCAATTGAAGATAGTTCATGGATTTCATAGTTTGAGTTAGATGCAGCTCAAATCATACCTATCAAATGATTTTGAGAATCATTTCAAAACAACCCCAGGTGTCTGATGTAGGAGCATCTCGGGTCCTTGGCAATCCTTTGTCACCAAAAAAAAAAAGAATTTGAAGTTTGTCTATGTTGCTCAGTTCCTATTTTAACCGAGTTGGTCAGTAGTTGGTCAATTTCCTTTGGTTACCAAGCATGGTTGGTTGTTTCTTGGGTGGTCAGTTATTTCACTCGCACTCAGCGTTGCTTGTGTGTTGCTCGGTTATCCTTGCTTACCGATGGGTTTAGTTTTAGATTTTTTGTGGCTGACTTACACATTTATTATGGGTCATAGATTTAATGTTGGAATCAATCATTGGGAAGTGTGTGGTCCTAGATCAGACTGTTACTTTTTTTGATTATGGATTTGAAGGCCGAATCAGTTTGGTAGACTCTTGTATAAATGTAGTTTTTTGGTTTAGTTTTAGAGGTAGTTCAGTTAGGAGATAGTAGATAGAAGATTAGTAATAATCTGACAGATCCTCATATTCTTGAGGACTTCTAGAATTCATTTTAATAGCTAGCCTAACTATGAAGGCCTTACAGCCTGGCATGTATGAATCTATTTAATGAAAATTAATGAAAGATCTAGCATCCTCTTCCTCTCACTATGTTGTGTTTTCTTTCGCATGTATTTGAGAAGGGTGAGCCATCTTTTGGCCCCTAGCATCTTCTCCTTGTGTCAATACATCATGAAGGAATACTAGTAGAAAGGTTTTTCCACTTCGCTTTTCTATATCCCTACCAATCCACTATGAATTAGGTCAGCAATAAAAGGGGCATAGTCAAATGTAACTGATAAGTATGGGTGTAAGATTTGGACCATCATGTACATTAAATGCACTAGAATTCTCTCTTCAACATCTTCTCCAAAAATCTGACATAGTGACCAATATGCACCCCTTTCTCTCAAGTTAAAATATTCTCTTTTGAAGGGCTCTTGTGTACTTGGTCCCAAGGTGATCATTCCCCTAATCTTGTTCCAGAACTCCTTCACAAGACCACTCCTGAGATAATCTCTTTGAGCATTGTACACTTGCTTCAACTCTTCAAAATCAATTTTTTCTAGGTCATTTAAGGGTTCACTTAGCCTAAAAACCCTCCTGATTTCTTCAACTAAGATGTTTATTAACAGGTTTCCTTTTGCATCCCTAATTACCCTAGTAATCGGTTCATAGCTCTTTGCAATTTGAATCATCAAATCTGCATCTATGAAAACACTGGGTACAATGAGTTTTCCCAGGTCGAACTACCATATATTGCTAGTAGGAGGAGGGGCATTTCTTTGACTAAAACCTACTTTGAACAACCCTAGGCCAATGATATCAGAGGTGCCACTTGCATTAATCATGCCAATTTTGGCATCCCTTATATAGTTACCTATATCATACAAGTCTTCTTCTACTTTTACCCTAGGGTACTTTGGTACTAGACCTTTGGCTTTTACTGTATCAGTTGTTGAATGAGGTAATAGCTCTAACAAATCTTCATGAAAACCCCTCTCACTATACTTGATTTTACCGGTTAATTCCTTTCTTGGTGCCATTCTGGGTTTGTAATTCTTTATAGTTTATACAAAAGAAATATGACAAAATTATTAAAATTCTAATAAGAACAAGAATTGCATAGATATTCACCAACGGTTTAAAAACTTCTCAGGAAATGACAATCAGCTCTGCAAATTTCCTCAGCTAGGCTTTAGCAAATTCTATCTCTTTGTGTTTCTAAGAATGCGTGAATATTTAGTATATTAGCAATCAAAGACAATATTTTCAGTAGTTTACTCCACATGATCTAGCCATTACTTCTCTAAGAAATTGAATTGTCATCACTCAATGGGAAAATTCAATTTCATGCCAGTTTTGCTTCTCATTTGAATTTGGACCGTCAATCCTCTTTAGAACATAATCTAATGGTTGTTGCATAATCGCAGGTCTTGAAAAGATTCCTTGCAAACATACAACAACCGTTTGATCAAGATGCATCGACGGTAAACCCTTAATTGCATCACCTAGGACCCACTTGACATGTTGGATTTATCACTACCATTAGATCCTGTATCTAATGGTCAATGCTATTTCCCTTTTTTGAGACATAAAGTAAGGTATCGTGGCCTTGATACTAGATCAATGACTATCACATGGTCGCAAGGCTTGAAAAGATTCCTTGCAAACATACGACAATCATTAGATCCTTCATTCACTTTGATCCCTTAAGTAACTGGCCCCACCTAGCTTGACCAATCAGAGGTGCCCATGTCACAATATCCAGCAAGCAGACATGCTATTTTTTCTTACTAAGCGCCAGTACCAATGATAGTTTCCACATCATCAAATATCGCAGCCAATCAGGAACAAACACTTGTGTACACCTGGCAGCAAACCCACCTTTTTCAAACACCTAGTAATAAAGCAAGATCAACAGTTGCCGCATGATCACAAGGCTTGAAAATATTCCTTGCAAACATATGACAACTGTTCGATCAAGATTAAGATTGAAAGTTCATGTCTAATGCCGAAACATTAGGGAATAAAGTGTTTAGGACGTTAGGGAAATTAATAAAATCATCGGGGCCTTAGACTTAGGAAAATAAAAAGGGGCCTAGGTAAAAGAAATATTAGGAACATGACCCCACCCAGTGATAGAATTAAAACACATGCACTTTAGGAACTTAAGTGACTTTGTAAAAAGTAACACTCAAATAGAACATAAAAGAGCAGCTTAGGGTTTTCTCTTAAAAGCAAAGGCACTTAGGGTTTTTTCAAGCTTGGTTATTGAATTAGAGCTTCCTGGATTTGAATGAAAGCCCTGGTAATTTTATAAGGTTTTTATGGGTTTTTTGGAGAAAATTTCCTCAGTTTTAAAACAACTGGCAAATATCTCAATTTGTAAAAGATGCAAAATTTTATGCTTAAAAAATGAGGTTCCAATAGTGGCTCTGTCTGGGGATGTAGGCCTCTTGTAGGTATGACAAGAATTCAAAATCCTTGGGATAAGCAGACCATCTACTAAAACAAACCAACTAACCTACTCACACAACCTAAAATAAACACACAACTGGGAAACAAAATCTAACTATTGTTCATTGATAATCAGAGTACCTTAAGAAAAGTACAATTTGAGGAATTGTCCATGAACTGGCAATTCCATTTTGTTTCCAGCTAAGTCCTTTAGGATATAGGAATTAGGTCTCGATTCCTCACCAATCAGATATGGTCCCAACCAAATGGGATCAAACTTACTATGCTTGCCCTTATCTTCAAGCTTAGCATTCCACATTAAGACTAGATCATCAGCTTTAAAGTCTCTGATTGTGGTTTTCTTGTCATACAAATTTTTGTACTTCAGCTGAGATTTTAAATTTTTATTATGAGCTTCCCTTCTTGATTCATCCAATTGTATCATATCTTCCAATATAATCTTCATCTCATCATCTTGATCATCATCATACAACTAAATGAACTTGTATATTTGTAACAAGTTATTTTGTGGTAACCTAGCATGAATACCATATACCAAGTTAAAAGGAGCACATCCAATGGCCTTCTTGACTATTACTCTATTAGCCCATAGAGCTAGCTATAGCTTGGAATCCCATGCCCTTTTATTTATATCTAGGACTCTTCAAAAAATTTATCAAGTTTTGTTGCTTCATTCAGCTTGACCATTACCTTGAGGATGATAAGGAGCAGCGTATGAAATCTTGATCCCATATTGTAGACAAAAAATAACAAATTCTTTAGATCTGAAACACATAGCATTGTCTACAATCATAGCCTCAGGGTATCCAAACCTTATTAGTAGATTCTGCATCAAGAAGTTAGTGACCACCTTACTAGTGGCTCTTTTAGTGGGATTTGCTTCCACCCACTTTGTAAAGTAATCAGTAGCAACCAGGATCCATGAGTGTCCTCCACTGGACTTGTTTGGAATTTCTCCTATGAAGTCCATGCCCCATTTATGAAAAAGGGGCCTCAACTATTATAGGGCTCAAAGGAAAATTGCCACTAAATTTTAGCTTTCCTGAAAACCTCTGGCAAGCATCACATTTTTTGACAAAAGAATGTGCATCTTTGAAAATACTAGGCCACCAAAAACCAGACCTTAATATTTTATGTGTAATAGTCTTGGCCATGTAATGGCCACCAAACACACCTTCATGCATTGCTTGCAATAGATTTTCAGCCTTATGAGGGTCAACACATTTTAGTAAGACACCCTCATTGTTTCTCCACCATAGCTCACCTTTAGTAAGTACATACTTCATAGCATGAAATTTCATAGTCCTCCTTTTGTGGTCATCCATGTTAGGGGGAAGAAATATTTTCTACAAATATCCAATGATATCTTTTGTTGGAAATATTCAAGACTATCTAGGTTACTGAGAGGGGAGGGGTGAATCAGTAACTTCAAAACTTTTAACAGATTTAGATCTTAATAATATTAGATTGATAATCTAACTGCATGCATGAGTAATAGAAAGAATAAAACATTCATAACACTTAGAACACAGAGATTTGGTGACCCAGAAACCTTCCAAGTAGAAAGTAAAATTGGGGTGGGGATGATACCCACAAAACTTCAATACTGCAGTATAAAGTTTTCCGGTTAAGGCTTACAATGATCACTTCTGATGATTCACCCTATTAGGAGCAATAAGGATTACTAGGTCCACCTTGTTAGATTTTTTACAAACATATAATGAAGTATGCACTCAGTTAAGAGATTTTTACAAAGACTGTTAAGTCTACCCGGTTAAAGGATTTCAAGCTGATTCACCTGTTAGGATGAAACAGTAGATCTCTTACTTGTAACTGTACTTGCTGATTGAGATTCTCTGATGTACTGATCACCTTCTGTAATGGATAGCTCTTTGCTACTTCTTATACTGCTGTAACCCTTTGTAATTCACTTATCTCTACCTTTCTCTTTTTTTTTTATACTTCTCTATATTTTCCTTTTTGGATATGACATAAAACATTGTTTATATATCAATCTAAGTCAATTCCAAAACAATTACAAAGTCAGCTCTTAAATAAGTAAACACAAATATTACTGAGTCGACCCAAATATAGTTACACGGTTACTATAAACTAACTCGGTGACTTTCTGATACTCGGCATCCACTGCATTACTCGGCATCATCATGCACTCGGTAGAAGTGGAAGCTTAGTCCATACTAACCACTCAGTCATAGTTTCAAAATCGGTAAATACTAGAGACTTGGTAGATAAAGTGTTACTTGGTAGAAACTAAATTTCCTGTTTAACCGTGCAGCACTAAATAAACACTGTGAAACTTTGCAAGCTCAGTATGCACTGTTCTGCTCGGTAAGCTCTGCTCAGTAAGCTCTACTCGACTCAGTAAGCTCTGTTCTACTCGGTATGTACTATTCTGCTCGGTATGCACTGTTCAGAATAAGTGTTGTCACTAATGACAATCATGCTTAATGCCAACAATCTCCCCCTTTGGCATTAGTGACAAAAACACTTATTTCCAAAACTTATATACAAGAATCATGCTGAATCTTTTTTTGATTTTTCAAAATTTATCTTTGTCAAACTGTTGTTTATACATTTCATGACTCCCTTATATAGATTACTTTCTCCCCCTTTTGTATTACACACCTTAATCTTATACACTTTCTCCTATACATTTTCTCCCCCTTTTTGACAATAATGCCAAAGGTGTATATACAAGTATTTTACAGGGAGAATCCAAAATGTGAAAGAAAATCAGAATGTACCTTTATGATTAGTGCCAGAGTTCTGTCCCAATTCTCTTGTAGAATCTTGCATGTTTGGACTGCAATTTGGACTTCTACAGAGAGTTCAATCATGTGATCTGCAATGGAAAATTGATTGTCATGGAGTAATGCTTTTGAGTGAACAATGTGCTTTTGCATTATGTCCATGATGGGAAGGATCATGTTCTGAATATCTAGCAGTGTTGACCAGATCTTTGTATCTGCTTTTAATAATTCTGACTGCCTATTTGATAGGAATGTGATTTTCATATGATGTGCAGAGCTTGAACTAGGTTCAAGTTGCAACTTCTGTACACTATCCTTCAGATCCTCATCAATCTTATTCAATTTATCCTTGACTTCCTTAGTGAACTTGGCAACATTACATAGCTTAGCAACAAGTGAGGTAACATTGAATAGGAGGACTCAATATCTATCAAAACTAAAGATAGTTCTACCTGATTAATAGCTATATGCTGAGCAACATGCTCAAGCACTTTATTGTCAAACTTCTTCTCGACTTTCTCAAGAATCTTTTCTAACACAGAGGAATCCTCATGGAACTTGTTTACTGCCTCAGCTAATTGTAACAAAATATGTTGAGAGGAATCAAATTTAATACCTAATGCTTCTGACAAAATATCCTTTGCATCTTCAATAATTTTATATTCCTTGTCCCTTTCTTCTTTTAGTTTCTTCTGCTTTGCTTTCTTTTGGAGGAGTTCACCAATGTTTTGCATTTGGTCTACTGAAAGATTTGCAAAGTCTAATTTTGCAATCTCTATCTCCTCATCTAAGTCCATATCCTCTTCTACATTCTTACTCAAAAATCTTGTACTTGGTTGAGCCTTAGGATCAACTGTTATTGCACTTAATGCCTTTGTAGAATTTATTGTAGACATTGTAGGACTAGCTGTGAAAAATGATAAACTACCGACTGGAATACTTGAAGGGCTCAAAACTGAAGTATTCAAAATTGTAGAATCAAAAACTAAAATACTTACTGAAGTATCCAAAACTGAGGTACTTATTGCTGGAAAACTTGATATGGAAGTAGGTACTAAAGTAGATATAGGAGACTACAACTTGGTAAAAGAGGTGGTAGTCATTTCTATCGATGATACATTGAGTTGTGCTAGTGATGATTTGACATTTGATGTATCTGTGGAAGTTGTCACAATCATACTTGAAGTTATCTCTGTGCTAGGTGTAGCAACTTTTGCTGGAGAGTGAGGAAGTGAGGCAATGACTTCTGCAGCTATCCAAACAATATTATCTTCCTCATCACTTTGCTTGTCTACCTCGGTATCTTCTTCATGTTCATCACTATCATCATCAATATCCTTGATTATCATAGTTTCGGCACTTAGTTTGTGAAGATTATAGATGTTTTTCCATGTGGCAGTGGCACTCTTCACAACCGACTCAATATCTTTGATCAAAATCAAACAACTGTTGAATTTGAGTGTCAACTTATTTTCATTATCTATCAATGCCTTATTAATTTCAGCATTTTTCAAACTTGGCATTAATTGCCTCAAGGTTTGAGCATAGATGTCCTTGACAGTTTTTCTTGCATTGGACCATCTCAACTTAATTTTGTTCAGTAGAATTCCTAGGATTTGAGAAGCTATCTCTTCAGGTGAGTATTTCCATTTTCCTATTTTCTCGACAATAGCATCTTCAATTTCCTGATGCTCTTCCTCAGATCTGATTTCATATTTGAGAGATTTGAAGTTTGCAATTCCAAATCCTTCTCTCATATCCTTGATCTTTTCTTTTAATGAAGGAGGAGGCCTTTTGAATAATATTTCTTCATTGTCTTTGTCTGCTTTGCCTCTTGCACTCCTTCTTGTAAATACTACAGAGGGTTGCTTGGGTGCCTTGGTGATAATTACTTTTCCTTTCTTCTTTACTGGTACTTGTTCTTCTTCCTCCTCATCCTTTTTCTCTTTTTCTTCTTCAAAGTCCTCTCCTTTTTCCTCGGTTGACATTAGAGGTGTGCTAGCTTGTATTTTGGCCATCCTCTTTCTTCCTTTGTTAACTGCCTGTGGAAGCTTTATACTAAGCTCAATTCTCTCCTTAGCTTCTTCATATGTCCCAAAATATGGTGCCTTTGGATTAACAGGTTGATTAATTAGGGCTTCAATAATATTCTTGGTTTCATCAATATTTACCTCATAGGGAAGAGGTTTCACATGTACAATCCTTGGTTTTGCTGCCTGTATATACAGATTATCACAGTCCACCATGAAACAAATATCATCTTTGTAATCTTCCACCAATTTCTATGGAATCCAGAATCTATTGTTCATTTTCTCTTTAAATGATTCAAAATACTTATCCATTATGCTTTCAAAATTGTCACCCATTTCTGAAATGTATTCATTCATCTGATAAAGAACCGACACATCTTTTCTCCATACTACCGTGCCTTTTGATGGGAAAAACTTTTGAGCATAGAAAAATAAACAAACCAACAATGAGCCAAACTTACATGGATTGTTCTTTGAGGTTTGGATGCTCTCCATGTTTTTGTTGAACTGTTTCAACAAAAGATTTGCTAGGTCAAATGACAGATTGTTCTTTACAATTTTATATGCGAGGTCAACTGCTTCACACGGAACACTGTTCTGCCGACTTGAACTATATATCTTGTGAGCTACAATATGTATACCAAACTTCAATTCTACATTAGTAATTCTTCTTATCTTCATACCTCTACTGTCCCACTTGGCTAGGGTTTTCTCTTCTAGTTCCGTTCGACCTAGGGTTTTTGTAGATTTTGCCTATCGAGCATGGGAAGACCAGTGATTTGGTGAATCATCTTCTTCGTAATCTCTACTGGTTGCTCAAGCCATATTTTACCTTCATGTACTCGGCTGAGGATATATCTGACCCATTTTATCTGAAAGCTCTGAGGCAAGTGTGTGATGTGAACTAAACCCTTATCTTCCAAATGTTGATGCTCCGGTTTGAGAACACCATCGACACATAGTTCCTCATGAATAGTATCTATCTCTAGGGTTCCAAGCTCTTGAATTGTACACTTAAAATGACTATGAATATCATTAATAAGGAGTACCTTAGGAGGGATTCGAGATTGAGCTCCACTTGGGTCTAGGGTTCCGGCAACTGCGGGCACGAGTTTGAAATTTGGTGCTTTCCATTTTCCATGAACCAACATTTTTGAACTTTCTTCACTTTAGCACTGGATGATGCCATGGTAGCTTGGTGAACACAGTAAATTCTTTGAGGAAAGAGAATATCTTGCTGAAATATGCTTCGAAACACTTGATTGCACTAGGAGACTTTTGTTCGTGGTGAATAGTGAACTTGATTTCACTCATTTTGTTAAAAATTTGTCATTAATGCTCAGTACGAATTAGGGTATTGAATTAGATAGGCTGTCATCCACTATGAATTAATTTCTTAGTGAAGACTCCACAACTTGGTGATCATATGAATTCATACTTCTCCAACCTTACTCGGTAACCAAATGAAGTTAGGTTACTCCCGACCTTGCTCGGTGGTAACTGATACCGACCTTCTTGTGATCCTACTGTATCTTGCATACTAATTTGGATCTATCTTCCTTTTAGTTCAGGAACTATTTTGGAATATGTCTACAAAGATACAGTTCCAGTGCTTTCTTGGAGACTAGTTAGAGCTCATAGAGCCACTCCCTTCATTAGTGACTTCAAGATTGGTTTTCTCGGTAGGTTTAGGAATCCACTTCTGTCTCATCTACTTCCTAATGTTATTTGCATTTTCTTTCTTTTCATCTTCAATTTTGCCTAAATTCATGCAATTTTTAGCTATGTGACCAAGCTTAGTGCAATTATAACATCTTATGGTAGAATCCCTTTTTTTCAAGTGGTGCCTTACATAATTCATGCCAATGTGTCCATATTCTCCATAGTAATGACATCTACACCAAGTGTTGTAATCCCAACCAAACATTGCTTTAATAATTTGTTCCACTGGATTGGGTGTTTTAGTTCTACATTCTGATGCCTTTTGACCTTGTTTGCTACATTTGTGACATATGCCTTTAAATCTTGGTTTCTCCTTGCATTCATTTGCTTTATGACCAATCTGATTGCAATTGTAGCATTTTCCATTGAATTTTTCTTTTCCATTGCTCCAACATTTGTTTGAAGTATGACCAATTTTGCCACAATGATTACAGGTAGGTTTCTGATTCTTTTGAGTACCTTGTTTGGAGGATTCACCTTCCTTTTTGTATCCAAGTCCCGCTTTTCCTTTTTGCCTATGAAGGTTTCATTCATACACCTGATTCATATCTTCTTGAGATTTCAACATTCTCTCATTGATTTTCCTTTCAGCATCTAGCTCACTCATCACTCTTAAATTGATTTTCTTTTCAGATCTCAGCTCTTCTCTCATATTTTCATTTTCTGATCTTAGAGTCAAGATTTCTTCATTTGCATTGCAGATTTGCTCAATAAGATTTTCTAGTTGAAGAGTTTTATTCTAGATTTCATTGTTCTTTCCATCTATTTCATCTTTCATCTTGTTTCTTTGTTCCAAGACTTCACAGAATCTTGTTGACTGAATTTCCTGTTCTCTTTTCAATTTTCTCACTTCTTGCAGAGATCCACTCTTTTCTAGAAGTTCTTTGATTACATTGTTTGCTTCATCTGAACTACTTGAAGGGAAAAAGTCTTCAATCTTTTCTGCAACATACTGGTGGTCATTGATCTGATTTTCAAGTTCCTTCCTTCTTTTTAGGGAAAGGGAAAGATGCTCTCTTGCTTCTTTGAGTTGAGTTATGGCCATTTCCAGATCTAGCTTTTCATTCTCAATTACTTCGTTCAGTCTGAATATCTCCATTGTCCTGAATCTTTTCTCAAGCTATCAAACTTTATTCTGAGATCCACTGAGCTATGATACCAATTGTTGGAAATATTCAAGACTATCTAGGTTACTAAGAGGGGAGGGGTGAATCAGTAACTTCAAAACTTTTAACAGATTCAGATCTTAATAATATTAGATTGATAATTTGACTGCATGCATGA
Organism: Chamaecyparis obtusa; assembly: GCA_027943335.1. Lineage (NCBI taxonomy): Eukaryota > Viridiplantae > Streptophyta > Pinopsida > Cupressales > Cupressaceae > Chamaecyparis > Chamaecyparis obtusa. The sequence continues at coordinate 1,029,354 of BSBK01001087.1, read as the reverse complement.
GTAACAGAAAGGATAAAACATTCATAACACTTAGAACATAGAGATTTGGTGACCCATAAACCTTCCAAGTAGAAAGTAAAATTGGGGCGGGGATGATACCCACAAAAATTCAATACTGCAGTATAAAGTTTTCCGGTTAAGGCTTACAATGATCACTTCTGATGATCTGCCCTGTTAGGAGCAATAAGGACTGCTAGGTCCACCTTGTTAGAGGTTTTACAAACATACAATGAAGTATGCACTCGGTTAAGAGATTTTTACAAAGACTGTTAAGTCTACCCGGTTAAAGGATTTCAAGCTGATTCACCTGTTAGGATGAAATAGTAGATCTCTTACTTGCAACTGTACTTGCTGATTGAGATTCTCTGATGTACTGATCACCTTCTATGATGGATAGATCTTTGCTACTTCTTATACTACTATAGCCCTTTGTAATTCGCTTATCTCTGCCTTTCTCTTTTTTTTTTTTTATACTTCTCTATATTTTCCTTTTTGGATATGACATAAAACATTGTTTATATATCAATCTAAGTCAATTCCAAAATAATTACAAAGTCAGCTCTTAAACAAGTAAACACAAATATTACTGAGTTGGCCCAAATATAGCTACATGGTTACTGCAAACTAACTCAGTGACTTCTTGATACTCGGCATCCATTGCGTTACTCAGCATCGTCATGCACTTGGTAGAAGTGGAAGCTCGGTCCATACTAACCACTCGGTCATAGTTTCAAACTCAGTAAATACTAGAGACTCGGTAGATAAAGTGTTACTTGGTAGAAACTAAATTTCCTATTTAACAGTGCAGCACTCGGTAAACACTGTGAAACTTTGCAAGCTCGGTATGCACTATTCTGCTCGGTAAGCTCTGCTCTACTCGGTAAGCTCTGTTCTACTCGGTATGTACTATTCTACTCGGTATGCACTATTCAAAATAAGTGTTGTCACTAATGACAATCGTGCTTAATGCCAACAATCTTTATACCATTCACAACAATCCAAGTCACAGATGTATGGCCTATGTTCTTCTTCAAGAACATTGATATGGTTAGCATCCAAATTTCTTTGAGCCATAAGTTTTTCTAACCCTAGTGCTCTTACCAAATTTGTGATCCAGATGTCAATGTTGAACTCTTGGATTCTATTTATCCATCTGCACCTTCTCCCTGAGACCTCTTGTTGAACCAATATGTCCTTTACAATAGCACTAGGCACATATGCAACTACAATTTCCCCAACTAGATAGCACCTGAAGTTTTTTATAGCCTTGACTAATGCATAGGCTTGTTTCTCATTTATATCATACTTTAATTCAGCTTCTTGCAGGGATTTTTTGAAGAAAGATATGGGGTGTTCAAAACCCTCTGAATTCTTTTGCAACAAGACTGTAACAATAGTATGATAAGAAGGAAAGGAAAAGATTTGAATAGGCTTGTTGAAATCTAGTGATCTCAACATAGGAGTACTTTTAATAGCTTGTTTGATGTCACATAAGGCTTTCTTGGCCTCTTCAATCCACTCAATTTTTGCATTCTTCTTAAGCATCTTGGAGATAGGGACATTGATTTCAACAAAGTTTGTGACAAACCTTCTGACAAAATTTATCTCCCTAAAGAAAGATTGGATACCTTTGACATTTCTTGTTAGTGGCACTTTGTCAATTGCTACCACCCTTTCAGGATCAATCTTGACTCCATCCTTGGATACAATGTGGCCCAAAACTTTTTTGTTAGTCACCCCAAAAGAACATTTCCTTGGATTAAGGGAAACCCCATACTCTAGAGCTCTTACAAATTTTTTTTTCCAAGTGGCCACAATGTTGATCTTTTCTTTCTAAGTAAGTTGTCAAATCATCCTGGTAAATAACAAGAAATTTGTTTATAAATTCTACAAATGCTAGATCCACGGCTCTTTGAAAAGTATCCCCAACATTGGTCAAACCAAAAGGCATCCTAACATATACATAAGTTCTCCATAGAGTAGTGAATGCAGTTTTGAACTGTTCTATCTCCTTGACAACTAATTGATTGTAACCTAAAAACCCATCCATCATAGACATTAATTCAGACCCAGTAACTCTCTGCAACATGGCTTCCATGTTTGGTAGACCATAGTTATCTTTTAAGGAATTTATGTTCAAATTTCTAAAGTCTACAAAGAGTCTGATGTCTCCATTTTTCTTTCTCACTAGGACAAGGTTAAAGACCCATGTTGAATGCCTAATAGGTTGAATGATGCCTGCATCACTCATCTTTTTTAACTCATCCTGCATCTTTGGTGCTAGAGTAGGTTTGACATGTCTTAGCTTTTGTCTGAAAGGTTTGGTGTTTTCCTTTAAGGGGATCTCATGCTGAAATAAATCCTTTCTATATGCCTTTAAGTCATCATAAGACCAAGCAAAGATATGTCTATACTTCCTAAGAAGGTTTATCACTGATTTTCTTATTTCAAGAATCGGACTTCCCCCAATATATACATTTTTTGGGGCTTCCCCTATTCCTAGGTTTATTTCCTCCACACCTTCAGGCTTACTCAAAGGATTTGTTTGAAAAGAACTATCATGATTATCAAATGCCCTTTCTAGCACTACCAAACCCTTTGGGACCCTATTTGATTTAAGTTGCAAGATTTCTTTTCCAAGGAAAGTATCCTTATTATCTGATGTTTTTACACATTCACCAAAATATATCTCCTTGTCTCCAAAATTTGCATCATAATGCAAGAATCTTAAAATGTCCAAGTCATCCTCAAAAACTTGCCAGTTTTCAAAATTATCTAGTATGGAGAGCCTAGTTTGAACCTTAATTTTAGATATCCCTACAAAAGTGATATCTTCTAGCCTTAAAGAAATGTTAGCCAGTAAATTATCCATCCTATTATGGCTTCTATACATCCAATCAATATAGAAAGCATCAAAGTGTTCTATCTCATCCAAAACAACATTCCTATATTGTTTTAATCTTTTGTTTCTTGATGCATATTTGGATCTCACCTGAGATACAACTAATTTTGAATCTCCAATAACTTTGAGATTTTTGATCTTATGTTTTGAGGCTAACCTCAATCCTATCAATAAAGCCTCATATTCTACAGTGTTATTGGTACAAGTAAAAAGAAAGGTAAAAGAAAACTTAAAAGTTTTTTCAGTGCGGGAAATCAATAACACACCTACACTAGACCCTTCTTTAGAACTTGCACCATCAAAATACATGGTCCAGAGGTCATTTTGACTTGTAACATTACTTTCATCGTCAGCTAAGAGAGGAGATTCATCCTCATTTTCATTTTCTCTGCTCTGTACTTGAAAAGATTTTATGTCAATATCCAAGAAACAATTCATGTTATCATCATTAGTTTCTTCCTTAATCATATGAGGAAATCTAACTTCCCTAAATACCTTGATACTCTCACCATTGATGTTAAATGTGGAAAAAGATAGATCACACTGGATATTACTTCCCATTGTTGCACTCCATTTTCTTGATAGCAACATCCCATACTAGGGAGGTAAGTCAACAACTAAGACACTCATGGTCAGTTGTTTTCCTGGATAAGAAGAAAGCTTATAGGGTAGGGCCTTTATTGTTCCAATTACTAGTACTTCTCTCAATTCCATAGCTTGGAACCTCCCATGGGGGGTTTCAACTTGCAATCCCATTGACCTCATGATTTCAGCAGGCATGATAGTATTAGATGCTCCTGAGTCAATCATGCAATTTTTTAACATCTTACCATTTATGACTAATGTCAAGAAGAAAGGGTCAATAGTTCCCAAAGAAGTATTCAAAACATTTTCATCTAAGTAGATCTAAGGTAGTTTTGAAACAATCTCCTCTGTGTCTTTCCTTTTAATTGGAGATTGACCCTTTACCTTAGTGCTTACCAGTTCTTGGATATTTGTAGCTAGAACACCACTTATCCATGTGAGGGCCTTTTCTTTGTGTTCACATATCCTCATCATTTCCATTAGAGGTACTTTAACTATTATTTGAGATAATAGTTGATTCATGTCAATAGGTGTATAATTTAAGATAGGAAAATCATGTTTGCTTTGTGGGGCATCATTATTCTCAAATTGTGCTAGTGCAACCAGCTTGTTCTCCCCTTTTGATTTACTTTCAGGTTGGGGAATTAGGATATTGGCCATTGGAGTTTTGGCTTTGATTTTGAGCACACTAGTTGGCTCATTTGGCTTTTCAGTCCCTTTTAACTTAAATTTATGGCATCATCAGCAGCCTTATTTTTTGCATCAAATTGCTTTGTGTCTTCTTTATTTCTTTTAATAAATACACCTATTGGTTTACCATCTGTATTTCCAATAGTTCTATTTCTAAGGACATAATTACTTCTAGCCTGTGTCACCATATCAGCAGTGATCTGGGCTATCTCTTTATTAGAGAGTCTTCTTAGTACAATAGATTATTCAACCCCTTTGGAGTTGGTGTTTATGTTATCAACTTCCTCCTCTTAATCATCAGAAAAGATCTACTAATGGTAGGCATCTCCTCTACTCTGAGAATTATTCACATCTTGATTCTCATTTTCCTCCTCAGAGTCAACTTCTTCAAATAACCTAGTAGAAGTCATTCCATAGCCTCTGTCATCATATGATTCATCTTCATCCTCTCTCTGTTCCTCATTTTCAGATATATTCTGAGAGATCACACAATAATTGGAATCATGTGGGGACTGGCATGCTGTGCACCATGGAACCTCATCAGTCATGTTGACTAAATGCTTTTGTAAAGGGTCAGGAGTTTTGGCATTAGGCTTTAGGTCCTTTCTCTTTGGAACAATAGGTTTCCTATCCTTCCATTATGTATGGTAGGGAAAGTTCTACAACCTAGGTTGTTTGTTGAAATTATTGGGAGGAGGCCTATCATTTCCTTGAAACTTATTTTTATTCTCATTTGGCTTTCGATCCTTTAAGGCATTCAGGATTTTCTTGAGTTTATCATCCTTCTTGGGCTTTATATTGGCAGGTTTATCAACTTATTTCTTCCCAAACCTAGGGGGCTTAGGATCTTCTCTTCTCCCTAAATTTCTAGATACCCTTCTATTTCTTTCAATATTTATAGAAAACCTTTGAGCTTCCCTAATAGTTCTAGGGTTTTTATCCCTAAGGAGATACTCCATATTGGCATCAAAAGCATTTAGATATGTTTCCAAACATACCTTTTCATCTAATCTCTTGACTTGGAAGAGCTTGTGCATTTCCTTTTGAAATCTCACATTGAATTCAAGGACTTCTTCATTTTGGTTTTTGTTTATATTGTTGAACTCATTCAACATGAAGCCCTCATTTGTCTTATCACCATATTGGTCTTTGAAACAATTAATGAAAACATCCCAAGAACCAATACAATCATAAGGAAGCCCTCTAAACCAATCCATTGCATCCTAAGTCAAAGATTGAACAAATAATTTCATGGTTACATCTTCATGCTCTATTTCATAGTCATTAATCATATCAATGAATTTCTTTAAATTCTCTTCACAAGTGACAACATTATTACCAGTGAATTTAGGCAACTTTTCTCTAATTTTTGTAGGAATAAAATTAGGATAACCAATAATGTTGTTAAAAAGAATTTGTATGTATCTTTCAACATGAACTGGTCCCCTTTGTAATGATCCACCAATCTGAGAAGTAGAAGATTTGTAATTTGCTTTGTTAGCAACATTTGCAGCAATCACTAGTGTGACAATGGCAGCTTGAGTAGAAAAATTTCCAATGTTAGCATTAGGTGTTATCATAGGGTTAATTGTAATTGAGGGGCTAGAATATTGTCTAATAAAATCAACTTTCTTTTTCATTTCCAAAGTAGTGGCCTCAATTTCTACTTTCACTAGCTCTTTAGCTATAATCTCATTTTCTATTTTAGCCCTCTCTACATCATTATCCAATTTGGATAATTGATCTAAAGGGGTATTTTCACTGATAGGCTCATTTATTTGGATCCCCACTAAGACCTTCTTTCCCTTATCCTTAGGTCTCCTAACTTTGGTAGTGGGTTGGATAATAGGTTGTTCATCAACTTTCTTGGGGGATCTAACAACATTTATAGCTTCCAAGGTTAACAAGTTCCTTCTTAACTAATCTACCCTAATTTGAGCCTATCTTACCTTGACTTCCTTTTCATTTTCCCTCTCCTTTCTAATAGAAATCTATTCTTAGATCCTTTTCTCTAGATTATAGACTTCTTAAAAAATATCTTCAGAATCTGGGAGAGTGGTTTTAGATTCTGAATTTTTGAACAAAAACTCTCGTTGCTCACCTCTTGGATTATGAGGGCTTTTAGAAGGAGAAGTCCCTTGGGTTGGGGGATCATTTCTTCCTTCTAAACCCCTACTCTTACTTCTTGACCTTCTATTTTCTCCTTGAGGCTCCATGTTTGGGAACATTTTCTTCCTATGGTGTATTTCATCATTTTCTTTAGAATGATGAGAATAATAATCATCATATGCTCCTAGACTTAGATCTACTACCTCCTCATACTCAGAGGCATTTCCTTCTTGGTCATGATTGAGTAGGTCATTCTCATTTACATTTTTCTTCTGTCTCCATGCCTGAGACACATCTCCATTATTTTGATTTCTCCTAGGATGACGGGCCCTAAAAGTGCTTGGAAGTTCACCCTCTAACCTATTTTCTGGATGATCCTTCCTCGAAGCCCTAGTATTTCTTTGAATCATACTTGAAAGTGTGTGAAGTAATCTTTATTATTATTATATTTTACTTAGCACTACCGCAAAGATTCTCAGAGTCACCACCAACACAAATTGGGAATCACTTTCACAAACTTAGTAAATCAGAGTATTCAATACTTAGAAAGAAATCAATGAAAGAGCTTACAATGAATATATGCAAAGCCTGCTAAGATTTTCAAGATTATGCAAAAATCCAAAGCTTGCAAATAATTCTTTGTTCTTCAATGGTACTTACTAGTTCTAACAAATAAGAAGGCCATGTGTCTAGCTCAACTTGTACCTGCATTATTTGATATCAAATTTATAACACCAAAGATCTAAAATTCATATTTATCATGGTTATTTTATCTCTATTCCCCAACAGAGTCACCATTTTGTTGGTTCCTCAAACTAGATTTTATGCTTTCAAAAGCAACCAATACATCTATAGGGTTTTAGGATGGGTTAGATCCAAATATAGAATTCTATGATGATTGGACCAACTATAGGGACAAGACTACCCTCTACACTTTTGGCTTTGCAAAACTAAGGAGGGTAATCCTAATCCAGTAACAACAAGCCTTACTTCAATAATAACAGACTGTATTTTAATAACAATAGATAAATGATAATAAAATAATAAATAATGACCATTCATTCATTTATTCTCCATTATCATTAGGTGGAATACTACTTTGCAAGTCAATGTACTTTAAAGAATTTCGACAGTTTATATCAAAATGTTAGGAGTACAAATAGAACCTTTTCAGACACTGGTCTCTATAAAATAGTTCCACTGTTGGCTAGTGCCTTATCCATTGGGTAACACCTTCACTACAAAAATGTGATACATAAACAAATATATTTAACTTTTGTGACCTTATCCTTTGAAAATGTTATCACCCTATGGTGGATTTTATCAAAGGAATCCCAAATTCATACTACTTACTTATATCCTTATGTAAAAATTTAAAGAATTTGCTTATTTAATCTGATCCTGGATCAGAGCTGAAGAGTATAAACACATATATAGAAATTATCCATGCAATGAATTTTATCAATTCATAACTCAAAGAGAAATACACAAAGGAGAGATATAAACTTTGGATTTTATTCAAATGCTATATCAATATCATGTATACAAAATGCTTTAAAATGCAAACTGTCTAGATTTTTAACTTGAACCAGCAATATTGCTCTTTACAAAAATTTGCCTAATATAGTCTACAGTATCCTAGACTCAAAAACTTGTTAGTAAGAATGTCCAAGTTTTAGTCCTTACCAAATGATCCTGGTAATCCTTTTATAGAAATAAGGATTGCATACAAGCTTCAAATCTTTCTTAGAAAAGACAAAAAAGGTGTCCATATAAGACAAAGAAGGAAAATATAACACCTTCCTGTTACAATTTTACAAAGTGGCTTGTAGATATGAGTGCCAAAAATCTTGCAACAATTTCCAAGGGAAGTTCAACTTCTCCCAGGTGTATCATTTGTGCGTGCTTTAACTGTTTGGGGTCCTTGGCACTATTTGTTTTGCTTTTAAGGAGTTGGGGCACTACCATCTATTACTTCCTCAATAGATGTTTCTTCTTCTTTGGTAATCTCTAAAGGATATGTTGTTTCCCAAGATGCATAAACATCTTCACTTGGCCAATGAAAAGCCAAAACTTCATCCCTTTTAGGTAGCAATATGTCCCAATCCTTAACTACTTGGTGTACCTCATTCCTCACATTAGTGAAATGTATTATGACATCCTACAATATTTCAATTAATTGTACAAAAGGAGTATTATCTTCTGTACTCAAAATGGTATTTATTCTATTAGATACTTCACTGTCAATTTGTTCCAACCACTGATCCATGTCTTTTATAATTCCATCTACCTTGATAAAACTAGGAAACATTTGAAAATTGTCTTGGAAATATCTTTCCCCTAGGATCTCTACCTTTCTCTTCAAACTATCCCTATTGCTTTCAAATTCAATTAGGTCTTTAACAAACTCATATGTATTTGTCAGTTGTGCATCCACAATATGTTGACTCTTAATTGATTTTCCCTAACAACCCACCTATCCAAAATTGGGTTCACAGTGTTCCTTTCTTTCCTAAAATAAATCAAGATGTCAGACAATTGCTTACCCATCCTATAATTTTCTTTAGGCTTTACATTAGCAACAAAATGTAGAACTGTATCCCTTATACTTTTTTCATATCTTTGATTCTCTCTCTATTCTATGTCTTCATCACCCATGGAAGGGGGGAGAGGGGAGAGGGGGTACTCAATAATAGGGCTTGAAGAAGAAGGCACAGTAGAGGAAGAAGCAATTTGCAATTTTTCTGATGCTTGGATTGGGCCCTGTTCACCCAATTTCTTCTTCAAGTCTGCAATTAGTATATCCTTTTCATATTTCCCCTATTTTAACTTCCCATAAGCCTTCAACACCATTTCCAACCTTAGTGTGAGTTCCTCTTTTTCCTTGGCTTCTTTCTCTGCCACCCTTCCTGTGAGTTGGGTTGTTGCTACTACCATGCTTGATGCCTCAACTAAAGAAGTATCAGTGACCCTTTTGACTATAAGGCTACTTGTAAGATCACCCTTGGTAATATGATTTACTTTGTTATTCTATTTTTTCTTCAAAGACCACATGACCGAGTCTTGATGATCATCACTAAAAGTGACTCATTTAATTGCCTATTCTACCTCCTCCTTGGTCTTTTGAATTGGTGTGGTCTATTTTCTGATTACATCTAAGACCACTACATCAGCTATGTCCCACTCTAGGAGGATAAGCACTCCTAAATTTCTCAGGAAGTCTCTCCCCTATTCTGGAGTGATCTTCTCAAACCTTTTAGTCATTTCCTTCCTTACCTCACTTTCTATGATCTTTAGATCCTTATCTGGATTCTCCTCATGCCTCTTCTCACATGTTTCTTGAAATTGACTCATGTGTAACTTCCATAGAAGTTTCATGAAGGACCTAGCCTTTACAAAGGCATCATCAGCTAAGAAATCATCACGGGCTTGTTTCATTATTGGGTCCAAATTTGTACATGCCATCTCTCCCACTGTCAAATCTAATTCAGGTTCTTTTAGTGGCTCAAGCACCCCCTCATTTATTTCTTCATAGGTCATAAAAATTTAGCCTAGAGCTCCCAACTATTGCACTTGCTTTGTGACCTCTTGATAATCCATTATGTTAAGAGGTAAGTGGGATGGAGAGTAATCCCCTTCAACATGTTCAGGCCTCTCTTCTAGTTTTTGTTTCTTTGAGGGAGGTGGGGAATCATGAATATCTTGAGCTGGTTGATCCTAAGGTGAGTCTATAATTTCTACAATCTCATCATGTTTCTCTACTTGCTGTGATGTGGAAGGGACATCCTCTTTTATTTTTGTTTGTTCCTACTTTTCTGGTCCTGGTACCACCACATTGTAACCAATTTTCTTTTGTACCATTTATTTTCCCAGGGAAATACTTTTGCAAATGCAGGCTTGCTCAATATTGACTAAGCCTTCTATGGGTTATCTTTCATAGCTTTCTCCTTTTTCTCATTTAGGGTTTGAAAAATACCCTAAACTAGATCCATAAGAGTATCTATCTTCTTCCCAAAAAGATTGATGTCTTTTAGGGGATCATATCCCTTGTCAAACTGCTGGACAAAATCCTATGTCTTCTTGTACACCAACCATTTTTCCTTTCTGATTTCCTATTCTTGTATATTAGGGATATTTTTGATGATATCCTCAGGGAAATTGAAAATATGATCTATGAAAGAGCATCTGACCTTCTTCTTAAACATTTCATTAAAAAAACCATCTAGGTCTACTGTCCTAGCAACTGAGGTATTCATATGATATGGTGCCAGGACCTTATCCATATGAATCCATTTACCTTTTGTAATTATGAATTGGTGGGCTATTGTAACATTTGGTAATAGGGTGCCTCTGGCTTTACCTGTGAGAGTGTTTTTTTCAATTTCCCCCAATTGCCTTATGAATTATGCCACACCAATATTGAGGGGCACATGATATGGAAATATGAAAGGGGCCCATATGAAACCATATATCCTAATTATAGTAGAAACATGATAAAAATGAAATCCCCCCAATTGTGGACAATTTTGAGGCCCTTAGCAAATTGTTTTTGGCTGACAAGCTTAGCCAAGGCTGTTGGGATTCTTGGGTTTTCAATGATAGATAAAAGTCTGAGCCTGGCTGTAAAACTGTTGGATATAATTATCTAAAGGAGATTTTTGGATTAATTGTGTGTTATCTTTGATGTCACACAAATGTCATATCACTTATCATGCTCAGTTGGTCAACAAAGCAGTTCCCAGTGTCTACCAAGCTCAGTCGGTCAGCTAAGTGATTCCCAGTGTCTACTGAGCTTAGTCAGTCAGCAAGGCAATTTTTTGTGTTTACCAAGATCTCTCGATCTTCAAAGGATGTTGCAAAATTTTTAGTGGTAATCGAGTTCACTTGGTCATCAAAGGAATTCTTTTCTAATTAGTGTTTACCGAGCAAGGTTGGCCTAGTAAAGAATTTTGTTAATTTGAGGAATAAAGTTTGTTTATTTGAGCTGACTGTTGTAATGAGTGTTAATGTTTGTAATGATTATTAGTGATGACTTGAAAATGTGAATGGACAATTCAAATGGTATATATAGAAGGTCAAGTTGTGAATTAAAATAGTGTGCAAGTGAAAAAGAGATTTAAAGTGTGGACAAGTGTGAAGGAGGAAGAGTGTGTGGATGAGCGAACATGCAAATCATTTTGAAGGAAAGTGTGAGAAAATTTTGAAGGATGGTTAGATATCCTTGAGGAGTAGTAGAGATATATTTGATCAGGAAAGATCTAGTGAAGCAGAATAGAGATCTATAATCAGCAATTTAGTTGCATCATTATTCAAGTCATTTCATTGTTACACTCTTACCATTGTAGCAGTGATTTCAAAATCTCTTAACAGAGTTGGTTTAACAGCCATTTTGTAAATCCTCTAACAAGGTGATAGTTCTATTGAATTGTTTCAAAGACCTCTTACAAGGCCACTCCTAATAGGGTGATTAAATCCTCTAACAAGGTCACACCTAACAGTTTGTTTTGTAACCTTTAACCGGGGTGGCTCCTAATAGGGCTCACTTTAGAAGAGTGAAAAATAGTAACTAGTTACATTGGTGGTTTTTCCCATATTGGGTTTCCACGTTAAATCTGGTGTCTCTTGTGCTCATGTTATTTTCTTTATGCATGCATGTTAATCACTAATGAATACTTAAGAACAGTTATAATTAATACTCACTGCAATAACTGAGTTTTTAGCATTTCTCTATATGTTTACCGAGTGACAATAGTAAATGAATTAATAAGACATCTAAGGGATCTGTGGTAATATTTTTGTGGTTAACTGATTCAGCCCCCCCTCTCAGTTACTCCATCTATATTTCCAACAATTGGTATCAGAGCATTTGGTGCTTGCAGGAAGGGTTTCAAGGACCTAAGCTAAAGATCAGGATGTCTTACAAGAGATAAATTCCAAGGCTTAATAGAGATAACTTTTTAGCATGGCAAGGACTCATGAGACTTCATCTAGCTTCCATTGGTGATTCAGTATGCAAATATATTGATGAAGAATATAGAACTCCTACTGGCACATTAATTGTTGAAGACATTGCAGAGAAAAAGAACCATAACACCATGATGATAGACATTGCATCATCTCTCAGCTATGAAGAATTTGATGAGATCAAAGACTGCACAATTGCTTATGCAATGTGGAAGAAGCTAAAGAAAATTTATGGCAGTGATGACAATGTGAAGAGAGCCAAAGCAGAAAGCCTAAGAGGACAGTTTGATCAGATGAAAATGAGAGAAGATGAAAACATTGCAAAATATGTTGAAAGGATCAAGGCAAGTGTTAGTGCAATCAGAGCTTTTGGAGGAAAAATTGATGATGAAACTGTTATAAGTAAGGTTCTCAGAACATTACTTCCTATCTATGCAATAAGAGTATTTGCTATTCAGGAAAGAAGATGTGAAGAAAATCACAATATAACTTTGGATGCTTTAGTGGGAAGATTGACAGCCTTTGAGTTGGATAACTATGACAACTATGTTCCAACTTCCAAAAATGTTGAATTAGCATTTGAGGCCAAAAATTCACTTAAGAAGGGCAAGAAAATAAAGGACATCCAATCAGAGAGTGAAGAAGAATTAGAGGAAAGTTATGATAGTGATCTTGAAGTTATTGAAGCATTACTTGCAAAGAAATATACTAGAGGCAGAGGTAAATAAAAAGGTAAAACTCCCTTAATCTATTTTTCATGTGAAGAAAGTTGGTTATGGCACAAAAGGTTATGTCATGTAAATTTTGATAACATGGTGAAAATAAACAAATTCAAGAAAGTAAGAGGCATTCCTACTTTGAAGAAACCTGATGTTGGTCTATGCAAGAATTGTCAGATTGGTAAAATGGGAAAGACTAGCTTTAAAAGTAAAAACTATCAGTCTGAAGATATTTTGGAAATTGTGCATACTGATTTATGTGGACCTATTGGAATTGAGAGCTATACTAGAGATAAATTCTTTATTCTCTTTGTTGATGACTACTCTAGAATGATGACTGTTATGTATCTAAGAGAAAAGTCAGAAGCATTTGAGAAATTCAAATGGTATTTGGCAAGAGTAGAAAAGGAAATAGGGAAAAGAATGAAGTGCTTGAGATCAGACAGAGGTGGTGAATTCATCTCCCATGAATTCAATAATTTTTGCATTGAAAGAGGAATCAAATGATAGGTATCAGCCCCAAAAACTCTTGAGCAGAATGGAATAGCTAACAGGAGGAATAGATCTATCATGGATTGTGCAAGGACTCTAATGATTGAAAATAACATTGCTATGAAATACTGGAAGGAAGCTATTAGCACTGCAGTTCATATCTTAAACCGAGTATAGTTGAAGAAAGACACATTCAAAACTCCTTATGAGTTATGGTATGGCTATAAACCCAATGTAAGTTACCTAAAAGTATTTAGTAGTAAGTGTTACATCTTAAAAGAATCTAGAAAAGGCAAATTTGATGTGAAAAGTGATGAAGGAATATTCTTGGGATATTCCTGCAAAAGTAAGGCATATAGATGTTTGAATTTGTCTACTCACAAAATCATAGAAAGTGCACATGTGAAAGTTGATGAGTTTGCAGAAAAGATTGAAGAAGAAAGAAAAAAGGAACTAGAGGATTACAGGAGATTTGTTTACATTGAACCTGATACATTACCAGACACATCTATCAATAAGGAGACTGCATCTACCAAGCCCAGTATAGTAATCGAGTCACAAGAAGAAGTTCAAACCGAGTCACAAGGACCTGAGTCTCAGTCTGAAGCTACCGAGCCAATATCTACCGAGCCTAAGCAACCAGAACTTGAAGATGAAATTCAAGAAGATGATAATGTAACTCATTCAAGAGGCAAGGAACCTGTATTGGCCAAATATGTCAGGAGGCATCATACACCAAATCAGATTATTGGAAATAAATCAGATGGTACTATGACAAGAAGTAAACTAAAAGGTACATGTTTACTTGCTGATTTTGAACCTAGAAATGTCAAAGATGCATTGGAAAATGAAAGTTGGATTGAGGCTATGAATGAAGAAATAAAAAAAATAGAGAAGAACAAAACATGGACTCTTGTACCTAGGCCTAAAGATAAAAATGTAATTGGAACAAAATGGGTATTCAGGAATAAGTTGAATGAAGATGGTCAAGTATCAAGAAACAAAGCTAGATTGGTGTGTAAAGGATATTCTCAAGAAGAGGGCATAGATTATGGTGAGACTTTTTCTCCTGTTGTAAGATTAGAAGGTGTAAGAACTCTACTTGCATATGCAGCACATAAAGGATTTCAGGTATATCAAATGGATGTAAAATTTGCATTTCTCAATGGTATTCTTGATGAAGAAGTCTACATTGAGCAACCTAAAGGTTTTATTGATCTAGACAAAAGGAATATGGTCTACAAGTTACACAAAGCATTGTATGGTCTGAAACAAGCCCCTAGAGCATGGTATGAAAGATTACATAACTATCTTATTCAGATTGGTTTCAAAAGAGCTAATGATAACAGTAGTTTGTACATCAAGGAAGGACCAAATAACAAAATTGTTTTGGCAGAAATATTTGTGGATGATACTGTGTTTATAGGTAATGATGATCAATGCAAAGAATTTACAAAGAAAATGAATAAAGAATTTGAAATGTCTATGTTTGGTCAAATAAAGTTCTTTGTTGGTCTTCAAATTCAACAGAGCAAGAATGGTATCTACATTACTCAGTCTAAATACATCAAGGAAATACTTAAGAAGTTTGGTATGGAAGATGCAAAACTAGTTGGTACCCCCATGTGTACTAGACTGAAGCTTACCAAAGATGATGATTCAAAAGAAGTAGATCAGACCTTATAGAGATCAATGATTGGAAAATTACAGTATGTAGTTCATACAAGGCCTGATATTGCCTTAGCAGTTGGTATAGTAGCAAGATTCTCAGCAAAACCCAAAGAAAATCATATGATGGCAATCAAAAGAATCTTGAGATACTTGAAAGGAACTGAAGATTATGGCTTGTGGTATAAATTTGGATGCAATCTAGACTTAAAAGTGTTTACTGATGCTAATTGGGTAGGAAACATTGATGACAGAAAGAGTACAAGTGGTGGAGCATTCTTTCTTGGCAAGAGGTTGGTATCTTGGACCAGTAAAAAGCAAAATTGCACATCCCAATCCATAGCAGAAACAAAATATGTTGCTACAGTAGTAAACTGCTCTAATATTGTTTGGTTTAAATAGTTATTGGAAGGCATGAAGGTTGAGATCAAAGAATCAGTTGTTATATTTTGTGATAATACAAGTGCAATAAATATTTCAAAGAATCCAGTAATGCATTCCAAAACCAACCACATTGCTATAAAATATCACTTTGTCAGAGAATTGGTGTAGGACAAGGAAATCAGATTGGAATATATTCATACAAAAGAATAGATTATAGATATATTCACCAAGCCACTACCTAAGGATGCATTCTTGTATCTAAGAGGTAAGTTAGGGGTCATTCCCCTATCCGAGGCTCACTAAATAAAGTTTTAGTGTTGCATCAACCAAAGCATATTGAAGATCAGTCAGTTGATGCAGCTTAGTCAAGGAATCATTGTATATGAATCAGTAATCAAGGTACATTTCTATTCACCTGGTATGTGTTGTCTTTGGCATGTGTTGTCAAAGAGGGAGAGTTTGCTATCATATTTCAAGAAATTTCTTAAGATTTCTAAGAGGGAGAGTTTTCTTGGAGAGTTTGAGAAGTTAAGGAGATTTTTTCACAGAAAGAGAAGTTTGTTGATAGAGGGAGTTCTCATAGATGAGAATCAGAATGAAGCTAAGGATATGTTCCTTACTCTATGTTTTTTGTGAAATTTCATTGTGCTATGACATGTTGTGTTGACATCAGTGCCAAAGAGGGAGATTGTTGGATTAATTGTGTGTTGTCTTTGATGTCACACAAATGTCATATCACTTATAATGCTCAGTCAGTCAGCAAAGTAGTTCCCAGTGTCTACTGAGCTCAGTCGGTCAGCTAAGCGATTCCCAGTGTCTACCGAGCTCAGTTAGTTAGCAAGGCAGTTTTCTATGTTTACCAAGATCTCTCAGTCTTCAAAGGATGTTGTAGAATTTGCAGTGGTAACCGAGTTCACTCGGTCATCAAAGGAATTCTTTTCTGATTAGTTTTTACCAAGAAAGGTCGGCCCAATAAAGAATTTTGTTAATTTGAGGAATAAAGTTTGTTTATTCAAGCCAACTATTGTAATGAGTGTTAATGTTTGTAATGATTATTAGTGCTGACTTGACAATGTGAATGGACAATCTGAATGGTATATATAGAAGGTCAAGTTGTGAATTAAAATACTGTGCAAGTGAAAAAGAGAGTGAAAGTGTGGACAAGTGTGAAGGAGGAAGAGTGTGTGGATGAGCGAACATGCAAATCATTTTGAAGGAAAGTGTGAGCAAATTTTGAAGGATGGTTAGATATCCTTAAGGAGCAGTAGAGATATATTTGATCAGGAAGGATCTAGTGAAGCAGAATAGAGATCTGTAATCAGCAATTCAATTGCATCATTATTTAGGTCATTTCATTATTACTTTCTTACCATTGTAGTAGTGATTTCAAAATCTCTTAACAGAGTTGGTTTAACAACCATTTTGTAAATCCCCTAACAAGGTGACAGTTCTATTGAATTATTTCAAAGACCTCTTACAAGGCCACTCCTAACAGGGTGTTTAAATCCTCTAACAAGGTCACACCTAACAGTGTGTTTTGTAACCTTTAACCAAGTTGGCTCCTAACAGGGCTCACTTTAGAAGAGTGAAAAATAGTAACTAGTTACATTGGTGGTTTTTCCCATATTGGGTTTCCATGTTAAATTTGGTGTCTCTTGTGTTCATGTTATTTTCTTTATGCATGCATGTTAATCACTGATGAATACTTGAGAAAAGTTATAATTAATACTCACTGCAATAACAAAGTTTTCAACATTTCTCTGTATGTTTACTGAGTGACAGCAATAAATGAATTAATAAGACATCTAAGGGATCTATGGTAATTTTTTTGTGGTTAACTGATTCACCCCCCCACTCAGTTACTCCATCTATATTTCCAACACAAAACATCTATCAAAATTTATGAAACTATTGTCCTCACTATTCCATGTCATGCAAAGGTTCCACAATTGGACTAGCATATCTTCACCATCCTTCTATTTCATCAAATCCATCTCCTTTTCAAAATAGCTTGCACCTTTGAAGAGGAACATATACATCATGAAGGAATACCAGCAGAAAGGTTTGTCCACTTTAATTTTTTGGATCCCTACCAATCCACTATGAATTAGGTTAGCAATAAAAGGGGCATAGTCAAATGTAACTAATAAGTATGGGTGTAATATTTGGACTATCATGTACATTACATGCACTGGCATTCTCTCTTCAACATCTTCTCCAAAAATGTAACATAGTGACCAATATTCACCCCTTGCTCTCAAGTTAAAATATTTTGTTTTGAAGGGCTCCTGTGTACTTGGTCCCAAGGTGATCATTCCCCCAATCTTGTTCCAGAACTCCTTCACAGGACCACTTCTGACATAATCTCTCTGAGCATTGTACACTTGCTTCAACTCTTCAAATCCAATTTTTTCTATGTCATTTGAGGATTCACTTAGCCTAAAACCTCCTAATTTCTTCAATTGAGATGTTTATTAACATGTTTTCTTTTGCATCCCTAATTACCTTAGTAATCGGGTCATAGCTCTTTGCAATTTGAATCATCAAATATGCATCTATGAAAACATTAGGTACAATGAGTTTTCCCAAGTCAAATTTCCATACATTGGTAGTAGGAGGAGGGGCATTTATTTGAGTGAAACCTACTTTGAACAACCCTAGGCTAGTGATATCAGACATGCCACTTGCATTAATCATGCCAATTTTGGCATCCCTTATATAGTTACCCATATCATACAAGTTGTTTGCTACTTTTACCCTAGGGTTCTTTGGTACTAGACCTTTGGCTTTTACTATATCATTCATTGAGTGAGGTAATAGTTCTAACAAATCTTCATGCAAACCCCTCTCACTATAATCATCTTTACCAGTTAATTCCTTTCTTGGTGCCTTTCTAGGGTTTGTAATTCTTTATAGTTTATGCAAAAGAAATATGATAGAATTATGAAAATTCTAACGGGAACAAGAATTGCAAAGGTATTCACCAACCTTTTAAGAAATTCTCAGGAAATGACAACCAGCTCTACAAATTTCCTCACCCAGGCTTCTGCAAATTCTATCTCTTTGTGTTTCTAAGAATGCATGAATCTTCAGTATATTATCAATCAAAGACAATCTTTTCAATAGTTTACTCCACATGATCTAGCCATTACTTCTTTGAGAAATCAAACTATCATCACTCAATAGAAAAATTCAATTTCACACCAGTTTTGCTTCAGGTTTGATTTTGGATAGTCGATCCTCTTTAGAACATAATCTAACAGTTGTTGCATGATTGCAAGGCTTGAAAATATTCCTTGCAAACATATCACAATTGTTCGATCAAGATGTATCGACGGTAAACCCTTAATCACATCACCCAGAACCCACTTGACATGCTAGATTTATCGCTACCATTAGATCCTGTATCTAATGGTCAATGTTATTTCTCTTTTCTGAGTGGGATAAAGTAAGGCACCGTGGCCTTGATACTAGATCAAAGACTATCACATGATCGCAAGGCTTGAAAAGATTCCTTGTGAACATACGTCAACTATTAGATCCTTCATTCACTATTGATCCCTTAAGTAACTAACCCCACCTAGCTTGACCAATTAGAGGTGCCCACGTCACAATATCTGGCAAGCGGACATGCTATTTTTTTCTTATGGAGTGCCAGTCCCAATGATAGCTTCCACATCATCAAATACCGTAGCCAATCAAGAATGAACACTTGTGTACACCTGGCAGTGGACCCACCTTTTTTAAACACCTGGTAATAAAGCAAGATCAATGGTTGTCAGATGATCACAAGGCTTAAAAAGATTCCTTGCGAACATACAACAACTGTTTGATCAAGATTAAGATTCAAAGTTCATGTCTAATGCCAAAACATTAGGGAATAAAGTGTTTAGGACCTTAGGGAAATTAATAAAATCACTGGGGCCTTAGACTTAGGAAAATAAAAAGGGGCCTAGGTAAAAGAAATATTAGGAACATGACCCCACCTAGTGATAGAATTAAAACACATGTGCTTTAGGAACTTAAGTGACTTTGTAAAAAGTAACGCTCAAATATAACATAAAAGAGCGACTTAGGGTTTTCTCTTAAAAGAAAAGGAACTTAGGGTTTTTTCAAGCCTAGTTATTGAATTAGGGCTTCCTGGATTTGAATGAAAGCTCTAGTAATTTTATAAGTTTTTCTAGGTTTTTTGCAGAAAATTTCCTCAGTTTTAAAACAACTAGCAAATATCTCAATTTGTAAAAGATGCAAAATTTTATGCTTAAAAAATGAGGTGCCAACACTCTGTAAGAGACTTTCAGTTAGATTTTTGGAATCAATAAAAGGAAAATATTTACTATTATAAGTATGTTGTTTATATCAATAAATTAGTCTCTATTGGGATATCTTAAATTGAGCAGAACTCTTTATTGAAGTGTCTCTTTCATTTTAGCCTTAGCTTTAAATCTTGCCATTTATTTGTGAATGTGCTATGAATTGAAGTCTGTGAGCTTTAGTGAATTGGTATATTTCTCAAATTCCAGTAATTAAGACATCTTTATGTGTAGATTATTGCATGTGCCTTATTTAATTTCTGGTTAAAAGTATGATGTTAGCAAGATGCAATTCTGATTTTTCAAAATTCATTGAAAAATCATATTGGGAGTTGTACCGTAATTCAGAGGATTAAAACCATCCAGTTTTAATCCAACTGTTAGTAAGAGATTAGTTTTTTCTTGAAGGGCTACAAAGTAAAGAAATAGAAATATAATAAAGAGACAAATCCATTTACTAACACATTCACAAATCTAAGACCTTCCTAGACTAAAAAAAATGATTATCTTCCTATATTCATTAGGGTTTCCCTTTTTTATATCATTAGGGTTTCTTTTGCATACCACATTCAGGGTTTTCTTTTCCTTTTGCATACCTTATTTAGGGATTCCTTTTGCATACATCATTTAGGGTTTCCTCTTTGCATACATTATTAGGGTTAACCTTGCACATTCTAAAATTTCTAAAAAATCTGAAAAGATAGGTTGCATTTCCTAGGGTTTGACATTCTACCTTTACGATTATCTTTAGAAACTAGAGGGTTCACTTTTTGGCCATTTTCATAATGATTTTTAGAATGATTTTGACCTCCTACAAACCAATTATCTTTTTTTCATGATCAATGCTTGGTCAAGAAAATTCTCCTAATTACTTAGACCTTGTCTCCTAAAGTTATATCCTCAACATTTCAAAAAAAATCCTTTTTAGGCCTCTTTGTTCATACCTTAGTCTTTATTTTAGTATTTTTGCAAATATTTGAAGTCATAACTAGTCTTCATAATCATAATTTTGTATATTGAATTTTCCTTAGTCTTGCAATCCCAAAACAATTAGAGTTGTACCTAGTCATCATAATCATAATTTTGCATATTGCATTTTTCTTAGTCTTGCATTCCCCAAAATAAAAAATCCCAAAAATATTAGAGTCCTACGTAATCTTCATAATCATCCTTTTTCATATTACATTTACATTAGTCTTGCATTCCCAAAAATAAAAACCCCCCCAAATATTAGTGTCTTACCTAGTTGTCATAATTAACATTTTTTTCTTTTTGCATATTCATAGTCTCATTCCTAGGTTGTATCCTTAGAGTTACTTGCATATTCCAATCACATGATAAAAAAAGAACAAAGGTCAAATGGATCCCAAAAATGATCCTAACTTTAACCCGACCACAACATAGAATTTTGATCCATGGAGTTTAGCACACTAGGAACCTCACGACATTCCCACATGGGAAGAACACCATTACCCCCTTTACCATTTCCAAGAGATGAATATTCAACTAAAAACATTAGGGCACAATGCACCCCAAAGAAAATTGAAAATGCACCGCAAGACCCTAGAATCATGGCTATTATGGATGCATTATTGTTTGCAGATCCTAATCAATACTTTTACTTTCTTGCATAAAATAGAGAAAAATTACCTATAGCATTTGACACTTCTACTATTATAGAATAAGTGAAATAAAACCAAACACATTCAATATGGACTACTCATGAGACTACATCTTCTTAGACATCTCTGAGTATTCCCTCTAGTAGTGTGTCTCACAATGCTATACATGTCACAACCACTACAACGTCATTTGGAACTCAATATAACAACTAGATCTTTGCTAGAAATCCACTGAAAATGAGTGTTAACACAAGTAACAATGTGTCCTCACTTGTGTCACAATCCAATTTTACTATAAATATTCAATCTATACTAGCAAGTACCACAAATTCTATCCCAAAAACAAGTTAGATGAACACTTCTAATTTATGAGGACCTATAAACAATCAAACCAACATAGTCTCCCAAGGTGTTAATGCAAATAAAAATAATCACATTTTTACCTCACAAGGATTACCCCCTACCAAGGTCCATGAATCATACTTCAAGGTGCTCCCCCTAATCAATAATTAAATAGTCAAAATTACAGGGTATCAACAAACCCAAGTGGACATAATGGTACAACAAGTCCCTTTGTAACGAATTACCCAATATTTAACTATTTTGTGCCACCTCAAGTTGTATCACCATCATATGTGTCCACATACAACCAAAATCCTTTGTAGCAAATAAAATACACATACAATCAAGCACCACCCTATCAGAGTGGTAATCCTTTTATGGATCCAAATTTGGGAATTAGTTCACATGTCCCTATTAGGAATAATAGTCCACAATACAACTGAGAGGGGGGGTGAATCCATTGTATAGAAGATTATTAAACTTCAAACTTTAAGTAGAAGCAATATCAGATCCAATGAACACAATAAATCTCAACACAATAACATAATATTTTGGTCACGGGGAAACCTTGTTAAAGGTAAAAAAAACCCGGTGGGAATTAGCACCCACAAATGATGTACTAAGAGTATAGTTATCCTTGTTAGAAGATATAGCCCTATTAGGAGCTTATTGAAACATTACAGTACACAGTCCTTGTTAGAGGATAGACCCTATTAAGATTCAAGAAGAAAGGGAGGGCTCACTACCCAAAGAAGGTTAAATCCACCTTCAAAACTCACTATTCACAACACAAGTGTATATGAGGAAATACACAATCCATTTGAACTATTTGCCAGCAACACTCTTTGCTTGATCAATTCCAATGAAATTCAACAACAATCCTCTACTGGACATACAACAGACACAAGATCTTAGCTTTCACAACCTCTTCATAACATCCTCTTCACATCCATATCTTTTCTAGAGAAAAGACCTTTCATTTATACCCTATTACAATTCTCATAAATGGGTCAGCCCATGAGGCTTTCTTAATTACAAACAATTACATAAACCCTTGCTAAGATACACACGATATCTAAAATAAGTATACAATGATCATATTATAACAATTAAGGACCGACATCCTTAATTCAAGTTCACCATCCATCATACACGCTACATCTCTATAGTTGGCTTCCAAATTGGTCACCTCCAGAACACATGTCATAGCTAACATCACCAAGCATTCCATACCTTACACTGACCAGTGAACATCCTTCAGTACCTTGTCTATCATCCTTCAAGCTCGCATGCCTTGAATCCATATCATCTAGAAGATATACCTATTAGAAATAGGAAATACTGAGAGGGGGGGGTGAATCAGTATTTCACAAACTTTTTCATTTTCCCACTTATGGATATAACAGATTACTTTAGTGCATACAAAGATTATCAAGCTGATTAACAAACATAGCAGTAAATAGAAAGAACTCATAACACATGATATGTTCTCGAGGAAACCCTGGCCAAGGGAAAACCCTGGTGGAGATGGTACCCACAAAGATCACTAATCAAAAGTATCCTGTTAGGGATATTGGACCTTGTTAGGAGTCAATTTATAATATATATTCGATTTGTCCTAGTTAAAGGACTTTAGGCCTTGTTAGAAGCCTTAACCCTGTTATGAGTTAGATTACAAAACCTAATCACCAACTGAGCTCACTACCCAAATAGGTAATACAAAATGTTTCTGATTGTAGTATGGTACTACTTACAACTTCACATCAATAGCCTTTGCTACTATCACAATATGCAACTATCACAAGTTATTTTTTCTTTCTTTTTATAGATCACATACACATTTTCATTACATTTCAAGTATGCCTAATATATGAGTTATTAGAGATAATAACTTTACATGGTCAGCTTCCAAAATCTTTATCCAAGAGAAAACATCTAGGATGTCATCCCTTCATAATGTTAAGTCATTATTTTGACAAGAAAAAATAATCCCTTAACTCTTTCGCTAATACTGTCTCCAAAATTGTTTTGTCTACAAAAACTATCTTCTGTAAACTTTGAATAACTTTTTCTGTACCACTCCAAACTTTATGTGCACTGAGATGGGGTATCCTCACACTTTTTAGAAGCTTCATTTAACTACACAAACAAAAATATTTCTCTAGTGGATGTCGCCAATTAAATCTTCATCGGGTGCTCTGTCAGGATCACTGTATCCATACTTAGACAATTTCTTCCTTCAACTTGCCATACTTGCATTCCAAATTCTACACTCTCAATAGAGATCATATGTTTCCATAATGAAAACATCTATGCATCCACATTAGCCAAATTGCCAACAATCTCTCCCTTTGTCATTGGTGGCAACATATGGGAAAATTGGCTAAGTGTGCAAACAAATCTTCAAAGTATTTACACAAAATTGTGGCCAAAAGTTATACAACACATATACAATATTGTACTCCATAGAGTAGCTACCCCTATGAGTATCCTTCCTCAACATATATTCAATTTTCTGCTATCTCTCCCCCTTTGACAACAATGACAAAGATAGGGTGTACAAAAATTTCAAAAAAAACAAAACTTGATACCTTGTTATCAGCTATTGCAAAACCGGTAGGCTTGCAACACAGTCACCAAACTCTGACTTCCATGATTCAAAATATTTCTCCCATATCTTCTTGATGGATTCAACAACATTGAGTAGAGTACTCAATCCGTATGCTACTATCTGACAAGCTTGCAGGGAATTAAAGCTAAACTTCTTAAAAGATGTCTTTGCTGAAAGACACTGCTCAATTTGGTCTTCAACAATTAAGGTCTTGATTGAGATATGCTCTCTCAAGATGTTAATCCTGAGCATCTTTCTATTCTTCTCCTCTGCTAACATTCTAATTTCATCATTTAACTTCCTTATGTTCTTCTCTACAGAACTTATCTTTACATTTGGGCTTGACAAGGTGTTTGTTTCAGCTGTAATTGCATCTATCTTCTCTCTGATCTTCTTATCTTCTTTAGCTATTAGGATTTCTGATTTTTTGCATTGTATATACAAACTCTTTCCAGTCTCAAAATGTTTCCTCAAATTCTTTATGCATACATCCAAATTACCAATATCATTTCGAATATTTACACTTAAATTTTGTTGCATTTCTGCTTCAAAGTCTTCCTGAACTTTTATTCTAGCAATATCCTTTAAGTTAGAAAATTCAGAGTCAAAAGAGTTTATTACTATTTTAGCTTTCTCAAGTGGATCTGATTTAGATACCTTAGTGCTGATCACACTCTCAAGTTTCTCTGTCAAAACTCTAACTTTGCCTTCAAGGTCCTTCACCTTCTTATTCTTTCCAATAATTTTATTAAGAGATGTGATGAACTCAAGCTGATCATCATCTTCAACTTCTTTTCCAAGGTCTTCAAAAATTGAACCAATTTGTCTCTTCTTATTGTCAGGTGCACTAGGGGTAGTGACCTCTATCAAAATTTGTTTACCTTTAACTGTCTATTCTACTGAAACTGATTCTAATACTGTTGGTGCTTCCACTACCTCTGTATCCTTTTCTAATTATGTAATCTTCTCTTGCTCTTCTAAAGCCAAATTGTCAACAATGTTTCCTAGATCATGAAATACTACATCATCTGACTCTAGTGTCACTTTGGTTCCTTCAATGTCCATTGATTCTTTGCCAATATTGATATGTGAAGAAGATGGGACTTCTTCAATACCAACTTCCTCTGCATGCGGTTTCTCTGATTGCTTTTGCTGAGGGTCTGATTCAACATGCTTTCCTACAACTATATCTACAAGAACTTGCATTACTACTTGCTCTGTCTCTTTCTGTACTTCCTCATTTTTGCCTCCCATTATAAGGATTGTTCTTCTCTTAGTTCTCAATAAAGTTCCAAGAGACTTCAAGAATCTCTTCAAATGATCTTCATCCTCAACTTCACAGAACTGTCTGATTACATGTCCTCTCATCTTTATGTCCTCTTCTTGTGCTCTCTATTTTCTATTCACAAGTCTGTTATACAAATCTTCTAGGATCTTACCATGAATAGTGCTAAGTTTCTTATCTATCACAATCATATGTCTAATCATTGCATTTTCAAAATTCAATCTGTCAAATGATCCATATAGATCATAGAATTTATTCAACTTAGTGAAGTCTCCATGCTTCAATATATCTTCATTAACTCTTTCAATTCTTGGTTTCCAAGTTTTCTTCTTAATTGAAACTACATCATCATCTTTAATTACTGCTACATTTCTTGGTACAGGTGGTACAATCACTTTCTGTCTCTTGCCGGGTCCTATTGCACTCACTTTTACTCTTTTGCTAGGAATAGGAGAAAAATATTTATCTCCTTCATCTTTTTTAGGTACTTCAACTTTTACCTTTACTGCAATAGGATCAACAGGGTCTGCACTAGATGCCTCAGGTGGAACTACAAGATTTTCACTTTGCTTCAAGGCTTCTGCAGTCTTCTTAGCTATGTCAAACTCATGACTTGACATACCTGATTCTTTCAGTATTTTCTTCATAGTAGATTCAACTCTCTTACTAGATTGCTTCTTTTCTCTCAAACTTATTGCAGAGTTGAAATTCTCTTCATAGGTACCAAACCTATTTGCATGACCATCCAACTCACACTTTAACAGTCTATTCACTTATCCTACTATTTTTGCTTCAGATATTTCATAGCCAAGAGGGTCTATGAATTCCATTCTAGGCTCAACTGCTTCAATGTAGGTGAAATTAGTGTCTACCATAAAACAAATGTCATCTTTATGCTTTTCAACTAAGGATTGAGGAATCCTTGATTTGTTCTTAACAATATTATGAAAAGTCTTCAATACAAGCTTCACACTATCATTGACTTTATAAAAAAGGTGCTTCATGTAGACTGAGTTTATTCTTTCCATTGTGTTCACATTGTCACTCCAATCAACTATGTAAGGAAATCTTCTCAAAATATGGAAAAACATATAGGTTATCAGAGATGAAAACCTAAACTGTGTGTACTTAGCCTTCTTAATCTTTTCTAAGTTCTCAAATAATTGAATTTTCAAAATTTCACATAGGTCTACTTGTTTCTTCTCAATACACATAAGATAAGCTACATGAACCATTTGTGTAGCCATGTCATCTTCCCTTGAACTACCACAAAATTTAGTTGTTAGGATCTTGCAAAGGTACCTAACATCATCTTGCTTAATCTTACTTATCGCAATTCCTCTAACATTATAACTAGATCCAGTGTTGTCTAAAACAATCTTTCTCATGTTCTTTTCATTCAGTGGAATCTCTCCAACTTTTGATAATCCAATAACATCATGAATTAGGTCGGCAGTTATATCAATAACTCTATCCTCCATCCAGAATTTCCCATTGTGGATTCTACTTAAAATGATCTTGGTACATTCCTCATCATTAAATTCATACTTCATGGAATATTTGATAATTTCATTGTTCTCTAGGTGCCCATAAGCTAGTTTAACTAACATGTCTTGATTATAAAATTTCCTATAATCATCACTAAAATTTGCATCTCCCAAAGTTTCAAACTTGCAACCTAAATATCCTTTAACATTCTCAATGTGCAATACTTCATCTGGTACGGATGATAGTGCTAGACTATTATCAATTTTAGCTAATTCTACTGGTTCTTTCTTAATCTTAGGTCTATTCTTATCCTTAACATTATGAACCATAGAAGTATCCATCTTATCAATTGACTAAAGATCAAAAAATACCTCAACTTTGCAAATCTAGGGTTTCAGTATGATCGTCGCTGCAAACTACTTCCAAACTTCTTCAAATTGTCCTCAACTCACTTTTTCTTCTTTCAAATCTCTTTTCAATCACTTTGTAATCATGATAACTTCAATTTTGACCTTATAACACTTCACATTAACTCGATCTGACATCGCATTCATTCATTTTGCCACTAAAACCTCAAAAAGCTGATTCTGCAAACCTGCAACCATAAAACTTTTTGCGACCTCGCAAAACACAATATATTTTTTTGTGCACTTAACCATAGCATTATTACAACATAATAAACCTATATCTAACTGCACAAAACTTAACTCATTCAAATTCCTAATCTACACTAATCCTAAGTCCTAAACTACAGAAACTTACACAATTTAAGTACTTAAAGAAGGGTCAGGTAAAGATTCATCCTTACCATTAGTTACATTACCTTCCTGACTACTTTCAGTGTTGAATATACCTCCTTGATCTGTGCCTTTATTAAATTTTACTTCATCTTTATTGCTACAACAACCTTTCTCTTTGTTTCCTGCATTTTCATTCCTTCTTGCATTGTTCCTAGGATTAGGGTTATGATGATAACCTCCATTGTTCATTCTGCAAAATCTTGTTGAGTGTCCAAACTTGTTGCATATCTGACAAATGATTCCATTGTTTCCAAATATCTATCCTTGTTGGTTAATCTGTGACCTGCAATTTTTAGCAATATGTCCTACTTTGTTGCATCTAAAACATACTACCACTTTTATTTGATTCATTTCTTCAATAGATTTCTTATCTGCATTGTTAGTATTCCCAATCATTCTATCATAATTATTCAAAATTACTTTAGGTCTTCTACATTTGTTAGCTCTGTGTCCAAAACTATGACAATTATAACAATGTCCATTAAGAGGTTTAAATTGCTTACCTGTGCAATCTCTCTTCATGTGTCCAATAGTATTACAAGAAAAACATCTACCTTTGAATTCTCTTTGCATACCTTTAGATGATTCTTCCTGTTTTGATTCTTCTTGCTTTGATTCTTCTTTTTCTCTAGGTGGTTCTTCTTTAGGTGGATCTTCCAATGTGTTCTCATCTAGCTTTATTTCCTCCACACTTTCAGATGTCTTTAGATCTGGCTTCTTACTTTCATGGATTGTTCTAAACATACTAAATCCAAATCCAGTCCTATCAAAGAATGGTTCTTCAAAAGAAATTTGTTTTCCAGTCTTATCACTATTTGAATATAGCCTTTCAAGTTGTTGTTTAGATTGAGTTAATTCACCTTTCACAATTTTATTATACTTCTCAAGTTCCACATACTGCACTTTTACTTTTTTAGATTCGGATGTTTCCTTTTCAAGTCTTGATCTCAGATCTTCATTCTCAATTTTTAATTTTTCATTATCAGATCTCAAATTTCCATCTTTCATACTAAGTTTCAGATTTACTATCTTCAACTCATGCTTAAGGATCTCATTTTATTTTTCTAATTCATCACAATCTTCAACAAGCATATCAGATTTCTTTTCAGATTTCAGATCTTCAATCTTACCTTTTAATTTGTCAATAACATTCTTTGCATCTTCATATTTTCTTTTTAAGGATTTTCTTTCCTCAGTAAGCATATCAATCTGTTCAAGAGCTTCTTCAAGATTCTTCTGAAGTTGATCCATATCCATAGAGATCTTACTCAAGCTGCTAAGCTTTCCTTGAATGTTCCTTCTCCGAGTAACTGTGCTCTGATACCAATTGTTAGAAATAGGAAATACTGAGGGGGGGGGGGTGAATCAGTATTTCGCAAACTTTTTCTTTTGCCCACTTATGGATATAATAGATTACTTTAGTGCATACAAAGATTATCAAGCTGATTAACAAACATAGCAGTAAATGGAAATAACTCATAACACATGATATGTTCTCGAGGAAACCTTGGCCAAGGGAAAACCCCAGTGGAGATGGTACCCACAAATATCACTAATCAAAAGTATCTTGTTAGGGATATTGGACCCTGTTAGGAGTCAATTTACAATATATAGTAGGTCTATCCTGGTTAAAGGACTTTAGGCCTTCTTAGAAGCCTTAACCCTGTTAGGAGTTAGATTACAAAACCTGATCACCAACTGAGCTCACTACCCAAACAGGTAATACAAAATGTTTCTGACTGTAGTATGAATAGCCTTTGCTACTATCACAATATACAACTATCGCAAGTTATCTTTTCTTTCTTTTTACAGATCACATACACATTTTCATTACATTTCAAGTATGCCTAATATATGAGTTATTAGAGCTAATAACTTTACATGGTTGGCTTCCAAAATCTTTATCCAAGAGAAAACATCTAGGATGTCATCCCTTCATAATTTTAAGCCATTATTTTGACAAGCAAAAATAATCCCTTAACTCTTTCGCTAATACTGTCTCCAAAACTGTTCTGTCTACAAAAACTATCTTCGGTAAACTTTGAATAACTTTGTTCGTACTACTCCAAACTTTATGTGCACTGAGATGGGGTATCCTCATACTCTTTAGAAGCTTTAGTTAACTACACAAAAAAAAATATTGCTCCAGTGGACGTCGCCAACTAAATCTTCATCGGGTGTTCTATCAGGATCATTGTATCCATACTTAGACAATTTCTTCCTTCAACTTGCCATACTTGCATTCCAGATTCTGCGCTCTCAATAGAGATCATATGTTGCCATAATGACAACATCTATGCATCCACATTAGCCAAATTTCCAACAATACTAGAAACACAAAGACTAACTCTGGCATTTCTCATTGTCACTGTCCAATGACCAGTCTTCACTAAAACATCTATAAATCATCCAGTATGAAAAATTACATGATGCAATCTTGGATAGAAGATCACAACATCTTCCTGAACTCTCATCTAACTTTGCAACATCTAAAATATCCATACAGTGTTCTTACACTATGGTAATCAGCCTGATCTCCTCATAGAAACATATGTTGATGGGTAAAAGTACAAAGCTGTGTCACACTTTTATAAAGGAAAAGGTCAACACACAAAATTTTTAACTTTAACGACATAAAAATGACATTTATGTTTAAAATTTGGAGATGATGTAAACTAATGAAATGTGTAAAAGTGGATGAAGTTTATGCCTATAATTTTTTTAATTTTTTTTGAACAAGAATTCACATAGTTTGTAAATTTTTGAAGTCCATTTTTTACTTGCTGAAAAATGCTAAAAAATGAGGATCTTGTCCGCACCAAAAAAGTATATGCAAATAATCTTTTTTTCCTTTGATTTCAAAATATGTCATAGATAAAATGTACAGCTAGTGCAAAAAAGAAGAAAAATTAGTTTTCAATTTATATTTTCTCTGTTATAACTAATCAAAGTCGAACATACCTGAAATCGATAGTTTTCATCTCACGTCAAATTTCCCCTATCAAATCTACACCATTCAGAAAATAAATTACACACTCTTAAAGATAACTCTCTCCTCTAGTGTTAAATACAAATTTTCAATTTTTTTGATAAGCTTTACTATTTTTTTCTATTTTTGAAGCATCTTGTTCTCGAATGTTAAAATACCTACTTGCAATATTTTGAAATTATAATATATTAGATCTACTTAAAATACTATAAAAATTATATAATGATAATCTTGACTCTATGCTCTAAAAAAGGGTATTTTTATATTTGTAAAAAAATATCATTAAAAATAGTAAGAGTTATTGAAACATCATTTTTCTGAAATAATTTTATTTCTTTAGTAATTGTTATAAAACATGCATTTAATAGATATTTCCAATTGGAAAAGGTGAAGAACTTATCTAACTTACTAGAATGAATCTAGCTAGACCATATGTTTGATAAAAAATAATTTTAGTTATAAATACTCAAATTCAGCTGTGCTGATAAGTTGTCCTGAAACGTGACACAACTTTGTGCTTTTACCCTGACATCAGTGACAAAACATAGATGACAACAGTATGAGTGCCCATTTAGTAACATAGTGATTAAACATATTAAATGTCTCGATCACCTTTTCATACATTATAAATATCCAACAATCTCCTCCTTTGGCATTGATGTCAACATATGGGAAAATCCATCATCCCCAAAGTTATGTCAATCCAAAGTTCTGCAACCAAGCAATACTACATATAGTCTCCCGTACAGTAGGGATTTTCTCATAGCAACACTTCCCCTTTGACAACAATGGAAAAGGGTGCCACGAGTCTTCAACTGCCTTCATAGATAAAATTTCTTCCACGATCACCCCCCTAAGGAGTAGATCCATATATCGAGTCCAAATTATGATAAGGCCGTGTAAACCTCTGGACTAATGCATCTATACATCATTTAATTCTGACTAGGAGGGGCCTGAACCCCAAGCATACCTATGAGATATTCAAAGGTATCTTTTGGTAGTGGCTTTGTGAAGATGTCTACAATATTCTCTTTTTTACTAATATATTCTAATTTGATTTCATTTTCTGCCACCTTGTCTCTCAAGAAGTGATACTTGATAGAAATATGTTTAGTTTTGGAGTGCATCACTGGATTCTTTGACATATTCACTGTACTGGTGTTATCACAATGGATAACCACAGGCTCAAAAAAATTTATTCCAATGTTTGTTAGCATTTGTTTCATCCAAACAATCTGAGTGCAATTTATAGCAGCGACAACATACTCTATTTCAATAGTAGATTGTGCTATACAATCTTGTTTCTTACTTAGCCAAGAGACCAAATTTTTCCCAAGGAAAAATGCACCACCACTAGTTCTTTTTATGTCATCAATATTTCTTGCCCAATCAGTGTTAGTATAAGGATGAAGTTTAAAGCTATCATTTCTATCATACCATAGGCCATAGTCTATGGTTCCTCTTAGATACCTAAGTATCATTTTCACAGTAGCTAGATGAGTTTCTTTAGGTTATGCCTAATATCTAGCCATAATTCCAACAATGTTAGCAATATCTGGTCTGGTGTGGTTGAGATATTGTAATCATCCAACCATTGATTTGTACAAGGTCTGAAAAACACACTTTGAGTCATCATCAATTGTTAGTTTATTACTAGTCACCATAGGTGTTCCTACTGGTTTACAATCTTGCATTCCAAACTCCTTTAGCATTTCTTTGAGATACTTAGTCTGAGAAATAAAAACACCATTCTCATTTTGAGTTATTTGCAATACAAGAAATAATTTCATTTCACCTATCATCAACATTTCAAATTAACTTTCCATTTCCTTAGAAAATCTATTACATAGATCCTCATTACCTCCAAAGATAATATCATCAACAAAGAGTTATATTATCAAGATTCCATCTTCACTAGTTCTTAAGTACAAATTACTGTTAGCATTACCTTTTTTGAATCCGAGCTAAAGTAGGTACTTGTCTATCCTTGCATACCAAGCTCTTGGAGCTTGCTTTAGCCCATACAGAGATTTCTTCAGCTTGCACACCATGTCTCTATCTTCACATAGAGGAAATCCATCAGGTTGTTCTATATATACTTCTTCATCAAGATCCCCATTCAGAAATGTAGATTTCACATCCATCTGATATATCTTGAAGTTCTTATGTGCAACATAAGACAAGAACAATCTTACTGCCTCTATCCTAGCAACATGAGAAAATGTTTCTTCAAAGTCTATGCCTTCTTGCTGTGAATATCCCTTACACACTAGTCTTTCTTTGTTTCTTACAATAATTCCTTCTTCATTCATTTTGTTTCTAAAAACCCATTTTGTTCCTATTACATTTTTGTTTTTAGGCCTAGGAACCAATTCCCAAGTATTATTCTTATTTATCTGATCTAACTCTTCTTTCATAGCATTTATCCAAGATTCATCTCTACATGATTCATCTTTAGTTTTTGGTTCAACTTGAGAAATCAAACAAATTTCTTCTCTAACCTTTGATCTAGATAACACTCCTTGACTGGTTTTGATTTGATCTTCAGGATGGTTATTATTTACATACCTCGGTGTTTTAGGACCCTCAGTAGCCTCACTTGTGTCAGCACCATAAGTTCCTTTTTCACATTTTGTCTCAAGTAGTTCTTCTTCTAGAGCAACAGTGGCTCCTTTGATCTTGAGAATTTGGTTACTGTCATATATTATTTCTTGTATCTGAAACTTTTAATCTATCCTTACATTATTACTCTCAATCATTTTCCTCAATCTGAGATTGAAACATTTATAGGCCTTTGTCTTAATAGAGTAACCAAGAAATATTGCTTCATCACTTCTAGCATCACAATTTCCTATCTCATCATCTCTCTTGATATAACACTTGCTACCAAATATTCTAAAATATTTTATAGTAGGACTATGATCAAACCATAATTCATAAGGAGTCTTACTTGTACCTTCTCTAATTTGAATTATGTTCAATGTATACACAGTTGTTCCAATGGCCTCTCTCCAATGTACATGAGATACATTTCCTTCAAGAAACATTTTCCTAGTAGCATCAAGTATAGTCATGTTCCTTCGCTCTGTTATCCCATTATGTTGTGGAGTTCTAGGAGTAGAAGTCTATCTCTTTATTCCATGCTCTTCGTAGTATAAATTGAATAAGTCTGAAGTAAACTCTCCAAATTTGTCTGACCTTAAACACTTAATCTTTAAACCTGATCCATTCTCTACTTTTACTTTGAACAACTTGAATTTATCAAATGCTTATGATTTTTCCTTCAAATAAGTAACCCACATCATTCTAGAGAAGTCATCAATGAAGAGTATGAAATACCTCTCACCATAGTATGATTTTGTCCTTGTAAGTCCACATAGGTCTATGTGTACCAGCTCCAACTTCTCACTTGATGTATATGCTTTACTTTTGTGACTACTTCTGGTCTTCTTTTCCATGACACACTCTCTGCAAATAGTGTTAGATGGTTTCATAATATTTGACAAATCTCTTACTGCATTAGTCATACTTGCCTTTACAATGTTATCAAAATTCATATGACAAAATCTCCTATGCCATAACCAATTGTCATCAACCTTCACAACAAAACAAGTGGCTCTAGATGTATTTAATTCAAATACATTACCTCTAGATTTAGTACCAATTCCAATCATCTTACCTTCCTTACTTTTGATAAAACATTTACCATTGACAAAGCTTAATTGAAACTCTTTATCCATTAACTATCCAACAATCAACAAGTTATGTTTCAATCCTTCAACAAGCAACACATTATTTGTATTAGTCTTTCCATCCAAAGTAATAGATCCTCTTCCTATGATAGATTTAGGAAGATTGTCCCCAAACCTCAAAACACCACCATGATACCTTTCTAACTTAACAAACTTATTTTTATCTCCAATCATATGATGAGAACAACCACTATCTATTATCCATTGATTTTTCTTGTCAACATGAGATACTAGAGCTTTTTCCTCATGCACTGGCTCATCTCTAATATAAAAAAATCCAATCTCTTCATAATCTAAATCATCATCATCAAAAATTCCTTCTCTAGGATAATAACATTCTTTATCCCTTCAAATCTTAGCAAAATTAGGTTTGTACTTAGGAACTCTTGTAGGACATCTAGATGTGAAATGACCTACCTTATTGCATGAAAAACATTTTAAGGGTAACTTGCCTTCAAATTTTA
Source organism: Chamaecyparis obtusa (assembly GCA_027943335.1). Classification (NCBI taxonomy): domain Eukaryota; kingdom Viridiplantae; phylum Streptophyta; class Pinopsida; order Cupressales; family Cupressaceae; genus Chamaecyparis; species Chamaecyparis obtusa. The sequence continues at coordinate 994,175 of BSBK01001087.1, read as the reverse complement.
CCTTACCTCTCTTTTCTCTTCTAGCAATCAATGCAACAAGTTCATCCATCTTTCTTTCTTCTACCATTATTTGTTCCCATTCCTCAACATACTCCCCAAGCTCTTCTTTTAGATCTTCACTACTGGTGCTTGGAAGTGTAGATAATTTCTTGTGTGTAGATGCCTTAAATATAGAGTCAACTTTAGGTATAGATTCTGTTAGCACTTGCAAAAATTTTCATGGCTACATTTTCTTTCCCCTGGCCTCTGCAAGTATTTTTCATGTTTTTGGCTAAACCCTTGCAAAAATTCAAACACTAGCCGTTGCCAGCTAAACCCTTTGTCTTTCCTTGGCCCTGCTCTTTTTTGACGTTACCTTTTTGGCTCGCTTAGGCCCCAATTTCCCATGTGCTTAAATTTTTAAGACCTCTTCACATGTTAAACAGCTAATCACATGATTGCATAGACTATTTTCGGTCTATGCGACCATGTGATTAATATTTCTGTCAGGTCCCCTTTCCTAAGTTCTTCCTAGGCCTAGCGGTAAATATTTCCTAAGTCACGAGCTTTAATTTTTCCTATGTTTCAGCTTGCTTTATTTCTTGGGCCCGGTCTCTGACACCATTTCAATCCGACGGCCATTGATCTTATCTTTGTGACATGACATTTCAAATTGTGGGTCCAGGGTGACACCTAAGCACAGTTGGCTTTTCCTCATTGGCCGATGGATTTAATCAAAGTAGCATCAGTGGGCCTAGGTGGGGTCATGTTGTTAGTTGCCTAAGGATCATGTGGTTGTCGCATGATCACATGGAATATTCCATCCCCTTGCGATCATGAGACGACCGTTGATTTTGAATCTTTCTTGGATGTATCTATGGGACTTGGTTGCTAGTGTGTCTGTCAGAGGGGTCCTGATGTGTCAAGACCATTGATGGTCAGTGTATGTTCTTAAGGCCTTTTTTTAACACATGCGATCTTGCACCAGTTGTTTAATTAGATGCCAAAGGTTTGTGGGTCCTGTCAGTCATGACTGGGTGTGGATCAATGAATGGTTTAGTCACATGTGGCATCAAACAGACCTAGGTGGGGTCTGAGGTTTGGCGGAGTTGTAAAATCTAGTGATTGTGTGAATGGTAGTCAAGAAGTCACTAAGTTGTTTAGCAAAAGTGGGAAATGTTTAGTGAATTGGCAAAGGTCCTTTGTCACCAATTCGCTAAGTCTGGTGGGGCCACTTTTAGAGGAAGATCTTAAAGCCGTGAAGGAGGTTTGATTAGAGAGCTATGTTTTAAAGTTGGTCTTAGTTTGAATGTGGGTTGTCATTCTCTACAGGTGCCAAGGATTTAGCCGTTGTGGTTCAAATTCAAAAATTTTCTGAGAACTTCCAGCGACTAGAAAGTACCAAATTTATGGAATTCATTGCAGAAATGACCCTGTTTGGTGAGATATGACTAGTTTTCCATTTGCGGTGTGGTCCAAGGTGTTGTTGGATTGTTTGCAGAGCTTGTACCATTTCAGTTGTGTGCTCAAGGCTTGTTGTAGGGTGTCCTTTTGAGCCCAGTTTTGTGATCTCCTATACTTGCAGAGAAGAATTTCATGACTGTGGATCAGTTCAGGAATTTCCTCTTTCCTACTTGACTATGTTTCCCACCCCTATAATAACTTTTTAGACCATTTCCAATAGGTTGGGTGGTTGAAACCATAACCCTAGTCATCCATAGCTTGTTGCAGATTTTCAAGATGACTAGGGGGTATAAGTTAGAGAATTTTGGATTTTGCAAGGGTTCCAAAATCTTGTTGCTTTTGGTCCCTCATTTTTTACTATAATATATTGATAGAGGTCTGATTTGGTGGCTTTCTTATCTTGGTGTCATGCCAATTGTATGCTGATCCTGATTGCGTTAAGGAAAACATTCTTGAATCCCAATCTTGTATCTTGTGTATGTCTTCTTGCTTGTCTCTGAGCTCATATATGTTAATGTCACAAAGTGTGTTAATGTATGGTAAAAAAAAAGTATTTTGAATTTATCTTTGAGTTCCTAACAAAGTTAGGATTAAATCCTTCTAGGTGAATTCAGTGAGTTTGCAGCCAGGTATAGAATTTGATGTCCTTGTGCTTGAGGGAAAGGGGTAATAGGCAAAGCACTTACCCTGGTTTTCATTGTGTTTCACTTAAGGTATTTAGTTGAAGTATACGGTTGGCTGACTCTTAGCCCTAGGATAAGGCACTGGTCCTTTCTCTTGAAGTCATGGTTAACAACCACACAAACACAAACATTATTTGATAAATCTTTAACAATCTTATATGAGATATAGTAGAATATTGTTTTAGACTCCTTTAGAGAAGTGAGTCCAAGGTACACCCACCTGAGCATTGAAGCTCAAAGAGTAGAAGGATCCTTTGATCCTTGTCAGTTGGACCTCTTCCTTGTGGACTTTGGAGTGGTGATAGAGTTAGGATTTTATTTACATTATCCATCAAAGTGTAAATCTGCAAGTTGAAGATCAAAGGGAATAATCCACAACCAACAAAATGGTGACTCTACTGGGGAGAACATAAGGAAAACCTATTAAGGAGCTTTGGTTATTGTTTCAAAATTTTGCAATATCATATCTTTTGACCAGATTGGTTTGGCCCATCGGAGTCACCAACAAAATGGTGACTCTGCTAGGGAGGATAACTTTGAAGATATGGATATGTTAAGAGTCAATGATTCTACTAGGGAGAATCTAGAGGGAAGGTTATAGTGTGTTCTTGTTTCTTGTTATGTTTCAAAGATTTCCCATCTAGGTGGGTGGCAACTCAAAGGTTAGAACTAGTGCTGCATATTGATAAATCATGGATAAGAGGAGAAATACTAGTTCTTTTGTTAGAAAGAATCCAGAGGTCACTTTGGAGTAGCTACCTAGACAAGAAAGGAAGAGCAGGATTAGAAGGAATGGTGAGTCTACTAGTGCTCCCATGAAAGAACAAGGAAATGCTAGAGCCAGAGTACCACATGTGTCCTCAAGTGAGGATGGTTCACAAAATAGAGTATTTAGATCAGAAGGTGGTCACTCTGAAGAGAGATTCTATGATACCCCTGAGGATACATTTTATGACAAAGGTCCATTGCCTGTAGGTCATGATGAACAAAATAGAGATGTGGGTTTAGAAGTTGACCTGGATCTTGAAGAAGATCATTTCAGAAGGGAACCCATGAGACATAGGTAGGTTCATTTCCCATATCAAAATCTTCCTGATATGGATGTGTCATCTAGTTCTGATGACATTATGGTTGATCTTGATGACTTGAATGCACTAAGGTTGTAGTTGGCAGAGTAGGATGCCATACACAAAAGATTACAGGAGGAGAGAGAGGCTGAAAAGGTAAATGCTTTGATAGAGAGGCAGTCTCTTTTGAGAAAAATAAATGAAATGAAGGAGAGAAACAAGATGCTTGCTTCTACTGCTAGAACGTTGCAGCATGATGTGTTTGGTGATCTTGATGCCTTGAGGAGTGAGCAAGAGTGCTTACTGTAGGATCATGAATTTGAAAATGAGGGCCCTGTGGTTAGACAAGTGCAAAGTTATGTCCCTTTGCCTAAAGATAAAGATGGGCACGGGATTACCAGACCTACTGTTATCATAAATGAGAAAGGAAAGCAGAAGATGGTAGGTGACCAAGCAAGAAAATTAGTGAAAATACCAGGGATCCCACCACCTGATTCAAATAAGGACACTGAAATGGAGAGAAGGAGAAAAGAAGATGAGGACCTTGCAAGAGAACTAGAGAGAGCTAAGGTTGACACTGCCATTGCAGAAAAGAAAAGGAAGATCCAATTTTTGTGGGCTTCTTTAGCTAATGCTTTTGGCACATCTGCTACTAAACTAGGTATGCCATCTATGACTACTACCATTCCACTTAGTAATGCTACTAGTTCTTTTCCTTCTTCATCTGCTAGGATAGGTGTAGATCCTAGGTAGCAGTCAAATGCACAGATAAATGTAGATGCTAATGTTGATCCTAGGGTTAACACTAGTTCAAGCTTTCAAAGAAGACCTATGCAACTAGAAGGCTATAGGCAAATAAGTTTTGATGGAATTCCTAGCTATCCAAATGCTTTTCCAAATGATATTAGAGATAAGGTACCTAAGTTTGCTGGTAATAATGCTATTAGTTGTGAAGAGCATCTTAGGTTATTTGTTGATATGCTTAATGATTATGAGGTGGAGCATGAGGATGTTTTCATGAAACTATTTGTTCAATCTCTAATGGAGGATGCTAGAGATTGGTTTAAGAGGCTTCCTGATAGATGTATTGATACTTGGGACTCTTTTGAGAAATGTTTCAAGGAGCAGTATGGTGATAGGCCTAATGCTAGCTTCATGTTGAATGAATTCAACACCATAAGGAAAAATTAGAATGAGTCTGCAACTAAATTCAACATGAGATTTCAGAAGGGTATGCATAAGTTGTTCCAAGTTATGCGGTTAGATGACAATGTCTGTCTAACTACATACTTCAATGCATTTGATGGGAAGATGGGATATTTATTGAGGGATAAAGAACCAAGAACTCTTAGGGATGCTTTTAGGGTTTCTGTCAATATTGAGAACAACATGAAAATATCAGGAAAGTTGGGTGGAAAGAGAGATGACCCAAAGTTGTTTGGGGACAAGAAATATAAGAAAGAAAATGATAAGAATGTTTGATCTAGGAGGCAGGAAGAAGACAAATTGGATAAGGTGCTTAATGCATTGAAGGATTTGAAGGCACCTACAAATAGGAACATTAGTGCTCCTACCAATGAAAGGCCTCAGTTCAACAACAATTTTAGTAAGCAGAATACACTGCAGAATTACCCCTACAAGACCCAATGGAAGGATGGCAAGCCTATTGTCCCTACTGCAAGAGGAAATAATGATAGAGGTGTCCCTAACCCTCTACATAAGGCTTCAATAAATGTCATGGAGAACATATCTTGGTGTGTTGCATGCCAGTCCCCTCATTTTGCAGAGCATTGTGTGGTTGCACAATCTATGGCTGCAAATCAAGATTGTGGCAATGAGGAGATAGAGCAAGAAGAAGAACAAAATGATGTTGGATGCAACATGGTTTCTTCATATCTAGGATTTGAAGATGATTCTGATTTTCATAAAGAGGTAGATGTAAATGTGAAGAGACATAATCAGGCCCCTTTTCATCAAAAGGTTTTTTTTGATGGTGAATGCATTGATCAGAAAACATGTAACATGAACTCTTCTCCCAAGCCAATAAATTTGAGAAGACCTTCTAGAGAAGAGATGGAGAGGATTACTACAAAAATGATTGCCCAAGTGCAAACTAGAGGCATGGTGGCAAGGAACATAAATGAGAAAGCTACAGGAATCTTTATGAAGAGTTCCAACTCCGAAGAACATAATGAGAACAAATCAAAGGGTGATCACATGGTCAAATTCAAGAATGTAAAAGGTAAGAATTGTGAACCTAAGGGAGTTGGAATTGAAAGGATCTCTAGTGAGATTGAGAAGCCAGTTAACACAATGGCTAAGATTGAAAAAATGAGGGTGGTCAGTACACCTAATGTTTCAGATAAACAAAAGGATGTTAAGGCAATGCAGATTGAGATTCCTACTTCTACCCCTGTTGACATGTTATCTGTACTGTCACAAATTACAGTTAAGGTTCCATTGTCAGAATTGTTGAGGATCCCTGAACATAAAGATAAGGCTATTGCATGGGTTGGCAATATTCACAAAAATGATACTTCATGCAATGGATCTCAGGATAAATCTTTGAAGGATGTTGTTGCTTAGGGAATTATGTCTCAAATTCCTCCAATATATTTGGATAGTTCTATCAATGCCAGCCTTGAAAATATTGACCCATTCTTCCTAAGTGTTCTTGTGAATGGGATGAAGTTAAGAAATTTTATGATTGATAGTGGTGCATCTAATACTATCATGCCTTTCAAAATCATGGAGAGGTTGGGCCTTAAAGTTGATACAGTGCAGGGTAGGTGTTGTGCAATGGATCAGAAGGAGGTACCAGTCATTGGGACTATCAATGCAATGCCATATAGGTTGGTAGCATATCCAGAGAAAGAGCTAACAATGAGTGTTTTGGTGGTGGATATCCCTCCTCATTATGGGATGTTGCTATCTAGAAGGTGCAGTACTGCCATGGGTGGAAGTTTATAGTGTGATCTGTCCTATGCAACTTTCAAGATTGATGATCAATTTGTCAAGATTGAACGAGAGCCAAGAGTATGCCACATGATTGAGAGAAACATAGATAATGAAACTACATGTTTTGTGGATACTGATGTTAATGCTTTTAGGGTAGAGATCCCTGTATTTGAAAATGAACATATTTTGTCACCTATCTCTGTTGATATAGGTGTTGATTTTGTGAGGAGTAATTTGTGGGTAATGTACTTTGATGGTGCAGGAGTAGGTATTTTACTTATTTCTCCTGATGGAAACACCTACAAGTTCTCTTTCACATTGAATTTCTTTTGTACCAACAATATAGTAGAATATGAGGCTTTGTTGTTAGGATTGAGGTTGGCACAAAAGCATGGTATTAAATGCCTAAGTGTTGTTGGTGATTCTGAGTTGGTGGTGTCCCAAGTCAGGTCAGTGTATGCTTCTAAGAATAGAAGGTTGAAGCAATATAGGAATGCAGTGTGAGATTTGATGGAACATTTTGATGCCTTCAAAATTGAGTGGAGAGATAGGAGTAACAACAAGATGGCTGACTTATTAGCCAATATTGCAATCAATCCCAATGATATCACATTCTCTGGTATCTCTAAAGTTGAAATTCAAGCTAGGCCTAGTATACTAGATAATATTGAGAATTGGAAAGTTTTTGATGATGAAATGTAGTTGAGAATTGAGGACCTCATTAGGTTGGATGAAACTAAAAGAGAATCAATTGCAAGGAGTGCCAAATTGTAGTTGTAGGTTAAGAATTTATATGATAAAAAGACTGTTGACATAAAGTTTGAGCCTGGTGATTTGGTGTTAGTTTGGAATGCCAGATTGGAGCATAAGGGGAAACATGGTAAATTTGATCCCATCTGGTTAGGGCCATATATGATTCATGAGAAATGGGGCCAAGATTCTTACATCATCAAGGATTTTAATGGTGATATTTAGGAGTTTCCAGTTCATGGACAATTCTTGAAGCAGTACTTCATTTGAAGTACTTTGTTTTCCATGAATAGTAGTTAGGGTTGTAATTTTTGTAGGTCTCTATATATAGGTTGCTTGCCCCTACCCTATTTTGCCCTGGTCTTTCAGTTTTTGGTCCAGTTGCTTGTCTTGCCCTACTTGTTCCTTGTTGTCTACAATTTTATCCAATGGGTTGGTCTGCTCTCCCAGTGATTATGAATCCTTGCCATGCTTACAAGAGGCACACATCCCCAACAAGAGCCACTGTTAGCACTTGCAAAAAATTTCATGGCTACATTTTCTTTCCCCTGGCCTCTGCAAGTATTTTTCATGTTTTTGGCTAAACCCTTCCAAAAATTCAAAAACTAGCCGTTGCCAGCTAAACCCTTTGTCTTTCCTTGGCCCTGTTCTTTTTTGACATTACCTTTTTGGCTTGCTTAAGCCCCAATTTCCCATGTGCTTAAATTTTTATGACCTCTTCGCATGTTAAATGGCTAATCGCATGATCGCATAGACTATTTTTGGTCTATGCGACCATGCGATTAATATTTCTGTCAAGTCCCCTTTCCTAAGTTCTTCCTAGGCCTAGTGGTAAATATTTCCTAAGTCACAAGCTTTAATTTTTCCTATGTTTCAACTTGCTTTATTTCCTGGGCGCAGTCTCTGACACCATCTCAATCTGACGGCCATTGATCTTATCTTTGTGACATGACATTTCAAATTGTGGGTCCAGGGTGACACCTAAGCACAGTTGGCAGTTCCTCATTGGCCGATGGATTTAATGAAAGTAGCATCAGCGGGCCCAGGTGGGGTCATGTTGTCAGTTGCCTAAGGATCATGTGGTTGTTGCATGATCACATGGAATATTACATCCCCTTGTGATCATGTGATGACTGTTGATTTCAAATCTTTCCTAGATGTATCTATGTGACTTGGTTACTAGTGTGTCTGTCAGAGGGGTCCTAATGTGTCAAGAGCATTGATGGTTGGCATATGTTTTTTAAGGCCTTTTTCTAACACATGCGATCTTGCACCAGCCGTTCGATTAGATGCCAAAGGTTTGTGGGTCCTGTCAGTCATGACTGGGCGTGGATCAGTGAATGGTTTAGTGACATGTGGCATCGAGCAGACCCAGGTGGGGTCTGAGGTTTGGCAGAGTTGTAAAATCTAGCGATTGCGTGAATGGTAGTCGGGAAGTCACTAAGTTGTTTAGCGAAAGTGGGAAATGTTTAGCAAATTGGTGAAGGTCCTTTGTCACCAATTCGCTAAGCCTGGTGGGGCCACTTTTAGAGGAAGATCTTAAAGCCATGAAGGAGGTTTGATCGGACGGTTGTATTTTAAAGCTGGTCTCAATTTGAACGTGGGCCATCATTCTCTGCAGGCACCAAGGATTTAGCTGTTGTAGTTCAAATTCAAAAAATTTCTGAGAACTTCCAGCAACCAAAAAGTACCAAATTTATAGAATTCATTGCAAAAATGACCCTGTTCGGTGAGATGACTAGTTTTCCATTTGTGGTGTGGTCTAGGGTGTTGGTGGATTGTTTGCAAAGCTTGTACCATTTCAGTTGTGTGCTTAAGGCTTGTTGCAGGGTGTCCTTTTGAGCCCAGTTTTGTGATCCCCTGTACTTGTAGAGAAGAATTTCATGATTATGGATCAGTTCAAGAATTTCCTCTTTCTTGATTGACTGTGTTTCCCACCCCTGTAATAACTTTTTAGACTGTTTCTAGTAGGTTGGGTGGTTGAAACCCTAACTATAGTCATCCGTAGCTTGTTGTAGATTTTCAAGATGACTAGGGGGTATAAGTTAGAGAATTTTGGATTTTGCAAGGGTTCCAAAATCTTGTTGCTTTTGGTCCTTGGTTTTTGACTATAATATATTAATAAAGGTTTGATGTGGTGGATTTTTCTCATCTTGGTGTCATGCCAATTATATGCTGATCCTGATTGCATTAAGGAAAACATTCTTGAATCCCAATCTTGTATCTTGTGTATGTCTTCTTGCTTGTCTCTGAGCTCATATATGTTAATGTCACAAAGTGTGTTAATGTATGGTAAACAAAGAGTATTTTGAATTTATCTTTGAGTTCCTAACAAAGTTAGGATTAAAGCCTTCTAGGTGAATTCAGTGAGTTTGTAGCTAGGTATAGAATTTGATGTCCTTGTGTTTGAGGGAAAGGGGTAATAGGCAAAGCACTTACCCTAGTTTCCATTGTGTTTGACTTAAGGTATTTAGTTGAAGTATATGGTTGGGTAACTCTTAGCCCTAGGATAAGGCACTGGTCCTTTCTCTTGAAGTCATGGTTAATAATCACACAAACACAAACATTATTTGTTAAATCTTTAACAATCTTATATGAGATATAGTGGAATATTGTTTTAGACTTATTTAGAGAAGTGAGTCTAGGGTACACTCACCTGAGCATTGAAGCTCAAAGAGTAGAAGGATCCTTTGATCCTTGTCAATTGGCCCTCTTCCTTGTGGACTTTGGAGTGGTGATAGAGTCAGGATTTTATTTACATTATACATCAAAGTGTAAATCTGCAAGTTGAAGATCAAAGGGAATAATCCACAACCAATAGATTCTCCTAGTTCTACAGCTTCAAAGGTAGTTATATTTTCCATCAAAATCTCTCTGCTAAATTTTGGAGTCAGGGGTCTAGTCTCTTCAATAGACATAGCCTTGAACTTGTAAGCAGGTGTCAATGATCTAAGGATCTTCACAATAACTTCTTCTTCATCATAAGTGTCCCCACAGTTTTTTATTCCAACTATAGCTTTAGTAACCCTTTGACCACAAGCCCTAATGCTTTCATCCTCATTCATTTGTAGCTTCCCCATCTTTATCTTTCAGTTCTACAACTTTGCTTGGTTGGTGTACTTGTCTCCCTCATATAGAGCTTCTAATCTTTCCCAAATCAGGAATGTTGAATCTAAGTCTTTGACTTCAGTAAACTCTCCTTCAGAGAGTGCATTGATTAGTGCTTCTCTTACAATAATGTTAAGTGAAAATATCTTATTTTCATCCTCAGTAGCTATTAGAAGCTCATCTTCTAACTTTATGTATACATTGTTACTTGTGATCAACCAATAGTCAATGCCTAAGCAAAACAGGTGAGTCCTCATCTTGTTCTTCCAACTATCAAAGTTATTAGGATCAAATTTTAGACTATAATTCCTATAGAATGCCCTCTCCAAGATCACCTTAAGTTTTTAAGCTTTCTCTCTAAGGACCTGTAGATCTGATACCAATTGTTAGGAATAACAGTCCACAATATAACTGAGAGGGGGAGTGAATTAGTTGTATAGAAGATTATTAAACTTCAAACTTTAAGTAGCAGTAATATCTGATCCAATGAACACAATAAATCTCAACACAATAACAAAATATATTGATCATGAGGAAACCATGTTCAAGGTAAAAACCCCAGTGGGAATTAGCACCCACAAATGATGTACTGAGATTATAGTTATCCTTGTTAGAAGATATAGCCCTATTAGGAGCTTATTGAAACATTATAGTATATAGTCATTGTTAGAGGATAGACCCTTTTAGGATTCAAGAAGAAAGGGAGGGCTCACTACCCAAAGAAGGTTACATCCATCTTTAGAACTCACTGTTCACAACACAAGTGTATATGAGGAAATACACAATCCATTTGAACTATTTTCTAGCAACTATCTTTTCTTGATCAGTTCCAATGAAATTCATCAAAAATCCTCTACTCTACATACAACAGATGCAAGCTCGCAACTCTCACAACCTCTTCATAACATCCTCTTCACATCCCTATATTTTCTAGAGAAAAGACCTTTCATTTATACAGCCCTATTACAATTCTCATGAATAGGTCAGCCCCTAAGGCTTTCTTAATTAAAAATAATTACATAAACCCTTGCTAAGATACACATGGTATCTAAAACAAGTATACAATGATCATATTATAACAATTAAGGACTGACATCCTTAATGCAAGTTCACCATCCATCATACACTCTACATCTTTGTAGTCAGCCTCCAAATAGGTCACCTCCAAAACACATGTCATAGATGATGTCACCAAGCATTCTGTACCTTGCACTAACCAGTGAGCATCATTTAGTACCTTGTCTATCATCCTTCAAGCTCACATGCCTTGAATCCATATCATCTGGAAGATATACTAGAAACATAAAGACTAACTCTGGAATTTCTCACTGTAACAGTCCAGTGACCAATATTCACTAAAACATCTATAACTCATCCAGTATGAAACATTACATGATGCAATCTTGGATAGAATATCACAACTTCTTCCTGAACTCTCATCTGACTTTGCATCAGCTTAAAAATCCATATAGTGTCCGTACACTGTGGCAATCAACCTGATCTCCTGACAAAAACATATGTTGACATCAGTGACAAAACATAGATGACAATAGTATTAGTACCCATTCAATAAAGTAGTGATTAAACATATTAAATGTCTCAATCACCTTCCCATGCATTTGCAATATCCAATATTCCCACTTTCCCCCACTATAATACTCACACAATAAATGCAAAATCTATAGTAATAATAGATGACTCGTCTTCAAATGGGCACCCCTAAGAAAATGTAATCACTAGAAGAATTATGTCCCTATTCCTTTGAAAATTCATTATACACACCACCTTTTCTACCTAGTTTTGAGACACCCAAATTTGACAAATATAAGGAAAAGGGAGACCCAAGAGACCACATCAGATAACTTTTTGTGTCATGTGTAGAGATTTCCCATAATGATAGTTACTTGATGAGACTCTTTATATGCAGTCTTAGTAGGACAATTATGGAATGGTTCTCATGACTACCTTCAAGCATAAGATCTTGGAATAAACTAGCTGAGAATCTCATTTCTTGTTACTCTCATAACATCATCAATGAGGTCACAATCATGGATCTTTGCAATACAAAATAGAACAATGGTGAAAAATTCTCTTCCTTCTTGCAACATTGGAGGAATTTGGCTGCAAAGGAACCATTTTATATCCTAGAAAAGATAAGATCTTGATATTTATAGAAAACTATCAACTGAACATGGTGTATGCTTTGCATTCAAAATGCATTGACAACTTTGAATAAATTTCCAAACAAGGTTTAAAGGTAGAGAGATATCTTACCTAAAAGGCATAATTAGGAACACTAAAGAGAGCAATACCAATTTGTCATATGATAAATCAAAATATTGGTCCAAAAATAGGAATTCCACCAAGGATGGTGTGGTCAATGCCAAAGATATCAACAAGATAGAACTTCTATTGTATCTCCAAGGGACACCTAATACAAATGCTCCCAATACCAAGAATAACATACCACAAACTAGGAGTTAGTCATTCAATTCCAGTAATGACCAAAAACATTCTTCAAGACAACCTAATCCAAGAAGAAATTATACACCTCTTGTAGAACCTCTAGAAGTTGTCCTAAGAAAATTGGTCCAAAAAAGCACCATCACACTACCAGAAATAAGACATTATGAACCATGTCTATTCAATTTTGCATGGTGGAATGATAAAAAAATTTGTTCTTACCACTGCACAAAGGGGCATCAAACCAAAAATTGTTATCAACTTAAGGACATTGTCCAATACCTAATTGAGCATGGTGAGACCAAAACTTCCTTAATGATTTTGGTACATATAATAAGGACCAAACCATTTTCAAGAATCCACTACAAGATCATCATAAAGGAAAATCCTCTTCTTAGGGGAAACATAAAAAGGCTAACTACACTTATGATTCCCACCAACATGTTGTTAATTGCATCTAGTCTGAGTTAGATTACACCATCATGTTAAAAGAAAAAAGATGTCAAATGTGCTATAACTACCCACCAAACAAAAATATAGTCTAGGGTTCCCCCTCAAAAATGTCAATACTATCTAAGTCATATATTCCTAAAATAGGTTATTACAATCTATTAGAATACCTCTACAAAAATATCCATATTTAAGTTTCTATGTATCTCACCCAATCATAAAGCAGTCTTGGATAAATCCTTATAAGAGTCATCCATTTCCCTAGACATCAAACTTGGTGAATTTTAGGGCATGGTTGAGCACTTGTCTACCATACATCACATTGCCTTCACTCAAGAAGACTTTCCTATGCATAAGACTTAGCAAAATGACCCTCTCCACCTTGAAGTATATATGTACACCTTAACAAAATTAGAAGAGTGCTCGTAGATGGTGGAGCTGGTCTACATATCTATACTTTTAAATTAGTTCAAACATTGGGATACTCTAAGAGTTGTGTGGACCTTACCAAGAACATAATTATCAGAGCCTATGATGATGTAGGAGATCCTTCTAAATGCATTGTTATATTACCTATTAGAATATGGCTAATCACTCATGAGACCACTTTCGAAGTCTTAGATTTGGAACTTGGTAATAGTATGCTTCTTGGAAGACACTAGATTCATGCAATGGAGGCCATACCTTCTACCTATCACCAATGCCTAAAATTCCCTCACAATGGAGAAAATATTACCATCCCAGGTGATATAGACCCCTTCTTGTACTGTACTAATGTCAAAGGATCCATTACAAACTAGGTACCTATCAACCAAGAAAAATCTATGCTCTCATCCTCCAAGCACATTGAGACATCCAATTTATCCAAGTACACTACCCTATCAATTTCATAATTCAAGATCAATGTGAAAGATAAGGGTTGTGGAGAGTATACATATGTCAATTCATTTTGTGTAGGAAAAATACCTATTTCATCAAGGACCTATGGAAATGCAAAGAAACTCCTTGAGAGAAAGTAGAAAATATATATTTAGTATAAACACCCAACCATGTTCACTGTTGGTATATAGATTTTCCTTCTTACAAAAATTCTATAAATCTGCTAATACTCTTGCCCCAAAAGAAGGAAAAACTAATACAACAGTTGAGCTAGTCACTCATGACTAAACTCTCTGCAATCTAAGGTGCAACTACCTTATACAAAGATCAGTCTTGACAATACATTTATTTGAAAAGAATGAAGAATAGTTAAATAATGTATACTTTTGACCGAAAAGTATGAAAGGCTTTTTAACTTCTCATATGAAATGATAATAAAGATTCAAATTTTGAGAAAGATCCACACTGATCCAAGACAACTAACTAAGATTGTAAAGGAAACATTCTCAACCAGATCGATTCAACAAATACTAAAATAAAAATGAAGAATGGAGAAATGATCTTGAAACACACACACAGATTATAGTGACATGAAATTAATTCCAATTGAAACCAACATACATGTATTAAAAAGACCAACTGATCTAAAAAAGATGCTATTATCTTCTTTATATCTATCAACTGATACTATATCATTTGTTTTAGCTCAAAACAAAAAACCATTCATCCAAAAGTACTTCCAGTAAATATTAAACTACCAAGTTTCTGTTACCAGAGAACTGACCCTTTCAAGGTCCTTCAAAAATTAATTTATAGCCACACAGGGCATAATCATTTTCATAACTAAAAAGACTATCTTTGGAAAAGAAACTAACACCCTAACTACTTGGAATTTCTTTGTCAAAGACTATACAAATAATTAGGTTTTCTCAGCTCCAGCATTGGTGTTAGCATCCGCTGCTTTGTGCATGGTTGACCACTCCTAAAAAATAGCCACAAATCTCTCCAGCATCACTTTGTTTGGTTTAGAAATGAGATCAAGCCTTTGTTCCCAGATACATTTGCAGCTCAACAACTGCTCCGGCTTGGTCTCCAACATCTTTATTTTCTCCTCGCCGATCATTATCAGTGACTGCACCCAGGCTACAACTGAACAATCATGGGCCACCATTTCTTTGGCATCTTTTAACCCCTCTGCCTTCTCAATGATGGATTCCTTCATCTTAGCTGCATCAATTCCAGACTTCATTTCACCACTGGCCAAGTTATAGAGACAGTCTTTATGGTTGCTAAGAACCTCCTCAACATAAGCTACTACCTTCAGAATTTGCCTTGATTCCTCTATACCTTGATCAAATAGAGTACATCTCCATTCCTCATTAATTTTGGCTATGAACAAGAGACTGACATCAATATCAGTCACTACCTTCTCAGACAAAAAGTTATCTATACCATAGATAAATGCCTCATCCAAGTTGGTTATCCCTATTTCCAAACTGTCCCTCTTTCCTTCCTAGAACTTTATATTGGCTTCAACAACGGACACCGAAGAAGAAGACTTACTAGATGAATCTTCATAGGCTTGTGCAAAATGGTTAACCATTTCAACAACCTCTCGCATCCCATTGAAGAATGCTTTAGAGAGAGCTCTTTCTTTATGCACCTGATGAAGGAATTTTTTATTGTTAGGAGATTTGACATCCAAATTTAAAGGTACGATTGCCAAAAGCTAGGGAATAGGATTCTGTAATTGTTGAATATATTTTTCCATTTCACACAGAGCTTGCTTCAACTTAGCTTTATCTTCAACATCCTTCAGTACTCTGTGGTTGATTTTCTTGTTTGCAAAATTTAGAATCTTCAAATCAGTAGCTCTGGAAGACACTCCTAAGTCTACTTTCTCCACACTGAAATCTTGCTCAGTGACCTCAACGCTGTTCTTATTGGAGTTAGGCTTGAAATCTCTGTGACCCAATGACCTATGTTTAGGTCTATATCTACCATAGACTTTGTCTTTTGGCATCTTTGTCCTTGGGGATTTTTTGAGGTATTTTCTAACCATGTCACCAACAGGAACTAAGGTAGGCACAATATTCCTCTTCTTGTTCATAGTTAGATCCATCCAGTTTGGAGTACTAGGAGTTGCATGTTGTAAGGAAATAATATTGCTTGGATTGCTTGGGGTGACTAGTTCTTGTTGACCTGTACTTCCACTACCTCCTACTGATACTGAGTCCATAGTTGATGCTTTTTCTCTTTTCAATCTTTTGAACTGCCTTACACTAGGCTCTTCAATGTCAAAATCTAGAACAATGCAAAAAGGAGGGTCTTCCTTCTCACCTCTTTTTCTTCTTTGCCTGGTAAACCTCACAGTGTCTTCAGAGACCAACTCTGAATCTATAATGTTAGAGATTTCTGGAGAGTCTGAGATACCTGCAGAAAGAAACAGTTCAATCTTATTAGTTAAAATAAGGGAAGATTCCATATTTGGAGTCCTTGGACTCCTTCTAGTTCTCAATGCAGGGACTGCTGAAATTTTCTTTCTTTAAGCTTTAAGCCATTGCTTTGTTCTCCAAAAAACCTCCTTACTCAAAGAATTTATATCTTCTTCTTCCTCTACCAACCAATCAACTCTTATTATTACCACTTTAGTGCTTGATGTTGTGCTTTTTGATTCAAATGCATTACTATCTTCATCTTTTACATTTCTAATACTGAAAGGAAGTTTTAAAGTAGTGATTTTTTTAAGAGAAAACCTACAACACAATCTTTTTGTAACCTCAACCTCATATATGAAATCATCCTAGAAGTCCTCCAATGCTGGTTGATGAAGAAATATAGCATCCACCTTGAAATGGATCTCAACAAAACCTTTGCTATCAAAGTAATTTCTTGCCTAATATGGTTCATTTCTTTCATCTCATTGATCAAAAAGGAAAAATCATACATCAACCAAAATTTGTAATGTCCCAGCTCAAGTGGGAAGAAAGCACCAATACCTAACTTGACCTTGTATTTCTTCTCAACCATCAACAACTGTCTTCCTACCTCAAGAAGAATACACTTGTCCAGACAATACCTGGGAAGTTTTAGGGGAGTATCACTGAAGCCTCCCATGCTTAAATAGGTAAAGGTAGGGAACTGAATATAAAAACTTCCATAATTTTTCACAAATTCCATAGCTTCCTCTGATATTTTGTAATTAGGTTTTCTTCTTAGCTCAAAGACCAATTTGGACAAAAAGGTATCATGCACATTCTTGAAACCTATGGAGTTTCTTCCTTTTTGTAACAGGGGATGGTATTCATAGATGGTCATACTACTATTCCACTCTTCATGAGGTAGACCATCCCAAATTCTACACAAGGCAAGAATATAAAAGAGGTATGAGGACATATAGAAATTAGAAATTAAAGTAGGCTGAGACAAATTTTCATGCAGTTGTTCGGCTATGACCTTGGCCCAATCAACAACATAACCAATGTCTAGGAAAGCTTGGACAAAAATGTACATCCAATCTTCCCAGTTGGTATCTATGGGATTACCTCTAACCATGTTCAGCATTACCGTTATATCTCTTACTTCCCTAAACAAGTGATCTTTTCTAAGGGGTTTAGGTAGATGGGAACCTCCTTTTTCTAGGTTTATCAACCAGTCCCTTCCTATGTTATTTCTATACTCCTTGTTTAATTTAGAGTCTACTATAGCTTTATTGATACTCCAATCTCCATAGATATCAGCTGATGGGATTTTTAAAATGGCCATTATGACTGTTCTATCAATATTTACTAGAACTTTGCCACTCTCTATGTTGATACACCTCTCAGCTTTGTCATATCTATTTCAACATTTTATTAATAGCTTTGGGCATGGAATTACTTCAGGAAAACTAGTGGCCTCTAACAAACCACTCTCTACAATCCTAATGGATATGGCTTCATCAACTATTTTCCTTAATCTTTTTACAATTTTCCCAATATCATCATCCATTATCATTGTATCTCTCATCTCAGGTAAACAATTACTGATTGGGGAAAACTTATTTTCCTTTAGGAATTTTACTTTGGAAGAAGACATACTAAAACATAACCTTGTAAAATTCTTACGAAGACAACTCTTTTTCTTTTAAAATGAAGAAGCTCAAAGGAATTACAGGGCCAAGGTTTCTATAGAGCTCACCATTTTCCTACTTTTTGAGAATGTTACCTTGCCGCTCTAAAACACCTTCAGAAGATAGCAAAGCCAAATGAAGAAATGGAAAAAGAGGGAAAATAAATACCCACACTTGTCTTGATTTCCTGTTCTTCAAGAGAACTCTCATGCAATCAATTTTTATGCCGTAGTAAATGTTAACAGCCTGTTAACATGCTTCTCTTCAGAAAAATAATCCCATGAGCTAAGGTGGCACCTCTCTTTCGGTCACATCAATCATTTCATTGTCATTCTATAAAGATTTGGTTCATGGCTTATATCCGAGTATTATTACATTTTGAAATTCGATCCTTGAACCATTAAAGTTTGGGTTCAAAGTACATGATTCACAATGTTTTAATTAATATGCACATTTGACAACCATGGTGGACCCCTCAGACTTCTAGGACCGACTCAAAAGTTTATGAATGATGATACTAAAAATGGCTTGGGAGACTTTTAAAGAAAAGATGTCAAAGTGCGGATTTGGATGTGAACTTTGAACCATAAAAGTGGGGTTCAAAGTTCAAGATTCATTTTAACATTTGCAAACAACCATGCAACCGCGAAAAAAAAATCTTTTATTATCGAGACGCCACCCAAACATGACACTTTTAGAGAGTTGCATATTAAACTTTGAACCTCAAACCGAAAGGTTTAAGTTCAAAGTTCAAGGTTCAATTTACATTTTGAACTTTGACAAAACTTGGAAACTGTTCCATGTTTAAAAGGTAAAATTTATTTGACTAGCAATAGGTGGCTCTAACTGGGGATTGGGAATGTGAAGGACTAAACAATGAATCCAAGCTCTCTGGTTTCACACTAAGCCAAAAGACAACACACACAACTAACCTATAGCACAACAAAGCATATATACAAAGGACTATTGAACTTAATTACAACTCATAAAGCTTTAGATATTGCCCATTATAAGACAAGGACATTTCAGTTCCATCTGCATACCTAAGTTTGAAAGAGTTAGGTCCCAGAACCTGACTAATTTCAAAAGGCCCTTTCCAAAGGGATTCAAATTTTCTATGTGCGCCTTGAGGTTCTCTCCTTTTATCCCATAACAACACTTTATCATTCTCCATAAATTTCCTGGGTCTAACCCGCCTGTCAAAAATCTTCTTTACTCAAGATTGATGCAACGCTATATGGTTTACCATCTCTTCTCTTTCTTCTTGAATTTTTCTTAGGTACATGATCCTTTTATCTAAACCATCAGAGAAGGTCTAATCTTTAATCACCTTTTGTAATTTAATTTTTTCAAGCTCCAGAGGCAATGAGAGTTGAGTTTCTACTCCATAGACCAGTTCGAACAGAGTCATACCTATAGCCCTCTTAGGAGAAGTGCGATCTACCCAAAGAGCCTAAAATAATCTTTTGTGCTAGTCTTTGGAATTTTCACTCACTAAATTTTTCATAATACTGATCAATTTTTTATTGGTAGATTTCACTTGCCCATTGCCTTGGGGAAAGTAATAAGATGAGTGAGCTAATTGCATCCCATTGTCATCGCATAAAATTTGCATCTCTTGAGAAGATAATTTTTGTGCATTATCAGCAACAATCTTCGCGAGGACACCAAATCTGACTAAAATATTTTCCTTCAGGAAAGAACAGACCACTTCAGTGGTAGTTTTTCTCATTGCGATAGCTTCCACCCATTTAGTAAAATAATTAGTAGCTGCTAAATTATGGGTATGTTCGGAACTTGATGTGGGATTTATTGGTCCTATAAATCCAAACCCCATTGCTTGAATGGTTCTTCAATTATTACTAGCCTTAAGGGTAATGCAGCTAAATGTGGCTTCCCAGAAAATAACTTGCATTTCTTGCATTGTGCTACTCATTTATATGCATCTTTAAACATTCTAGGTTAGTAGTAATAGTTCCTCAAAATTTTGAAAGTTGTTACTATTGACAAGAAATGCCCTCCACATGCTTCACTATGGAAGGACTGAAGCAACTTATTCTACTGATCCTCATCTACGCACCTAAGAAAGATACTGTCCAGACCTCTTTTATATAGAATATCATCTACTATGATATACTTGGCTACTTTAAGCTTTAAATTTATTTGTTCCTTTGTTGTAAGATGAGCTAGACACTCTCCATAGGTGAGGTAGTAGGCTACATCTGAGAACCATGTGTCTTTCAACCTTGTAAATAAGGATAAAGGGACGTCACCTTTAGGAGCCACCTCATTCTCAACAATCAACTTGCACAGACCTTGGCCTCTAATCAATTTGGTAAGTTTTATCTCTAAATCAAACTCTTGAACTTTAGCCACCCAATTAGCTCTTTTGTTCATGGAGATGCCCTGTTGGGTTAAGATACTCTAAACTACTGAATTTGGAACATATACAGTGGGATGAGAATGCAAAATGTAAAACTGGAATTGCTTAATGGCTTTAACCACCGCATAAGCCAATTTTTCTATGGATGAGTATTTCAATTCATGGTTCTTTAAAGGAAAACTCATAAAGGAAATAGGAACTTCCTCACTAGCCTCATTCTTTTGTAATAGGACCCCTGACATAGTGTGTTCAAATGCATAGCAATGTATCACAAATTCTTTCTAAAAATTTAGATGAGCAAGGATTGGAGCTAGTGCAATTTCTTCTTTAACCTCATCAAAAGACCTCTTAGCCTCATCATTCCATCTAAAGGTCTATTTCTCGCTCAATAAATTCACCATGGGTCTTGTTGTTTCCAAAAAATCTGGCACAAATCTTCTCAAGAAATTGATTTGCCCAAAGAAAGACATTATTCCACTTCTGTGAGACAGTAAACATAGCTTCTAAATCATCCGTACCCTCTCAAGATCTATTGCAATTCCTTTTTCAAAGACTATGGGACCTAACAGTTTTCCCTCAGTCACACAAAAAATAGATTTCTTGGGAATTAAGGATATCCCCTGGTTCCTACATTCTTGGAGAATGAGTTTTAGGTCTTTGGGATGCTTCTTCCTTCTTCGAGAAAAGATAGTCATATCATCAAGGTACACCATGATCACTTTATTCACTAAGTGACTGAATGAAGAATTCATGGCTCACTGGAACATTGGTCCTACATTAATTAAACCAAATGACATTCTTTTATATGCAAACATACCCCAAGGGGTAGTGAATGCCATTTTGTGTTGGTCCTCAGGAGCCGCACTAATTTGGTTGTACCCTGAAAACTCATCCAACATTGACATCATCTTGGACCCTACCACCATCTGAAGAATATGATCCATATTGGGAAGAGCAAAGTTGTCCTTCAAACTGGACTGATTAAGATTCCTGAAATCAACGCAAATTCAAATTTCCCCATTCTTCTTGCGAACAGGTACTATGTTTTCTACCCAAGTAGAATGGTGGATCGGGTAAATTATTTTAGCTTTAAGCATCTTATCTACCTCTTGTAAAATAGCATCAGCCACTCTAGGGTTATAGTTTCTCAATTTCTGCCTGAAGGGTTTTGCTCCTGGTTTTAGAGGAATGTGATACTGGAATCTCCCTTTTTTGAAATCCTTTAAATCTTCATATGACCATGCAAACACATCCATCAATTCCCATAGTAATTTAGTAAACAGCTCTTTCTCCATAGAGTTGTAGCATGTACCTAAGTTGACAAACTTAGGGTCTTCAGTACTCCCAATATTGATTTTCTCATAATTACCGAGCTTCTCCTCTTTTAACCCATCAGTATGGCCTACAAAGCAATATTTACGATCAAACAACTTTTCCATTGTTACCAAACCTTTAGGAATATGATTCCCTTTTAATTTAATAACATCTCCCTTATCAACCTTCTCATCAACATGGAACTCCTGGCATTCAGATTTTGAACCTTCAAAAAAGATAGAGGAAAATTTTTCCATACCCTAAAGAAAAGACAACACATGAGTATCATCACTGAAAACTTGCCAAGAATTAGCATTGTCTGGTACATTAGGTCGATGAATGAGCTCAATAGTATATTGATCACCATCAAAGTTAGGATGAGGAATTAACAGTGTTGCAGAACCGGCTAGGGCATCCACTCTGGAGTTCTGCTCTCTAGGAATGGACTCAATAAAAAATGCCACAAATCCTTCGACTTCATCCTAGACTCTATTTCTATAATGTTTCATCCTATCATTCCTCACTGTATATTTTCCTCTTACTTGTTTCACAATTAACTCAACATCTCCTTTTTCTTTAAGCATTTTAATGCCTTTTCTTTTCACTTCCTGAATCCCAAGTAACAGAGCTTCATACTCTGCAATATTGTTAGTGTTTTCAAATTCAAGCTTGTAATAAAAAGGGAATTTTTCTTTAGTTGGAGATATCAACACTACCCCAGCACCTGAACTAGTAGATGAACAGCTCCCATCAAACTCTAAGGTCCACAGTTCTTCATTATCAGATTATTTTTCATTCATGACATCAATCTCTGGCATAATCAAGTAATTAGAGAAATCAATCTCCTGATATAAGATGTGAGACTTAGGATCATCAGAAGGAAACATAGTGTACTTTCACTTAGTCTCAAGTTGTAGAGTAACTTTCTTATCTCCAACAAGAATGATAGCTTGAGACCAATCTAATTTGATTTCTCCACCCAAATCTCTACAAAAGGTTCTGCTCAAAAGCATACCATAACCAGCTGGTATATCAGTAACCAAGATGGTCAACTTGAGTCTTTTGTCAGGAAAGGCTGCTAACATGACTTGGACATCTTTGATTTGGCCAATTAAAGGAACTTGCTTAGAATCCATAGAGTGGCACCTACCAAAAGTTTTGGTTAAAGGTAAATCAAGAACTTTTGCTACTAAAGAGGGCATGATGTTGTCAGAAGCTCTAGAGTCTCTAATACAGTTACTAAGCTTATGACCATGGATGAACAATGTGTTAGGAATAGTCCCAAGAGATAACTGAGAGGGGGGGGTGAATCAGTTATCTACAAGATTCAATTCTTTGTCCAATTAAGTATACTTAAACTTGAAGCATAAAAACAATGAAAGAACACATGAACACAACACCAATATTATGGTTATGGGGAAACACAAATAGGTAAAAACCCCAGTGGGACTTGATACCCACTAATATTTTGTACTAGTGTATAATGATCCTTGCTAGAAGATCCTTTACCCTGTTAGGAGTAGCTTTACAATATATTAAGTACAGTAGACCTGGTTAAGGGTCGGACCCTGTTAGGAGTCTTTTACAATTGTCCTTGTTAGGGGAGAGGATGCACTATTCAAGAGCTCACTGCTCAAAGGGGCGAAGGCTACAACCTTCTAAATAATAGATACACACTATATCTAGATCTTGGTGAACTACACTTTGACTTTCTATCTGGATTAGTTCCAATGTATAGCACAAATACTCTACTTGGTCACATAGACCTTCTTCTAATGGCTCAACACTTCGTACACTCTGCTCTATTCTACTTAATCAACCATTGGCCACACTACAACAATCACAAATGACTGCCTATAAATATCTTTCCTCTAAATGATATAATCAAGTTGGCCTATTAGAACCACCTTGAAATCATAATAGAGAAACCATAATAAACTCCAACAAATATTCTATTGGCTCTATTATGCACGCAACAATATTATGGGACTTGTCTAAATAAAATAATTGTAGACACACGCTACACACTGTCGGCTCTACCAAAACAACTAGAACTTTCTCCATAAGAAGAATTCACTCATGCACTCTTAACTAAACATCAATAACTCATCTCTAAACTTAACTCCAAGGGCACACACCCCAAAGATAGGTGCAACTCAAGAACCAATAAAATCTCTGTCAGCTCTTCTTAACAAACATAGGAAACTAATACTAGCGAATAATGACTACCTAACTTCTCTTGTGTTCATCATCAGATCATGTGTCCATGAACTTAACATCACTAACATGTCTATAACATATATCCAAGGGTGCATGCCTATAGGACAACTTTACAAATAACCATACACAGTACATTGTCTGCTACTTTGTCAGGAACACTGCTGACACAAGCTGCTATATAACTATATGTACTCACATTCAACCTCTACACCCATGATATCATGCTAATATCATGCCCATCCAATATATATAGAAATCTTACTATATAATACTTCCACACATTCTACTTTCCATATGTTGTCACCAATGACAAACATATAGTTAGTACTGATCTGCTGGCAAATCTCCAAAAATATCCCCCTTTGGTATTGATGGCAACATGTGGAATGAAAAACCACCACCAACCCAAATGAACAATTCTTTTATAACATTCTCCATTTCCTCTTCAAAAATCCCCCAAAGATGAATCCTCCATTTTCTGCAATATATTCTAACATTCTCCATTTCCTCAACTGAATTGTTGTCACAACTTGAATACTGCTCCCCCTAAGTATGTTACTCCTTCAATTTTTCATGACTCTATATACTACTCCCCCTTTGACATCAATGGAAAAGGGTGCCATCCATTTTTAAGCACTGGTACTACTCTAGAAGTAGAGTACTCAACCTTCCATCAGTCCCAGAGGACTCATGCCTTTCCTTCTTTCTTCTAAGTAGAATTAGGGAAGGGAATTACTCCCAACTTCTCCCTAAGATACTCAAAAGTATCCTTAGGCAAGGGCTTTGTGAATATGTCTACCAACTAATCTTTAGTACTCACATAGTCCAACTTAACTTCTTTCTCTGCCACTTTCTCTCTTAGGAAGTGATACTTGATCTCAATGTGATTTGTCTTTGCATGCATCACAGGGTTATTTGACATATTGATAATGCTAGTGTTATCACAGTGAATAACAATAGGATAATCAATCTGAATTCCAAAATCTTTTATCATTTTCTTGATCCAAACAATTGTAGAACAATTCAAGGCTGCTACAACATACTCCGCTTCTACTGTTGATTGGGAAATACAATTTTGTTTCTTTCTTGTCCAAGTGACAAGTCTATCACCTAGAAACACTACTCCACCTGATGTACTTTTTTTGTCATCTACACATCCTGCCCAATCTGCATTAGTATACACATGAAGCTAAACATTTTTTGAATTAGGATACCACATACCATAGGCTATAGTGCCTTGCAAGTATCTGAATATCCTTTTTACTACCATGAGGTGACTTTGTTTGGGCTCTGCTACAAATATTCCAACTATACCAACTGCATTGGAAATATTAGGTCTGGTCTAAGTAAGATAAATCAATTTTCCAATCATTGACTTATGCAATGTTATATCAATTGCTGGTGAGTCATCTTCCTTTGTAAGCTTGTATCCAGTAATCATAGGTGTTCCTACTGGCTTGCAATCATCCATGAATTTATTTAATATCTCTTTCACATACTTAGACTGATTAATGAATATACCTTTCTCTATCTTCTGCACATTCAATCCTAAAAAGTATTTTATAGGACCAATCATACTTATCTCAAATTCATTTTGCATCTCCTTAGCAAACTCAGCACTTAGTTTGTCATTACCTCCAAAGATAATGTCATCAACAAATATAGCTACAAGTAAAAAACCTTTAGATGTCTCTCTAATGAATAGATTACAATCTGCTGCTCTATTCTTGAATCCAATCTTTGTTAAGTATCCATCTAGTCTCTCATACCATGCTCTAGGGGCTTGCTTAATTCCATAGAGGGCCTTTTTCAATCTACATACCATATCAAGTCTATCTGATAAGGTGAATCCTTCAGGCTACTCAATGTATACTTCTTCTTTCAGATCTCCATTCAAGAATGCTGACTTGACATCCATCTGATAAACTTTGAACTTTTTAACTATAGCTGTAATACCCCAAAAATGGGCTATAAGTTCATTAACCTCCTACATCTACAAATCGAACAAAATCAACATCGAAGTCCTAATCTAAGGCACATCTAAACATCATCGAATCATAATTGATTATCTTAAATTCTGCATCAGGGAATATTCCTAGCAATATTCCTAATTATCTTAATTATCTTTAATTTAATGATTATTTGGCGATAAATCACATTTATCCTAAGTTTGATTTATTAAATATTTTCATATTTAATTAATTAGATTTAATATCTTGCCACTTAATTGTGTAATTAAATTTAATTCTATCTATTATTAATTGTATTATTTAATTTTGACAATAAATCCAATATCCTATGAATAATTGATTAAATTTTTATTTAATTAATTAAAGCAAGTTGTCATTATTTAATAATATAGTTTTTAATAAAAGTTTGATTAAATCATTGATTAACCCATAAATCAATTATTTATTTTCAAAAATTAGTTAAGTTGAGCATAAATCACTTTATTTATTTAATTAATTTATAATTATTATGCACATTCAAAAGAAACAGTTAAACTCCAAATTAGAAAATCAATGCAAAGTGTTGACTTTTTAGAGCTCAACATCCTTTTGGAGTTCAAAAAGCTGATCTAAACTCTAATTTGAGTTAAAAAGTTGTTTTTGCATGATTTGCATATTTTTGTGAATTAAATTATCTTTATTATCAGATAACTCAAAAATCAAGCTGAGTTAATCTGAGTGATTTATGACTTTTTTCCATGCACCTCCAAAGCCTTGGATTTCTATAAATTTAAAGCTTCAGCTCATCTCAAAGCATCTCATATTTTTGCACAATCATGTTGAAGAATTGGAATTTGGAGAATCAAAGCTTATTGCGAATCAAGGCTATTGTGAGATCAATTTGTTTTTTTTACATTCATTTAGATTCTTTTTCATATCATTGTTAGATCATTTTAGCAGATCAATTTCATATAGATTAGATTTCATATCAAGTTTTTATCATTCTTATTGCATAGAAAATCTAAAAAAATAGCTTAATTGCATTCAATTCATATCTAGATCAATTGCATTCAAATCTTTCATTTAGGTGTCATCTAGGTCACTGATCTTGATAACAATCTGACAACATCAATCTCGCACCTACTAGAAGGTAGTAAATCGCTTGGTTAAATTAGATTTCAATTTTGCACGATTTTGATTTTTGCTAACCTCTAATGTTTTACTAAAGTTTTGTTTCTATAGATCAAGTACAATTTTCACACACACATTTCTGGTGCCCACCGTGGGGCAACCCACCTTTACATGCTAGTTTTGAATTTTTTTTTAAGCTAAAGCCCTAAAGTTTCAAAGATTTAATTTTATCTCTCAAATGGCTTGCATTTTTTCTCTGAATTTGTTTTTTCAAATTGGACATATATCAAAGAAGCTACAGTAAAAAATTTAGAATTTTTTGAGATGTTTTGAATTTTTAATAATTTTTTCTTGAAATTACAAAAAAAATTAATATCTGACGCAAATCAGCATATTTTTCAAAAAAATTTATATTTTCGGAAATCTCTTTAAATTCTATATGGGGTTTATTCTTTATATTTTAAATTTAGACACAATATAATAGCTCAAATAGTCAATTTATAAAAACTGGTCTGTTTTGATAAAATGGGTCTCTAGGGCACAAATTAAGAGATTTTTCTAAAATTTTTATATTTTTAGAAATTTATTTGTTTTTTAATAGGGGTCTCTATTTTGAATTTCTATTTTTGTGGCCAAAATCATATCAAAAAAATTAGATCTTGTTGACTAGGTCAAATGAAGCAAAAAAAAAAAAAGTTTTGTGATGGGTATGCACTTATTTTTTTTACATGGTTCAATGAATGATATAAGTTGTCATTTGGGTTAATTTCTAGTTATTATTGCTGATAATAATTTATTTTTAGAGCTAACCCTATGGTTTTCATAAGTTGAATATATTTTGCATATCTTGTTTGCTTGTTGGAGAGTTCGTCACTTGCTTGCATGGAAAAGCTCAACAAGAATTGCTAAAAATCAAGTAAAATCTACTAAGCATGTTGCAAGGATCCCAAGTATTCTCCTTCATCTAATAAAATTTCAATTTGGCCTTAAAATAAATCTCTCATATGTTTAGCTTGAGTGTTTCTTTGCATATTTTTTCTATGAATTTGCATAATTGAATACTAGGTTGTGACACCTTAGGTATTTATTGGCAGTCTTAGATTACTTGTGATTGATCTAGATTACTATCTTGAGTTATTGGATTTACTAAATCTGTTGGCCCCTCATTTTCACCCCATGGTTGCAATATCAGCGCCACATTAAAGGAGAGGGGTCTATAGGAAAGAAGCGTTAAGTGTTCCACCAGGCAACCCTTTTGTGCTTTTTGGAACTCACTTGTTTTCTAAGTTGTGGACTCATTTCTAGCTTGTGTGAGGGGTTAAGTGCTCCACTTTGTGAACTCACCTCATATTTTCTTTAAGCATTAAGTGTACCACCTTGTGCTTTTGAATACTTTTGGATAAATTTTCTTTCTGGAATATATCTGTACTCACATAGTAATTAGGCCCCATAAACACTATTTATGGATCTTGAGAGAGTGGGTTCCTAGTGAAACCCTTCTCAATGAGGGATCCCTTATAGGTGGGGAGGATACTTAGTGCGTCTCATGTTTGGTGTGTCTCATGTTCTACTTGGTTTGTGCATCTTCCCTTATTGATTGATAAATTCTCTCTCCGGAGAGGTTGATAGATCACATGGGGTTGATATCATAGACCTTGGTGAGACAAACTTTGTCTTAGCATGTCGGATTAATCTGTTTACTTTGTTTGGGTTAAAAGTGAAGAGGCATCAAAACTTTGGATCTGGAGCCAAATCCCTTGTGGTATCATATTGTGAGTCACCTTTAGAGAGGGTTAACCGTAGCAGACAATCCCTTCACAGGAAAAACTACGTTGACAGAACCTCAAGTGGTAATAGCCATTTTCACCATGGTAGTGACAGCCGCTATATAAATGTCCTTGTGGAAGAAATCTCCATGGGTATGGTTCATTGTTGGGTTGTCAGATCTCCCTAGTAGCTCCTGAAGATTAAGTTCTCAGACTATGTCAAAACCTTGGTGCACCGAGATTGGAGTTCACCCCTTTGGATCATAAAAGTTGCAGAGTCAAACCATTACTAAAAACCATAGCGAGGCCAAATTTTCATTTTATAGGGTATATGTGAGTTATTGAAAAACTTTTTTGGAACATACACAATTAGCGCTTCTGAGGATTAGAATGAATAAGTCACTTTATTGTTCATGCACAAGGTTTCTTTTTCCCTTGTTCATTATTTTCAGACATGCTTGAAATCACGTGCTTGCTATTTTACATGTTTGTTTATCTATCTGGTTATTGAAAATAGATAAATCTGTTACAATCCTCAAATCTAGACATTAAAATTTGCAAACAATCTGAATCTGAAAACTCAAAATTTGCAAAATCTGAAGTAAAATTCTTTTCTTGAGTCAAAAGTCATCTTAGAAGGTCAAAAATTCATACAAGTTTTCTCAAAGTGTTGTTTCATTACTGCCCAACTGTCATATGGTAAAGAACCTAGTGTCATAAGAGTCTTCCTGCCAGTTAAATTCAAAAAGTCAAATCCTGCTAGCAACTATCATGCGAGTTTTTCAACTATCATATGAGCTTTTCAAATATCATTTCATAGCATACCCACTGTCGTATGAGTCTGCAAAGTGTCATTTGGGAAATTTTTGAGAGTTGTCAGAAAATTGTCAGAATTGCCAGATATTTAGCCTTTTCAGCCTATTTCAGAATCTGTCGATCAAATCACCATGTCAGGAATAGAGTAGTAGCTATTGAGAATCCAATCATTTTCCTAAAGTGGCCTTTTTGAATCCGATTCAGCCTTCTATTTAATCGATTTGAGTCGTTATCATCTCGTGTCAAAACCTTGTCATAACTATCAATCTTCAATCAATCAATCATCAAAATGACTGAGTGTTGTGATATCTTGTCTGCTATCTTTTGGGAACCTACCCATACATCCAGGGCACAGTATCCTTCATCCACATCTAATTGAATCTTCAAATCAATCAAACCTTGAAAAGGTTGCGTCATCTGATCATCTTGATTCAATTCATTCTTCGGTTATCTGGATCTTATTCTTTTGTTTCACTTGAGGTTAATGGTGGAGACTAGAGCTTCTTCTCACAAGAAATCTATCACCACTCTCCAAACTCCAACTCTTGAGCAACTCATCAAATCTGGTCTTTATGAGGACGACGGTCTTGGCAACTGTCGATTGAAATCTGGTTACATAACTCCTCCATCAACTCACAGAGGTACTCAACATACTCCTCATCAATCTAATCCAAGGAGTCCACAAACTCCTACCATGTCTCAAGCAGGGACAAATTTTGGCTCTCAAAGAGCTCAATCTCAATATGGTGCAGATCAGGAACCCATAACTGAAGAAACTGCTCAATATCAAAATGATGATAACTTCAAATGAATGATGAAGCATTTCTTGAAAGAAGATAGAGAAGCATACTTTTTACAATTAGCTCATCAAGGAGCTAAGCTTCCTCCTAATTTTAATGTCGAAGCTATCATCACACATGAGGAAGAAACTCCACTCACAGCTATGACAAAACAAATACATGCTTTACAAGTCAAACTAAATCAACTTGAAAAAGAGAAGGAACCCAAAGAGTTCTCCATGGAGGCTCTATGTCCTTTTCCATTTGACAAAGACTTGTACATGTTGCCCTTTCCAAAAAGAGTGGAGATGCCAAAGTATGATAAGTATGATGGACACTCAGATCCTCAAGATCATGTCAGAGAATTCTGTACACAATCAATGGAGTTCATGCACAAACCAACCTATCTGATGCATCTCTTCCCTCGATCTCTAGGGGGAGCAACCATCCATTGGTTCTCTAGACTGCCTTCTACTATCAAAACTTTTGAGGAGTTGATCAAATTTTTTTATCAACAATACTCCTACAATATTCAGTACCCAGTCACCATGATCGATATCTGTAATCTCAAGCAATATCCAAGGGAACCATTCCTAACATTTCTCAAGAGATGGAGGAAGAAGTTCTCTCTATATGCCAGACCTATTCCAGAAATAGAAAAATTGGAAATCTTCATCAACAACCTTGTTCTAGAAATCAATTATCCTCTATAAATGCAAGATCATACATCTTTTGATAAGATGGTGGATAATGCTATCAAAATCAAAAAAGTGCTTGTGAAAAAAGGAGAAATCACACTTCAAAAAGACAAGTACAAATTAGGATCCAATTCTAAAGACAAGAACAAAAATTGGAACAAGAACAAAGGCATCATCATAGATGGTGTTGTTGACACTATCCGTGCCCCATCAAAGGCACCAGCCTACAATCTCACTCTTGGTACTCAAGTCATTAAAGCTTCAGAGCAAAAGTCTTTTGAACCATCTCAAAAGAAGCCAGAATACAAAAGATGGGATAAACATCAAAAGTTTACTCCTCTAGGAGAGTCTTTAGAATCAGCTATGAAAACTCTACTGGCTGATAACATCATCTCTTTACCACCAATTCGACCAAATGATCAGGACCCCAAATTGAAATGGTGGAGAGAAAATGAATTCTATGATTTCTATCAGAGTAAAGGTCACAAAACTAATAATTGCTACCACTTGAAGCATACCATTCAAGATCTAATCGATAGTGGAGACATCACAATTGATAATCCCTAGAGCAATAATGATCATACAGCATTCACAGAACCATTTCCAAAACATGGTCAAGAAGTTTCAACTTCTCAGCCTAATATGGGGGCAAAAGTCAACTATGCCTACCCTGGAAATAATGTTGTCATCAATATGGTTGAACCATGTCTCTCTGAAAGTTGTAATGTCATCACAATTGTATGAAGAGATAGAGATCATTCCTTAGCTAATGCAGTTACTTGATCACAAGCTCGAATGCATCTGAAAGGACAAATCCCAGATTCATCAAATGTCCCTAAGGTGCCCTTAAATCTTTCATCTACTTCTAAATAGAAGGTTGCTTCTAAATCTTCCAATCCAAAGGATACAAGGCCTACATCTTATAGCATTGTTCAACAAATCCAACACATTAATGCAAAAATCTCCATGTTTGAGTTGCTTCGAATATCTCCAGCTCATAGAGCCATTCTTGATAAAGCTTTGCTCAGTTCCAATGTTCCTAATGACCTTGATTTAGATAGGTTCCAGACTATGGTTGGACATCTTACATCTCCACAATATATCTCCTTTTTAGAGGAAGATGACAACTCCTTGAGTCACCCTCATAATCAGCCTTTGCATATAGAAGTCTTGATCCAGAACCGTAGAGTCAAATGTGTGTTGATAGATGGGGGCGCTGGCCTAAACATTTATTCTTACAGCTTGATCACACAATTGGGATTTTCAGAATTGGCTATTGATCCTAGAAAGAAAATAACTATCAAGGCCTATGATGAACAAGAAAGATCTTCTAAAGGCACCATTGTCTTACCTATTAGAGTGGGTCCAGTTATCAAAGATACCATCTGTCAAGTGCTTGATCTACCTTTGGCCTACAACTGTTGGAAACAATTGTCTGAAGGAAATTGCTACTCAATTATGTATTGTCTTTGATGTCACATAATGTCATAGTCCATAGCAACCAGTTACTACCGAGCTCAGTCGGTCTGCCAGACAGAAATATTAGTGCTTACCGAGTCCACTCGGTTATCAAAGAAAATCAGTGTTTACCGAGTTCAGTCGGTCATCGAAGAAAATTTAGTGTTTACCGAGTTTAGTTGGTCATCGAAGGAAATTTAGTGTTTACCGAGTTCAGTCGGTCATCGAAGAAAATTTAGTGTTTACCGAGTTCAGTCGGTTATCGAAGGTAAAAGATTGTCGGTGTTTACCGAGTTCCCTCGGTCTCTGAAAGATTATAGAAATTTATGGTCACTGAGCACTGTCGGCCCTTGAAGGATTTTTGCAAATAGAGTTTGCTTAATTCAGCCAACTATTATACTAAATAATGTCGATTTGACAAATCTAAAATCATATAAATAAAAGGTCAAATGTGAAAAGTAAACAAGAAATACAACAGAAGATTTACAGAAGAAAAGCAGGAAAGGTGTATGCGAATTTGTGAAGGATGTTCAGATATCCTTGAGGTGCAGCAGAGATTTATTCAATCAGAAAGGATCAGACTTATGCAGAATAGAGATCTGTAATCAGCAAGACAGTTGCATTATTATACAGGTCATTTTTCATTGTTACCTTCTTATCATTGTAACAGTGAATTCTAAATCTCTTAACCGAGTTGGTTTAACAACCATATTGTAAATCCTCTAACAAGGTGACAATTCCATTGAATTGTTTTCAAGACCTCTTACCAGGCCACTCCTAGCAGGGTGTTTTAAATCCTCTAACAAGGTCACACCTAACAGTGTGTTTTGTAACCTTTTATCGGGTTGGCTTCTAACCGGGCATCACTTCAGAAAAGTGAAAATCAGTATCTAGATACATTGGTGGTTTTTCCCATATTGGGTTTCCACGTTAAATCTTGTGTCTCTTGTGTTCTTAATTGCTTTCTCAATCATTTACATGTGCTGATGAATATCTAAAGATAATTTTGCTAATACTTTCTGCATCTTCAATATTACTGCAATCTATTTACCGAGTGCTAAAACAGATAACATTGTTAAGATATCCTAAGGGTTCTGGAAAGAATTAATTGTGAAGTATTTTATGGTTGACTGATTCACCCCCCCTCTTAGTCACTTCATCCATATTCCATCAATTGGTATCAGAGCATTTGGTGCTTGCAGGAAGGGTTTCAAAGACCTAAGCTAAAGATCAGGATGTCTTACAAGAGGGAAATTCCAAAGCTCAACAGAGATAACTTTTCAGCATGGCAAGGTCTCATACGACTTCATCTGGCTTCCATTGGTGATTTAGGATGCAAATACATTGATGAAGAATACACAATTCCTAATGGCGCATTAACTGTTGAAGACATTGCAGATAAAAAGACTCACAACACCATGATGATAGACATTGCATCTGCTCTCAGCTATGAAGAATTTGATGATATTAAAGACTGCACTACTGCATATGAAATGTGGATGGCACTGAAGAAAATATATGGTGGTGATGCAAATGTGAAAAGAGCCAAAGCAGAAAGCCTAAGAGGACAGTTTGACAAGATGAATATGAAGGAAGATGAAAACATTGCAAAATATGTTGAAAGAATCAAAGCAAGTGTAAGTGCAATTAGAGCTTCTGGAGGAACAATCTCAGATGAAACTGTTATAAGTAAGGTACTTAGAACATTACTCCCTATCTATGCAATAAGAGTATCAGCTATTCAAGAAAGAAGATGTGAAACAAACCACAATATAACTTTGGATGCTTTAGTTGGAAGATTGACAGCCTTTGAATTAGACAACTATGACAACTATGTTCCTAGTTCCAAAAATATTGAATCAGCATTTGAGGCCAAGGTTTCACTAAAGAAGAACAAGAAAATTAAAGAAGTTTAGTCAGAAAGTGAAGAAGTATCAGAAGAAAGTTCTGATAGTGATCTTGAAATTGTAGAAGCATTACTTGCAAAGAAGTACTCTAGAGGGAAAGGTAAATATAAAGGTAAAACTCCCTTAATCTATTTTTCATGTGAAGAAATTGGACATATTGCAGCTAGGTGCCCAAACAAGCAAGTCAAGGAAGAGAAGAGAGGTCACAAGTACTATGGCAAAAAGAATTTCAAATCATACAAGGATAAAGGTAAGAAATCATGTTTTATGGCTAAAGATTCTGATGATAGTGAAGAAGAAATTGTCTTTATTGCTATAAAAGATGAATCTGATGATGATGAAGATAAGATGGCACTTATTTCTCATATAAGCAAAGATGATATATGGATAATAGACAGTGGATGTTCACACCACATGACTGGTGACAAGACAAAATTTGAATATCTAGAAGACTGTGATAGTGGTAATGTAAGATTTGGAAACAATGAACCTTGTTGTATAAAAGGAAAAGGAAGAATCTCATTAACCAAAGAACTCATATGTGATAATGCTTATTGGGTTGAAGGACTAAAACATAATCTTCTAAGTGTAGCACAGCTAATCAACACTGGTTTCAAGGTTGAATTCATGAATGGTCAAGCAAGACTGCTGGATGGAAAAGGAAAACTCATTGGATCAGGCAAACAAACAAAAGGTAACTTATTTTATCTTGATCTCAGTGAATATTCATGCTTTATTGCTCAAATAGAAGAAAGTTGGCTATGGCACAAAAGATTATGTCATGTGAATTTTGATAACATGATAAAAATAAGCAAATTCAAGAAGGTTAGAGGCATTCCTACTTTGAAGAAACCTGACACTGGTCTATGTAAGAATTGTCAGATTGGCAAAATGAGTAAAACTAGTTTCAAGAGTAAGAACTATCAGTCTAAAGAAATTTTGGAAATTGTGCATACTGATTTATGTGGACCTATTGGAATACAAAGCTATACTGGAGATAAATTCTTTATTCTTTTCATTGATGATTATTCTAGAATGATGACTGTTATGTATTTAAGAGAAAAATCAGAAGCATTTGAAAAGTTCAAATGGTACTTAGCAAGAGTAGAAAAGGAAACAGGGAAAAGATTGAAATGTTTAAGATCAGACAGAGGTGGTGAATTCATCTCCCATGATTTTAACAACTTTTGCATTGAAAGAGGAATTAAAAGACAAGTATCAGCTCCTAGAACTCCTGAGCAGAATGGAATAGCAGAAAGAAGAAATAGATCTATTATGGATTGTGCAAGGACTCTAATGATAGAAAAGAACATCGCTATAAAGTACTGGAAGGAAGCTATCAGCACTGCAGTTCATACCTTGAACCGAGTACAACTGAAGAAAGACACATTCAAAACTCCTTATGAATTATGGTATGGCTATAAACCCAATATAAGTTACATGAAAATATTTGGTAGCAAGTGTTATATCTTAAAAGAATCTAGAAGAAATAAATTTGATGTGAAAAGTGATGAAGGAATATTCCTAGGATATTCTAGCAAAAGCAAGGCATACAAATGCCTGAACTTATCTACTCACAAAGTCATAGAAAGTATACATGTAAAATTTGATGAGTTTGCAGAAAAGACTGAGGAAGAAAGCAAAAGGGAACCTGAGAACTACAGAAGATTTGTTTACATTGAACCTGAAACATTGGCAGACACAACTATCAGTAAGGAAACTATATCTACCGAGCCAAGCACAGTTACCGAGTCACAAACTGAGTCACAGGAAGAAGTTCAAACCGAGTCACAGGAAGAAATTCAGACCGAGTCTCAGCCTGAAGTTACCGAGCAAATATCTACCGAGCCCGAGCAACCTGAAGAAGAGATCCTAGAAGACAACAGCATGAATCATTCAAAAGGCAAGGAACCTATACTAGCCAAATATGTCAGAAGACATCATACACTGGATCAAATCATTGGAAACAAATCAGATGGTACTATGACAAGAAGCAAGCTAAAAGGTACATGTCTGCTTACTAACTTTGAACCTAGAAATATCAAAGATGCATTGGAAAATGAAAATTGGATTGAAGCAATGAATGAACAATTAGAACAAATACAAAAGAACAAAACTTGGACTCTTGTACCTAGACCTAAAGATAAGAATGTAATTGGAACAAAATGGGTATTCAAGAATAAGCTGAATGAAGATGGTCAAGTATCTAGAAACAAAGCTAGACTAGTATGTAAAGGTTATTCTCAAGAAGAAGGTATAGATTATGGAGAAACTTTCGCTCCTATTGCAAGATTAGAAGGTGTAAGAACTCTACTTGCTTATGCAGCACACAAAGGATTTAAGGTATATCAGATGGATATAAAATCTGCATTTCTCAATGGAATTCTTGATGAAGAAGTCTACATTGAACAACCTGAAGGTTTTGTTGATCCAGATAAAAGGGACATGGTCTGCAGGTTACACAAAGCATTGTATGGTTTAAAACAAGCTCCCAGAGCATGGTATGAAAGACTCCATAACTATTTGATTCATATTAATTTTAAAAGAGCTAATGATAACAGCAATCTATATATTAAAGAAGGACCGGATGACAAAATTGTATTGGCAGAAATATTTGTGGATGATACTATATTTACAGGGAATGAGGATCAGTGCAAAAAATTTTCAGAGCAAATGAACAAAGAATTTGAAATGTCTATGTTTGGCTTAATAAAATTC
This sequence comes from Chamaecyparis obtusa, assembly GCA_027943335.1. Taxonomy (NCBI): domain Eukaryota; kingdom Viridiplantae; phylum Streptophyta; class Pinopsida; order Cupressales; family Cupressaceae; genus Chamaecyparis; species Chamaecyparis obtusa. Next base: position 957,124 of record BSBK01001087.1, on the reverse strand, counting down.
TTTGTTGGTCTTCAAATTCAGCAAAGCAAGAATGGTATATACATTACTCAATCTAAATACATTAAGGAAATACTTAAGAAGTTTGCTATGGAAGATTCAAAACCAGTTGGTACACCCATGTGTACTGGACTGAAACTTACCAAAAATGATGATTCAAAAGAAGTTGATCAGACCCTATACCGATCTATGATTGGAAAATTGCAGTATGTAGTACATACAAGACCTGATATTGCCTTAGCAGTCGGTATAGTACCTAGATTCTCAGCAAAACCTAAGGAAAATCACATGATGGCAATCAAAAGAATCTTAAGATACTTAAGAGGAACTGAAGAATATGGTTTGTGGTATAAATTTGGAGGCAATCTAGACTTAAAAGTATTTACTGATGCTGATTGGGCAGGAAACATTGATGACAGAAAAAGCACAAGTGGTGGAGCATTTTTTCTTGGAAAAAGACTGGTATCCTGGACTAGTAAAAAGCAGAATTGCACATCTCAATCCACAGCTGAAGCAGAATATGTTGCTGCTGCAGTAAACTATTCAAATATTGTTTGGTTTAAACAGCTATTAGAAGGTATGAAGGTTGAAATCAAAGAACCAGTTTTTATATTTTGTGGCAATACCAGTGGAATAAACATTTCTAAGAATCCAGTGATGCATTCCAAAACCAAGCACATTGCTATTAAATATCACTTTGTTAGAGAATTGGTGCAGGATAAGGAAATCAGATTAGAATATATTCATACAAAAGAACAGATTGTAGACATTTTTACCAAACCATTACCTAAGGATGCATTTGTGTATCTAAGAGGTAAGTTAGGGGTCATTCCCCTATCAGAAGCTCACTAAATACAGTTTTAGTGATGCATCAACTAGAAAATGATTGAAAATCAACCAGTTGATGCAGCATATTCAAGGAATCATTGCATATGAATCAGTACTTGAGGTACATTAATTTTCACCGGTAATATGTGAATTGTCTTTGGCATGTGTTGTCAAAGAGGGAGTGTTTTCTATGTCTTTTCTATTACTTCAAGAAATTTTCAATAATCAGAAGGAAGAATTTTTAGGATACAGGAAGTTTGCTGACAGAGGGAGATTTGAATCTGAACCGAGCTAACTCTTTCAAATTTCTTATGATATGACATATTGTGTTGCCATCAATGCCAAAGAGGGAGATTTTTGGAAACAATTGTCTGAAGGAAATTGCTACTCAATTATGTATTGTCTTTGATGTCACATAATGTCATAGTCCGTAGCAACTAGTTACTACTGAGCTCAGTCGATCTGCCAGACAGAAATATTAGTGCTTACCGAGTCCACTCGGTTATCAAAGAAAATCAGTGTTTACCAAGTTCAGTCGGTCATCGAAGGAAATTTAGTGTTTATCGAGTTCAGTCGGTCATCGAAGGAAATTTAGTGTTTACCGAGTTCAGTCGGTCATCGAAGGAAATTTAGTGTTTACCGAGTTTAGTCGGTTATCGAAGGTAAAAGATTGTCGGTGTTTACCGAGTTCCCTCGGTCTCCGAAAGATTATAGAAAGTTATGGTCACCGACCACTGTCGGCCCTTGAAGGATTTTTGCAAATAGAGTTTGCTTAATTCAGCTGACTGTTATACTAAATAATGTCAATTTGACAAATCTAAAATCATATAAATAAAAGGTCAAATGTGAAAAGTAAACAAGAAATACAGCAGAAGATTTACAGAAGAAAAGCAGGAAAGGTGTATGCAAATTTGTGAAGGATGTTCAGATATCCTTGAGGTGCAGCAGAGATTTATTCGATCAGAAAGGATCAGACTTATGCAGAACAGAGATCTGTAATCAGCAAGACAGTTGCATTATTATATAGGTCATTTTTCATTGTTACCTTCTTATCATTGTAACAGTGAATTCTAAATCTCTTAACCGAGTTGGTTTAACAACCATATTGTAAATCCTCTAACAAGGTGACAATTCCATTGAATTGTTTTCAAGACCTCTTACCAGGCCACTCCTAGCAGGGTGTTTTAAATCCTCTAACAAGGTCACACCTAACAGTGTGTTTTGTAACCTTTTACTGGGTTGGCTTCTAACCGGGCATCACTTCAAAAAAGTGAAAATCAGTATCTAGATACATTGGTGGTTTTTCCCATATTGGGTTTCCACGTTAAATCTTGTGTCTCTTGTGTTCTTAATTGCTTTCTCAATCATATACATGTGCTGATGAATATCTAAAGATAATTTTGCTAATACTTTCTGCATCTTCAATATTACTGCAATCTATTTATCGAGTGCTAAAACAGATAACATTGTTAAGATATCCTAAGGGTTCTGGAAAGAATTAATTGTGAAGTATTTTATGGTTGACTGATTCACCCCCCCTCTCAGTCACTTCATCCATATTAGAGTGGGTCCAGTTATCAAAGATACCATCTGTCAAGTGCTTGATCTACCTTTGGCCTACAACGTCCTTCTAGGAAGACCATGGATACATGAAATGCAAGCTATTCCTTCTACATACCATCATTGTTTAAAGTTTCCTTATGAAGGAGTAGAGGTTACTATCCCCGTAGATCTAAATACAACTTGCAACACCTTGAAGGAAAGTGTAGATAAGCTTGTACCTAATAACAAAGAATCTTCCATTGAACCAACTAAAGAAGCATCCACATCTAAAATGGAAGATCTTGCAAAAGAGGTTAATATCAAAGAAAATGGTATGGGAGAATATACTATCGAGCTAGTCTTATCTTTGACATCTCTCCCTATCTCACCTAAGTCTTATGGGAAATCTTTGAAATAATCCAAACTAGACTCTAAAGAACCTCTTGAAGCATATAAAAAGAATTTTGTAGCAGAACAAGTATCCAAGAAAGAATTTGAAGAGGATGAGGCTGTGCTATCATGGTTGTACAAAGATGAATCTGAATCTCAAGTTGTTTGAACTGGTGACTCTACAGTATCCAAACTCCCTTCCAAGTCATATGGTCCAGGAGATAAATTAATAGCTAAGATGGGATATTTAGGTAAACGACCTCTAGGAATCAAAGGAAAAGGTTTTGAGGTACCTCTCCCACATACTGGTAGAGAAAATAAAAACAAAGTTGGCTTAGGATTTACGAAGAAACCCTATCACCTCAAAGGTAATTATTCCCATGTCATAGAGCAGATCGCACTAGGAGAACCTCTTCTTAAGAAAAAAGAAATAGTACCATCAGATAGTGATTCAGACAGCTCAGAACTCATCCCCTATGAAAAATTGACTAAGGAAATCAAAGACCTTCTTGATGATAAAGATGATCTAATAAAAAGAATTAATGTAGTAGAAACACAAGAACCTACTATCAATCAAGAGATAGTTGCAACACAAGAACCAGCTAATTTCAAAAACAATCAAGAAGAGGGAAGTTGTAGTGATTCTGAGACAGATTCCCATGAGTATGAATTCAAATCAAAATCCGAGGGTAACCCTTCTTGGGGTATTCACCCCAACTTTACTCATGTTCTAAGATTTCCTAGAGATCCTGAATCAGAAGCTGAATCAAATGACTATGAATGGGGAGCCATTCCAGAACTAGATGAAGATGAGCTTATTACAGAGAAACATGTTGATGTTATTCACCAATATGTACCTAATCCCAATGTGAGTCTAGAGCGAAATGATGAACCTATCGAGTCTGATCCACCTATAGCTGAATTCAACTCCCACGATGACATTGATCCTATTCATGAATTGAATGTCTTAAGTTGTAATATCACCTTTGAACTCGAGCGTCGAGTTAGGACTTGTAGACACCTAAAAATATTTTAGAAAATAAAGTATTTTTATTTTCTGAAAAATCTTCTGATGACATGATCATTTATTAATTAATTATTTATTTAATTTATTTATTTATTTTTATGTCATTAAATCCCTTTATCTTAATTAAAAATATTTAATTAAGAAATCCTTCCCAAAAATATTTAAATCTTATTTAAACATTATCTCCTTATTTATTAATTATTTAATTAATAAATTGACCAAAAATCCCAAAATAAATTATTTATTTATTTTTTGCCCAAAACTTGGCCAATTTCCTTAAGACCACTAACCTCTTTCAGAATCTTCTAATCCTTCTTTAATTTTGATTAAAGGCTAATCCCCTCATTTCCTAACCCTAATCCCAACTCAAAATATTTAATTAAGATTAAATATTTAATCCTCATATTTGTTAAATTCATTTTAATAAATATTCTCAAAACCTAAACCATGGAAATAAATAAATCTTTATTTATTTCCTAAAATCAATGTTTATCCTAAGGAAATTCTAGACTCTTCTAGAAAGTCCTAACCCTAATCCTAATCCTAATCCCTCCCCTAATCCTGTCACATTCGCTAACTAAGGTTAGCCAACTCCTAAGCTTAACCCAAAGTCAACAAACTTCTAGAGACTTCTCTTACATGTGTTAAGTGCATTTAAGGCCTCCTTATCCCTCTTGCATGCATTTATCATGCATTTAAGAAGCCCCTCACCCCTTTCTTACACCCTTTGACCTTAGGCACATTTCCCAAATTGTGCACATTCCTCCCATCTTTCAACCCAATGCCTTTGTGACACTTGTCACAAGGAGGTGGCCCTGAACTAGCACAATCTATGTGCTCCCCTTTGAATGAATCTTGGCCTCTCTTAAGGATTTTGATCTTGGCCATTCATTCCTCCTTCCCAAATCCTATAAATGCTCCTCCTTTCAAGAGAAAATTCATTAGCTTAGCTTTTATTCTCAAGCATTGTTATCATGCCCATTTAGCTCTAGACTTAGCATAATCATCCTAATTTAGCTTACTTTCAAGCATTTTAGCTCATCCTTATTTAGTAATAATGGATTAACATAGTTTATTTCATTATTTTGCATAAGCATAGCATCATCACATCTCTATTTGGCTTAAAATCAATCTTAGCATAAATCTCATGTAGCTTAATATTCATGTCAACATCATTTTGATCCTTGAGGCCTTAGGGGAAAATCAGGTGTTCTATACTTGTTTTGCACCATTTTGGGGTTTTCATGGATTTCCATCCATCCTAAATGCATAAGGAATATGCTCCAAGTGATTAGAGAGTACACCCACATCCCCTTAAGCAAGAGCAAATCAAACAGTGCTTAGGTGCACCTGTTTTAGCTCAATCTGAGGTGGCTTAGTTTAGAGTTTTATTTATTTTGCATTGATTTCATGCTTAGACTAACATCTAATCTTTGTTTGGCTTGAAGTCTTTCAAAGAAAGTACCCTCGAAAGCTTTGTCCATAGGAACAATGATGACAGATCCATATCCATAAACACTATCTCCCAATCTTTCCCTACTTTGACTATCCAATATCCAGAACTTATTGATCAAACCTCCACAAATTTGAGCCATGGTATTTATACCTTCCTGAATGACTATGCCCTTGCTTGCTACCTCAATGTAGTTGAGTCTATGAGTACTTCCATCAATGAACTGAGCGTCAGCATGACCGAGTCGGACATCAAATATCTTAGTCAAAAAAACAAGAATAAAAAGAAAAAGAAAAAGAGTTCTGAGGGTGAAAACCACTTTGTGGCAGTCTCAGAACCTACAAAAGTAAAAATAAAAGATGTATCCAAAGGTGAAAACCTCTCTGAGGTGCCTAAGGATGAGATATTTGATGTCCTTCCGAGTCATTTATAGGACAGATCTCCAGTTCTAATTGAGCCCACTCAATCCATCAATTTGGGTACAACAGAGGAACCACAATTGGTACATGTAGCACAATCATTATCAGAAGAAGAGAAGCAAAAATTTACAACATTCCTAATAGAGAAGAAGATCAACTTTGCATGGAAATATTCAGATATGCCAAGATTGGATTCTAATCTTATAATGCATCATTTATCTATTGCTCCAAATGTCAAACCTGTCAAGAAAAAATTGAGAAAGATGCATCCTCACGTTGCACTCTTGGTAAAAGCTGAATTATAGAAGCTCCTAAACACCGGATTCATCTGAGTTATTGACTATGCAGAGTGGATCTCTAATATTGTACCTATTTCTAAACCAGATGGGTCAATCAGAGTGTGTACAGACTTTAGAGATGTGAATAGAGCATTCCCTAAGGATGATTTTCCACTACCTAACATTGATATGATAGTGGATATGACTGCGGGTTTCAAGATGTATTCCTTAATGGATGGTTTCTCTAGATATAACCAAATAAAAATTACTCCAGAGGACCAAGAGAAAACTACTTTCACATGTGCATGGGGCACCTTCTATTGGAATGTCATGCCATTTGGGCTTAAAAATGCTGGTGCTACATATCAAAGAGCAATGACATCTATTTTCCATGACATGATGCATCGAACTCTGGAAGATTATGTTGATGATACTTTAGCAAAATCTATGATCAGAACTGAACATCTAAAGGACTTGAGCATGATCCTAGGTAGAATGGAACACTTTAGTCTCCGACTAAATCCTAAGAAGTGTGCTTTTGGTGTCACTTCTGAAAAGCTCTTAGGATACATAGTTTCAAAGAAGGGCATTGAAGTTGATCCAGCTAAAGTCAAGGCTATAATAGAGATGCAACCTCCCATGAATATCAGTCAAATGAGGATGTTGTAAGGAAGAATTCAATCTATCAGAAGATTCATATCACAGCTAGCTGACATATCACAGCCTTTTACAAAAACATTACATAAAGGTGTGACCTTTGCATGGAATGAAGAATGTGAGAACAACTTTAACCATATCAAGAAGTATCTATCAAATCTGCCTATCTTGATGCCTCCTATTCATGGGAAGCCATTGATCTTATATGTCTCCACAACAGCCACATCACTGGGGACATTGCTAGCACAACATGATGAAGAGAAAAAGGAAAGAGCCATTTATTATATAAGAAGAACATTGGTGGCGTATGAAAAGAACTATTCTATGATTGAGAAAGCTTGTCTCGCTATGATCTTTGCATCACAGAAACTGAGAGACTATATGTTAGCTCATACCATGCATCTAGTAGCAAAAATTAATCCACTAAAATACCTACTAAGCAAGGCTGCCCTCACAGGTAGATTGGCTAAATGGGTCATGCTTCTAAGAGAATTTGACATTGAATATGTTGAAAGAAAAGCTATAAAAGGTCAATTTATTGCTGATCAACTAGCAGATGCACCCATATTTGATGACACACCAATGCAAATGGAATTTCCAAACTCCTCTATTATGCACCTATCTTCTAGAGAATGGCAATTGTTCTTTGATGGCTCCTATACACAGAATGGATCTGGAGTAGGCATATTGTTCATAACTCCTCAAGGATACTCCATCCCAAAAGCATTCAAACTAAAGTTCCCCTATACAAACAATATTGTAGAATATGAAGCCCTTTTGAATGGTATGAAAATAGCAATTGAATGGAGAGTAATAGAGCTACACATTCATGGAGACTCTCAACTTGTTATTCATCAAGTCAATGATGTGTACCAAACTAAAGATGGAAAGCTCATTCCTTACAAGAGAATGGTAGATGATCTTAAGAAATATTTCATATCTATCACATTTGAGAAAATTCCTAGAACAGAGAATAAGGCTGCTGATGCAATGGAAACACTATCTACTTTATTACAGTAGCCTAAACATGAGCTACGCTACAAGTTCCTAGTGGAAGAACTATCTTATCCTGCATATGACTCCGCTGAAACCCGCATGATCTGCATTATTGTTGGTCATGATTCATCCAGATACAAAGACCTCTTTTCCTATCTCCAAGACCAAATCATTCCTGATACCTTCAACCACCATGAAAAGAGATACCTTATCCATAATGCCTCCCGATATGTCATCATTGGTCATGATCTATACAAACGAGGTCTAGATGGTATGCTACTTAGATGTTTAGAATGGGAAGAGTCTCAACATGCATTAGAGGAAGTCCATGATGGTATTTGTGGGTCACACTCGAATAGTTTAACACTAGCTTGAAAAACTATTAGGGCTGGGTACTACTGGCCTGAAATGGAGAAAGAGGCCATCAAATTTGCTAAGAATTTTCAAAAGTGTCAAGTACATGGCAACCTAATTCATGCTCCAGGGAGGGATCTAATCCCCTTTACAACACAATGGCCTTTCCATCAATGGGCATTTGATCTTATCAGGATGATATATCCTCATTCTTCTAACGGACATACCCATATAATCACAACCATATATTATTTTACAAAATGGGTAGAAGCGGTCCCTTTGACACAAGCAATGGGAAATCAGATATCGATGTTCATCTTAAACTATATCATATGCAGATATGGGATCCCTCATTCCATAATCATAGATAATGGTGGGCAATTTAGGAATAAAGACCTAGATTATCTATGTGCCAAATTCAAGATCACCCAACATTGGTCTTCTATCTACTATCCACAAGGGAATGACCAAGCAGAGGCTTCCAACAAAAATATATTGAAGATCTTGCATGGAATAGTAAACAAAACTAGCAGAGACTGGCATCTCATGATTAATCCAGCTTTATGGGCCTATAGAACAAGTATCAGAATGCCTATAGGGGCTACACCTTTCACTTTAGTTTATGGGTCTGAGGTGGTACTACCTATTGAGGTTGAAATCCCATCACTAAGAATCAGAATGCATGGTCTAGTAACTAATGATGACTACAGAGTGTCTAGGTTGCAAGAACTTGAACTACTAGATGAGCGCAGACAAGCAGCATATGATCATCTTAGAGTATATCAGAAGAGAATGTCTAAAGGCTACAACAAGAAAGTTAGACAGAGAATTTTAGGTTGGCGATCTAGTTTTGAGAGAGAATCCTAAAAATCAATCACATCGAGAATGAAAGGGGAAGTTCGAACCCAATTGGTTGGGTCCCTTTGTAATCACCGCTACTTTTGGCTCTGGTGCCTATCAACTCTCAACGACTGAAGGAGAACAGCTCTGAGAACCAATCAACGTTCTCCATCTGAAGAAATTCTATGCCTAAGGCATTCAGTCTATGGTAAAATGTCTTGAAAAAAATCTTTAAAAATTGAAAAATATAAAAAATTAAAAAAAATTAAAAAATTGAAAAATGAAAAAAAAAAGAAAAAGAAAAAGTGCCTTGGTGAAAACCTGGAAATAGGCGCCTTGGTAGCAAAAATAGAATCTCTACCAAGATGGTGAAAACCTGGCAAATGGGTGCCACTTGTTTCAAAATGCTCCATCTATCAATGCAATCTTGGTCTTTCCCAGCTTTTAGTCTGGCTTTAGTTTGTACATATCTCCCGGTTTGTTTTTGCATTTCCAGTTTTCAATAAGTTAGTTTGTCCACCAATCTACTCAAGTGTCTGTATCCTATCAATGTTCAAACTTGGGGGCAATCAATGTCATATCCTATGGTCTCCGGTGTATCTTAGATGTATCATATCTAGTTAGAGTCATTTTGAAGCTTCATGTGAGTCAGTCTAGTCAGTCTTGTCTCCCGAAAGGATTTTGCATCTACAACAATGCAATCAACATCAAACTGAAAACTGAAAACAATCTATGTTTTTTTACATGTTTTTATCTCCTTGTATTCTTACTGATTTGCATTGAGATTTTTGCATATTGTGTCCCTTGGAGCCCTTCGATGATGTCCTTTACAGGATTTAGAGAGTGATCACTGGGGGCATAATCTTTTCTTTGTCTTCTGCTTGTATGTGAAAATCTAACACCTTTGAAAATTCTGGATTGAAATGGTGTCCAACTATAAGAGCCTCTATCTCGAATTGGATGGCCATGCGTACCTCGACCATTGATACCTAGATGATTCAAAGAAGTATTGATCTAACTATTGTCTTTTTGAGTGAGTTCTTTCTCCTACTATGAAACACGATCTTACCTAAGGATGTGAATGATAAAGGGTCACTACGGGTAATTCACACTGGATTTAGAATGATCTCTTGACTGTTTGATGTGTTTGAATGCAAGGTGTATTCAGGTCATCATGACGTTTATGTTTTGATGCTTATACAAATTGCTATATCAAAATGGACATGATATTTAGGTCATCCTAGTGTTTGTGCCTTGGTGCTTATATCTAATCTGACATTCCAAAAATAAAATCAATATTCATATATCCATGGTTGTTGACCAGTGGGTGTTGTATTGATTCTTGTGCATACAAATCGATATTCATATGTCTATGGTTTCATAGCTAGTGGGAATTGTATTGATTTATCTGGTTACCTAAAAGTTTAATGATGATAACAAATCAACATATGATCAGTGACTAGGTCCTAGGTCTTAGGTTGCATTTCATTTTGCATATCTCTTTGCATTTTGCATGTTGCATGTTGCATGATCTCACAATGGCTAAATGAACTTCAATGCTTAAACAATTCTCCACTTGCATCTTCAAATCTAACAAGAGCTAAATCTCACATGAAGGTTCCTCCAATGAAAGAGCAGGTAGAATCCTTTTTCGGGATCAAAATTGAAATCTGAGATCATTCATATTATTAACTACTTGCATAACCAACCTTCAATCATCATAGAAATCTAGTATTCAACTTAACTAATTATCTTACATCAAACTATCAAAATTTCAACTTGGTCAACCATGGTCAACTCATGGTCAAACCTAGTCAAACTTGGTCTTTTGGACCTCCAAACGATGCAGAATGCATTCTCGAATGTGTTTAACCACTTCTCAAATCAATTAACATGCTTCTAAACTATCAACGCTGACTTTTCTTGTCAGATTTCAATTTTAATCCCGAAGGGGGCATGGTATTGCACATCATTCAAAGTTAGTAATCAAATTTGAAATCATATCTTTATGGAAATCATATCTTCCTTAGTAATCAAGACAACAACCATGTCTAGTTACTGATTCATCAAAAAAGACCTCATCGCTCGGGGCAAATCTATCATCACTTGGGGCATATCAGATTCGTCGATCCATATCAATCTGGTATCCTCCTAATCTTGTAATCTGTATCAAATTTTTGCAACCATCGGTTCATCAGTGTTATTTCCTTGGTTCTTTAGCAACTGAAGGGTTAGGATGTGATACCTACTAGTTCTACTAAGACAATCGAGTCTAGAACCGATCAGTCACTTCTTCGCAATCATAAGGTTCAGAATCAGGCATTTTGACACTTTTTTTTCACAATCCTCTGTTCATTGCTGCTATAGTGAACATTATCTTTGGTCATTCAGGACCTATTATCTTCATATCAAATCAATATCAATCAGCTTCTGTCTCATATCAATTATCAATTTCGAATCAGTTTCATATCTTTATCAAACACAGACTATCTTTGAACCACTGCGCTTCGCACAGTAATTCAAAGAGGGGCAAAATGTAATACCCCAAAAATGGGCTATAAGTTCATTAACCTCCTACATCTACAAATCGAACAAAATCAACATCGAAGTCCTAATCTAAGGCACATCTAAACATCATCGAATCATAATTGATTATCTTAAATTCTGCATCGGGGAATATTCCTAGCAATATTCCTAATTATCTTAATTATCTTTAATTTAATGATTATTTGGCGATAAATCACATTTATCCTAAGTTTGATTAATTGAATATTTTCATATTTAATTAATTAGATTTAATATCTTGCCACTTAATTGTGTAATTAAATTTAATTCTATCTATTATTAATTGTATTATTTAATTTTGACAATAAATCCAATATCCTATGAATAATTGATTAAATTTTTATTTAATTAATTAAAGCAAGTTGTCATTATTTAATAATATAGTTTTTAATAAAAGTTTGATTAAATCATTGATTAACCCATAAATCAATTATTTATTTTCAAAAATCAGTTAAGTTGAGCATAAATCACTTTATTTATTTAATTAATTCATAATTATTATGCACATTCAAAAGAAACAGTTAAACTCCAAATTAGAAAATCAATGCAAAGTGTTGACTTTTTAGAACTCAACATCCTTTCGGAGTTCAAAAAGCTGATCTAAACTCTAATTTGAGTTAAAAAGCTATTTTTGCATGATTTGCATGTTTTTGTGAATTAAATTATCTTTATTATCAGATAACTCAAAAATCAAGCTGAGTTAATCTGAGTGATTTATGACTTTTTTCCATGCACCTCCAAAGCCTTGGATTTCTATAAAATTAAAGCCTCAGCTCATCTCAAAGCATCTCATATTTTTGCACAATCACGTTGGAGAATTGGAATTTGAAGAATCAAAGCTTATTGCGAATCAAGGCTATTGTGAGATCAATTTGTTTTTTTTACATTCATTTAGATTCTTTTTCATATCATTGTTAGATCATTTTAGCAGATCAATTTCATATAGATTAGATTTCATATCAAGTTTTTATCATTCTTATTGCATAGAAAATCCAAAAAAATAGCTTAATTGCATTCAATTCATATCTAGATCAATTGCATTCAAATCCTTCATTTAGGTGTTGTCTAGGTCATTGATCTTGATAACAATCTGACAACATCAATCTCACACCTACTAGAAGGCAATAAATCACTTGGTTAAATTAGATTTCAATTTTGCACGATTTTGATTTTTGCTAACCTCTAATGTTTTACTGAAGTGTTGTGTCTACAGATCAGGTACAATTTTCACACACACAGTAACACATGCTAGAAATAACTTAATAGCTTCTAATCTTCTCACAGGTGCAAATGTGTCTGAATAATCAATACCTTCTCTTTGCACATATCCTTTACATACTAATCTTGCTTTGTGTATCATCTTAAAATGGAAGCACTTCCATGTTAAGAGTGTTTAGCCCTTTGAGTAAGTGGTTTGGGGTCATGTTAAGCACCTTGATTGGGTCTTTGCATGTATTTGGCTTTCTCCCCACTTTCCACTTCTTCTTCACACTTGATTTCTTCATTCTAGGTGAAATTATGGTTAAGGTCTTAAGGACTTTCCTAATTTTTCCTCTTCCATGGCTCCATTTTCTAGGTAGGATTTAGAAATGAGACCTCCTAGTCCTTCATCACATCAAAAAAAGGATTTTTTGTCTGTTCCTGACACTGGGTCCTGTTTGGATATCAATTTCTAAGTTTCTGGCATCTCCTGGAACCTCTGCTGCAAATCCTGACAAAGTTAGGGTTTGAGGTCAAAGTCGACCTTGACCCTGACTAGGTCAGGTTTGACCTTGACCCTGACCATGTCAGGGTTGACCTCAACCTTGACCTCTTCCTGCCATGATTTCAAATTTCAAATGTTGGCAGTTTGGCTTTCGGGAAAGTTATTTCTCTGCTTCCAGGTCGGCTGTTTTGGGCTCCAAAATGATATATCCTTTAATTGTATTTAATCAAGGTATATTTTCTAAAGGTGAGGAAATAATTGGGATTTAATTCTTTAAGGTGGCCCATCTAGAGGAGTGTGCCCTAGATCACTATAAAAGGAGGCCTTCCTCTCTCATTTTATCATCCACACTCAAGCAATTTCATGTGCAAGCTCTCAAGTGCAAGCAAGTGAGTTCAAGCATTTAAGCAAGTCTTCAAGCATTCAAGTGTTCAAGCATTCATCCATCAAGGAGTTCCATTGTTAGCTATTGAAGGATTTAATCTCTTTAGAGCCCCCTTGAAGATTCATCCTTCTCCATTCATTCAAACCTTCTCATATGCAAAGATCAAATCAAGATTGGTGTTGAAGATCAAAATACCATTGATTGGAGACATCCTACATTCATTGAAGCATTCTTACTTGTGGATTTGAGGATTCAAATCCTCTACAAGGACTTCAACATAAGTGAGGTGATTTTTTTCAATTACTTTGTTTATGCACAATATATTTCAATTTAATTTCAAGGTTAATTCCTAATTTGGGGTTTGACCAAGGCAAACCCCCCATACAACCAAAAACCCCCATTTTCTTGCTGGTACAGGTGTGAAATCTCAGATCTAAGAGTGAATTCAGATACCCTTTTTGGAAATCTTTCAAGATCTATGAAGAGAATCAGAATTGGACTTCAAATAAATAATGTGGTCTTTGACCTTTTAAAAGGTCAAAGTCGACCTGTGTGAATTTGGAGAAAAGATTTCTAGGTTTTGTCCGCCTCAACATTTCCAGTCTAGAACAAGTGATGGAATCTTTAGAAAGTTCATACAGAAGCCAAAATTTAGCATTTTCTAGATCTACCCTAACTCAAGGTTAGTATTTTCACTTCAATTATTTCAATTTCAAGTATAACACATTTTCCACCTAGGGGAAATATCAGATTTGTTCTTTCTTCCATATTAACCATAAATTGATTCGATTGTGTATTAACCTCTAGGTTGATCAAATCGGATCTCCTTGTGGGGAATTTGGGTTTGAGAATAGATCTCATATTTCCCCCCTTAAAACAAATTAATGATGTTGAATACATTTCAACCTTATTCATTTTGGTGAACCCGACTAGCTTACTCTCTTTCTTTTTGGTGTTAGATTTCCTTTTATCTTGTTAGTATTAGATTTGTCCTTTGTGATTGATCTTGCATGCTAATTAGATTTCATATTCATTTTTTATGTGTTCTTAGTTTAGTTCATTTGCATTATATTGGTTTATGAGCTTTACTACTACTAGTCCTACTTATAACATTTCGGTTAGAAGAAGTCATAGACTCATGGGTTCTTTTGATCTTGAATCTTCTTCTCCTTTCCTTAGGATCCCCAATGATAACTTGATTCTTCATTAATCTAATCCTACTATGGATAAAAACTCTTCTCACTCATCTCATGATGAGGATGATGCTCTAAGAGTTCAACCTAAACAAGTCCAAAAACTTTCCACTGAACTTGATAAAATGGGTAATTGGCTTCTTCAAGAAAACCATAGTCAAGATTCCATTCAAGCTATAGAGGCTCTTAAGAAAGTTCTCCATGATAGTGATCAAGGTGTTAATCTCTTGTGTGGTATTACTCATCTTGTGCATTCCAATGTTAAACCTTTAACTCAAGAGGCTCAAGATTTAGGTTTCACTGCTCCTATCACTAGTGTTGAACCTTCTTCTAATCCTTTACCTAGTATTCCTATCTATACCCCTCCTTTGGTGACTGTGATGGTTCCCTCTATTCCTATGAGTGTTCCTCCTATGTCCCTTCCTACATCACAACCTTCATATCATAGTGTTCCTTTCACTTATTCCACTCCACTTCCAACTGTAGTTCCTAGTGTTCCTCCAGTTGTGTCTTCTATTCCTGTAGCTTCTTACACTTTACCTAGTGTGTCTAATGTTGCTACTCCTCCTATTTCTACTAATGATTCCACCATCATTAGTTTGGCTCAAACTGTATCCTCCTTACAACAACAACTTGCTTCCTTAACTCAAAACAAGTTTAGTATTCCTACATGTGACATGGGAAGTCCTTTGTCTCGGGATATTATTCATACTCCTGTTCCTCAGCAAGTCGATATGCCTCATCTTGAGAATTATAATGGAAAAGGAGATCTTGTTCATCATGTTAAAACATTCCAAATCCTTTGTAGTGATTATGCTTATGACCATAGGATTTTAGCCAAATTGTTTGCTCGAACCTTTCGTGACAAGGCCTTACAATGGTATTGTTCGTTGCCTCCTTATTCCATTGATTCCTTTCCACAACTTGCTAATGCCTTTATTCAATAATTTCAAAACAATATTGGCCTGCAAGTGTCTTTGACTGATTTAATGCATTGTAAACAAGGTGCTAAAGAAAATTTAACTAAATTTATTGGTCAATTTAAACATTTGCATGCTCAGATTTCTTATCATGTTCCTGATATTGATATTCAATGTATGTTTATTTCCAATTTGCAAAAGGATATTAGAGATAAGATTCCGCTTACTAAATTTACCTCTTTTTAACAACTTTGTGTAGTGCTTCATCATTATTAATTACAAGTGAGTTAGTTTGAGAGAAACACTCCAATGGCTCCTGTAACAGTTGATAAGAGTGATGCTGTTCTTAATCCAAATAAGTTTCAAAAATTTAATAACCATGTCAAGATAAACAAACAAGCGAATGCAGTTGCTGATCAGGTTATTGTTGCATCTCATAATGCCACTTCTAAATCCACTACTTTTTTATTAAATCATACATTTACTCCTCTTTTTGAAACTTTATATGCTATTATGAATAGGTTGTTAGCTGCTAATATGATTACTTTACCTCCTATTCGACCTCTTTTACCTAATACGATTGCATCTAAATCTTTTGATCAAAATGCTTTTTGTCAATATCATCATTAGAATGGTCATGATACTGAGAGATGTTATTCTTTAAAACATAAGGTCCAAGATCTCATTGATGCTAAAGCTTTATCTGTTGATAATCTGGATAGTAGTGGGAATCAATATGTCTCTCCTAATCAAAACCTTCAAATCTATACGAATCCTTTACCTACGCATGATACTAATACTATTACTCAACCATCTGCTATGGAAATTGTATATGATTCAAAGATGGATGATCTTAATCATGTCATTAATCAAGTGGAGCATGTTGCTAAGCCTATATCTCCACCTCAACCTTCACCTCAAGTTCAATCTCAACCTCAAGTTAAACCTAAACCTAAAGTGAAACCTCAACCTAAACCTTGACAATTCAAGAATAAAAGACCTCGAGAACTTTTTATTACCTTTGATGACTCAGATTATTAAGGCTCCTGATGGTCCCCTTTACATTATTGCTAGGGTTTCTTAGATACCTACTCGTGGTTGTCTTGTTGATCCTACCTCCTTAGTCAATGTTATCACTAAAGAAAATATTTTTATGAAAAGCTTACAACATGACTTCTATGATACATCGGATGTGTGGATTCAAACTTTTAATGGTTTTCTTTATCCCTCATTTGGTTCTATTACTTTACCAGTTGAACTTTTTGGAAAACTTGTGAACACTACCTTTGTTGTGGTTCCTACTTCTGATCAATTTCAAGTTAAGCTAGGTTTTCCTTGGTTGACTGCCATGCATGTTGTTGCTTCACCCATCCATAAGTGTCTTAAGTTCATTCATGATGGCAAAGTGAAGATGATCAATCATAGTCTATATCAACCTTCTAGGCCTAGAGATTGTGCTGCTTTGGATATCTTTTGGCCTTCCTTACCTAATTCATGTCCTCCTCACCCTGATAATCTTTTTCAATCATATCA
This sequence comes from Chamaecyparis obtusa, assembly GCA_027943335.1. NCBI lineage: Eukaryota > Viridiplantae > Streptophyta > Pinopsida > Cupressales > Cupressaceae > Chamaecyparis > Chamaecyparis obtusa. The sequence continues at coordinate 940,042 of BSBK01001087.1, read as the reverse complement.
AGCTTATAAGCATTGTAAGATTCTTCAATTAATTATACCTCCTATGGATCTTAATCATGGTCTTTTACCTACACCTTCGATGCCTCCTTCAACTATGGCTTCTTGTTCTGTTAATAAAGTTCCTCTTACTAAATCTATCAAATATCCTGTGATTGTTCCTCCTATGGTTGATAATCCTATTGATCTTCCTAAAGAACCTGCAAAGGATCCTATGATTGTTCCTCCTAGTTCTCATCCTATTTCAATTAAATCAAAACGTAACCGATTTGATAATGAACATTATAAAAAGTGTAATGCTCATGCTAAAGCTAAAAGATCTCTACTTTCTATGGATACACCTATGCATAATGTATTAGAAGATGTTGTTACTAATAATTATGTTCACATGCATGATTATGATGATTCTATTTGTATCTTAGATCCTATTTTGATTAATTTGGATGAAGAAGATACTCTTGATGATACTGATAATGTTAATGATGAATATGAGACTATTGACATTGACATTGATTTGCCAAATATTCTTTCATCTCAATTAACTCTTACACCTAGTATCAAACAAAGTGATTCTCAAGAGGATCCTTGTTTGGAATTGGCTATCATTCCTACTACATTAGATATAGTCCCTCTTATGAGTTACCCACCTTCCCTAAATGATATACAATGAGATGGGGAGAGTAGGTGGCATGCTTGATCGGCTTGTTCTTCATGGTATCTTTTTGGTGTGTTTTCTTATTGTACTGTGCTTCTCCTATAATGTGATTGCTAAATGTTGTTAGATTCTTTTATATGATCCTTGTTACTTAGTTGGTACAAGGTGATGAAGGAATCAAAATTGTTGTTCAAATTCCTCTATATGTATCTCTATTCTTCTATGCATTGTTCAATGTTATGTTGTAACTGTGCTATTATTTTTCAATGTTTCCTTGTGTAATCTGCCTAGATTCGAGATATGGTAGCACTAAATCTTTTTGGTCTCCATGTTATGGTCTGAAAAGATTCTCCTTCGTATATCTTACATAATATTTCCTACTTTTTGATTGTAGTTCTACTTTCTTTGGGGAATGATGTCAATTCATTTGCAATAATATCATATATATATTATCTTATGATCATACTGACCCATGGTAGGTAGATCCCTTCCGTTTTCTCTGTATGTTTCTATGTTATTTCCCTTGATTTGTCTTCATCTGGGGGCATCTCGACATGGAAACATAATCAATGGAGTTTTTTATGTTTCCGTTAAAGCCATTGCTCCTATTAAAGTGTTAGCAATGACTTTAACGTGGGGGTATACGCTTTGCTCACTTTTTACACACACGCACTTATGAAAAATTCAAAACATGCTAAATCCTCTAAAGGTAATGCACATAAGTTGCTAAATCCTGAGGAAGACACACACTTTAAATTTACTTTTCAACCTTTTCTTTTTGGATTAAGAACTAATCCTTAAAGTATGGCTTTATATTAGGATCTCTTGATCCCTCTAGTTTCAAATATACACATATTCTGATCCCTTAAGGTCGAAAGTGTCCTTAAGACTGGATCTCTCTTTTGTTTTTTGGTTTTATTCTTATGGAATAGAATATTCTTAAGGATAAATCCTTGATGGGTTGACTAGTGAGTAGCCACATTCACTAGGTGGTTCAATTCCATCTTTCCAGTTGCACCTATTTCCTATGGTTCACAATGGGACATAAGTTCTCATTGGGCAAGGAAATCATACTTTTTCTTTCTCTCTTTAGAGATGTCTCTCTTATCTATGATCTAAGAGTCAATGAAGACTTGAGTCCCTGGGGGCTTTGGATTTCTCTTTGTCCCTTAGATTATGATAAGATTATCTTGTTATTTTTATCTCCTTTACCAAGAGTTTGCATCGAGTCCATACTCTTGCTAAAGTGGGGGCTTAATGTATCATCTTAAAATAGAAGCACTTCCATGTTAAGAGTGTTTGGCCCTCTGAGTAAGTGGTTTGGGGTCATGTTAAGCACCTTGATTGGGTCTTTTCATGTATTTGGCTTTCTCCCCACTTACCACTTCTTCTCCGTGCTTGATTTATTCATTCTAGGTGAAATTAGGGTTAAGGTCTTAAGGACTTTCCTGATTTTTCCTCTTTCATGGCTCTATTTTCTAGGTAGGATTTAGAAATGAGACCTTGTAGTCCTTCATCACATCAAACAAAGTATTTTCTATCTATTCCTGACACTGGGTCTTGTTTGGTTATCAATTTCTAAGTTTCTGGCATCTCCTAGAACCTCTGCTGCAAATCTTGACAAAGTTAGGGTTTGAGGTCAAAGTCGACCTCGACCCTGACTAGGTCAAGGTTGACCTCAACCTTGACCAGGTCAAGGTTGACTCAACCTTGACTAGGTCAAGGTCAACCTTGACCTTGACCTCTTCCCTCCAGGATTTCAAATTTTAAATGTTGGCAGTTTGGTTTTCGGGAAAGTTATTTCTCCGCTTTCGGGTCAGCTATTTTGAGCTCCAAAATCATAAATCCTTTAATTGTATTTAATCAAGGTATATTTTCTAAAGGTGAGGGACTAATTGGGATTTAATTTTTCAAGGTGGCCCATCTAGAGGATTGTGCCCTAGATCACTATAAAAGGAGGCCTTCCTCTCTCATTTTATCATCCACACTCAAGCAATTTCATGTGCAAGCTCTCAAGTGCAAGAAAATGAGTTCAAGTATTTAAGGAAATCTTCAAGCATTCAAGTGTTCAAGCATTCATCCATCAAGGAGTTCCATTGTTAGCTATTGAAGGATTCAATCTCTTTGGAGCCCCCTTGAAGATTCATCCTTCTCCATTCATTCAAACCTTCTCATATGCAAAGATCAAATCAAGATTGGTGTTGAAGATCAAAATACCATTGATTGGAGACATCCTACATTCATTGAAGCATTCTTACTTGTGGATTTGAGGATTTGAATCCTCTACAAGGACTTGAACATAAGTGAGGTGATTTTTTTCAATTACTTTGTTTATGCACAATATATTTCAATTTAATTTCAAGGATAATTCCTAAATTGGGGTTTGACCAAGGAAAACCCCCCATACAACCAAAAACCCCCATTTTCTTGCAGGTACAGGTGCAAAATCTTAGATCTGAGAGTGAATTCGGATACCCTTTTTGGCAATCTTTCAGGATCTGTGAACAGAATCAGAATCAGAATCAGACTTCAAATAAATAATGTGGTCTTTGACCTTTTAAAAGGTCAAAGTCAACCTGTGTGACTTTGGAGAAAAGCTTTCTGGGTTTTGTCCGCCTTGACATTTCCAGTTTAGAATAGGTGACGAAATCTTCAAAAAGTTCATACAGAAGCCAGAATTTAGCATTTTCTAGATCTTCCCTAATTCAAGGTTAGTATTTGCACTTCAATTATTTCAATTTCAAGTATAACACATTTTCCACATAGGGGAAACATCAGATTTGTTCTTTCTTCCATATTAACGATAAATTGATTCGATTGTGTATTAACCTCTAGGTTGATCAAATCAGATCTCCTTGTGGGGAATTTGGGTTTGAGAATAGATCTCATATTTCCCCCCTTAAAACAAATGAATGATGTTGAATACATTTTAACCTTATTCACTTTGTTTCATCTTGTTTTTGAATATCAACTTAGTTCCTATCACATTCTTATCACTAGGTCTTGGAACCATTTCCCAAGTTTCATTTTTAATAATCTGATCAAGTTATTCTTTCATAGCATTGTGCCAATATGAATCTTTACAAGCATCTTCAACACTTAAGGGTTCAATTTGAGATAGTAAACATAGAGCATCATTGCTAGCTGTGTTCTTTGCTTGTGATCTTGTTAAGACTTTGTCCCTCTAATCTCCAATGATGTCTTTCTTGGAATGGTTTCTAGATGTAAACTTTGGAGCTTTAGTTGATGTTGACTCATTAGCCTTAGGAGTTTCTTCTTCACTTGTCTCAGGGTCATTTAATAACACATGAATGTTGTCAAACATTTCTTCAATAACTATCTTACTAGTGGAGGGTCTGGGTTCCTCTTCAATCATGGGTGAGTAATCATGATATCTTTCTTGAACCATAAACTTTTCATCAACCTTAACATGAGCACTTTCAATGATCTTTTTCAATCTTAAATTGAAACATCTATAAGCTTTACTTTTAGTAGAGTACCCAAGGAAAATACCTTCATCACTTCTTGCATCAAACTTACCTACTGCTTCATCCCTCTTGATGTAGCACTTGCTTTCAAAGATTTTGAAGTATTTTACTGTGGGAACATTACCAAACTATAGCTCATAAGGTGTTTTGTCAGTGCTAGGCCTTAACTAAATTCTATTGATGGTATAGACTTCTGTGTTGACTGCATCTCTCCAATAGGTGTGTACAAATTTTCCTTCTATCATGATGGTGTGTGTTGTATCTAGAATGATCATATTCCTTCTCTCTACAATCCCATTCTACTGAGGTGTTCTAGGTGCACTCAATTGTCTCTTAATGCCATGTTCTTCACAATATTCATAAAATCTATCAGAGGTGAATTCTCCTCCTCTATCCAATCTCAAACATTTTATCTTCAATCTAGATTCATTCTCAACCTTAGCTTTAAATATTTTGAATTTATCAAATGATTCTAACTTATCTTTCAAGAATGCAACCCACATCATCCTAGTATAATCATCAAAAAATAGAATGAAATACCTTTCACCATAGTATGTTCTTGTTTGAGTTGGTCCACATAGGTTTGTATGAATCAGATCCAACTTGTTCTCTGCTAAATTGTGCTTGCTTCTGAATGTATTCCTCACATGCTTTCCCATCACACATTCCCTGCATATAGTATCAACTGGCCTTGCTATGCTAGGTAGATCTCTTACTGCCTTTACATTTCTTATCTTTACTATGTTATCAAAATTGATATGACATAGTCTCTTATGCCACAACCAACTATCATCAACTTTAGCAACAAAACAACTTACTTCTGAATTGAGTTGGAAAACATTACCTCTTGTCTTTGATCCTGATGCAATCATAACACCATCCTTGTTGTTAATGATGCATTTGTCATCTTTGAACTCCAGCTAATATCCTTTTCCAAGTAACTATCCAACACTGAGAAGGTTATGTTTCAAACCAATAACATAGAGAACATCATTAGTACTGTTCTTTCCATCCAAGGTGATGGCTCCTCTACCAACTATTTGTTTAGGAGTGTTGTCTCCAAATCTGACCATACCACCATTTTTTTTGTCTAGATGAACAAATCTATCTTTATCACATGTCATGTGATGTGAACAACCACTATCTATGATCTAGTCTATCCTTACATCTACTTGGGAAATTAATGCTAGTTCTTGATTTTCTTTCTCATCTTTATGTTCAGTCTTATTGTCTATTTTGTCTACAATAGAAATGAATCCAATTTATTCTTCACCTAATTCTTCATCTGAAACTCCATCTCCAAAAAAGTAACATTCCTTAGAGTACTTAGGCTTGTAATCCTTTTTGAATTTTCTAGCTCTAGTAGGACACTTGGATGCAAAGTGACCTATCTTATTACATGAAAAGCATTTGAAAGGGAATTGACCTTCATATTTTCCTTTTCCTTTCTTTTCTCTTTTAGCAATCATAGCAATAAAATCATCTAGATTTTTTTCTTCATCATCATCATCAAAATTACTAGAAGTGTTTACAGATTTCTTACCATGAACTGTTGCTTTGAAGGCTATCTCACTTTTAGGTTCAGTCTTCAATCTTGAAATCTCAAAAGTTGAGATTTTGCTTATCAAGGTCTCTCTCTTGAAATTGGCTATAAGCTGCATTGTCTCATCAAGGATGTTGATCTTGTTTTCATATTCTAGGGTGAGAGTGGTCATCAACTTGTCGATAATATCTTCCTCTGAGATCTCTCCACCATTATTCTTGATTCTTGCAACTGCTACATTTATCCTTTGATTATAAGCTCTGATGTTTTCTTCAAGTAGCATCTCTAATGGATTGTATCTTTTCTTACATATCTTTTTGCGCCTATCCTTAGCTTGTTTGTCTCCTTCAAATATGTCTACAAGATACTTCCATATCTTGTTGGCGGTGTCTACCTTATTTATCTCTAAAAACTAACTATCTGATGGGGCGCTGATAAGGGCTTCTTTGGCAATAGAATTCTGATGAAATAATTCCTTTTGTGTTTCAGTAGCATCATCCTTTCCAAGGTCTTCTAGGGTGGGGATCTTGGCTGGTTTGATAGTAACATTAAAAACTTCAAAACTAATGCACTAAAGATGAGTTACCATCTTGTTCTTCCAATCAAGATAATTCTCTCCATCAAACTTAGGACTCTCTTTCCTAAAGTATGCCATCTGATCAACCTCAAGCTATTAAACTTTCTCTTTGAGGCACTTGGATCTGATACCAATTGTTAGGAATAGTCCCAAGAGATAACTGAGAGGGGGGGTGAATCAGTTATCTACAAGATTTAATTATTTTTCCAATTAAGTATACTTAAACTTGAACCATAAACACAATGAAAGAACACATGAACACAACACCAATATTTTGGTTACAGGGAAACGCAAATAGGTAAAAACCCTGGTGTGACTTGATACCCACTAATATTCTGTACTAGTGTATAATGATCCTTGCTAGAAGATCCTTTACCCTGTTAGGAGTAGCTTTACAATATATTAAGTATAGTAGACCTAGTTAAGGGTTAGACCCTATTAGGAGTCTTTTACAATTGTCCCTGTTAGGGGAGAGGATGCACTATCTGAGAGCTCACTGCACAAAGGGGTGAAGGCTACAACCTTCTAAATAATAGATACACTATATCTGGATCTTGGTGAACTACGCTTTGACCTATTGTCTGGATCAGCTCCACTGTATAGCACAAATACTCTACTTTGTCACATAGACCTTCTTTTGATGGCTCAACACTTCACACACTCTTCTCTATTCTACTTAATCAACCATTGGCCACACTACAACAATCACAAGTGACTGCCTACAAATATCTTTCCTCTAAATGATATAATCAAGTCAGCCTATTAGAATCACCTTGAAATCATAATAGAGAAACCATAATAAACTCCAACAAAAATTCGGTCAGCTCTATTATGCACACAACAATATTCTGGGACCTGTCTAAATAAAATAATTGTAGACGCATGATACACACTATTGGCTCTACCAAAACAAATGGAACTTTCTCCACAAGAAGAATTAACTCATGCACTCTTAACCAAACATCAATAACTTATCTCTAAGCTTAACTCCAAGGGCACATATCCCAAAGATAGGTGCAACTCAAGAACCAATAAAATCTCTATTGGCTCTTCTGAACAAACATAGGAAACTGCTATTGGTGAATAGCGACTACATAACTTCTCTTGCATTCATCATCAAATCATGCATCCATGAACTTAACAGCACTAACATGTCTGCAACATATATCCAAGGGTGCATGCCCATAGGAAAACTTTACGGACAACCATACATAGAACACTATCTGCTACTCTGTCAGGAACACTGCTGACACAAGCTACTATATAACTGTCTGTACTCACATTCAACCTCTACACCCATGATATCATGATGATATCATGTCCATCCAACATATATAGAAAGATTACTATATAAGAATTCCATGCATGCTACTTTCCATATGTTTTCATCAATGACAAACATACAGTCAGTACTGGTCTGCTGGCAAATCTCCAACACAATGATACATAAAAAGGCTCAAGTTTCCCTATTGCAGGAGCAGATTTAGAGGATTCTAGGTTAATGATGAGCTCTTTGGCTTCAAGTTGTTTAATGTTTGATTCAATAGGGATTTCATTGGTGGACATAGTATTTGTTTGATTGGATTGCACGATAGGAGAAGAACCCTTCCATAAGAAACCAACTTATCTAACTCACTAGGGTTTGACTTCAAATATTTGACAAGTGATATTTGAATCTTAGAAGATTTAAAAAATTCCATGAAATCAAAATTAGGTTCAGAATCTAACCTTTTGAGGATCTTAATCCCTACTAACTCATTCTTTGAAGTTTTTGTGCTGCTACCAACTTGACTCATTGGTTCTTTGTCCCGCTTGCTATGAAAAGGAGATGAAGGGTGACTGTGAACTTTTCCACCTTGCTAAGCTTGAGTAAGAAATGAACATAAAGGATGCTCTAGAGTTGTAAGAATGTCACCACCTCACTCTAAGTTAGACTCATATTTGAGATAATAACTTACGGAGTCACCAAGTCCTCCAGAGTTATCTTCATTGCCAGGAATTTCCACAATGGTTTCTTTGTTGGCCTCCATTTGCTTGTACCACACCATTTTAGGATAGGAGTCACCATCATGTTCATCAGTTAAGTGAAAGATACACAAGTTACTTTTAGCAGGAGGTGCTTCGATCTAAAGTCTAGGCTGATGTGTTAAATTATTTGGCTGCTTTGCATAATTTTCTGTTCCTTGGCCTCCATACCTTCTAGGAATATCTTGATAGGGACCAAGGGTAACCTAATTTGGTAACTACCTTTTAAGGGTAATCATATCATTTACCAGTCTTTGAATAATAGGATTGGAAGATCTAGATGTTGAAGGTTGATTACTAAAAGTTTGAGCCTCTCTTCTCCATTTACCAGTGGTAATCATGTCATCTTCAAGCTCTATAGCTAACACTTGAGTGGATGGAAAATCTTCTACTCTTCCTCAGCTAAGATGAAAACTAATATCTAGAGGCATATCATTTACAAAGAAACCCTTCACGTTCTTGTCACTGGGTCGATGAGCATTTGGAATCTATTGTAAGAGCTTGTTAAATTTAGCAACAAATTCCCGCATAGGTTCATGCATCTCTTTCTTTAATTGAGAAAGTTGCAACAATAAGGAGTGTTCATCATCAACTACTTTAAAGTGAGCTAGGAAAGTTGTTCTCATACCATTCCAGGTTGTTATTGAGCCATTGGGCAAATGATGAAACCAATCTGCAATAGTTTCAATCAAAGTCTGAATGAAAAGATGGATTGCCACATCTTTTGTACCCACACCTATAACACTACAGGTAGTATTGAATGCATTAATATGATCACTTGGGGAAACTTTTTCATCACCACTGAATTTGGGTAGAACCTCTCTAGCACCTTTGGGTAAAGCTTGTAAGTTAAAATTTGATAAATCTAGAGGACCAACCTGAGCACCCCAAGGTTGATTTTGGGCCATATTTGATAGAGAAAAATTTAGAGGTTGGGGATTAAAATAAGATGGGACTAAAGTGCCAGATAACATAAGAGCTTGAAAACTAGAAGTGGGTGTAGTAGACTTGGTAGGTGAAGATGCTCTACTAGTCATTTGGGTCTTTCTCCTCACAGAGATATTGGGATTGAAATTCAATCGTTTAAGGCATTCAAAATCTTCATCCACCAATCCCTTTGCTTTATCACCTCTAGTATACCTTTTCTACCAGCTTATTAATTAAGATTGTAATGGAGATATATTAATCAAGAAAAACCTATTCTTTAGGTTTTTAGGTTGCTCTATTTTATACAGTAGCTAGTTGAGCCAAGGGAAAACATCTCAACCAATCTCCAATCTCTTCATCCTCTTCAATTACTAACCTCACCTGTTGATATTGTTGATCACTTGTCCTCAAGTTCCAAGTAGTTGTGTTAAGATCAGTGATAATATCCTCTTGTGTATCAAAGAAGTGAAGATCAGGTTGTCACACTGGGGGAAGTTCTTGTTGACCAGGAATTACTTCAGCACGTAGCACCATAACTGATCATTAAATGAAAATAATTAAGGCCTAGTCTGCTTTCTTAGACTTCTCCCCAATAGAGTCAGCAAAAATCTATTGGTATATAGATTTTCCTTCTTACAAAAATTCTATGAATCTACTAATACTCTTTCCCCAAAAGAAGGAAAAAATAATACAATAGTTGAGCTAGTCAATCGTGACTAAACTCTCTGCAATCTAAGGTGCAGCTACCTTATACAAAGATCAGTCTTGACAATACATTTATTTGAAAAGAATGAAGAACAGTAAAATAATGTATACTTTTGACCTGAAATTATGAAAGACTTTTCAACTTCTCATATGAAATGATAATAAAGATTCAAATTCTGAGAAAGATCTACACCGATCCAAGTCGATTGACTAAGATTGTAAAGGAAACATTCTCAACCAGATCGATTCAACAAATATTGAAATAAAAATGAAGAATGGAGAAATGATCTTGAAACACACACATAGATTATAGCGACATGAAATTAATTTCAACTGAAACCTGTTAGGAATAAGGTGTCTCAACCTTGTATATTTCCTTACATTTGTTATTTTCTAAATGTCGACACTTTGGACAATGTGTAAGGTGATCATGACTGAAATAGTTATGATGGATTCCTATGATGGTCATTAATATTTGTAAGAGCTAATTGTGAAATATTTGATGATGGGTGAAGACATGTGGCAACTGATAAAGTTGAGTACTGTACACTCTCGGAGAATGGTAAAACCCTAATATGACTATTCTTTGGAGGTTGCCCTATAAAAGGAAGTGCATAACATAAGCATTTTTAGGGTTGCAAATTCTGATGTGAAGCAAGTGTATTTTTGGAACCTTTTATGCTGCCGGATTTGTCTTCAAGGGTTAATAATCTCCCGAAAGAACTTGCATTGCAAGTGTATTGTAAACAGTAATAGTTTTGAAAATACATTGTGCAAGTTTTAGAGTGCTGTGGTTTTTATCAAAAGGTTTTCCCTAGGGTATATCATTGTGTCATTCTATTTTTCTATGTATACATGTTATTGCAGCAACATCTCAATTAATTGTATTATCATTCTGTAATTGATAAGGGTTAAATCTAAATTTGCATGATCCTCTCCTTAGGAGTTTAGCGTAGGGAATAGTTTTCCACACACTGTTTCCTTTAAGTTGGTATCAGAGCTTGGCCAGTTTTGGTTCTATTTGTTAGGGTGCGGGTTTTTTGAGCTAATCTTTAGTCCAATGGGAGTATTGTTGTAGAGTATTCATAACCATATTGTAGGAAGAGATGGCAAGCTCTTCATACAGTAGAATGGAGGTAGAAAAGTTCAGCGGCACAAACTTTGAGTTGTGGAAACTCAAGATGGAAGACATGCTCATAGACCATGATGTATGGGAGGCAGTTGAAAATTATATCAAACTAGTAAGCACGTCTCAAGTAGATTGGGATCTCAAGGATCGAAAAGCTAAGGGTCTCATTAGACTCTGTCTAGCAGATTCTGCTCTCCTGAATGTTCTCAATGAGAAGACTGTAAAGAAATTGTTGACACGGCTTGGGTCAATGTATCAGGCCAAGTCCTTGGTGAATAGATTATTCCTAAGAAAGAAGTTGTATTCTCTGAGAATGGAGGAAGGAGGATCTATTGCAGATCACTTGAATGCATTTAACATGCTGATTGCATAGTTGACATCAACCAGTGTCAAGTTTGAGGAGGAGGATCAATGTATGACCCTACTATGTTCCTTGTCAGATACATGGGACCATCTTGTGATGGCCCTTGGGAGTACTATTGTCACTTTCAAAATGGATGATGTGGTGTCTTCATTGTTATCTGAGGAGATGCAAAGAAAGACCTCTGATTCCACCAAGGAAGCCCTTGCTGTTTGCAGTAGATCCAAAGATAGAGGAAAGCATAATGACAAGAAGTCTGAAAAGGGTAGATCGAAATCGTATGGAAAGTCTAAGACTCCTGGAAAGTCTAAGGAAACATGTTGGAACTGTGGTAAGCCTGGGCACTTCCATAAGGATTGCAAAGAGCCAAAGAAGAAGAAGAAAAGCCCAGAGTCAGATTTTGACAAATCTCAAGAAGATGGTGATGGTTTAATTGCAGCCTTAGCCACCCATGCATCTAATGATGTGTGGCTGATTGACTCAAGTGCTTCTTTTCACATGACCTCTCATCGAAGTTGGTTCTCAATTTATGAGGAGTTTGATGGTGGAAAGGTGTATCTGGGTGATGATTCTCACCTACAAATAGTTGGATGAGGAAGAGTCACTATCAGATTCCTCGATGGATGAGTAAAGGGGATCAATGGGGTAATGCACATCCTGGGTTTAGCATGAAACCTTTTATCTATAAGTATGTTGAATGACGCAGGTGTGCAAGTTTTTTTTTTGAAAGATGGATGCAAGATGATTAGAGGAACTATGGTTCTTGCAAAAGGTACTAGGAGAGGTACTCTATTTTAGCTTGATGCTTGCACTTCACAATGCAATAGTTCTTCTATCTCAAGGAAGAGATCAATAGTCACTTCATCTCCACCATCTAAACTAGCAGTGAAGAATTCTATGGTAATGGGTTCTGATGGTAGTGCAGCAAGTGTACCTAAGGGTGCTAACACTTTGGAAGGCAAACTTCTTGTAGAAAAGACAATGTTGTGGCATATGAGATTTGGCCACATTGGTGAGAAGGGTCTCAAAACCCTAAAAAATAAAAACCTCATTGAGGGGTTAAATTATTGTCATCTCAAGTTCAACTTCTATGAACACTATGTTTATGGTAAGCAAAATCATGTTCAGTTTTACTCTAGTTCTCACAAGTCTTCTAGTATTTTGGATCTTATCCATTCAGATGTGTTTGGTCCTGTTAAAGTTCCTTCACTCTCCAAATATGTATATTTTGTATCTTTTATAGATGATTATAGTATAAGGACATGGATTTATTTCCTTAAAAGCAAGACACAAGTTTTCAGTCAATTCAAGGAATTTAAAGCTCTCGTAGAGAATCAGACTGGAAAAAGAATTAAGTGTGTGAGAACTGACAATGGTGGTGAGTTCTACTCAGAAGAGTTTGAACAGTTCTATAAAGAATGAGGGATCGAGAGGCATAAGACAACTCCTTATACCCCACAACAAAATGGAGTTGTAGAAAGAATGAACAAGACATTGATGGAGAAGGCTAGGAGTATGCTTAGTGGAGTTGGCCTAGAACAAAGTTTTTGGGCTAAAGCTGTGGCCATTTCTTGCTATCTAGTCAATAGATCTCCTACATCAACTCTTTTTGGTAAGACACCCTTGGAGGTTTGGTCTGGTAAGAAGCCTTTAGTTAGACATCTTCATGTTTTTGGTTGTGAAGCTTATGCACATGTGCCTAAGGATAAAAGATCTAAGTTGGAAAACAAGGTTGTAAAATGTATCTTCATCGGCTACAATGTTGGTGTGAAAGGATACAAGCTTTGGGATCTCGTGATTGGTATGGTTTTGTATAGTAGAAATGTTATTTTTAGAGAGCTAACACCTTCTCATATTGTGCTACAGCCAGATGAAAATGAAATGAAAGAAGATGTTGTTCAGTTGCCTCCTACCCCTAAGAAGACTGAACAGAGAGACCATGATGGATCTGATGATGAGGAGAGCTCTAGCAGCTCTGAAAATTTAGAAGAAGAGGTAGAACAACCTCAACCTCAGCCCTTGAGGAGATCCATAAGAGAAAGAAAGAAGCTAGAGAGGTTTGGATTTTCTATGTTAGATTCTAGTTGTGCTTATGCCTTGATTACAAACACTGATGAGCCTAGATCTATGAAAGAGGCTATGGATATGGAAGATGTAGTTTCTTGGATTAAGACCATGGATGATGAGATGGATTCATTAGAGAAGAACAAAACATGGGATCTAGTACCTTTGCCTAAAGGATGGAAGCCTGTTGGAAGAAAATGGGTGTTTAAGAAGAAATTTTGTGCAGATGGCAGTGTTGAGAGGTACAAGGCTAGATTGGTTGCAAAGGGGTACTCATAGGTGGAGGGAATTGATTATGGTGAAATATTCTCTCCTGTTGCAAAGCTAATATCCATTATATTTTTGTTATCTCTAGCAGCATTGTATGACTTAGAGGTAGAATAGATGGATGTGAAGACAACTTTCCTTCATGGTGATTTGGAGGAAGAGATCTATATGTCATAGCCTAAGCACTATATTCAGAAAGGTAAAGAGTCTTTGGTTTGTAGATTAAAGAAGTCTCTGTATGGTTTGAAACAATCTCCTAGGATGTGGTACCTTAAATTTGATGCCTTTGTGTTGTCGATTGGTTTTCTGAGATTGAAATCAGATCATTGTGTTTATTTCAAAGTTGACAATGATCAACTTCTTATTATTTCATTATATGTTGATGATATGTTGTTGATGGGAAAGGGTATGGGTATGATTTCTGATTTGAAGTCACAGTTGTCAGCACAGTTTGAGATGAAAGATCTAGGGGTAGCCAAGTATATTATGGGTATGGAAATCACTAGAGATAGATCTAATAGAAAACTTTGGTTGAGTCAGAGTAAGTATGTGAAGTCTATGTTGGATAGGTTTAGCATGGTAGATTGCAGACCATTGTCTGTTCCTATTTCTATGGGAACAAAGTTATCTGTGGGTGATTGTCCAAAATATCCTAGTGAGGTGGAGGACATGAGCAAAGTACCTTATGCAAGTGCAGTTGGAAGCCTTATGTATGCTATGGTCTGTACTAGACCAGACATTGCCCATGTAGGGTGAGTCTTGAGTCATTTTATGGCTAAACCTAGATAGGTACATTGGGATGTAGTTAAGAGAGTGTTCAGATATTTGAAAGGTACATTAGAGTATTCTATATGCTATCATGGAAACTCTTCTGGAGCTTTGCATTCAATTTGTATTCGTGGGTTTATGGATTCAGATTGGGTAGGTGACATTGATAGTAGGAGCTCCACCAATGCCTATGTGTACACTATGTTTTGTGGTGCCATCAGTTGGATGAGTAAGTGACAACCTGTGGTCGCTTTGTCCACAATAGAAGTAGAGTACATGGTAGCTACTCATGCTTGTAAGGAATCCATTTGGCTTAGGAGACTATGTTTAGATGTTGGTGTTGATGTGGGACAGATTACAATTTGTTGTGACAGTCAGAGTGCTATTTGCCTTGCAAAGAATCCAACTTTCCATGCTAGAACAAAGCAAATTGATGTGCAGTTTCACTTTGTGAGAGGTATGGTAGAGGATGGAAAGGTAAGTTTGGAGAAGGTAGATATAGTAAAGAATGTTGTGGATGCATTGACAAAACCTATGGGCACAGAGAAGTTTAGATGGTGTTCGGAGTCTATAGGCCTCTCAGCCTATAGAAATTAAATCCTGTTGTTTCCTTTGGCTCTTACAAGGTGTTCAACAAGTGGGAGAATGTTAAGAATAAGGTGTCTCAACCTTGTATATTTCCTTACATTTTTTATTTGCTAAATGTTGGTACTTTTGACAATGTGTAAGGTGATCATGACTAAAATGGTTATGATGGATTCCTATGATGGTCATTAATATTTGTAAGAGCTAATTGTGAAAGATTCGATGATGGGTGAAGACATGTGGCAATTGATAAAGTTGAGTATTGTACACTCTTAGAGAATGGTAAAACCCTAATATGGTTGTTCTTTGGAAGTTACCCTAAAAAGGGAAGCACATGATATAAGCATTTTTAGGGTTGTGAATTCTGATGTGAAGCGTATTGTTGGAACCTTTTATGCTGCCAGATTTGTCTTCAAGGGTTAATAATCTCTTGAAAGAACTTGCATTGCAAGTGTATTGTAAATAGTAATAGTTTTAATAATACATTGTGCAGGTTTTGGAGCGCTAGGGTTTTTATCGAAAGGTTTTCCCCAAAGTATATCATTGTGTCATTCTATTTTTCTATGTATACATGTTATTGAAGCAACATCTTAGCTAATTGTATTATCATTTTGTAATTGATAAGGGTTAAATCAGAATTTGCACGATCCTCTCCATAGGAGTTTAGCGTAGGGAACTATTTTCTACACACTTTGTTTCCTTCAAAAACCAACATACATGTATTAAAAAGACCAACTGATCTAAAAAAGATGCTATTATCTACTTCATATATATCAATTGATACTATATCATTTGTTTCAGCTAAAAACAAAAAACCATTCATCCAAAAGTACTTGTAGTAAATATCAAACTACCAAGTTTCTGTTACTAGAGAACTAACCCTTTCAAGGTCCTTCAAAAATTAATTTAAAGCCATGTAGGGCATAATCAGTTTCATAACTAAAATGAATATCTTTGGAAAATAAACTAACACCCTAACTACTTGGAACTGGTTTGTCAAAGACTAAACAACTAATTAGCTTTTCTCTACTCTAGCATTGGTGTTGGCATTCACTGCTTTACATGTGGCTGGCCACTCGTCAAAAATAGCCACAAATCTCTCCAACATCACTTTATTTGGTGCAAAAATGAGATCAATCCTTTGTTCCCAGAGACATTTGCAGTTCAGCAACTACTCCAGCTTGGTCTCCAACATCTTTATTTGCTCCTCACCGATCATTATCACTGACTACACTCGGGCTACAACCGAACAATCATAGGCCACCATTTCTTTGGCATCTTTTAACCCCTGTGCCTTCTCAGTGATGGATTCCTTCATCTTAGCTACATCAATTCTAGACTTCATTTCACCACTGGCCAAGTTATAGAGATAGTCTATATGGTTGCTAAGAACCTCCTCAACACAAGCTACTACCTTTAGAATATGCCATGATTCCTCTATACCTTGATCAAATAGAGTACATCACCATTCATCATTGATTTTGGCTATGAACAAGAGAATGACATCAATATCAGTCAATACCTTCTCAGAAAAAAACTTATCTATACCATAGATAAACGCCTCATCCAAGTTGGTTATCCCTATTTCTAAACCATCCCTCTTTCCTTCTTAGAGCTTTATATTGGCTTCAATGACGGACACCAGAGAAGACTTACTAGATGAATCTTCATAGGCTTGTGCAAAATGGTTAACCATTTCAACAACCTCTCCCATCCAATTGAAGAATTCTTTAGAGAGAGATCTTTCTTTATGCACCTAATCAAGGAATTTTTAATTGTCAGGAGATTTGGCATCCAAATTTAAAGGTACCACTACCAAAGGTTGGCGAATAGGATTCTGTAATTGCTGAATATATTTTTCCATTTCGCATAGAGCTTGCTTCAACTTAGCTTTATCTTTAGCATCCTTCAGTACTCTATGGTTGATTTTCTTGTTTGCAGAATTTAGAATCTTCAAATTAGCAGCTCTGGAAGACACTCCTAAGTCTACTTTCTCCACACTAAAATCTTGCTCAGTGACCTCAGTGCTAGTCTTGTTGGAGTTAGGCTTGAAAATCTTTGTGACCCAATGACCTTTGTTTGGGTCTATATCTACCATAGACTTTGTCTTGAGCCTCTTTGTCCTTGGGGATTTCTGAGGTATTTTCTAACCAAGTCACCAACAAGAACTAAGGTAGGCACAATATTCCTCTTCTTGTTCATAGTTTTATCCATCTAGTTTGGAGTACCAGGAGTTGCATGCTATAAGGAAATAGTATTGCTTGGATTTCTTGGGGTGACTGGTTCTTGTTGACCTGTACTTCCACTACCTCCTTCTGATACTAAGTCCATAGTTGATGCTTTGCCTCTTTTCAATCTTTTGAACTACCTTACACTAGGCTCTTTAATGTCAGAATCTAGAACAATGCAAAAAGGAGGGTCTTCCTTCTCACATCTTTTGCTTCTTTGCCTAGTAAACCTCACAGTGCCTTCAGAGACCAACTCTGAATCTTTAATGTTAGAGATTTATGGAGAGTCTGAGATACTTTCAGAAAGCAACGGTTCAATCTTATTAGTTAAAACAGGGGAAGATTCAATATTTTGAGTCCTTGGACTCCTTCTAGTTCTCAATGTAGGGACTGCTGAAATTTTCTTTCTTTGAGCTTTAAGCCATTGCTCTGTTCTCTAAAAAATCTCCTTAGTCAAACACTTTATATCTTCTTCTTCCTCTGCAAACCAATCAACTCTTCTGATTACCACTTCAGTGCTTGATGTTGTGCTTTCTGATTCAAATGCATTACTATCTTCATCTTTTACATTTCTGATACTGAAAGGAATTTTTAAAGCAGTGATTTGTTTAAGAGAAAACCTAGAACATAGTCTTTTTTTAACCTCAACCTCATCTATGCAATCATCCTAGAAGTCCTCCAATGCTAGTTGATGAAGAAATATAGCATCCACCCTGAAATGGCTCTCAACAAAACCTTTTCTATCAAAGTAATTTCTTTCCTGATATGGCTAGAGTTTCATTTCTTTCAGTTCATTGATCAAAAAGGAAAAATCATGCATCAACCAAAATTTGTAATGTCCCAACTCAAGTGGGAAGAAAGCACCAATATCTTGCTTGACCTTGTATTTCTTCTCAACCATCAACAACTGTCTTCCTACCTCAAGAAGAATACACTTGTCCAGACAATACCTGGGAAGTTTTAGGGGACTATCACTGAAGCCTCCCACCCTTAAATAGGTAAAGGTAGGGAACTGAATATAAAAACTTCCATAAATTTTCACAAATTCCATAGCTTCCTCTGATATTCTATAATTAGGTTTTCCTCTCAGCTCAAAGACCAATTCGGACAAAAAGGTATCATGCACTTTCTTGAAACCTATGGGGCTTCTTCCTTTTTGTAACAAGGGATGGTATTCATAGATGGTCATACTCCTATTCCACTCTTTATGAGGTAGACCATCTTAAATTCTACACATGGCAAGAATATAAAAGAGGTATGAGGACATATAAAAATTAGAAATTAAAGCAGGCTAAGACAAATTTTCATGCAGTTGTTCGGCTATGACCTCATCCCAATCAATAGCATTACCAATGTCTAGGATAGCTTGGACAAAAATGTACATCCAATCTTCCCAGTTGGTATCTACGAGATTACCTCTAACCCTGTTCAACATTACCATTATATCTCTTACTTCCCTAAATAGGTGATCTTTTCTGAGGGGTCTAGGTAGATGAGAACCTCCTTTTTCTAGGTTTATCAACCATTCCCTTGCTATGTTATTTATATACTCCTTGTTTAATTCAGAGTCTTCTATAGCTTTATTGATACTCCAATCTCCATAGATATCGGTTGATGGGATTTTAAATGTAGCCATTACTACTATTCTATCAATATTTACCAGAACTTCACCACTCTCTGTGTTGATACACCTCTCATCTTTCTCATATCTATTTTGGCATTCTATTATTAGCTCTTGGCATGGAATTACTTTAGGAAAACCAACAGCCTCTAAAAAACCACTCTCTACAATCCTAACGGATATAGCTTCATCAACTGTTTTCCTTAATCTTTGTACAATTTTCCCAATATCATCATCCATTAATATCACTATATCTCTCATCTCAGGTAAACAGCTACTGATTTGGGAAAACTTATTTTCCTTTAGGAATTTTGCTTTGGAAGAAGACATACTAAAACATAACCTTGTAAAATTCTTACGAAGATAGCTCTTTTGCTTTTAAAATGAAGAAGCTCAAAGGAGTTATAGGGACAAGGTTGCTATAGAACTCATCATTTTCTTGCTTTTCTAGAATGTTACCTCACCTCTCCAAGACACCTTTAGAAGATAGCAGAGCTGAATAAAGAAATGGAAAGAGAGGGAAAATAAATACCCACACTTGTCTTGATTTCCTGTTCTTCAAGAGAACTGTCATGGAATTGATTTTTATGCTATAATAAATGTTAACAACTTGTTAACATGCTTCTCTTCAAAAAATTAATCCCATGAGCTAAGGTGGCACTGCTCTTTTAGTCACATCAATCATTTCATTGTTAGTCTATAAAGATTTGGTTCATGGCTTATATCCGGGTATTATTACATTTTGAAATTTGATCCTTGAACCATTAAAGTTTGGGTTCAAAGTACACGATTCACAATGTTTTAATTAATATGCACATTTGACAACCATGGTGGACCCCTCAGACTTCTAGGACTGGCTCAAAAGTTTATGAATGGTGATACTAAAAATGTCTTGGGAGACTTTTAATGCAAAGCTGTCAAAGTGCAGATTTGGATGTGAACTTTGAACCATAAAATTGGGGTTCAAAGTTCAAGATTCATTTTAACATTTGAAAATGACCACACGACCGTGATAGAAAAAGCTTTTATTACTAAGACACCACCCAAATGTGACACTTTTAGAGAATTTCATATTGAACTTTGAACCTCAAACCGAAAGGTTGAAGTTCAAAGTTCAAGGTTCAATTTACATTTTGAACTTTGACAAAACTTAGAAACTACTGCACATTTAAAAGGTAAAATTTATTTGACTGGCAACATTCACAAAATGGGAGGAGCTTGATCAAGAATCTATAGAAGAAGATTATACAATTGGATATACATATATGAAGATCCCCTTCTTGTCACACTTCCTATTCATCAATATGGAAGAGGGTACACCATCATGAAAAAAAAGGGTATAATAGATACAATGGCCTCAAAAAATAGTATCAAGGAGTTGTAGAACTAAAATTTCCCAAAGATAATCCTAACTTTCAAGGTCTAGGATACCAACCACCTGAGGGAAGTACCCAAAATATTTAGTTGCCTCACCAAAATGATGTGTTTTTCTTTGAAAAAGTTGAGACATATGAGGAGTACCACCACAAGACTAATTTTAATGACTATGAATGGGATACCCCTAGAACCTTAATTACCTCCTATCTTTAATTTTTCTAATTTTATGGCTTTTCTTTTCACAACAAACCCACATATTGATGTACCTAGATAGAGAACTTTTAGAATCAATCTGAGACTTCTAAAACTTCCTTGTCTGAATCCCATGAGTTTCTATTTTAATCCCATATTGATACCATCATAGTTGTCCCCCTATCTTATGCCCATGGTAATTATAACATTTCCCTCATATACCTCAAATTAATAGATATGGAATACCAAGGTCTACTAAATACAAATATTTTCAAGAATGATGAGGCTATCATAGAGTTCTTAGGACTTGAAAGAGGTATACTTATTGGTGACCATAAAGATGGATTTTTCATTGATCTCGATTCATAAACATATTTTGGTGATTCATGTTCATATTCTAGTCACAAATTTGATAAAAAAAGAAAATATAAGATCTCTAGGTGAAAACCACAAGGCATCTATGGGTCATGAAAAAGTAAAAATAAAGGACAACTCTGAAGGTGAAAACCTCTTTGAGGCACAAGAGGATGGAAGACTAGACATGATCCCTATGAATCAAAAAAGATCATCACTACTGCTAGAGAGGACACAAGAGGTCAAACTAGGTACCAAGGAAACTAAAAGGCTTATACACTTGGCAATATCATTAACTCTAGAGGAAAGAGATCAATTTATCTAATTCTTCAAAGATAGACATATTAATTTTTCCTAGGAATATTTATAAATGCTTGGCCTATATCCATAATTGGTACACCATAATTTACCACTCCAATAGGGGGAAATGTGAGACCTACCTGACAATCATATTTATACTACTTTTTTTTCCATGCTTTCAGTACTTATTTCATAGACATACTTGACTATTTGAGACACTTATGTATATGAGGATATGTTGAATCCTATGTTATATGTTTGGTACATGATTATGTAATCAGGGTACACTCGAGATACTATATGTTTTGATTCAGTTTTAGTTTATGATGATGTCACATATGATGTACTAGGGTGTTAAAAACTATTGCGATGGAAAGTTAGTTTAGGAAATCGAAGATATGCTTAGTTGATTCATTTATAGACATAGTTTTAACCATGCAGTATTGATGATGTATTGTATTTATATCATGTTGATTGGACCTACTGATGTGTGAAATGAGTGTGCATGATATGTTGACCATGGATCTAAATGTGGGGACCCAGTATTGGAACCTATGTATATACTATGCATTCGAAGGTCCTCTTTGTATAAATAAATGTGGACCTGATTGTATAGTCTTTAGTTTGTGAATGTGGTTTGAATGTGTGTATTTAATTTAGTTAATGTATATGTGATTTAGCCATGTCATTTGTTTTAATTAAATGTGCCAAATTTGGCAAATTTTTGGATAAGTGTTGGCATGGTTAAGTAAATTGTATTTGGTTGGGTCAAGGGTAGAATAAACTTACCTTGGGTTGGGAATTTTCTAGATAGTCAACCTTGACTTGGAAATCTGTATGTAAACCTTAGGTGGAGTTTAGGAGGGTCATTTGGGCTCACATGGGTTAACTAGGGTCAATTTTAGCTACCAAAATTGGTACCTTATGGGTCAGGAGTCATTTTCAACCCATTAAGAGCCTTAAAACTCATTTATGACACCTCTAAAGTCATGATTTCAAAGTTGGGCGAATTTGAAGAGTTGTGAGGTTTTGGTTAACCTCTCTCTTCTTCCCAACTTGCATTCAACTTCATTTATGGATAACGAAGGCAAGTGAGAAGAAGGGAATGGAATTTTTTTCCTCTCTTCTGATAGGTTCCTAGATTTTAGGAGGTTTGCCTATTTAGGGAAAGTTTGGGGAAGGGTTTGAGTGTTCACCCACTCTCTAGATTTGGAGACCATTCACATTGGAAGGATCTTAGGAAAGGGCTAGCTTGGAAGGATTTTCAAGGTTTCAGAATTTCAAACTCTTGCTTGGATAAAGGTAGGCCCTTGTGATTTCTTTGCATTTCTTACATGTGTTTGAGCTTGGAGCTCCATTAATGGAGTCCATGGCTTTTTAAGGTTTATGTTTTGAAATTTATGTTTTGTAAATTATTGCTTTTCCTTTGTGTATTCAATTTGGGATGGGATTCTTCAAGGCTTACTCACCCTAGGGAGGGTGGAGTAACCTTGAAGGGGGTAGTAGGAAGAAGACCTAGGATGTGCAGAGTCTCCCATGTGTCGAGGGATAAACATGGGGTTTCTTGATACCCATAATGCCAAATATGGCCTACGGGCATTTGGGGGGACATATGGAGATCTAGACTGCATAATTTTGAAGATGGTCTTCCCAAGTCCATGTATGGCTTGGGAAATTTGTATTTGTACTATGGCTTCTCCTCCTAGTAGTCCACCTCTACCCTATTTTTAGGAAGGTCTCTTGGAGACCTTCCTCTTATAAAACCCTATTGGGAAATCATTTAAATGTCTTCATGTTCTGTTTGTTTCCTTCATGTTTGAGTTTCTATTTGTATCTCATTACAAAGTTGGATCCCCTAGCTTAGGGGTGGCCTTGAAAAATCCTAGGTTGGGAGGTGAGCCTCCATGGTCAACCTCACATTAATAGGTACCCAACTAGACGCAAGACTTGTTGGATTTGTGGACTTTGAGAAAATTTCTGTTTGAAATTTGTTGTAAATTTCACCTTACAAGCTTATGTTGAAATTAGGAATCAGGGATTCCTTTGTAAATTAAACTTTAGATTATAAGAATACTTTTGATAAATCTATATATGGTAGAATATGAGATTTTGGTACATTGGAATATCTATTGTTTAATAAATTCATAGTTGCCATCTATTTTTGGTATATCAGATAATAAAAATTCAAATGTAATTTTCAAACTTAGTTTTTTATATATGTTTGAAATTTTCTTTCCTTATGATAATTAAATCGAAATGTTAAAGGCATAAATGAAACGAGTAATTTCATTAATCAAACTTAGAAATTCACATTATGTTAATTTATATTTAACTTGCAAATTATCATGTAGTTGAAATCCAATTGTGGATATGTATTGGGTTTTAAAAAAATATATAATATTTTGATTTTGGAAATATTTTATACTTAGAATTTTTTTTGAATAATTATCAAAATAATAAAATGCCCAAAATTATATTTTGGTTCATACAATATGTTTAGCATTAATTATAGAATGCCACATGCGTAATAAAAAATAAAATGGGCTATATACCTGTTGTTTCAATATTCAGGGAATTTTAAAATGCACCAACAATAGAATATTCTTTTATTCAAATGTTTTTATTATATATAATAAAATATCTATATTTATTTTGTTTGTACCTTATTAAATTAATTCTTTTAAAAAAAAAATTTGTCTTGAGCACTGAGTGCTTATATAAAAAATACATGATAAAAATTTTTAAAAATTAACAAGGGTGGGGCGGGGCGAAGCCCTAACCTCGTCCCTTGTGTTACAGTGGGGCAGAGGTGGGTGGCGATGCTCGTCCCTCATGCCACCATTGCATGTGCAGTGGTGGTAGGAGTGGCGCACGCACCTATGCTATCCCTCCCACCCGTCTTTGCCTTCCTCTGACAGCCGCCCCCTCCCTGTCGTGTTCGACCCTGCAACACCGAACAGAGGGTAAGGGGGGGATATAAAATAAAGTATACCCAAAAAAAAAACATTTGAGGGTAAAGTTAATATGAGTTTTTATTTTAAAAAAATAAGAATCATTAAAAGTTAATTTCTTTTTTATAGATATATAAATTTGGTAAAACAATAATTAAGGGATATTTTCTTAGGTAGTTTTAAATTGTTTATTTTAAATTGAGTATTAGCTAGTTATTTTATTTCTTTTTTATATTTATATTGAAATGTTTATATTTAGAAATTGAATTTTAATACTAAGTAAATAGCATTTTATTAATTAGTTTTGATATTAGTTAGTTTACTTTTTTTTTAAGGTAATAAATGTTTTAATATTACTTTAAATAAATTTATTTATATATCATTTAAATTGGCCCTTTTATTGAATAAGTTGATTAAATTATTTTATAATTGGTATATTTAAATTAGTTGGTATTTTTAAGGCAAAATGTTCATTTAAATTTTTGTATTGAATAAAATAGTGGATAATTTATAATGTTAAACTTGATTAAAATTTAAATAAATTAAATTGTATCTTATTTAGATTAACTTGTTTAAATAGAGTAGATTTATTTTATTTAAGGTTTATTTAATAGTTTATTGTATATTCAATTCAAATGTTTCAATCCTTCTTTCATCATCCTTTGGTCTCGTACAGGGTCTTAATGACCTCTTTAGACTTGAAGGCCAATTTTTGTGCACAGTTGAATTTTGGTCAACTTTAGTTAAACTTGAGATGAGTGCCTCGGTTGGTGTGCACAACCTCTTCCAGCTTGGTTGTAAGCCTTAAATGCTTGTAGAAAGCCCTGTTCATGCATTGTTGACTTTTTGGTTTGTTAGCACCTGTTAATGTTTTCATGGCCTTATGTATTTTCCTTGGTCTTTGCAAATGTTTTTCCATGTCCCTGGCTTGAAACCCTTGGTAAAATTTCAAAAATCTAGCCGTTACTTTGAAAACCCCTAAGTGTGCCCTAGCCTCATTCTAATTTTATGTTACCTTTTTGGGCCACTTGAAAGTCTTCTAACACATGTGCTAATTATTGACCCCCTTCAGTCATCTTTTCAAGTGTTGAGTGGTTTGTTGCATGTTCACATAGGCTATCTTCACGCTATGTGATCATGTGACTAAGGTTTGTTGTCGGGACCCCTTTAATATTTCCCTATGCCTAAGTCTGTCAAGATTTATTTTCCTAAGTACCGGCCTTTTAAAAACTTGCGGCTATCGTATGTTTACATGGAGTCTTTCTTCCCCATGTGAACATGCGACAAGTGGATATCTATCCTGGTGGGCCCATCTTTGGTATCGTTTATTGCTGAGGTGGCAGCTGGTTATTGGTCATGAGGCGGTGAGTTGGCAAGTCATCACTGGGGCCCGACAGCTTGTAGATTGTTTTGATCTTGTAGTTGTTGCATGATCACATGGAATCTTTCCAGGCCTTGCGATCATGCAATGACCATTGATTCTTCCAGTGCAATGGGATGACAGATAGGTGGGTCCTCTGCTACTAGATCACGCTGACAAGGATGTTTTGACTAGTTGACTTCACACGACATGGTAGCTTGTGATTCGTTGAAATGGCTTATGCGGTAGGGTGGGGTCAAGTGTTAGTCACTTGAAGATCTTGTGGCTCTCGCATGATCGCAAGGAATATTCTTCCCCTTTGTGATCATGTGATGACCATTGATTTGGAATCTAATGTGAAGACCACTCGGTGGACCCAGTCGTCAGAAGGTGCTAGCATGTAAGGTTTTTGATTGGTCGGCAAGGTGACAAGCTGGATGTTGTCAGTAGGGTTGTGGTTTTCAAAGGAAGTAAAGTGCCTGTAGGTCCGTGAAGATCATGTGGTTGTCATTATACCATTGAGGTAAGATGCTCGACTTTTAGCATCACGGTATAACGACAACTGTCAATTTTACTTACAGCAATGTAAAGTGCGTGGGCCCAAGAAAAGTAAATGAATCTAATGGTGGGGTTTTAAAGTTGATCAAGGTTTGAATATCAACCGCCGATTCTCTGTTGGCACCATGAAAGTAACCATTTTACCATGATTTGAATTTTTGAGGGTTTTCAGCGATAGAAAGGACCAAAATTGAATGCAAAAGCGGCTGGAGTTGATGGAAATGATTTTTAAATGGTTGCAGTGTGGTCCAGGTTGCCATGATCGATTGCTACAGGATGTTTTATTGTACTATGGGGGATGGTTTTGTGCTGCAGGAGGCCAGACAGACTGGTTTTTATGGAAAATTTCCTGGTTCTCTGTCCTGATCTCATAGATTTTCATGATTGCAAATCTTTCTGGATCTGTTTCTCTGAGATTTCTTGGTTTCCTACCCCTACAATAAATATTTGACTATTTCTAATTGGTCTGGTGGGTGAAACCCTAACCCTAGTCATTTGTAGCTTGTTGCAACCTATTTTGGGTTTCCAAGATAGCTAGTGGTATAAATGGTTGTATTTTTGACTTTGTAAGGGTTCCACAATTTTGGATGTCCATGATTCTGGTTCCATGAATGTTCTGCCTTGGAAATATTGCCTTATTCTCTACATATAGGGTGTTCCCTCTTTCCTTTCTGGTTATGAGAATATAATACAAATTGTGATAGTTTGTCTTATGTATGAGATTCAATATGTTTCTACTATTATCAGATTCTCTCCATCTTGGGTTTTAGACTTATTGATTACGATATCAAGGGTGTTGTGATCTTTCTATATGCATTTCCTATGTGTCTGCAATAGAGTTGTTTTTGCAAAAGCAACTAGGTCTAGGACTGGTTTTCAGGTGTGTATGAACTAGGGTATGAAGGGTATCTCATGTTTGTCTTTCAGTGGATGCTGATGAATGTATTACTTGTTTATAGGTCTCTTCTAAGGGGAGGGTTAAAATCCTTTAAATGAGTGATAACACAGTTGGATACACAAGTGGTTTGATAATGTATGGTCTGATTAATGGTGTATGGTTGATGGAAGGCATCATCATACTTGGATATATTATCTTCTTGTTTCATAGCTCTCTATTGCAGTGAGGTATTTTACTTTGTTGCCCATTGGATAAGGCACTAGTCTATGAGAGACTAAGGGTATTTCAGGGGTCCATTCCACCCAACATCAATCATTCAAATCAAATATCTTTCCCTTTCATGTTGGTAGTAGTAGTAGTAGGAGGTCCATTCTAGTCTTCAGATTCATTCTATGCAAGTAGGGCTATTGCATAAGAATTTGTTTCATTGGGGTATAGGATACCCAAAAGGGTTTGAAGACTATTCCACACTAATCTATCTACAAGCCTTTTATTCATCAAAAAGGAGTCATGAGTGTGTAGATAAGGCAATACCCACCTGAGTGATGTGGAGCTCGAAGAAGAAGGAGGATTCCTTTCAATCCTCATCAATTGGACTGTTTTCTTGTCAAACTTGAGTGCCTGACCTGAGATTCAAGCCCATCTATTGATTCAAGTTTGGTCCTGCAAGGAAAAGCTCCAACATGGTCAACTTAGTGAAACCTTGGACATCACCT
Organism: Chamaecyparis obtusa; assembly: GCA_027943335.1. Lineage (NCBI taxonomy): Eukaryota > Viridiplantae > Streptophyta > Pinopsida > Cupressales > Cupressaceae > Chamaecyparis > Chamaecyparis obtusa. Next base: position 912,396 of record BSBK01001087.1, on the reverse strand, counting down.
CAATTTGCATGTATGAACCCTATCCTGATGCATTTTAAACTTAATAGAACCTTGTTGGTCATGTTTGGGCATAGTTGATTTTTTGGTCAACCCTCAATCAAACCTCGGTCAAACACCTCGGTTGGCATGTTCAAGTATTCCTAGATGCATTTTATTTTCTTTTAGCTTGATTACACGTACTTGAGTGCATGTTGAATTTTGGTCAACTATCTTAATTTGCATGTCAGTCGAAGCTAGTAGTCTAGGGAACCATGTAGTATAGTTAGGAGTTGTTTGATGAAGTTTGACTTTTGGGTAGACTTGGTCAACCTTCCATGGTTTGACCCTTGGGATGTTTTAGACACTTCGATACTTTTAGCCATCTATTTTCTCTCTACACCATTTTGCATGAACGTAGAGACTTATGGCAGTTAGTGTTTCTCTTCTTAGTTGCGTAAGTGTGATTGTTTGTAGTTGGTTAGTAGGTTTTAGAAAAAAATTGTAGTTGTGTTTTGCTCACTTTTTGGCCATGACAGGAAAAGCTAGTCAAACAAAAACTTTGCAAAAACTTTGAAAGATGCACTCCAAAATTGCTCTTTTAATCAAATCCAAGTTGAAGAAATTACTAGATGTAGTTTTCATCAGACCCAATAGACTATGTAGATTAGATTTCTAATCTAGCACCAATATCAAAGCTACATAGACGCATAAGAATCTATAATAATTTTCTAGATCTCAAAAAATCATGTCCAAAGGATGATTTCTCTTTGCCAAATATAGACATTATAGTGGACCTAACAAATGGATACAAAATTTTGTCATTAATGGATGGTTTCTTAGGATTTAGTTAGATAACAATTGCACTAGGAGATTAGCACAAAATAAATTTTACATGTGCCTAGGGAAATTATTGATGGATTGTAATGCCCTTTGAATTGAAGAATGTAGGAGCCACATATCAAAGTGTAATGACTACAATATTTCATGATATAATGCATGATCTTATGGAAGATTATGTAGACAATATTCTTTCTAAATAAGAAGAAAGAGATGAACACTTACCAATCCTTGAAATTGAATTTGATGGATTGGAAGAGTGCTAAGTCCACCTAAACCCTAAAAAATTTTGTTTTGGGGGTAACATCTAGAAAAATCATTGGCTTCATAGTGTCACACTATGGAATATAAGTTGATGCTAGAAAGGTAAAAGCTATAATTGATAGCTACCACCCACAAACATTTGACAACTCAGAAGTCTTCAAGGAAAACAACAATCCATCAAAAGATTCATAGTGTAGTTAGCAGATAAGTATCACCCTTTCCAATATTTTTTACATTAATGAATTCCATTTGTATGGACTGAAAAATGTCAAGCAACACTTGAAGCACTATACATATCAACAACACCATATTACCTAGGGGAAATCTTGTCACACAATGACATAGATTGAAAAGGACATGTCATTTATTATATCAGCTGAACATCGATGGCATATGAACTTAATTAAACAATAATAGAAAGATAATTCTTAGCATTTATCTTTTCTTCACAAAATCTTAGGGATTACATGTTAAGACACAAGACATTACTGGTTGTTGCAAAGATAGATAGAACCATTAAAGTATCTCTTGAACAAAGCTACATTTACTAGGAGATTAGCTAAGTGGGTGACAATTCTAAGACATTCATTATGTTGATAGAAAATTTGTTAAGGGACAAGTAATAGTAGATCAATTGTGAGAAGCATCAATACCAATTTAACATCCTATATTAACTAAGTTTCCACAGAAAGATAAACATAGTAGTGATACTCCTAAGATTTTTTTTCTTGTCATTAGTTATGAGGAAGTCATATTGGTAAAGAAGAGAAAGCTATTCGGTAAAGGAAATAAGGAACATGCAATTTTGGTAAAGGAGAAGCAAGTTTAGGCACCGAGCAAGGAAGAACTAAGCACCAAACCATGAAGATGAGTTATATACTGAGTAAGAAGAAAATGTGTTGCCGAGAAAAACAAGCCAACACAAGGAGAATATTTAAGTACATTGAATCTAGACACTGAACATAAAATGGTTTACTAATCTCAAGGAGATTTTATGGCATAACAATGGATATTGAAACATGATGATTACACATTATTACAAGGTGAGATCTTCCAATGAGAATAAAGTATGGAATATGCATTGGACAAAAAACCAATGCTAGCACCGCTTGTAGAGATGATTCTAGAACATCTAGCACTGCTTATATAATTGTATATAAATGGATTAGAGTGTGAAGATTGTAATACCCCAAAAATGGGCTATAGGTTCATTAACCTCCTACATCAACAAATCAAATGAAATTGACATTGAAGTCCTAACCTAAGGCACATCTGAACATCATCGAATCCTAATTGATTATCCTAAATTTTGCATCGGGGAATATTCCTAGTAATATTCCTATTTATCTAATTATCTTTAATTTAATGATTATCTAGCGATAAATCCTATTTATCCTAAAGTTTGATTAATTGAATATTTTGAATATTTAATTAATTAGATTTAATTCTGCCACTTAATTGTTTAATTATATTTTTTCCTAAATTATATTATTTAATTCTGACAATAAATAAAAAATCTTACGATTGATTGATTAAATTCTTATTTAATTAATTAATGTTAATTGTCAAATTTAATGATACAGTTTTCCAATAAAGTTCGATTTAATAATTGACTAACCCATAAATCAATTATTTTAATTCAAAAATCAATTAAGTTTAGGCTAAATCGCTCTATTTATTTAATTAATTCATAATTAATTGTGCACATTCAAAGAGCTGTTAAACTCAAAATCAAGAAATCAATGCAAGTTGTTAACTTTTGGAAACTCAACATCTATTTTGAGTTCAAAGCTGATCTAAACTTCTGATTTGAGTTAAAAAGTTGTTCTTGCATGATTTTGCATGATTATGTGAGTTAATCTTCTCTGATTCCTTGTTGACTCAAAAATCAACCTGAGTTCATCAAGAGTGATTTATGACTTTTACCATGCACCTCCAAAGCCCTGGATTTCTATAAAATCAAGGCTTCAGCTCCTCTAAAAGGATCCACAATCCACAAAATTGCATCCTCACGCTGGCGAATTGGTGATCGAAGAATCCATCTTTTGCGAATCAAGGCAACTTTTTGTGAGATCATTCATAGTTTTTCATAATTTTGCATAGCTTTCATATTATTTTTCATATCATAGCTTAGATTAACCTACGTATTATATCAATTTCATTCTAGATTAGTTTCATATTAGTTTTTCATCTAATTGCATCTACAATACAAAAATATAGATTAATTTGCATCTCTTTCATATCCATATTTTGCATTCAAATCCTTCGTTTAGGTGTCGTCAATGTCATTGATCTTAGTCTAATCTGAGAATATCATACTCGCACCTTCTAGAAGGTAGTAAATTACCTAGTTAGTTTAGTTTCCATTTCATTGCATGATTTTGATTTTAGATCCATATCCGTAAACACTATCTCCCAATCTTTCCCTGATTTGACTATCCAACATCCTGACCTTCTTGACCAAACTTCCAAAAATCCATGCCAAGGAATCTATAATTTTTTGAATGACTATGCCCTTGCTTGCTACCTAAATGCAGTTTAGCCTATGAGGACTTCCATCAATGAACTGAGTGTTAGCATGATGGAGTCAAATATCAAGTATCTTAGTCAAAAGAATAAGAATAAGAATAAAAAGAAAAGGAGTTCTGAGGGTGAAAACCACTTTGTGGCAGTCTCAGAACCTACAAAAGTAAAAATAAAAGATGTATCCGAAGGTGAAAACCTCTCTGAGGTGCGTAAGGATGAGATATTTGATGTCCTTCTAAGTCATTTATAGGATAGATCTCTAGTTCTAATTGAGCCCACTCAATCTATCAACTTGGGTATAATAGAGGAACCACAGTTGATCCACGTAGCACAATCCTTATCAGAAGAAGAAAAGAAAAAATTTACTACATTCCTAACTAAGAAAAAGATCAACTTTGCATGGAAATATTCAGATATGCCAGGGTTGGATCCTGATCTTATAATGCACCATTTATCTATTGCTCTTGGAGTAAAACCTATCAAGCAAAAGTTAAGAAAGATGCATCCTCATGTTGCACTCTTGGTCAAAGTTGAATTATAGAAATTACTAAAAGCTGGATTCATTCGTGTTATTGACTATGCTAAATGGATCTCTAATATTGTACCTATTTCTAAAATAGATAAATCAATCAGAGTGTGCATAGACTTTAGAGATGTGAACAAAGCATGCCCTAAGGATGATTTTTCGCTACCTAACATTGATATGATAGTGGACATGATTGCGGGATTCAAGATGTATTCCTTAAAGGATAGTTTTTTGGGATATAATCAAATAAAAATTGCTCTAGAAGATCAAGACAAAATTGCTTTCACATGTGCATGGGGTACCTTCTGTTGGAATGTCATGCCATTTGGGCTAAGAATGTTGGTTCTACATATCAAAGAGCTATGACATCTATTTTTCATGACATGATGCATAGGACTATGGAGGATTATGTTGATGATACTTTAGCAAAATCTATGATTAGAGCTAAACATCTAAATGACTTGAGAAAGATACTAGATAGAATGGAAAAATTTAGTCTTAGACTAAATCCTAAGAAGTCTTCTTTTGGTGTCACTTCTGAAAAGCTCTTAGGATACATAGTTTCAAAGAAAGGCAGTGAAGTTGATCTAGCTAAAGTAAAAGCTATAATGGAGATGCAACCCCCGAAAAATATTAGTTAGATGAGAACATTACAAGGGAGAGTACAATCTATCAGGCATTTCATATCATAGTTAGCTGACATATCACAACCTTTTACAAAAACATTACATAAAGGTGTGACCTTTGCATGGAATGGGGAATGTGAGAAGAACTTTGACCATATCAAGAAATATCTATCAAATCCTCCTATCTTGATGCCTCCTATACAAGGGAAGCCATTGATCCTATTGTTGGAAATATTCAGGAATTAACCGAGTTACTGAGAGGGGAGGGGTGAATCAGTAACTCCAAATTTTCTTTCAATTTAACATGTAATTAATTTTTAAACTTTGCATATGAAACTTAAGAGCATTCACAATAATGACACATAGATTTGGTTACCCAGAAACCTTCCAAAAAGAAAGTAAAATTGGGGTGGGGATGAAACCCACAAAGCTTTAATACTGCAGAATAAAGTTGGCCGGTTAAGGCTTACAATTTGATCACTTCTGATGATCTGCCCTGTTAGGAGCAATAAGGATTGCTAAATCCACCCTCTTAAAGGATTTACAAAACATACAATGAAGTATGCACTCGGTAAAGAGATTTTACAAAAGACTGTTAAGTCTACCTGGTTAAAGGATTTAGTACTGATTCACCTGTTAGGATGAAACAGTAGATCTCTAGCTTTGCAACTGGATTGCTGATTGAGATTCGCTGATGTACTGATCACCTTCTGTGATGAATTTGTCTTTGTTGTTCCTTATACTGCTGAAGCCCTTTGTAATTCGCTTATCTCTGCCTTTCTTTCTTTTCACATATATGCTTCTTACTTACATTTTTTTTGACATTTTTACAACATTGTTTATATACAAGTCTTAAACAATTAATTTCAATTACAATTACAAATTCGGCTTGACAAATAAACATAAGTGCTACTAAGTCGGCCCAAGTATGGTTACACGGTTCCTGCAAACTAACTCGGTGACTTTCTGATACTCGGCGTCCACTGCATTACTCGGCATCGTCATGCACTCGGTAGAAGTGAAGGCACGGTTCATACTGATCACTCGGTAGGTTTTAAACTCGGTAAATACTGGTGACTCGGTAGACATGATGTTACTCGGTTTACACTGTCCTGTTCGGTTTGTACTGACTTGCTCGGTTTGCACTGTCTGCTCGGTTTGCACTGTCTGCTCGGTTTGCACTGTCTGCTCGGTTTGCACTATCTGCTCAATTTGCACTATCTACTCGGTTTGCACTGTCTGCTCAGTTTGCACCCAGAATGCAAATAAGTCTTGTCACTAGTGGCAATTCTATTTAATGCCAACAATCTCCCCCTTTGGCATTAGTGACAAAAACACTTATTGGCCAAAACTTATATACATGAATCATGCTGAGTTTTATTTTGATTTTTCAAAATTTGTCTTTGTTATAGAGCTTTATACATTGTCTCCCCCTTCCAATGTGCTAACTGTTTCTATACAAATCTTCTTCTATACATATATCTCCCTCTATACATATCTCCCCCTTTTTGACAATAATGCCAAAGGTGTATATACAAGTTATTTACAGAGAGAATCCAAAATTTGATAGAAAATCAGAATGTACCTTCATTATTAGTGCCAGGGTTCTATCCCAACTTTCTTGCAGAATCTTACATGTTTGGATTGCAATTTGGACTTCTGCAGAGAGTTCAATCATGTGATCTGCTATAGAGAACTGATTGTCATGAATCAATGTTTTGGAATGTTCAATGTGCTTATACATTGTATTCATGATGGGAAGGATCATGTGTTGGATGTCTAGCAGTGTGGATCGGATCCTTGTGTCTTCTTTCAGTAGATCAGACTGCATGTTTGATAGGTGTGAGATTTTGATGTGATGAGTAGAGCTTGAACTTGGTTCAAGTTGTAGCTTCTGTATGCTAATCTTCATATCCTCATCCATTTTATTCATTTTATCCTTAACATCCTTTGTGAACTCGGCAATATTGCACAATCTGGCCAAAAGAGAGGTAGCATTCGAATAGATAGATTCAGTGTTTGACAAAATTGAAGACAATTCTACTTAGTTAATAGCTATGTGCTGAGCAATGTGCTCAAGCACTTTATTGTTGAATCTCTTCTCGGCTCTTTCAACTAACTTTTCTATCCCAGATGAATCCTCATTGTATTTATTAACTGCTTCTGCTAATTGTAGCAAAATATGTTGGGAGGAGTCTACTTTAATACCTAATGCATCAGACAAAATGTCCTTAGCATCCTTGATGATTTGACATTCCTTGTCTCTCTCCTCTTTAAGCTTCTTTTGTTTTGCTTTCCTTTGGAGGATCTCACCTATATTTTGCATTTGGTCCGCTGATAGATTTGCAAAATCCAATGTAGGAATCTCTATCTCTTCATCTAAGTCTATATCCTCTACTACATTCTTACCCAAAAATTTTATACTCGGTAGAGCCTTAGGCTTATCTGTACTTAATGCCTTGGTAGTAGTGATAGTAGATAAAGTAGGGCTAGCTATAGAGACTGGTATACTTTCTACTGGAGAACTTAAAATATTTACACTTGAAGATTCAAAAATTGGAAAACTTACTGCTGGAAAACTTGATGATGCGGGAGACTGCAACTTGGTAGAAGAAATGATAGTTGCTTCTGTTGTTGCTATAGATGATTGGACAAATGTTGAAGTTGTCACAACCATGCTTGAAGGTGTCTCCGGGCTGGATGTAGAAAATTTTACTGGAGAGGTAGGAAGGGATGCAATGACTTCTGTTGTTATCCTCACCGTATCATCTACCTCAGTGTCTTCTTCTTGTTCATCACTGTCATCTTCAATATCTTTTATTATGACTGTTTCAATACTCAGTTGGTGAAGGTGGTATATGTTCTTCCATGTAGCATTTGCAGCCTTCACAACCGATTCAATATTGTTGATCAAAATCAAACAAGTATTGAACTTTAATTAATGTCATCTTACTTTCATTTTCTTTTAATGCCTTCTTTACTTCATCATTTTTCAAGCTCGGCATTAACTGTCTCAGGGTTTGATCAAATATATCTATCACAGTTTGCTTTGCATTGCTCCATCTCATTTTTATTGGATTTAGTAGAACTGTTGGAACCTGTGGGGCTATTTCTTCAGGAGAGTATTTCCACTGTCCCATCTTTTCAATAACAACATCTTCTATTTCCTTCTGTTCTTTTTCTGATCTGGTTTCATATCTAAAAGATTTTATGTTACTTACTCCAGATCCTGATCCGTCTCTAAAGAGTTTGATCTTTTCTTGAAAGTTTAGAGGAGGCCTTTTGAATGCTATGTCTTTATCTGCCTTGTCTGCCTTGTCTGCCTTGCCTTTTGCATTTCTCCTTGTAAATACAGTAGTGGGAGGCTTAGGTGCCTTAGTGATGAATACCTTTCCTTTCTTCTTTGCAGGTTCTGGTTCCTCTATTTTCTCATCCTTTTCCTCTTCTTCTTCATCTTTTTCTTCTTTGTCCTCGGTTATCATTTGCATTTTGGCTATCCTCTTCTTTCCTTTGTTTACTGCCTGTGGAAGCTTTATGCTTAGTTCAATTATTACCTTAGCTTCATCATATGTTCCAAAATATGGAGCTTTGGGATTGATAGGCTGATTAAGAAGAGCTTCAATGATATTCTTGGTTTCATCAATATTTACCTCATAAGGAAGAGGTTTTACATATACAGTCCTCGGTTTAGCTGCTTGAATATATACATTATCACAATCCACCATAAAACAAATGTCATCCTTGTAATCTTCCACCAGCTTCTGTGGAATCCGGAATCTGTCATTCATTTTCTCTTTGAAAGACTCAAAATAATTATCCATGATGCTTTCAAAATTTTCACCCATTTCTGAGATGTATTCATTTATTTCATAAAGTGCTGGCACATCTTTTCTCCATACAACTTTTCCTTTAGAAGGGAAGAATTTCTGAACATAGAAGAATAAACAGACCAATAAGGATCCAAACTTACATGGATTGTTTTTGGAAGTTTGAATGCTTTCCATGTTTTTGTTAAACTGCTTTAACAATAAGTCTGCTAGGTCAAATGTTAAGTTATTCTTGACCACTTTGTATGCTAGGTCGATAGCTTCACAGGAGACACTATTCTGTCGACTAGAACTGTAAATCTTATGGGCAATGATGTGTGTACCAAACTTTAGTTCAGCATCGGTAATGCTGCTAACTTTCATGCCTCTACCATCCCACTCGGCTAGGGTTCTCTTCTCTAGTTCCGTCCGACCTAGGGTTTTGGTAGTTTTTGCTTTGTTCAACATGGGAAGACCGGTGATTTGATGAATCATCTTCTTTGTGATCTCTAAGGGTTGCTCAAGCCAAATCTTGCCATCATGTACACGGCTGAGAATGTATCTAACCCATTTATCTCGAAAGTTTCGAGGTAGATGTGCAATGTGAACTAAACCTTTATCTTCCAGATGTTTGTGCTCGATTTTTAGAATACCATCCACACACAGTTCTTCATGCACAGTATCTAATTCTAGGTTCCCCATTTCATGAATTGAACAGTTGAAATGATTGCAGATATCGTTAATAAGTAGTACCTTAGGAGGAATCTGAGATTGAGCTCCGTTCGGATCTAGGGCTGCTATAATTGCGGGCACGATTTTGAAATCTGGTGCTTTCCATTCCCCTTGGACTAACATATTGGATCCTTTCTTCGCTGAAGTGCTGGATGATGCCATGGTAGCTCACAAAAAATTCCTTTCGCAAAAGTGTTGAATCGCTGGGTTGCTCTTGAAATTTTCTGCTCTCAAAGTGCTAAAGGTTCGCGGTGAAGAATGAGTTCGATTACTTGCTTTTTGTTTATAACTCTATCATTAATGCTCAGTACAAATTAGGGTATGAATTCCGACAGACTGTCACCCACTAAGAATTAATTGCTCGGTAAAGACTTCGCAACTCGGTGAACTTGAGAATTCATATTGCTCTGACCTCGCTCGGTAAAGGCAGGTACCGACCTTGCTCGGTAAAGACTGATACCGACCTCCCTGTGATCTTACTGCATCTTGTATGCTGATTTAGATCTTTCTATTAATTCAGTTCTGGAACTGCTTGAGATTGGTCTATGAGAATATAGTTCCAGTGCTTTCTTGGAAATTTAGTTTGAGTCGGTAGAGCCATCCATTCCATTACTTGGACTGGATTGCTCGGTAGATTTAGGAATCCATTTTTGTCTCACCTGTTTCCTGACCTTAGTTGCTTCATTCTTCTTTCCATCTTCAACTTCACTAGAATTCATGCAGTTTCTAGCTATGTGACCTAGTTTAGTGCATTTGAAGCATCTTACGGTAGTATCTCTTTTCCTTAGATGATGTTTTATGCAATTCATGCCAATGTGTCCATATTCTTCACAGTAATGACATCTACACCAGGTGTTGTAGTCCCATCCAAACATTGCTTTCATAATTTGTTCTGCTGGATTAAATGTCTTGGATCTGCACTCGGATGCCTTGTGACCTTGTTTGTTGCACTTGTGACAATTACCTCTGAATCTTGGTTTTTCCCTGCATTCATTTGCTTTGTGACCAGGTTGATTGCAGCTGTAACATTTTCCATTGAATTCTACTTTTTCATTGTTCCAACATTTATTTGAAGTATGTCCTATTTTACCACAATGATTACAAGTAGGTTTTTGATTTCTTTGAGTACCTTGCTTAGAAGATTCGCCTTCTCCTTTGTATCCAAGTCCTGCTTTTCCTTTTTGCCTATGAAGATTTCGCTCATATAGCTGATTCAAGTCTTCTTGACTTTTCAGCATTCCTTCATTGATTTGTTTTTCAGCGTTTAGGTCATCCACCAATCTTAGATTGATTTCCTTTTTAGATCTTAGTTCTTCTCTTGTGCTTTCTATTTCTGATCTTAGATTCAGAATTTCCTCATTTGTATGGGAGATCTGATCAATTAGGTTTTCTAGCTGAAGGGTTTTATTTTGGACTTCAATGTTCCTTCCATCTAATTCATCTTTCAACTTGTTTCTTTGTTCCAAGATCTCACAGAATCTTGTAGAGTGTAGCTCTTGTTCTCTTTTTAATTTTCTCACTTCTTCCAGCAGAGACCCATTCTTTTCTAGGAGTTCTTTGACAGCGTTGTTTGCTTCATCTGAGTTATTTAAGGGAAAAAGATCTTCAATCTTTTCTTCAATGTAATTCTGATCATTCATCTGATTTGCAAGTTCCTTCCTTCTTCTTAGGGATTGGGAAAGATGTTCTTTTGCTTCCTTGAGTTTAGCTATGGCCATTTCCAGTTCTAGCTTTTCATTTTCAATCACCTTGTTCAGTTTGAATACCTCCATTGTCTTGGATCTTTGCTCAAGCTAGTTAAGCTTTATCTTGAGAACCAATGCCGCTCTGATACCAATTGTTGGAAATATTTAGGAATTAACCGAGTTACTGAGAGGGGAGGGGTGAATCAGTAACTCCAAATTTTCTTTCAATTTAACATGTAATTAATTTTTAACCTTTGCATATGAAACTTAAGAGCATTCACAACAATGACACATAGATTTGGTTACCCAGAAACCTTCCAAAAAGAAAGTAAAACTAGGGTGGGGATGAAACCCACAAAGCTTTAATACTGCAGAATAAAGTTGGCCGGTTAAGGCTTACAATTTGATCACTTCTGATGATCTGCCCTGTTAGGAGCAATAAGGATTGCTAAATCCACCCTGCTAAAGGATTTACAAAACATACAATGAAGTATGCACTCGGTAAAGAGATTTTACAAAAGACTGTTAAGTCTACCCGGTTAAAGGATTTAGTACTGATTCACCTGTTAAGATGAAACAGTAGATCTCTGGCTTTGCAATTGGATTGCTGATTGAGATTCACTGATGTACTGATCACCTTCTGTGATGAATTTGTCTTTGTTGTTCCTTATACTGCTGAAGCCCTTTGTAATTTGCTTATCTCTGCCTTTCTTTCTTTTCACATATATGCTTCTTACTTACATTTTTTTTGACATTTTTACAACATTGTTTATATACAAGTCTTAAACAATTAATTTCAATTACAATTACAAAGTCGGCTTGACAAATAAACATAAGTGCTACTAAGTCAGCCCAAGTATGGTTACACAGTTCCTACAAACTAACTCGGTGACTTTCTGATACTCGGCGTCCACTGCATTACTCGGCATCATCATGCACTCAGTAGAAGTGAAGGCACGGTTCATACTGATCACTCGGTAGGTTTTGAACTCGGTAAATACTGGTGACTTGGTAGACATGATGTTACTCAATTTACACTGTCCTATTCGGTTTGTACTAACTTGCTTGGTTTGCACTGTCTGCTCGGTTTGCACTGTCTGCTCGGTTTGCACTGTCTACTCGGTTTGCACTGTCTGCTCAGTTTGCACTGTCTGCTCAATTTGCACTGTCTGCTCGGTTTGCACCCAGAATGCAAATAAGTGTTGTCACTAGTGGTAATTCTGTTTAATGCCGACACCTATATGTCTCCGCAATAGATGTATCACTGGGGGCATTGGTAGCACAACATGATGAGAACAAAAATGAAAGAACTATATACTATATCAGTAGAACATTTGTTGCATATGAGAAGAACTATTCAATGATTGAGAAAGCTTGTCTAGCTTTGATCTTTGCATCACAGAAACTAAGACATTACATGTTAGCTCATACCATGCATTTGGTAGCTAAAATTGATCCACTGAAGTACCTACTAAGCAAAGCTACCCTCACAGGTAGATTAGCCAAATGGGTCATGCTCTTAAGTGAATTTGACATTTAATATGTTGAAAGAAAAGCTATAAAAGGATAGGTAATTGCTGATCAATTGGCTGATGCACCTATATTTGATGATACACCAATGCAAATGGAATTCCTAGATTCCTCTATCATGACTCTTTCTTCTAGAGAATGGCAGTTATTCTTTGATAGCTCCTATACACAGAATGGATCTAGAGTAGGCATATTGTTCATCACTCCCCAAGGATACTCAATCCCTAAAGCATTTAGAATCAAGTTTCCTTGCACAAACAATATTGCTGAATATGAAGCCCTTCTTAATGGCATGACAATAGCAATTGAGTGGAGAGTGACAAAAATACACATTCATGGATACTCCCAACTTGTTATCCATCAAGTCAATGATGTGTACCAAATGAAAGATGTAAAGCTCATTCCATACAAGAGAATAGTAGATGATCTAAAGAAGTATTTCATATCTATCACATTTGAGAAAATTCCAAGAATAGAGAACAAAGCTACTGATGCAATGGAAACACTATCTACTTTATTACAGAAGCCTGAACATGAGCTATGCTACGAGTTCTTTGTGGAAGCACTATCTTATCTTGCATATGATTCTCCCAAAACCTGCATGATCTACACTATTGTTGGTCATGATTCATCCCGATACAAAAACCTTTTCTCCTATCTCCAAGACCAAATCATCTCTGATACCTTCAATTGCCATGAGAAATGATACCTTATCCGCAATGCATCCCAGTATGTCAGCATTTGAACGATCTATACAAATGAGGTCCAGATGGTACACTCCTTAGATGTTTAGAATGAGAAGAGTCTCAATGTGTACTAGAGGAAGTCCACGAGGGTATATGTGGGTCACACTCGAATGGTTTAACACTAGCTCAAAAACTTATTAGGGCTGGGTACTATTGGCTTGAAATGGAGAAAGATGCAATCAAATTTGCTAAGAACTATAAAAAATGCCAAATATATGGTAACTTAATTCATGCTCTAGGGAGAGATCTAATTCCATTTACTACATAATGGCCTTTTCATTTGATCTTATAGGAGCCATACATCCTCTTTCTTCTAATGGACATACCCATATTATCACAGCTACAGATTATTTTACAAAATGGGTAGAAGCAGTTCCTCTAACTCAAGCAACTAGCAAGCAAATTTCTATGTTCATTTTGAACTACATCATATGTCAATATGGTATTCCACAATCTATAGTCACAGATAATGGTGGAAAATTCAAGAACAAAGACTTAGATGATCTATGTGACAAATTCAAGAGTACACAACATTATTCCTCTATCTACTATCCTCAAGGGAATGGACAAGCAGAGGCTTCAAATAAGAATCTATTGAAAATCTTGCACCGTACAGTTAATAAAATAGGAAGAGACTGGCATCTCATGATCAATCTAGCTCTTTGGGCCTACAGAACAAGTATCAGAATGCTCACTAGGGCTACACCATTCACTTTAGTTTATGGGTCTGAAGCGGTATTGCCTATTGAGGTAGAAATCCCATCACTAAGAATCAGAATGCATGGTCTCGTAACTAATGATGACTACAAAGTGTCTAGGTTGCAAGAACTTGAACTACTAGATGAGCGTAGACAAGCAACATATGATCATCTTAGAGTATATCAGAAAATAATGTCTAGAGGCTACAACAAGAAAGTTAGACACAAAGAATTTTAGGTTGGCAATCTAGTCTTGAGAGAGAATCCTAAAAATCAATCACATAGAGAACGCAAGAGGAAGTTTGAACCCAACTGGCTGGGTCCCTTTGTTATCACTACTACTTTTTTCTCTAGAGCATATCAACTCTCAACGACTGAAGGAGAATAGCTCTAAGAACCAATCAACGTTATGCATCTAAAGAAATTCTATGCCTAAGGCATTTAGTCTATGGTAAAATGTCCTGGAAAAATCTTTAAAATTTGAAAAAGTCCTGAAAAAATGATCTTGGTGAAACCCTAGCAATAAGCAACTTGATGATTCACAAAAAAATAAAAAAATATAAGAAGTACAAAAAAATTCAAAAAATAAAAAATTCAAAAAAATAAAAAGTGCCTTGGTGAAAACTTGGAAATAGGCGCCTTGGTAGCAAAAATAGAATCTCTACCAAGATGGTGAAAACCCAACAAATGGGTGGCACTTGTTTCAAAAATGCTCCATCTATCAGCGCAATCTTGGTCTTTCCTAGCTTTCAGTCTTGCTTTAGTTTGTACATATCTCTTGGTTTGTTTCTGCATTCCTATTTTCAATAAGTTGGTATGTACACCATCAGCTCAAGTGTCTGTATCCTATCAATGTTTCAAACTTGGGGGCAATCAATGTCATATCCTATGGTCTCCAGTGTATCTCAGACATGTTTTATCTAGTTAGAATCCTTTGAAGCTTTATCCGAGCCAGTCAGTCAGTCTCCTCTCCAGAAAGGATTTTGCATCTGCAACAACGCAATCAAACACAAACTGAAAACAATCTATACTTTTTACATGCTTTTATCTCCTTGTATGCTTACTGATTCACATTGAGATTTTTGCATATTTTGTCCATTCAAGCTCTTTGATGATGTCCTTTACAGGATTTAGAGAGTGATGACTGGAGGCATAATCTTTTCTTTGTCTTCTTCTTGTATGTGAAAATCTAACAACTTTGGAAATTTTGGATTGAAATGGTGTCTATCTGTAATAGCCTCTATCTCAAATTGAATGGCCATGAGTACCTTGACCATTGATACCCAAAAAATTCAAGGAAGTTTGATCTAACTATTGTCTTTTTGAGTGAGTTCTTTCTCCTACTATGAAACGCGGTCTTGCCTAAGGAGGTGAATGATAAAGGGTTACTATGGGTAATTCACATTGGATTTAGAATGATCTCTTGACTATTTGATGTGTTTGTAATGCAAGGCATATTCAGGTCATCACAACATCTATGTTCTAATGCTTATACAAATTGCTATATCAAAATGGACATGATATTCAGGTCATCCTAGCGTTTGTGCCTTGGTGCTTATATCTAATCCGACATTCCAAAAATAAAATTAATATTCATATGTCCATGGTTGTCTAGCTAGTGGGTATTGTATTTATTCTTGCACATACAAATCGATATTCATATGTCTATGGTTTCATAACTAGTGGGAATTGTATTGATTTATCTAGTTACCTAAAAATTCAATGATAAAAATGACCGACACATGATCAATGACTAGGTCCTAGGTCTTAGGTTGCATTTCATTCTGCATGTCTCTTTTGCATTTTGCATGTTTGCATGATCTCACAATGGCTGAATGAACTAAAATGCTTAAATGATTCTTCAAAAGAAAAAATGCTAAACAAGGACTAAGCATTGTATGAAGGTCCCTCCAATGACACAATAAGTAGAATCCTTTTTCGGGATCAAAATCAAAATTTGACATCATTTATATTATAAACTGCTTGCATATTCGACCTTCAATCTTTATAGAAATCTAGAATTCAACTTAACTGATTATCTTACATCCAACTATCAAAATTTCAACTTGGTCAACCATGGTCAAATCTAGTCAAACTTGGTCTTCAGGACCTCCAAATGATGTAGAATGCATTCTTGGACGTGCACAACCACTTCTCAAATCAATTAACCTACTTCTAAACTATAAACATTGACTTTTCTTGTTAGATTTCAATTTTCATCCCGAAGGGGGCATGGTATTGCACATCATTCAAGTCTGTAAATCTAATTATGTCAATCAGATCTTTCCTCAGTAATCAAGATAACAACCATGTCTAGTTGCTAACTCATCTAAAGTCCTCATCATTTGGCACAAATCTATCATCACTTGGGGCATATCAGATTCATCGAGATCCATATCAATCTGGTATTCTCTTAATCTTGTAAACTGTATCATCTTTTCGTAACCATTGGTTCATTAGTGTTATTTCCTTAGTTCTTTGTAACTGAAGGGTTTAGATGTGATACCAATGTGATTCTTATTGACAATCGGGTCTGGAATCGGTCACTCACTTCTTTGTAATCATAAGGTTCAGAATCAGGCATTTTGACACTTTTTCATAATCATCGGTTCATTGCTATTTTAGTTAACATTATCTTTGGTCATTCAAGACCTAACATCTTCAAATCTTTCAATCAATTTTTGTCTCATAATTTGTTCATCTCAAACATCAGTTTCAACATCATACACAGACTGTCTTTGAACCACTGAGCTTCGCATAGTAATTCAAAGAGGGGCAAAATGTAACACCCTAAAAATGGGCTATAGGTTCATTAACCTCCTACATCAACAAATCGAATGAAATTGACATTGAAGTCCTAACCTAAGGCATATCTGAACATCATCGAATCCTAATTGATTATCCTAAATTCTGCATTAGGGAATATTCCTAGTAATATTCCTATTTATCTAATTATCTTTAATTTAATGATTATTTGGTGATAAATCCTATTTATCCTAAAGTTTGATTAATTGAACATTCTCTTCAATTAATCAATCCTACATCAATTTTGAAGTCTGTAAATCTAATTCTATCAATTAGATCTTTCCTCAGTAATCAAGACAACAACCACGTCTAGTTGCTGACTCATCTATGTAATAACCCAAAATTGGCACCTATTTAATTTCATCAATTTTGGTGCATTATCTCAATTTTACATCACCAAAGTCCTAGTTCCCTAGGCAATTTTCTCTTTCTTACCTGACTTAATTTGACTTGATGTCAATTGCAAAGACCATAAATTGCAATAATCAAATACTAAATTAATTCCTAAGTCTCTTTGACTTTATTAGCTAAATTATCTCTATGATACATTAATTTAATTGTAAAGTCTTATGTGCTTTAAATTAAATTAAATCAAACCACCCCCTTTGGCTAATACACATAAAAAAGGAATTAATTAATTGCTTGTTATTTGAATGGACACCTTTTCTTGAATTAATAATTTGAGATATTCGAAAGGTCCTCATGTGGCATTTTCCATTCTTTTAATAAAGTAATTCATGCTTATTTGTCCCAAAAGGGATATGAAGGGTCAAGAGTTTCAAATCAAGAAACTCTTCCTCCTCCTCTTGGCTCTTCTATTTATTTGGGCTCTTTTTCTTCATTAGAGAGGGCAATTTTTGAGAGCATCTACACTATAGGCATTTTTTTAGTCTCATTTGATTCATTGTTTTCAAAGCTTTTTATTGCATTTATTAGATTAATATCTCATTATTTGTATAATCTTTGCATCACATTTTAGACTAAATTTGCTTATTTGTTCTTAGTTTAATATCATATTTGTTTTAAGTTCTTAGATTAAGTTGCATCTCATCTTTATTTTCAAGCTCTTAGATTAATTGCATCCTCATTCTTA
Source organism: Chamaecyparis obtusa (assembly GCA_027943335.1). Lineage (NCBI taxonomy): Eukaryota > Viridiplantae > Streptophyta > Pinopsida > Cupressales > Cupressaceae > Chamaecyparis > Chamaecyparis obtusa. The sequence goes on along the minus strand of BSBK01001087.1, from coordinate 894,543 downwards.
GATTAAATTGTACATCATTTTAGATTAATTTCATCTTGCTCATCTTTATTGCTTCTTAAAAATTCTCCATTGTTGAATTGGTCTCCCAGCTGTTGGCTCTCGTTCTGAGAGTATTCAAACACCCCATTCACATAGGAGGCAATAGGTCGCCTCACCATGGAATTTGGATTGAGTTCTTCATACTCTTTCCTGAATTCTATCAAGTGAATAATGACCATGTTGCATGTGTGTTGGATTTGAGGTCCACATTCAATCATACACATTTTGGCACCCATCGTGGGGCAGAAAAGATCAATTTCTGGCCTCATTCTTGATTGGTTTTTTATTTTTAGTGTTGGTTCCAAGCCTTGTACGGCCATTTACAGCTTAGAAACTTTATAATATATTAATGGATGGATAGAATGATGAATCCTCTTTCTCATTATTTTTGTTTGGTTCATTTTTATAAAGAAATGAATAAGTTATGATCATTTTGGTGAAAGTGGGTATTTGCAGATTTGAGATTCTCTAAATACAGTTAGATTGAAACATCCGGTACAGACAAATTGTGAAGAATCAAGATCTCTAATAATATTCATTGGAAAGATACATGAATTATCTTTCATTTCCTTTTATTTTGAGTCATTTTTATGCAGATTTGTGAAAGTTATGGGCATTTGAGTGAAAACTAGTTTATAACAATCTGTATTGGAGTTGCAGGTAATGATTTATTCATAGAAAATGATTTATGAATGGGAAAAATAAATGACTTACATATTTGGAAACTAGATTCATTAATAGTCAATGTGAAATTGGTTTGGTTTCATTTTGATTCTTTTTAAGAAAGATATGTGATTCCCTAGGCAGGGTTTGATGTTTTAAATCTGATTTATGACAGAACAATTGCAGTCTGAAAAGGTTATTGGTTGAGGAACCAAATTGAATCATAAGACCTTTTAATTTTGGGAAATGATAGTTCTTGATGTTGGATAAAAACTTCATTCTTTCCAGAAATTTTAATATTGTGATTTTATGGGTCAAATAAATCAATCTTTAAAGACTGTCTTGAAGACAGCAATGTTACATATCTTACGGTTTGCCATTGATTTGTCTTGATTCTATACTTTCGGATGTGTGCTAAATGCTGGATTGTAGATCTTTGGACCTAAGGTGAGTTCTTAAAATCTCTACAACATTTGGACTTTGGGATTAAAATTGAACCTCTCATGTGTTTGGCTTGAGTGTTTACATGCTTTCATAGAACATATTTTAATTGATGCTCTTAATGGGAAATGAATGAACATAGATTTTCTTTCATACAAGTTTATGTAAGTGAATGCTTGTGTTTAAACCATAAGTAATTCTTGGTTCCAATATCAAATATCTCATTGAGTAATTGAGGGCATGGATTCATTCCTTGTTTACATGAAGATTTAAATGCACCACTTTGTGGACTCACTTCATGTTTACTTGGAAAGTTAAATATTCCATGATTCAAACCCTCTTGCACTTATGAGTAGTATTGATTAGCAGTCTTAGATTACTTGTGATTGATCTAGATTACTATCTTGGGTTATTGGACTCGCTAATCTACTAGCCCCTCATTTCCACCCTGTGGTTGCAATCTCAGCGCCACATTAAAGGGGAGGGGTCTATAGGAAAGAAGCGTTAATTGTTCCATTAGGCAACCCTTTTGTGCTTTTTGGAACTCACTTGTTTTCTAGGTTGTGGACTCGTTTGTAGCTTGTGTGAGGTGTTAAGTGTTCCACCTTGTGGACTCACCTCATATTTGCTTTAAGCGTTAAGTGTTCCACCTTTAGTGCTTTTCAATACTTTTGATAGAGAATTACTTACTTTTTCATTTCTAGAAGGCCTGCTTGGGGATTTCATCACCTCAAGGGATGACCTTAACTCCCGTGTTCCGGTGGAGTATAAATATCAGGAGGTGAATCCAAAGAAACCTCTCTTGAGAATGAGTTAGATTTCACTCTTGGCTAAGCCTCAAAGAACTTTATACCTTTGAGAAGTGAAGGGGGAGATTTGGGTTACCATCTCCCCCTGGCTATGTGATTTCAAATTCTTCTCATCTATGGATTTGTGCCTCACGTACCTTGCGTATATCAAGGACTCCTTTTAGAAAATCCATGTATATCCTTGTAGATAGCTTGCTAGGATGTTGTTGTGTTTTAAGTGCCTACTAAAACATTCTCAAGAACATACACAAGTAGAGTCCTTAGGGAGTAGAAATATTAAGTCACTATTCCTATTCATGTGCAAGGTTGCTTTGTCCCTTGCCCATTGCTTGAAGACTGTTTGCTTGAACTCCTTGATTGCTTTCTTACATGCTTGATCAATGACATAAATCTGATCTACCTTTTTGTCCATGATCTATTTTTCTATTTTTCTATCGTTCACCATTAGAAACTAGTTGTCTTGAGTTAGGAATCGATCGATCTTTGCTTTGACTCGTATTGTCTCTCATTAGTCTACCTTATCTCATTGTGCTCTTGTACCTTGTGTTGCGATTGTCTTATCTCGGCTATTCTAGCCATCTCTTTTTGACAATTCATACCAGGTTCATCTTGAATCTTGGCTGTTCTAGCCATTTATCTCCTTTTCATTATCTTAGAGACAGAGTCTAGCTTTATCCTGAATCTTTTCTCATTACATCTTCATCTATGACTATCACAACTCGAAGTGGCAAGACTTATCCTATTCAGAATGCTGATCAAGATCAAAGTAAACCTCATAATCAAGACATAGGTCATCCTAAATTTGTTATGAAATCTAAACTTTGTGAGAGATCCTCACATTCATCCTCGTTCCAAGAGTATTACAATCCATTGTTTCAGATACAGTTTGATTTATTATTTCAAGAGTATTATAACCCATTATTTCAAGACCAACAAGACTCTGAAGGGTCACTTTCTAAAATTGAACCTATTGATTTTTTTTAACCTATCGACTCTTTCATGATCTCTCAAAATACTACCAACAATATGGGAGATCCATTCCCCTTCCAAGGGTAGATAAATTCAGTGCTAGTCATAAGCAATCTCCAAATGACCAAGGTCATGGTCAGTCTCAAAATGACAAGAGTTATGATCAATCCCATAATATTCAATATCAGGTCAACATCTGAGACCTTCACAATTTGAAACAATGACAAGGGGAGCCTCTCCTAACCTTTCTCCAGAGATGGAGACAACTATACATGAAGTATCTGCATGAATTAACCGAGTCTGAAAAGCTTGATATCTTCTTGGAAAATCTTGTCCCAAATTTTGGATACCAAGTATGATTACAAGGTCCCCTCACTTTTGACAATATGATTAGGTGGGCTGTGAGGATAGAAGCATTTATGGTCAAGAAGGGAGAATTGACTTTGAACAAAGACAACAAGCAAGGACCTTCTCCCTCAAACAAGTATAAGGATAAGATTGTCAACAAAAACATAGATGTTATGAATGACAGGGTTGTTGACAATATGATGCCAAAACCCTCAAAGTTGGTTTCCAATCTTAGCTCTAACATACAAACAATCAAAGCCACTGAGAAGGCTATGAAAAAAGCTCAACCACCTTCCAGATTTTCTAGAAACAAACCTTGGATCTCTCACTATGACATGATCATTGCTCCAGGGAGAAAGGATACTCCTAAACCCAAAACTCCCTTTGTCTTGCGAGGCCTTGCACCTCCCTCTTATAACTACACACAATCTCTAGCTTGTATGAATGCTATCCCTCGATCTCATGCAAAGATCATTCTCCAAGGTCCTGAGCCTTCGACTTTCAGACCAAAACTATCTATGGATAAAGCCCTCACCAAGGAAAATGTCCCCAAAGATCTCAATCTCGACCAGTTTCAATCTATGGTGGGTCATTTGACCTCGCCTCATTATTTATCATTCTCTGAGGAAGATGATCACTTGCTGAGCCACCCGCATAATGCTCTCCTACACATTGAAGTTATGATAGGCCCCAAGAGTATCCCCCGCGTCCTCATTAACAATAGTGCTAGCCTAAATACTTGCTCTGCTAAGATGCTTACCCAAGTGATAGATAGTTTTGTTCCCACCAATAGAGAATCCACTAAGTTCTGTGATGCCAAGCTAAAAGAAATAGAAAAGACCCTGAAGATCAAAGATATTGGCATGGGGGAATATCAGATTGAGTCCATCTTGTCATTGACAACTCTCCCTCCATCTCCACTTTCTTTTGGGGAACCTTTTGAAGACAAATTTGGTATTGGCTATCAAGGCCATGAGCTTGACCAACCTAGCTACAACTTTCACTTATGCAAGGATTCAGATAATGAAGAAATACAGATTCATCCTATGACACATGAAAGAACCTTGAATATTCAAAATCCTAATTTAGACTACCAAAAAGAGTCTTATCTACCTTCTCAAGTGCTTCAAGAACATGATTTTGGTCCTCACCAGGAGGATTTTATACACTCAACTGAATAGATTTCTACTACTGTAGCTACTACTGAATATGTCACTGCCTCTAATGGTACACATACTGATTGGGAGCAACTATTGGATGCTTCCCTTCTCTTGGGTATGCCTCAAGGTATGCCTATTCTAGATTGTTCCACCACTTCTACTATTGAACAGACTCCTACTGCTGCCAACTCCAATGGCACACATACTGATTGGGAGCAATTGTTGGATGCTTCCCTCCTCTTGGGTATGCCTCAAGGTATGCCTATTCCAGATTACTCTGCTACTTCTACTACTGAACAAGATCCTGCTGTTGAAGAAACATTTCCTTTGACAGATGATAGTGATGAAGAAAGTCTACCTCCAACTATGTCTCTAGCTGAATAAGAACTCCATATCAGATGCTACTATGGAAATACCAGTTGATGCTATACACCTATATGCTAGTCTTAACAACTTAGAAAAAGGAGAAAGTTATGATCCTCCAGATCAAGCTATTGATGATGATCCTTTCCACCCTCCTGTGGAGATCATTCCTATGGCTCCTAGGCCATCTACTCCAAGCTATACTCCTACTGCTCCAACAAATCATGGGTATGTAAGACCCCATTCTGTTATAGCTTCATGGAATATTGGAAGATCCGAAATTGAAATGGTTCCTATTCGTGCACTCTTACCACCTGAAAGGGGACCTGACTCTTGGAATAGACCATCTTGGTTAGGCTCACATAATATTCCTCCAAACTTATCTGACTCTTCTAAGACTACTCACAATCAACAATTCTCTATGGAAGATTACTTTCTTGATCTATTTGATGCATCCATGAATTATGAGGATGATACTGATATATTTGAACTTGAGCCCATCCCATCGATTTCTCTTCCCTCTTCATCTCCTAGAAAAGTGGCCCGTCCACTTCCATTTCCACCTCTCTACCTGAACCAGTCATATAAGCCTCTTTCATCCATCATTCATGAGTCTTTTGGAAGTAACTTGGATGTGCAACATAAAAATAAAAATAATGAGAATCCACTTATATCTCAAGGTCACCATGTCCCATATAATCGACATGTGACTATGAAGAAAGGAAAGAAACAAAGGTGTTCAAAAGACCGCAAAGGTCCTCAAAAAGAAGAAGAAAATCAAAAGCTAGAAAATAAAATAAAAAATGGATCTTGAAATCCATTCTATAAGCATTGTCATCAAAAGAACCTCAAAGTAAAGAAGAAAAAATTCAAAAGCTATGTGGATTCCAAAGAAAGAAAAAATCAAAGTTGTCATTCAAGCTTCCAAAATTCTCATGCTTCCCTCCATTCCATCACCCTTGCCTCTCATACTTTACACTCTTCACTCCATCTTGCCTTTTCCCAAAGTGCGTATTAGTATCTCCTTATTGCTAATGGCATGACTAAGAGAAATCTAGAATGTACTCTCCCTAAGCATTTAGAGCATGGGAAATCTAATAAAGAGTTAAGATGTGTCCACGATGATGTTTGTGGGTCTCACTTAAGTGATCTTTCCTTGACTATGGATCTCTTGACTGTTGGACACTACTGGTTGGCTCTCCTATTACTGCTACAACATCTGGTTCTAATTCTACAACTTCTTAGCTGGCTACTACTACAAATGACTGTGTTTCCAGAGATCACCACTAAAGGAGAGAAACTCAAAGAGCCCATCAATGCTCTTCATCTAAAGAAGTTCTATAGCTGACATTCTCTATGTGCTCATGTACATACTTATTGATCCTAAAAAAAATCCTAAAAATTGATATATTGCAAAAAATCCTAAAAATTGCAAAATGTCCTAAAAAAATGATCATCTTAGTGAAAAATTGGCAAACAAGCGCTTTGATGTATCTATTATCCTGGTGAAAACCTGGTAAACAGGCACCTTGATAATACAAAAAAAATTGAAAATTTCAAAAATACAAAAAAAATAGAAAATGTGAAAAATACAAAAAAAAATCAAAAGATCAAAAATACAAAAAAATGAGATATTCAAAAAAATACAAAAAAAGAGAAAAAAGAGAAAAGTACAAAAAAATTGAAAAAGACAAAAATGTGCCATTGATGAAAACCTGGTAAACAGGCATCATGGTAGCAAAAATAGAATCTCTGCCAAGATGGTGAAAACTTGGTAAACAGGCACCTCTTGTTTCCTGAAGCTGCATCTCATCTCAGCATCGCTTGGCTCTTAGTTTCTTGCATTAGTTTCCTTCCTTTCCTGCTTTAGTTTGTTTCCCACTTTGGTTTGCTAGCTCATGCCTTGCTTTCAGTGTCTTCAAGATTTTGCTTGACTCTTCATAGATTGGAACTAGTTCACACTTGGGGGCACCTGCCTGGTCTAGGGGGCATTGTCCTATCGCTTTTGGAAACTCTTTTTGAGCATCAGTCACCAGTGGTTCTCATTGTGTCTGCCTGTTGATGCTTAGCTACTTTTGAGATTTCTCTCCTTGAGAGTCTCTTGTGTATTAGTTGCCAGTGGTTCCCATTGTGCCTGCCTACTGATACCTAGCTTTTGTTCGATCTCTCTTCTTCGGGATTTCTCCCTTACATCAGTCACTAGTGGTTCTCACTGTGTTTTCCTGCCAATACTTTGTTAGCTTCCTGATATCTTCTTGAGATTTAGTCTCCCGCGATAGTCACCAGTGATTCTCACTGTGTCCGCCCGCTGTCGCTATCCTGTTGAGACTTCGAACGTTGTATGTTTCCGAATCGACTTTAATTTCCTTGAACATGAACTTAAACTAAAACTAAAACTTGATTGTGTTCCTCTGAGGCTTGCTGAGCTTTGTTTTCTTTGAGTGCTTGTTTGTTTTCTTTGATCTTTTCTTTATTTTTTGCTTGCTGGTTTAGTTCCAATGATCCAAGAAATCTACATAAGAGGGGTGTCCATCTGTAAGAGCCTTCATCTCGTATTGGATGGCCATGCATACCTTGACTCCTTTTATATGGACACCTTGGTGAGGTTGGTTCTTCTCCTTGTTTGTTTTGAGTGACTTCTTTTGCTACATTTGGAATTGCTAATGCTCATCTTGCTAAGTGAACATAGGGGTCACTGCGAGCACTCTTTGGCAAAAGAAAGATCTCTCACATGTTTGGTGTGTTTGTTTGCAAGAGACATTCAGGTCATTCTAGCAAATGTGCTTTGATGCTTATGTTAACTTGCTAAATTAAAAGGAATAGGTGTTCAGGTCATTCTAGCTTCTTGTGCCTTAATGCTTACACCTCATTCCAACAAATTTAAGACTTATGTCATATTCATATTCTCATGTTGGGGAGAATTGTATGGCATCTTGCGATTGTCCCATGCTTAAACGAACTCAATGATGATAAATACGATGAGTCCAATAGCCGAGTCCAGAGGATTGCATTTGTTCATCCTAGGCATGCATTTAGACTTGCATCTTTCATTCTAGGCTTGCATTTGGAGCGCTTTCTTGTTGCTCTCTTGATTTCTTTCTTCTAGATCTACTCATCAAAGTTCTCATCGTTTGTCCCAGTCTCATCTTGGCTGCATCCTTTTTCAAGATCAAAATTGAAATCTGACATCTCTAGCTAGCTCAAAATCGTGTTTTAAATATTGGACTCCTCCTAGATCGGATGTTTGTGCAGTCAGCCTTCTGGTGTCATCTTCCTACCAGATCCTCATCTTTGCATCATGTTCTCAAATCTTTGCTTCTTTTCATCAAGTCAACCCTAGTCAAAATTTGGTCAACCATGGTCAACTATGCTCAAACTTGGTCAACAAGACCTCTGCTTTGCTCCGATTTGCTTCTGTAGCTTCATGAATCTAGTCTAATTACTTTTTCTCTACAATCTCTCTTGTTGCTTATCATCCTTTTGACATGTCATCTTTCGATTTTGCTCCCGAGGGGGCAGGATGATTACATCATTTGAATCTTGTCGAATCTATTCTTGAATCAGTCTAATTTGAATCATCAGTCCTTGTTGCTAGGGGCATCTTCACACCTCACATCTTGTCATCTGGAAATTTATCTCTTAGGTATCTGAGCAATCTAACTCAAATCCTCAAGGATCACTCTTTGTTTTGGAGATGGTTCTTGAAATCATTTGGGTATTGGGGCAATCTAACCCTGATTCCTAGGAGTCAATCTTCGTTCTAGAGATGACTCTCGAAATCTCTTTTAGACCGTTATCTGGGAAATCTAACCTGGGTCTTGGAGGGCTAAGCTTCATATTGGGGCAATCTAACCCCGATTCTAGAGATAGTCCTAATCTGCATCTAAATCTCACTCTGGGGCATTGGGGCAATCTAATCCTGATTCTCATCTCTCTCAAGAACCCTTGTCTTTGCAATCTAACTTAGACTTTGGAAAATTCATGCTTTGATCTGCTTTCATCTGTCACTTTAGACTATTCTTTGAATCAATGTGCTGCTCGCACATCAATTCAAAGAGGGGCAAATGTAATACCCCAAAATTGGCACCTATTTAATTTCATCAATTTTGGTGCATTATCTCGATTTTACATCACCAAAGTCCTAGTTCCCTAGGCAATTTTCTCTCTCCTACCTGACTTAATTTGACTTGATGTCAATTGCAAAGACCATAAATTGCAATAATCAAATACTAAATTAATTCCTAAGTCTCTTTGACTTTATTAGCTAAATTATCTCTATGATACATTAATTTAATTGTAAAGTCTTATGTGCTTTAAATTAAATTAAATCAAACCACACCCTTTGGCTAATACACATAAAAAAGGAATTAATTAATTTCTTGTTATTTGAATGGACACCTTTTCTTGAATTAATAATTTGAGATATTTGAAAGGTCCTCATGTGGCATTTTCCATTCTTTTAATAAAGTAATTCATGCTTATTTGTCCCAAAAGGGATATGAAGGGTCAGGAGTTTCAAATCAAGAAACTCTTCCTCCTCCTCTTGGCTCTTCTATTTATTTGGGCTCTTTTTCTTCATTAGAGAGGGCAATTTTTGAGAGCATCTACACTATAGGCATTTTTTTAGTCTCATTTGATTCATTATTTTCAAAGCTTTTTATTGCATTTATTAGATTAATATCTCATTATTTGTATAATCTTTGCATCACATTTTAGACTAAATTTGCTTATTTGTTCTTAGTTTAATATCATATTTGTTTCAAGTTCTTAGATTAAGTTGCATCTCATCTTTATTTTCAAGCTCTTAGATTAATTACATCCTCATTCTTAGATTAAATTGCACATCATTTTAGATTAATTTCGTCTTGCTTATCTTTATTGCTTCTTGGAAATCCTCCATTGTTGAATTGGTCTCCCAACTGTTGGCTCTCGTTCTAAGAGTATTCAAACACCCCATTCACATAGGAGGAAATAGGTCGCCTCACCATGGAATTTGGATTGAGTTCTTCATACTCTCTCCTGAATTCTATCAAGTGAATAATGACCATGTTGCGTGTGTGTTGGATTTCAGGTCCACATTCAATCATACACAATCTAAAGTCCTCATTGCTTGGGGAAAATCTATCATCACTTGGGGCATATCAGATTCATCAAGATCCATATCAATCTGGTATTCTCTTAATCTTGTAAACTATATCATCTTTTCATAACCATCGGTTCAATAGTGTTATTTCCTTGGTTCTTCATAACTGAAGGGTTCATATGTGATACCAATGTGATTCTTATTGACAATCGGGTCTGGAATCGGTCACTCACTTCTTCATAATCATAAGGTTCAAAATCAGGTGTTTTGACACTTTTTCATAATCATTGGTTCATTGTTGTTATAGTTAACATTATCTTTGGTCATTCAGGACCTAAAATCTTCAAATCTTTCAATCGGTTTCTGTCTCAGAATTGGTTCATCTCGAACATCAGTTTGAACATCATACAGAGACTGTCTTTTAACTACTAAGCTTCACACAGTAATTCAAAGAGGGGCAAAATGTAATACCCCAAAAATGGGCTATAGGTTCATTAACCTCCTACATCAATAAATCGAATGAAATTGACATCGAAGTCCTAACCTAAGGCACATCTGAACATCATCGAATCTTAATTGATTATCCTAAATTCTGCATTGGGGAATATTCCTAGTAATATTCCTATTTATCTAATTATCTTTAATTTAATGATTATTTGGTGATAAATCCTATTTATCCTAAAGTTTGATTAATTGAATATTCTGAATATTTAATTAATTAGATTTAATTCTGCCACTTAATTATTTAATTAAATTTAATTAAATTTATTCCTAAATTGTATTATTTAATTCTGACAATAAATCCAAAATCTTATGACTAATTGATTAAATTCTTATTTAATTAATTAATGTCAATTGTCAAATTTAATGATATAGTTTTCGAATAAAAGTTTGATTTAATAATTGACTAACCCATAAATCAATTATTTTAATTCAAAAATTAGTTAAGTTGAGGCTAAATCACTCTATTTATTTAATTAATTCATAATTAATTGTGCACATTCAAAGAGCAGTTAAACTCAAAATCAGGAAATCAATGCAAGTTGTTAACTTTTAGAAACTCAACATCTATTTTGAGTTCAAAGCTGATCTAAACTTCTGATTTGAGTTAAAATGTTGCTCTTGCATGATTTTGCATGATTATGTGAGTTAATCTTCACTGATTCCTTGTTGACTCAAAAATCAACCTGAGTTCATCAAGAGTGATTTATGACTTTTCCCATGCACCTCCAAAGCCCTGGATTTCTCTAAAATCAAGGCTTCAAATCCTCTAAAAGGATCCACAATCCATGAAATTGCATCCTCACACTGGTGAATTAGTGATCGAAGAATCCATCTTTTGTGAATCAAGGCAACTTTTTGTGAGATCATTCATAGTTTTTCATAATTTTGCATAGCTTTCATATCATTTTTCATATCATAGCTTAGATTAATCTACATATCATCTCAATTTCATTCTAGATTAGTTTCATATCATTTTTTCATCTAATTGCATCTAAAATACAAAAATATAGATTAATTTGCATCTCTTTCATATCCATATTCTACATTCAAATCCTTCGTTTAGGTGTTGTCAATGTCACTGATCTTAGTCTAATCTAAGAATATCATACTCTCACCTTCTAGAAGGTAGTAAATTGCCTGGATAGTTTAGTTTCCATTTCATTGCACGATTTTGATTTTTGCTAACCTCTAATATTTTATTGAAGTGTTGTGTCTGTAGCTAGGTACAAAATTCACACACACAAAGATCACTATGCATGCACAAGTGGTATGAATGTGAAGGGATATTTCATGAATGAGAAGAGATTACTACAAAGGTGAAGATAAGATAAGTCACCAAGTATAGAGCAATGAAGAATAGTAAGATATTGTGATTCACAAGTGAATCTATCAAGTACTGAATTGTTATTGTGAAAGGTACATAGTATGGGGAAATGAGTTATTGAGCATAAAGATTCTAATAAGAATATGTTTGATGCAAGTTTGATAGACAAGTTAGTATTGTTGATTAAAGAGTAATAATAATTTTAAAGTCTCTTAATCAAGCAGTTCCTAACAAATCTTATTTGTAAATCCTTTAACCAGGTGTAGTTCTTAGATTAGAATTGTAAAATTCTTTTACAAAGTAGACTTAACAGTCTTAGGACTCTTAACTAGGTTAATACTCTTAACAGGGTAAGCTATCAGAAATAGTAAAAATTATAGCTTTAATTGAGAAAATTTTATTCTATAGTAGTGAAGTCTTGTGGGTGTCATCCCCACCATAGTTTTTATCCTCTAACAAGGATTTATGCGATACCAAAATATTTGTGTTATGTGTTGACTATTATATCTTTTATATTCTTTATGAGATGCATGCAAAAGCTATGGAATCAGTAAATGATTAAGAAGGAAATGTAATTAATTTAAAAGTGTTTTACAATATTGATTCACCCCTCCCCTCTTAGTACTCACCTATTGCATACCTAATCCAACAATTGGTATCTGAGATCAGTCTCTTATTAAGAAGTTTAATCACTTGAGAGGAAAGATTTGGAGGAATGGAGAGCTATAGGTATGAAAGGGTGATTAGAAATATAGAAATGGAACTGAAAATGGCCAATGAACAAATTGATGAATTAAGGAGAAAACCATTGCATTCAATCAACAAAAGGAAGAAGCTTGCACACCAACTGAAAGACACTCAAGATCAGGTTGAGGAAATTGAAGAAAAATCAGAGTGAAGCATGTCTGATGAATCTGATGCTATAATATCAGAACTTCTTGAAAAGAACCAAAAACCTAGCCGATCGGGTGAAAACATTGAAAAGACAACATGAAGCACAATCAACAAGGATGTGTGGAATCCTAGAATAGAAAGGAAAAGTTGAAGATAAAAAAAGAATAGCTAAAGAAGAGAGAAGGAAAATGAATACAAGGTTGGATGAGAAAGATAGGGAAATACTAAGGTTGACATGGTTTAATACAACATGATAGACCAAATGGTCAATGAAAATCATGAATTTTCTAGGAAAGTTGGAGAAATTATAGAACTAAGAACTGAGAATGAACATCTAAAAAATAATCTAAAAATTGAGAGAGATGCTAACAAAGTCTTGAAAAGAAGTTAAGAAGCATTGAATATTCTAGATGAATGGATGAGAAATCAAAGACAGCTGAGAGATACTAATGGAATTGGATACAATAAAAACAATACCACTAAGAAGGGTGCATCCTCCAAACAAGTAGCCAACTGAGATAATGTTTCCAATTCACCAAAGGCAAAGAAGCCTACATGCTATCATTGTGGGAAACTAGGACACACAAAAAATGTCTGCAGGACCAAAAGAGGTAATTCATTGAATAATCCTAAGTTTAATGGTCATTGTTACAACTGCAATAAGTTTGGTCATAAGGCATTTGAATGTAGATCAAGAGTTACTAACAATCCAAGGAAGCCAAGATTTAAAGGTTATTGTAAAAAATGCAAGAGATATGGTCATAACACTAGAGAATGTAGGTCTCAAAGGAAAAATAAGAAATCACTTGTACTGCATGTGGAATATTTGGTCACATTGTCGCAAATTTCTTTAGGATGCATGGTATGAACAATAGGAAATCATGGAGAAACATCAAAATGGCTTGTTTTCATTATCACAAGGTCGGTCACCTAGCCAAGGACTATAGGTACCAAAATAAGGATTCAACTGAGGAACAACCAAGTGAAAAGAATCAAGTTAACATTGATGAGATTAGAGATCAGATGAATAAGATTTGGAGAATGTAGTCTCAATATGATGGAATTGAACTTGGAACTACTAATAGTGCCACATCCACTTGGTCGGGTGCACCTATCTTCACATAATAGGTCAAAGGTATGTGTAGGATATTTGATAACCTAAATTCTATCTTAAGTCAGTTCCTAGATTAAGTGCAAAGATCCATATCGGCATACTAAGGTGCATTTAGATATAAGGTATGAAGTTAACACTTCATATGTTGATCGGTATAATGTATGAGTTATTTTAATCCATTCAATGAAGGAAAGTGCAATTTAGTTAATGGTAGAATGTAGGTAAAAAGCATTAAATACAAATCTTAAAGCCATTAAAATCCCTAACCCAGGAAAAACTATAAATAAAGGGCATGATATTTTATTTTTACCTTACACTTTTGTAAGCATTTGAAAACATTGGACAGAGAAGAGATCACCAAGAGATTCCAAGAATTTAGTTAAGCATTCTAAGTATCTATAAAGATGATTCAAGGTATTTCTAGTATTTAGCGAGCTGAGTTCATAAATTCTATTTTCTATTCAAGTGGAACCCTAGTGTTTTAAGAACATTTATGAGATTAAGATGGCACCTAAGATACAAAAACCAATAATAGTTGAGAAGATTGATCATGTGAATTCAAAGTATAATTTTCCTCTTTCCATTTCTATGGAAATTGACAAAGATGGAGACTTATCATCAATCCCATCAAGGGTAATTCTAATTGAAGACATCTGTGCCTTCATTCACTACAAAATTGAAGACATATTCCAAGGGGAAATCTATACATCATACAAGAATCTATGTGTGAATGGGAATTTGAAGAGAGACTAGACACATTTAAAGAATAAGGGTTTAGTCCATCCTATTCATGTACTGATAGTATTTAAACATGAATGAATGAGGATAGTATTAAGTTGAGTGCATGATCAATTCATGTGGCTCAATGGACCAGTTAAAATCATGAAAGATGTCTTGCACATAGTAATAGGATTTTTGGTCGGTGATAGACCAAGGACTTATAAACAAACTAATAAGAACAAGTTATGTGAGCTTAAAAAAGCCAAATCAAATGGAAAAGGACTGAATTTATCTACTATAGAAGACCCTAAATTGAAGTTTGCATCCAACATCATATTCTATAGGATATTTCAATCATATCGGGTAGACAATGTACCATGTGGAGCAGTTGACATACTGACGAAGGGGCAGGGTAAATACAAGCAGAATCAAGCAGAATTGAGTCCACTTGAATCCACAACAAGCCCTTGCTCAAAGTTACACAATGGAAGCAATATAAATATCACATGAACATAATGGAAACATAATGGATATGAGATAATCAACTAGCAACAACAACAGAGAATTATATTATTTCTTTCAACATGCCCGGCTGTGAGGCCTTCCAGGTTTCGGCCTTATACAATGAGAATTATGAATTCAAAATTACAGCTTGCATCCTATCTTTTTCTCCAATGATGTATCTTGATAATCATTCCTATATCTTTCCCATGATGCTCTACTACATCAATCTAGACCCCTTATATAGCCAGCTAAGCCACAGGTCGGCCAGTTAGGCATTTAATTACAATATAGGTCCAGTCTCAAGATTTAAACCAAAACTAATGCTAGAATGAATATAAATTGATGAAACTTTGGATTTAGGTCCTAAATTGACCCAAGAGCATGCCTTTAAGTGTGAAAGGTCCCATATGAGCACACGGAACATCGCAAAAAGAAACACCACACGTTTCACCCAAAAATTGGTAGAAAATAGGTCCTGTGCCAAAAAGGTCATAACTTTTGATTCATAATGAATTGGAAGCTGCGCTCTTGGGGAATGATATTAATTTAGGTCCCCTTGAATCCCTTAAGTGCACAAAATAATATTCCTTATGGATCAAGATGACCAACATGAACAATCAGCACCAAAACTATAGGAAAACATTGTTTCGACGGCAAGGAAAATAGTTGTAACTTTGAAACATTCCATCCAAACTTGATGTGCTCATAGGAGAAGATTCCCAAATAGGTCCCCAACATGATGTAAGCTTCAAACACCATGAAACTATCAAATGCAAATATTATAAAGAAAACTATAGCAAACAGGTACAGAAATCAGAAAATGTTTTTGGTTGATGCAAGATTGCCAAAGACCCAAGATGCTCCTGCATCAGACACCTAGGGTAAATAAAGAAATAATGTCCATATTAGGCACTAATCATACTCTAACCTAAATCATAAAGATCCAACTCAGCTTGTGTAATCCATGAACTATCCTCAACTAGCTTATCTTTCCACTGAACTAGATATTCCATGTAGTCTTTTCCTCTTGTACTCTTGCCAACTCTGCTATTCAAGATCTTTTCAATGCTATTGCTATTATTCTTAGGATAGTCTAGATCATCTTATATCTCATAATTTGATTCAAAATACTCAAATATATCAGCAATGTTGAATATAGGTGATATATCCATGTCCTCTGGCAATTCTACTTCATAAGCATTTCCACTGTCAAACTTCTTCAGAATATTACAAGGTCCAAACTTCTTCATTTTTAGCTTGTTGTAGCTACCAAATAGAAATCTATTCTTCTTCAAATGAATCATAACCTCATCTCCAAATTCAAAATATTTATGTCTCCTTCTCTTGTCTTCTCTTTGTTTATATTTCAGATTACTATCCTCCAAATTCTTTTTAACTTCATCATGTAAAGTTCTCATGTATTCTGCAAAATGATCAACTTCAGCACTTCTTCTGGTCTTAGTAGGTAAATCTCTTAGCTCTGTGGTTTCCTTAGGATGAAATCCATTAGCAATCTCAAATGGTGTCTTCTTAGTGCTTCTATTCACTGAATTATTATATGCAAACTCTGCTTGTGCCAAAATCAAATCCCAATTAGCAAGTTTCTCTCCAACTAAACATCTCAACAAGTTTCCCAAACTTCTATTCACAACTTTAGTCTGTCCATCTGTCTGAGGGTGAAATGTAGAACTAAACTTCAAATCAATATTCATCTTCTTCCAAAGTGTCCTCCAAAAATAACCAGTAAACTTAGTATCTCTGTCTGAAACAATAGATTTAGGAAAACCATGCAATCTTACCACTTCCTTGAAGAATAATTCAGCTACATGCAATGCATCAGATGTCTTCTTACAAGGTATGAAATGAGCCATCTTAGAAATCTATCAACCACTACCAAAATAAAATCATTACCTCTTTGAGTTCTAGGCAATCCAAGAACAAAGTCCATACTCACATCTTCCCAAGGTCTATTAGGTACAGGCAAAGGTGTATACAATCCCAAATTCTGACTAGTTCCTTTTGTTGTTTGGCAAATTCTGCAACCTCTAAACATTCTATGTACATTTCTATAAATCTGTGGCCAAAAGTATCTTTCTAAAATCAAATTCACTATCTTATCAATCCCAAACTATCTAGCAAGTCCACCACTATGTTTCTCCTTCATTATGTTCTCTCTCATAGATCCTCTAGGTATGCACAACTGAACTCCTTTAAACAACATGTCTTCTTCAATGAAATAATCAGACCACTTATCACTCACTATGTGTTCTTTACAAGCTTTCCAAGGCTCTGAAAAATCAATGTCAGCCTCATACAAATACTTCAAATCATCAAAACCAAGTACTTCAACTCTCATTTCTATCAACAAATTTCTTCTTCTACTCAAGGAATCAGCAACCTTATTTGACTGTCCACTCCTATGCTTCAATGAAAAGGAAAATTTTTGCAAGAACTCAACCCACTTCATATGTCTCTGATTTAACTTATTCTGACTTCCCAAATACTGCAAAGCTTTATGGTCAGTATACAACACAAAATATTTATGCATCAAATAATGTCTCCACTTCTTCAAAGCTTGAACAATAGCATAGAATTCCTGGTCATAAATTGAATATTTTCTCTTAGCATCATTCAACTTTTCACTAAAGAAAGCTATAGGTTTTCCTTCTTGACTCAAAATAGCTCCAATTGCACTACCACTAGCATCACATTCAACTTGAAAAACTTTATTAAAATTAGGCAAAGCAAGTGTAGGCAACTCTGCAATTCTTTGTTTCAATGTTTCAAAACTCCTTTGTGCTCCATGTGTCCATTTGAAATCCTTTTTATCTCCTCTCATAGTTTCAGTCATTGCATTACAAATAGAACTGAAATTTTTGATGAACTTCCTATAAAAACTTTCCAATCCATGAAATG
The DNA here is from genome assembly GCA_027943335.1 of Chamaecyparis obtusa. Taxonomy (NCBI): domain Eukaryota; kingdom Viridiplantae; phylum Streptophyta; class Pinopsida; order Cupressales; family Cupressaceae; genus Chamaecyparis; species Chamaecyparis obtusa. The sequence goes on along the minus strand of BSBK01001087.1, from coordinate 876,692 downwards.
ATCTTACCTCTCCAACATTCTCTGGTGTAAGCCAATCAAGTATAGCTCTCACTTTCTCAGGATCCATCTTTAATCCATCAGATGAAATTACAAAACCAAGGTACACAATATCTTCTTTCATAAATGAAAATTTCTTCAAATTAATCAGCAACTTTTCTTCCTTCAATCTCTGCAATACTTGTCTGATATGTTCAAGATGTTCCTCCTTACTCTTACTTAATATCAATATGTCATCAAGATATACAATCACAAACTTACCCAAGAATATTTTTAGAACTTCATTCATCAGCCTCATAAAAGTACTAGGTGCATTAGTCAAACCAAAAGGCATAACCAACCATTCATACAAACCTTCAGTAGTCTTAAAAGTAGTTTTCCATTCATCCCCTTCTCTGATCCTTATCTGATGATATCCACTTTTCAAATCAATCTTTGTGAAATACTTTTCTCCACTTAAACTGTCCATTATGTCATCCATCCTAGGCAAAGGAAATCTGTACTTTACTGTTATCTTGTTTATAGCTCTAGAATCAATGCACATTCTCCATTCTCCATTCTTTTTAGGTGCTAATATAATAGGTACTATGCAAGGACTCAGACTTTCCCTAATCAAACCTCTTTCAAGCAATTCCTGCACTTGTCTATTCAATTCAGTCTTTTCATCAAGTGTCAACCTATGTGGTGCTTTATTAGGCAAACTAGCTCCAGGTATCAAATCCATACAATGACTTATACTTCTCATAGGTGGTAAACCATCAGGTACATTATCAGAAATGATGTCATAAAATTCATTCAGTAAAGGCTTAACTTCAGGTGCATGTTCTAACTCATCTTGTTTCTCAGTCTTTCTTGGAATAAAAGAAAAGCAAACATTTTGTTCTTTCATTTCTCTTGCAAACTTGTTAGCATCAACCAAACATACTCTGACTATGGTACAATGAATTTCATCAAACTTCTCTATCAAAGGCAACAACACTTGTTTCTTTCCATCCATCCAAATAGTATATTGATTCAATCTACCATCATGCAAAGCTTTCCTATCATACTGCCAAGGTCTACCCAAAAGAATATGACAACAATCCATAGGCATAATATCACACAAGACTTCATCATGATAATTCCCAATTTTGAATTTAACAAGGCATTATTCACTTACAAGTAGTTTATGCTCCTTCCGGATCCAAGCAATATGGTAAGGCTTAGGATGTTTCAATCTTTGCAACTGCAATTCGCTAACCAACTCTTCAGATGCCAAATTATCAGAACTTCCACTATCAATGATTACCTTGCAACATTTATCAGCGATCTTACATTTGGTTTTGAACAAACTTTTCCTCAAAACAGGTTCCTCATCAGCTTCTTCATTCCACAAGATCCTTCTTAGCATCAAGTTCTGACCATGTTCAGGTTCATTAGACATTTCCTCAACTTCTTCACAAGCCAAATTATTTCTACCATTACTTCCAGTCTTCTTTCCAGAGTTAGTACATTCAAAAGCTCTATGTCCTTCTTCACCACATTTGTAACAAGTACCTTTAAACCAAGATTTCTCTTCTCTTCTACCATTATTTTTATTCCTAGAGTAACCAGTATAGCTACCTCTAGAGTAATTACCTCTTTTAGTAGGCTCATCTTTCCATACTTTATCTTGCACTGAATTTTTAGACCTACTACTTTCTCCATTAGATCTACCTCTACTTCTCTAAAATCTGCCACCTCTTCCTCTTTATCTTTGATCATGTCTTTTTGTCAATCTTTCTTCAGCCTTCAAAGCAAATTGGTATGCTTCTTCCACACTATCAATCTTCACATAACTAATCTCATCTTGAATAGATGTCCTTAGGCCATTCAGATATCTAGCCACCTTCTCAACTTCATCATCCACATTTCCAGATCTGATATCAAATTTGTAAAATTCATCAATATATTCTTTCACACTCATGTCCTTTTGTCTCAGATTTTACATCTTTCTCATTAGACTAACTTGGTAGTTAGTTGGAAGAAACTTCTTCTTCATCTTTCCAGGCATCTTCATCATTGTTTTGATCTTTTCTTTTCCTCTCTTCTGTCTCTCAGTTTGAAAATGATCCCACCAAAGAGATGCATGCCCTTTTAACTTTGTGATTGCTATCTTAACCTTCTTATTATCAGGAGTACCTTCATACTCAAAGTATTTATCCATCTCAGAGATCCAATCCAAAAGTGTATTGGTCTCAATTCTTCCATCATAGCAAGCAACTTCAACTGTAGGTATGGAGTTAGCCTTAGACAAAACTCTCAAAAGTCTTTCCTCATCTTGTTCAACTTCAAGTTTAGCATTAGGTGCTGCTTCTTCTTCTTCATCACTAACATCTTCAAGATGTGCTCCTCTTCTCTAGGTTGTCTCTATAGCTTCAAGCCTAGTTGCAATTTTCCTCAACATATCCATGATAGCATTATCATTTCCTCTAACACAAACCATCTTGATAATCAAGTTCCAGCAAGATCATAACCTTCTGCAAGTTATAGGTCAAATCTCAGATCTGCCACCCTACAACCAAATCCAATAAGGTTCTCCATGATCCAATCCACAAGAAAGAACTCGCTCTGATACCACTTGACGCAGGGGTAGGGTAGATACAAGCAGAATCAAGAAAAATTGAGTCCACTTGAATCCACAACAAGCCCTTGCTCAAAGTTACACAATAGAAGCAATATAAATATCACATGAACACAATGGAAACACAATGGATATGAGACAATCAACTGGCAGCAACAACAAAGAATTATATTATTTCTTTCAACATGCCCGGTTGTGAGGCCTTCTGGGTTTCGGCCTTATACAATGAGAATTATGAATTCAGAATTATATCTTGCATCCTATCTTTTTCTCCAATGATGTATCTTGATAATCCTTCCTATATCTTTCCCATGATGCTCTACTACATCAATCTAGACCCCTTATATAGCCAGCTAGGCCACAGGTCGGCCAGTTAGGCATTTAATTACAATATAGGTCTAGTCTCAAGATTTAAACCAAAACTAATGCTAGAATGAATATAAATTGATGCACCTTTGGATTTAGGTCCTAACTTGACCCAAGAACATGCCTTTAGGTGTGCAAGGTCCCATATGAGCACATGGAACATTGCAAGAAGAAACACCACATGTTTCACCCAAAAACTGGTAGAAAATAGGTCCTATGCCAAAAAGGCCATAAATTTTGACTCATAATGAATTGGAAGCTACGCTCTTATGGAATGATAGTAATTTAGGTTCCCTTCAAACAATTAAGTGAAAAAAATAATATTCCTTATGGATCAAGAGAACCAACATGAACAATCAGCACCAAAACTACAAGAAAACACTATTCTGACAGCAAGGAAAATAGCTGTAACTTTGAAACAGTCCATCCAAACTTGATGTGCTCATAGGAGAAGGTTCCCAAATAGGTCCCCAAAATGATGTAAGATTAACACACCATGAAACTATAAAATGAAAATATTATAAAGAAAACTACAACAAACAAGTACAGAAATCAGAAAATGTTTTTGGTTGATGCAAGATTGCCAAAGACCCAAGATGCTCCTACATCAGACACCTAGGGTAAATAAAGAACTGATGTCCACATCAGGCACTACTCATACTCTGACCTAAATCATAAAGATCCAACTCAGCTTGTGTAATCCATGAACTATCCTCAACTGGCTTGTCTTTCCACTGAACTAGATATTCCATGTAGTCTTTTCCTCTTGTACTCTTGCCAACTCTGCTATTCAAGATCTTTTCAATGTTGTTGCTATTCTTCTTAGGATAGTCTAGATCATCTTCTATGTCATCATTTTATTCAAAGTACTCAAATATATCAGCAATGTTGAATATAGGTGATATATCCATGTCCTCTAGTAATTCTACTTCATAAGCATTTCCACTGTCAAACTTCTTCAGAATCTTACAAGGTCCAAAGTTATTCATTTTCAGCTTGTTGTATTCTTCTTCAAATGAATCATAACCTCATCTCCAAATTCAAAATATTTATGTCTCCTTCTCTTGTCTACTCTTTGTTTATATTTTAGATTACCGTCCTCCAAATTCTTTTTAACTTCATCATGTAAAGTTCTCATGTATTCTACAAAATGATCAGCTTCAGCACTTCTTTTGGTCTCATTAGGTAAATCTCTACCACTTGATGCAGGGGCAGGGTAGATACAAGCAGAATCAAGAAGAATTGAGTCCACTTGAATCCACAACAAGCCCTTTCTCAAAGTTACACAATGGAAGCAATATAAATATCACATGAACACAATAGAAACACAATGGATATGAGACAATCAACTAGAAGCAACAATAGAGAATTATATTATTTCTTTCAACATGCTCGGCTGTGAGGCCTTTCAGGTTTCAGCCTTATACAATGAGAATTATGAATTCAGAATTACAGCTTGCATCCTATCTTTTTCTCCAATGATGTATCTTGACAATCCTTCCTATAACTCACCCATGATGCTCTACTACATCAATCTAGACCCCTTATATAGCCAGCTAAGCCACAAGTCAGCCAGTCAGGCGTTTAATTACAATATAGGTCCAGTCTCAAGATTTAAACCAAAACTAATGCTACAATGAATATAAATTGATGTGCCTTTGGATTTAGGTCCCCTTGAACCCCTTAAGTTCACAAAATAAGATTCCTTATGGATCAAGAGAACCAACATGAACAATCAGCACCAAAACTATAGGAAAACATTGTTTCGACGACAAGGAAAATAGCTGTAACTTTGAAACAGTCCATCCAAACTTGATGTGCTCATAGGAGAAGGTTCCCAAATAGGTCCCCAAAATGATGTAAGCTTCACACACCATGAAACTATGAAATGAAAATATTATAAAGAAAACTACAGGAAACAGATACAAAAATCAGAAAATGTTTTTGGTTGATGCAAGATTGCCAAAGACCCAAGATGCTCTTGCATCACATAGCTTACAAGACTGTCAAAAAGGATATGAAGATAGATCATTGTGAAATATTGCTGAAGTAGTTAGATGAAAACATGAATACAATAAGGAAAGAAAAGTCAAATAATTTTAAGTTCGGTACACTTTTGGTATGAATTTTCTTATATTTTCAAAACTTTTTACCAAGAGTCAGTGAAATAACTTGGAAAGAAGATAAAATAATTGTTTATTAGATCGATGAGTATATTCAAGGCATATGAGATAATTTTAATGTAATCATGGATGACTACTTTAGTAAATTTGAAACTAGAATGCACAAGAGATTCAAAATTCCATCCCAACTAGTGGAAGAGTACAAATATGATATTTTTTTTAGGTTGATACCAATATATGTATCATAAGAGCTGTAGAGCCTAGAATTGAGTGGTTACCACCTATGAGTTATGAGATGAATATTTTTTTGATCCCTAAGTTTTGTTGTCTATTAGTGTCTTATACTTAGTAATTTTCTAGGCAATGTTGGTCAGTCATCACTACAACTGAGCCATCTTGTAAAGGCCGAGTTATGTTTTAGACTCTTATTTTGTATAGATACTGAGCAGTAGATACTGGTGAGAAAGTTAGAGGTTACTAAGTACTTCAATAGTTGTCAAGAAGTTTATGTTGAGTTGTATAGAAGAGTCAGTGTTGAGCACTAGTATATGAGGAACATTAAATTCCAAGTGTTAGAGACTTCATATGCCAAGCAAGCCAATTTGTACATATGTGTTTGTAATGGCACAAACACGTAAACCATTTTGGCCAACATCTATACAATATTTAATGTTTGTTGAGGTAATCAAGGAGTTGATTACACCTTATATTTATGGTCACTAATCCCTATGTAAGCTATGTAACCTATCAGATTAATGGAATTCTTAAGTGACATAAGTAGAGAATCTAGATCATTGATATTGATCTAGGAGGTTGATTTGTTGTCTATATAAGATGAGATCTTAACCCTAAAATGATGTATGTGTATGAATGTAATGAAGAAGATCTCATATACGTAGAACAAAGAATTATTTTGATATAGGCAAAGATCAGTCAAAGTGACCAAGAAAAGCAGTTAAGGATAGAACAAAGATACATTTGATTGTGAGATCAGATAAGTATTGGAAAGAGGAGATCTATTATCAGCATCATAGCACAAACCAAAGGATGAGGTACTGATACATTTTAGTAGGTGAATTAGGGTAAATCACTTAATAGAGTAGTTCTCACAGGCCTATATAATTCTCTTAATCGGGTGCTTACTTTGTTGTAATTTTTAAATCCTTTAACCAAGGTAGATTGTATAAGTCTGTAAGCTCTTAATAGGAAAAAACTCTCATAGGCTACATTATCAGTTTATGATCAATTTTGTAGCCATAATGGGAAAACTTTAATACTACAGTAGTGAATATTTCTGGGTGTCATCCCCACCTCAGTTTTACCTTTCAAGGGTTTCTGGGTAACCAAAATCTTTGTGTTATGTATTTCATTTCATGGATGAAGTTAGAATGTTAGATATATTTTAGTATTGAATTTTGTGTTTATGATAAGTAAGTTGAATTTATGTCAAATCAGAATTGGTAGTGGATATCTAATTCATCCCCTCTCAATATCTCACTCAAATCCCCACCTCAGTTTTACCTTTCAAGGGTTTCTAGGTAACCAAAATCTTTGTGTTATGTATTTCATTTCATGGATGAAGTTAGAATGTTAGATATATTTTAGTATTGAATTTTGTGTTTATGATAAGTAAGTTGAATTTATGTCAAATCAGAATTGGTAGTGGATATCTAATTCATCCCCTCTCAATATCTCACTTTCCCACATTATATTTCCAACAATTGGTATTAGAGCTTAGTCTATTAAAGAAGTCTAATCACTTGTGAGTTGAGATCTTGGAGATGGAGGTTTATAAGTTGGGAAATATCATAGACAATTAGAAGATTGCCATTCAGCCTTCACTACACCAACTTGAAGCAGCCAAAGGAGAATTGAAGAAATCCTTAAGCAGAAGGAAATAGTTGGCAATCCAACTAAATGACATGCAATATCAATAAGAGGATACTAAAGGACTATTTGAAAATGGTAATTCTACTGAAAGTGATAAAGCTATAACATATTTTTTAGAAAGAAACAACATACTGAATGAAGATATCAAAAATCTAAAGAGAGAATAGGAAATTCAATTAGTAAGATTATGTGAAGTAGTTGAATAGAAAAAGAAAGTTGAAGAAGACAAGACAATGGATGAAGAATAAAAAAGACAAACATCTATAAGACTCGATGAAAGGACATGTGACATGAAAAGCCTAACAAAAAATTAATTAGACATGGTAAATCAACTGTTACTTTCCAATCAAGAGTTGAGCAGGAAATATATGGAAATCACAAATCTAAGATCAAAGAATAGTCAATTGAAGAATGAATTGAGATATGAAAAGGAACTCAATGAAAGGATGAACAAGCCAAATGAAGTTGTAAAATACTTTGAAGAACTGTTGAGGTCACCAAGAAGATCCAGTGATACTTCTATACTTGGACACAATGAGCACCTATCATCCATTGAAGAAGGAGAATCAAAGAATGGAGAACAAAGGAATGTTGAGTCAAAGAGGAAAAAACCTACATGCAATCATTGTGGAAAGCTAGGACACAAAAAAAACATATGCAGAAGTAAGAGTGGTAAGTCCAATCCTAAATCAAAGTTCAATGGAAATGATTTTAACTGTAAGAAACATGGACATCAGGAACATGAATGCAAGTCAAAGGTTAGTAATCCACCTACTACACCTAGATTTCAAGGACATTGTTTTAATTATTAGAAATATGGTCATAGAGAAAAAGAATCTAGATCCAAAGCTAAATGGACATCTAATAAGTAGAATAAAGAACATAGGAAAGGTAACACATTCAATTGGGACTAAAATACATGTTATAGTTGTCATTATCATGGAGAATATGGTCATATTGGAGAAAAATATGTGAAGACACATTTTAGAGGTAAATCCAAGATTTGGATAAGTGGAAGTTTGGTTTGTTACAAATGCCACAAGATTGGTCACATAAAAAGAGACTGCAAAGAATATGCACTGAGCAATGAACAATTCAGGAATGAAGAAACTACTAAACAGATAAGGAACTAGATGAATAAAATATGGAAAAAGAAAGCAGAAGCAAGCAGTAGTGGAGCCAGTGAATTTGAGGTCACCCAATCGAATGGATTAGGTGATCACACTACTTCAAACTAAGAAAAGAAGGTATGTGAGGACCTAAATTCTCTAGTTTCATATTTTTAATTTGTTCCTGACATTTGAGATGATTAAAGTTCATATCTACATAAATTGAGATACATTAGGATAGATTTGAAAAATAAGTTATATTGCACATTTGATGTCAAGAATCAGTATTTAAGTTCATAGTGATCGAGTCACTCAGTGTGTGTTGTGCTCTTATGATAACTGAGATGTGATAGCTATCAAGAAAAAACTAAATGATAGTATTGACCAAGTACATGTTAACCAAGTCAACATGAGAAGGCTGAGATAGTTGTATTCACCTACTCAATGCACAAATCATTTAATGAAGCCCTAATCTGACCGTTTGGAGTCTATAAAGAAAATTATTACTATTCTTTTTTTTTATCTAGCGATTTGAGGATTTGTAGAGCGATTTAAGGCAATTAAAAAGAGCTATCTATGCTAAGTAAAATTTGAGAAGATCTCTACAGCGTGCCATCAGCAAACATCATGAAGGATTGTTGAATCAAGGTATTACCGAGTAACTTGAACATGTAATTTGAACCATAGTTTTAGAGATATGACATCTACTTTATCTGCAATAGCTAAGAAGTATGAAAAGGAAGTTTTGAATGTTCAACTTGTGAGGAATGATGCATGCAAACCACATAAATTTCAAGCCATTCTAGAAAGTGCAATGAAGGGAGATCTCATGGGTGCCCTGTCACCAATCACACCTAAGGTTTTAAAGATTAATGATGTGCACTCATTCTATATGTGTAAAATCAAAGAAATTAGAGATTATGAGCTAAGGGAGGCATACAACAAGTTATGTATCAACAGAGTGTTGAAGGATAAACATGAACAAATTACTAAGAAAGGATTAGTGTGTGCCCTAGATTTTTAGTGAAATTTTTAGGTTGAATGGATCAATACTGTGTTAATAATAGTTCATGATATGAAGATATGGTCAGAGATTAGACCAGGTAAGATCACCAATGATATGATACAATGAGTCACTAGTTATCCTAGTCTAATAGGGAAGAAAACAATGAGATGCCAGAGTAAAGAAATGATTCAAATAAACACTCAGGAAGTGTGGAATAAGAGAGGAACAAAAATTTCCAAAATCATAGATCCATAAATAGATTTTGCAGTGAGAGTGATTGCTCACAAATTTTATTAGTCAAGTGGGTTAGATGGTTTTCCCTATATTGCAGTCGATCAAGCATGAAAGATGGTGAAGAAAGATCACACTTATGATCTTGCCAAGCTCCAGCTGACCCAACTTACTGAGAACCTTACTTCAATCAAGAAGGCCAAGAATTCAATGTGTAAGTTTGGTTCTCTGGTCACTTGTTTATTCTTTTATGTTTAGAATAGTTTTCCTACAATTGGAGATGTGGTATGGAGTAAGGACTGACCAGTCACCCAATAGATAAATGAGTTTGTTGATTAGTTAGGAGAGAATTTTGAGAGTGTTATGGATAGTTACTTTGTATAATTCAAAAAGAAAATGAGAAAGAGGAGTAGGATCCCTGTATCCCTAGTAGAGAAGCACTACAATGCCATGTTCTTTCTAGTGGATACCAGCTATACTTATACTTAGGCTATTATACTAAGAATAGCATGGCTTAGCTCATTACCTTATGAGGTTAATATAGATGAGACAACAACAACCATAACCTCTTTACTAGATGAGGAGATTGATATGAAAGAAAAACCTTTTGGGACTTATGAAGAGGATAAGTCTAAGATAACTATGGGGTTAAAGTCTACAACCATGGAGAGGAAAATAAATAAAATAGTTAAGAACCTAGAGAAGATGCTAGGAGAAGGTGAAGAGGAAAATGAACCTCTTGAACTAACACAAGGGCTAAGAGAAGATAAATCTAGTGAGTCTGAAGGAAGTCATGAGGAGGACACTAAAATTACAAAGAAGGGAAATAAGACATCATTTGTCAATCCTAGAAAAAGACAATGGAAGAAACAAAAGCCCACTCCTCCTACAACACTTAGACCAAGAACCAAGGAAACTTCTATTGTCACAGCTGTTGAGCCCCAGAGAAAGACACCAACATCAAGAAAAAGAAAACCAGTTCAAACCAAGGATATGCCAAGTCATCCCAGGAAGAAACAAATAAGGAATTTATTCTTGGAGAAGGATGATGATGATGAAGAGATAGATATAGACCACAATACAAAGTTGAAAATGCCATCACATAGATGAAAAATGACTATGGATGAAATATGCCACAATATCAAAAGCACTGTTGGTTTAGCAGGCTTCAAGCAAATAAAATTTGAAAAGATAAATAATGATGACAAAGAAAGAGTTGAAGAGGAAATGCTACAAATGCTATGTAATTTCAAGATGAAACCTCTACAGATTAGGAATCTCATCCCTGAAGAACTGTATAATAGAATTGATCAAAACTAGAAGTATGCCATGATGATAGAAAATAAGATAAGGGAGAGTACACTAGATCAGATCATGCCTGGTCTATCACCACAACAAATAACAACATATATGGAGAAGTATAAAAATAGGTTTGTACCCATGTTCCATGCCTATGCCATTTTACAACATAAGGTTTAAAATATTTTCTAGCAAAGCACAAGGTTGTGGAAGATTATTTTTGGACTATTAATTTAGAAGAGTCCACAACTGACTGAAGGTACATCCAGTCAAGTGGAGCTAGATAATAATGTTAGAAAGTAAAGTCCACAAAGATAACTGAGAGGGGGGGGTGAATTAGTTATCAGATAATTATAACATTTATCAACTTCAACAACATTTAACCATGTAAGCAATATAATTACCAACCATAGAAATTTATTCATACACAATGACACAATAACACAAGATATGTTGACTAGGGAACCTCTTGATCGAAGAGTAAACCCTGGTGGGAATGATGCCCATAAAAGATGCACTAATATGAATATTTCTTGTGAAAGGATGGACTCTATTAGGAGTCTTATGAAATAAATTTAGTACATATGAATCCCTATTAGGAGATTTTGAATCCCTGTTAAAAGATTCTAACCCTGTTAGGAGTTATGGAAGACAGAAGGACCCACTGCCCAAACAGCTTCAAGGCAAGATCACTAAACACACTATCCAACTGACCTTAAGATTATTCAACAAAATAATATGAAATATGTTACCTCCTCACTATGCCAAACTACACACACTACTACACTAGATCTCAATTCCAGAACTATGTACTTTGCATGTCTTCCTTCACAATCTCACTTTCATAACTTCATAGGCTCTCTTCTTCACTTCACGCATACATTCACATCACAATTCATACATCCTTACACACATATATTCCTTATTCCATTCTTCTTATCAAAAAGGAAGAACAATCCTTTCTTTATACCACACTCAAATAATTACAAATAAGTCAGCACACAATTACAAAATAAAAGTTTCCATACACTACATCAAAATTACACAAAACTGTTAGCTTTCAAATGCAATAACTCTTCACTCATGTGACCTCAAAGTTTGTGCTATGAACCACATCACTATCAATGTGTCTTAAACTTCCCTTTAACTGTGCAAACTAGATTCCATCCCGATTAGGAGATATCATCCGATTTCCACAAACCGCTACTCAGGAACACTGCCTAAATACTGCTTCTACCAAAATGCTTATAACTTTCATCAATAAATGAATTACTATCTGCACTCTTAACCCTAAACATATAACATATCAAATATTATAACCTCAACATTTCATAGCTCCAACTACAATATCCCACGTGCACTAATCCAAACACTGTCTGCTTCTTTGCTAGTCTCCAGAATATCTCTGTGTTGACATCAATGACAATCATAGTCATGAATGCAACAACAACTACTATAGAATGACTACCAACATCCAACATTCATTCCTAACAATCTCCCCCATTGGCATTGATGGGAAAATAGATGAAAAACATCCAATGTTCCAAAAATCCAATACTACAACATTGCTACTCTGAAAATATTTCAAGTCTTCTTCATCAATCAAATCTTGCTTCATTTTCCTATTCAGTTCTCTCCAACAGATGTTACAAAGGTTTTTCATGTACATTTCTCCCCCATTGACATCAATGGAAAAAATTTCATCACTATGTCAACAACAACTCAATGTCAAAAGACACTATTCAAAAAATACATTCATAAGAGTCCTCATGACTCAACTCACATACTCCCCCATAGAGGAAGTACCAACATCCAATCTAGAAGAAAGATAGGGCTCATATACCACTAGATGGATGAAACCAACTGCATCATTACTCAAAAGTAGGTTGGGGCATAACCCCAAGCATACCTCTTAGATACTCAAATGTATCCTTAGGCAAAGGCTTAGTAAATATGTCTGCTATCTGTTCCTTTGTGCTTATGTACTCTAGTCTGACTTATTTCTCAGCAAATTTCTCTCTTAAAACATGATACTTGATCTCTATATGCTTTATCTTAGAATGCAATACAAGATTCTTAGACATACTAACTATACTGGTATTGTCACAATGTATAATAATAGGTTCAACAAACTTAATTCCAATATCCTTCAGCATCTGCTTCATCCAAATAATCTAGTTACAATTGTTTGCTATTGCTACATACTCTACTTCTACCATGCTCTGTGAAATACAATTCTACTTCTTGCTCAACTAGGAAACCAATCTTCCTCCAAGAAAAAATGCTCCACCACTGGTGCTTTTCTTATCATCAACACTACCTCCCCAATCAGCATCTGTATATGCACATAGGGTAAAATCATCAGATTTTTCATACCACAATCCATAGTCCATTTTGCCTCTTAAATATCTTAGTACTCTCTTTACTTCTACATAATGCGACTCTCTAGGTTCAGCTTGAAATCTTCCTACCATTCCAACTGAATGTGCTATATCAGGTCTTGTATGTGTCAAGTACTGTAATCCTCTAATCATGGATTTGTATTTCTTTTGCTCAACTGTCGGTGTCTCATCTTTGCTAGATAATTTATGTCCTATAACCATAGGTGTTCCAATAGGTTTATAGTTCTCCATTCCAAATCTTTTCAACAAATCATTCAAGTACTTTGTCTGACTAACAAAGATACCTTCATTGTTCTATGTTATCTGTAATCCCAAAAAGTATTTCATCTCACCAATCATACTCATTTCAAATTCTATTTTCATTTCATCAGAAAATTTGTCACTAGCTTCATCTTCTCCTCCAAAAATAATGTCATCAACAAAAATAACTATAACCAACAAACCATTTTCAATTTCTTTTGTGTACAGATTACTATTAGCTATTCCTTTAGTAAATCTCATTTTTAACAAATACTTATCTAATCTTGCATACCAAGTTCTAGGTGCTTGCTTAAGTCCATATAGTGCTTTCTTTAGCTTACATACCATGTCTCCTTCTTGAGTCAAAGGAAAACCTTCAAGCTGCTCAATGTAGACTTCTTCCAATTCTCCATTCAAAAATGAAGACTTCACATCCATCTGATACACTTTGAATTTCTTAAAAGCTGCATAGGCCAAAAACATTCTTACTGGTTCAAGTCTTGCTATAGGTGCAAAGTTTTCTTCATAGTCAATTCCTTCTTGCTGTGAGTATCCCTTACATACTAATATTTCTTTATTTCTTACTACTTCTCCTTGTTCATTCATCTTATTTTTGAATACCCATTTAGTTCCAATCACATTCTTGTCTTTAGGTCTAGGGACCAATTCTCATGTCTTGTTCTTTTCAATCTGATCTAGTTCTTCTTTCATAGCATTAATCCAATGTTCATCTTCACAAGCTTCATTAGTAGATTTAGGTTCAATTTGAGAAATCAAACATAAATGTACCTTATTCCAAGTTAGAATTCCTCTGTCCAAACTTCCAATAACTTGTTCAGCAAGATGATGTCTTGATATATACCTATTTGGTGTCATAGTCACTGATCTTGCTTCAACTGTAGATTCTTCTCTAGATTCCTCTCTAGTTTCTTCAGCATGACTCTCATTCAACAATTCACTGTCAGTCTCATAGAATAGTTCAGTTATTTCAATGTTAGGCTGAGGGTGAGCTTCATCATCAGATTCATAATCAAGCATTCTTTCCTAAATTTTAAACTTCTCATCAACTTTAACATTTTCACTTTCAACAATAGTCTTAGTTCTCTTATTATAACATCTATATGCTTTTCTCTTCAAAGAATATCCAAGAAAAATTCCTTCATCACTTTTAGGATCAAACTTTCCAATATCATCATCTCTCTTTATATAACATTTTCTTCCAAAAATTCTAAAATACTTAACTGAGGGTGCATGTCCAAACCATAATTCATAAGGTGTCTTGTCTTTGTCTACTCTGAATTGTACTCTGTTCATTTTATATACTATTGTATTCACTGCTTCTCTCCAAAATGTCTTTGCCAAATCATTCTCAAATAACATAGCTCTTGCTGCTTCAGTTACTAACCTATTTCTTCTTTCTGCAATACCATTTTGTTCAGGTGTTCTAGGGGCTGAAAACTATCTCTTAATACCATTCACTTCACAAAAAGTGTTAAACTCTCTAGAAGTAAATTCGCCACCTCTATCAGATCTCAAACATTTAATCTTCATTCCAAATTCATTCTCAACTTTATTCTTAATGATCTTAAACTTATCAAATACTTCAAATTTTTCTTTTAGAAATGCAATCCACATCATTCTTGTAAAACCATCAACAAGAATCATAAAATACCTTTCTCCATAGAATCCTCTAGTCCTGGTAGGACCACTCAAGTCTGTATGAAAAATCTCCAACTTCTCTACCGATGTGAACTTCTTACTAGGAAATAAACTTCTCTTCTGCTTAGCCATCACACATTCTTTGCAAATCATGTTAGTAGGCTTCATTTTTAGGAATGAATGTTGGATGTTGGTAGTCATTTTGTAGCAGTTGTTGTTGCATTCATGACTATGATTGTCATTGATGTCAACATAGTGATCTTCTGGAGACTAGCAGAGAAGCAGACAATGTTTTGATTAGTGCACGTGGGATATTGTAGTTGGAGCTATGTGATGTTGATTTTATACTCTTTGATATGTTATTTTTCTATGGTTAAGAGTGCAGATAGTAATTCATTGATTCATGAAAGTTATGAGTATTTTTGTAAAAGCAGTATTCAGGCAGTGTTCCTGAGTAGCGGTTTGTGAAAATCGGATGATATCTCCTAATCAAGATGGAATCTAGTTCTGCATAGTTAAAGGGAAGTTTGAGACACATTGATGATCACATGTTTCATAGCACAAAGTTTGAGGTCACATGAGTGAAGATTTATTGCATCTGGAAGCTGACAGTTTTGTGTAATTTTGATATAGCATGTGGAAACTTTTATTTTGTAATTGTGTGCCAACTCATTTGTAATTATTTGAGTGTGGTATAAAGGAAGGAATGTTTTTCCTTATTTTATGTAGTTTTAATATGAAAGAAGTATGAGCATGGTTTTGGTTGCATGCGAATGTAAGCATGAAGTGAAGAAAAGAGTCTAAGAAGTTGTGAAAGCGAAATTATGAAGGAAGACATGCGAAGTATAGAGATCTGGAATTGAGATCTGATGTAACAATGAGTGTGGTTTGGCACAGTAAGGAGGTAACATATTTCATATTATTCTACTAAATAATATTAAGGTTATTTGGATAGTGTGTTCAGTGATCTTACCCTGAAGCTGTTTGGGCAGTGGGTCCTTTTGTCTTCCATAACTCTTAATAGGGTTAGAATCTTTTAACAGGGATTCAAAATCTCCTAACAGGGATTTATATGTACTAAATTTATTTCATAAGACTCCTAACAAAGTCCATCCTTTCACAAGGAATATTCATATTAGTGCATCTTTTGTGGGCATCATTCCCACTGGGGTTTACTCTTTGATCAAGAGGTTCCCTAGTCAACATATCTTGTGTTATTGTGTCATTATGTATGAATATCTTTGTATGGTTAGTAATTGCATTGCTTACATGGTTAAATGATGTTGTAGATGATAAAAGTTATAATTATCTAATAACTGATTCACCCCCTGACTCTTAGTTATCTTGGTGTAATTTACTTTCTAACCATTGGTATCAGAGCGGAAGGTCTTTGAAAGGAAAGTTTAATAGCTTAAGGAGATCCATGGTGAATTTCAAGAAAGAAATCCCTAAGTTTGATGGAGTAAATTTTGACAACTGGAAGGAAAAGATGAAGACACATCTATTGTGTTCAGGACCAGGCTATTGGTTGATTACAAAGAATGAAAGGACTATAATTGAAGAAGAAAATCTTGAAACAAGTACTAAAGATGAGGTAGATCTATTCATGTGTAACATACTTGCAAGAGAAGCACTCTTGACAGCACTCCTGGAGAATGAATACAGTCAGGTAAAATTTTTTAACAAATCTAATGAAATTTTGAAAGCTTTACACTCTACTTTTGAAGGTGATGAACATGCAAAAAGAGCTAGATTGCATAATTGGATATGTGCATTTGAAGATATTAGAATGATGGAAGATGAATATGTTAGAAGCTATATTGGTAGAATGTCAGAAATTGTTGCAAGGATAAAATCTTGTGGAGGATCAAAAATAGAGAATGAACTGATATGGAAAATTCTCAAGACATTGACTCCTATATTTAAGCAGACAACACAAATGATTAAACAAGTTATACGTTGTACAAAGAACTTTACAAGAGAGACTCTTCTTGAAAGATTGGAAGCAATAGAGATGAACCTGAGGTTATCAGGAGACTTACCTAGAATGGAGACAACATTCAATGCTCTTAGTATTTTTCCTACTTTATCAAGAAGTACCAGTGTGAGTGGAGATTATGCCAGTAGTAGCAGATCTAAAAATGAAGAAGATAAGAAGATTGAAGAAGGTATTTCCTTTCTTGTGAAAAGAGAACCAAATGGTAAGAAAATTTTTAACTGCTGGACTTGTTAAGAATATGGTCATTTTGCATCTAAATGTCCTAAGAGAGTTAAGAAGTACATAAATAATTTCAAGCCTAGAAGATCTAAGGAATGTTATTATGCTAATGATGAAGATCTTGAAGCTAGTATAGAAAGAACTTTGAGTGAAAGTGATACTGAGAATAATGATGAAATAGGATCTGTAGCAATTAAAGAAGATTCTAAATCTGATGTTAAAGAAGAAAAAGAATTAGTTTCCCAAGTTGAAAAGAAAGCTGATTGGATTATAGACAGTGGTTGTTCACATCATATGACTACTGATATGAAGAAGTTCATAAATTTTAACAATTATGATGGAGGAGTTGTTAGAGTTGGTAACAATGCACCTTGTTTGATTAAAGGTATAGGATCTATTACTCTTGATGGAAAGACTAATACTGATGATGTTTACTTTGTTGATGGATTGAAACATAATTTTTTGAGTATTGGACAGTTAGTGGATAAGGGATATCAAGTTTGGTTTACTAAGAAAAATTGTGTGATAAAGGATAAAGATGGAAATCTAATTGGAACTGGATCTAGAACCAAAGGTAATGTATTTCATTTGAATCCTACTAAGATGACATGCTTAATTACTAAAATTGATGATAGTTGGTTATGGAATAGAAGGTTTTGTCATATAAACTTTGATAACATTGTGAAAGTGAGTACTACACTTACAGTAAGGGATTTTTCTAAAATTATGAAGCCTACTAACATGATTTGCAAAGAATGTGTGATGGCTAAGTAGAAGAGAAGCTCATTTCCTAGTAAGAAGTTCACATCGGTAGAGAAGTTGGAGATTGTTCATACAAACTTGAGCGGTCCTACCAGGACTAGAGGTTTCTATGGAGAAAGGTATTTTATGATTCTTGTTGATGATTTTACAAGAATGATGTGGATTGCATTTCTGAAAGAAAAATCTGAAGCATTTGATAAGCTTAAGATCATTAAGAATAAAGTTGAGAATGAATTTAGAATGAAGATTAAATGTTTGAGATCTAATAGAGGTGGAGAATTTACTTCTAGAGAGTTTAAAACTTGTTGTGAAGTGAATGGTATTAAGAGAGTTTTTAGCCCCTAGAACACCTGAACAAAATGGTATTGCAGAAAGAAGAAATAGGTCAGTAACTGAAGCAACAAGAGCTATGTTATTTGAGAATGACTTCGCGAAGACATTTTGGAGAGAAGCAGTGAATACAATAGTATATACAATGAACAGAGTACAAATCAGAGCAGATATAGATAAGATACCTTATGAATTATGGTTTGGACATGCACCCTCGGTTAAGTATTTTAAAATTTTTGGAAGAAAATGTTATATAAAGAGAGATGATGATATTGGAAAGTTTGATCCTAAAAGTGATGAATGTATTTTTCTTGGATATTCTTTGAAGAGAAAAGCATATAGATGTTACAATAAGAGAACTAAAACTATTGTTGAGAGCGCAAATGTTAAATTTGATGAGAAGTTTAAAATTTAGGAAAGAATGCTTGATTATGAATCTGATGAAGAAGCCAATCCTTAGCCTAACATTGAAACTACTAAATTATTCTATGAGACTGACAGTGAATTGTTGAATGAGAATCATACTACAGAAGAAACCATAGAAGAAACCAGAGAAGAATCTAGAGAAGAATCTATAGTTGAAGCAAGATCAGTGACTTTGACACTGAACAGGTATTTATCTAGAAATCATCCTGTTGAACAAGTTATTGGAAGTTTGGACAGAGGAGTTATGACTAGAAATAAGGTACATTTATGTTTGATTTCTCAAATTGAACCTAAATCTACTAATGAAGCTTGTGAAGATGAACATTGGATTAATGTTATGAAAGAAGAACTAGATCAAATTGAAAAGAACAAGACATGGGAATTGGTTCCTAGACCTAAAGACAAGAATGTGATTGGAACTAAATGGGTATTCAGAAACAAGATGAATGAACAAGGAGAAGTAGTAAGAAACAAAGCAAGACTAGTATGTAAGGGATACTTGCAGCAAGAAGGAATTGACTATGAAGAAACCTTTTCACCAGTAGCAAGACTTGAAGTAGTGAGAATGTTTTTGGCTTTTGCAGCTTTTAAGAAATTCAAAGTGTATCAGATGGATGTGAAGTTTGTATTTCTGAATGGTGAATTGGAAGAAGTCTACATTAAGTAGCCTGAAGGTTTTCCTTTGACTCAAGAAGGAGATATGGTATGTAAACTAAAGAAAGCATTATATGGACTAAAGCAAGCACCTAGAACATGGTATGCTAGATTGGATAAGTATTTGTTGAAATTGGGATTTACTAAAGGAATAGCAGATAGTAATCTATACACAAAAGAAATTGAAAATGGAATGTTAGTTATATTTATTTTTGTTGATGACATTATCTTTGGAGGAGAAGATGAAGCTAGTGACAAATTTGCTAATGAAATGAAGATAGAATTTGAAATGAGCATGATTGGTTTGATGAAATACTTTTTGGGATTAGAGATAACATAGAACAGTGATGGTATTTTTTTAATCCAGACAAAGTACTTGAATGATTTGCTGAAAAGATTTGGAATGGAGAACTGTAAACTAGTTGGTACACCTATGGTTATAGGACACAAACTATCAAGAAAACATGAAACACCAATAGTTGAGCAGAAGAAATACAAATCCATGATTGGAGGATTGCAATACTTAACACACACTAGACCGGATATACAACATTCAGTTGGCATGGTAGCAAGATTTCAAGCTGAACCTAGAGAGTCACATTATGTAGTAGTAAAGAGGATATTGAGACATTTAAGAGGCACCATGCTCTATGGATTGTGGTATGAAAAATTTCATGATTTTACCCTATGTGCATATATAGATGTTGATTGGGGAGGTAGTGTTGATGATAAGAAAAGCACCAGTGGTGGATCCTTTTTTCTTGGAGGAAGATTGGTTTCATGGTTGAGCAAGAAGCATAATTGTATTTCATAGAGTACAACAAAAGAAGAATATGTAGCAGCAACAAACAATTATAACCAGATAATTTGGATGAAGTAGATGCTAAAGGATATTGGAATTAAGTTTGTTGAGCCTGTTGTCACACATTGTGACAACACCAGCACAGTCAGTATGTCTAAGAATCCTATTTTACATTCTAAGACTAAGCATATAGAGATCAAGTATCATGTTGTAAGAGAGAAAGTAGCTGAGAAACAAGTTAGACTGGAGTACATAAGCACAAAGGAATAGATAGCAGACATATTTACAAAGCCTTTTCCTAAGGATACATTTGAGTATCTGAGAGGTATGCTTGGGGTTATACCCCAGCCTACTTTTGAGTAATGATGTAGTTGGTTGCATCTATCTAGTGGTATATGAGCCCTATCTTTTTCTAGATTGGATGTTGGTACTTCCTCTATGGGGGAGTATGTGTATCTGAGTTGAGTCATGAGGACTCTTGTGAATGTATTTTCTAAAATAGTGTCTTTGGACATTGAGTTGTTGTTGACATAGTGATGAAATTTTTTTCATTGATGTCAATGGGGGAGAAGTGTACATGAAAAACCCTATGTACCATCTATTGGGGAGAACTTAATAGGATAACAAAGCAAGATTTGATTGATGAAGAAGATTTGAAGAACTTTCAGAGTATTAGTGCAGTAGTATTGGATTTTTGGAACATTGGATTTTTTTCATTTATGTTGCCATCAATGCCAATGGGGGAGATTGTTAGGAATGAATGCTAGATGTTGGTAGTCATTCTGTAGCAATTGTTGTTGCATTCATGACTATGATTGTCATTGATGTCAACAAAGTGATCTTCTAGAGACTAGCATAGAAGCAGATAGTGTTTTGATTAGCGCATGTGGGATATTGCAGTTGGAGCTATGCAATGTTGATGTTATACTCTCTGATATTTTATTTTTCTATGGTTAAGAGTGAAGACAGTAATTCATTGATTCATGAAAGTTATGAGTATTTTGGTAAAAGCAGTATTCAGGCAGTGTTCTTGAGTAGCAGTTTGTAGAAATCGGATGATATCTCCTAATCAGGATGGAATCTAGTTTTGCGTAGTTAAAGGGAATTTTGAGACACATTGATGATGATGTGTTTCACAATGCAAAGTTTGAGGTCACATGAGTGAAGATTTATTGCATCTAGAAGCTGACAGTTTTGTGTAATTTTGATGTAGCATGTGGAAACTTTTATTTTGTAATTGTGTGCCGACTCATTTGTAATTATTTGAGTGTGGTATAAAGGAAGGAATGTTTTTCCTTATTTTATGTAGTTTTAATATGAAAGAAGTGTGACAATGGTTTTGGTTGCATGTGAATATAAGCATAAAGTGAAGAAAAGAGTCTAAGAAGTTGTGAAAGCAAAATTGTGAAGGAAGACATGCGAAGTACAGAGATCTGGAATTGAGATCTGATGTAACAGTGAGTGCGGTTTGGAATAGTAAGGAGGTAACATATTTCATATTACTCTGCTGAATAATATTAAGGTTATTTGGATAGTGTGTTCAGTGATCTTACCCTGAAGTTGTTTGGGCAGTGGGTCCTTTTGTCTTCCATAACTCTTAACAGGGTTAGAATCTTTTAACAGGGATTCAAAATGTCCTAACAGGGATTTATATGTACTAAATGTATTTCATAAGACTCCTAGTAGAGTCCATCCTTTCACAAGGAATATTCATATTAGTGCATCTTTTGTGGGCATCATTCCCACCGAGGTTTACTCTTTGATCAAGAGGTTCCCTAGTCAACATATCTTGTGTTATTGTGTCATTGTGTATGAATATCTTTGTATGGTTAGTAATTGCATTGCTTACATGGTTAAATGCTATTGAAGATCATAAAATTTATAATTATTTGATAACTGATTCACCCCCCCCTCTCAGTTATCTTGGTGGACTTTACTTTCTAACATTCATAATTTTAGGCAAATCCCTTACTGCAAGTGTAGTACTCACTTTCACAATGTTATCAAAGTTTATATGACAAAACCTTCTATTCCATAACCAACTATCATAAATTTTAGTAACCAAGCATGTCATCTCAGTAGTATTCAACTAAAATATATTACCTCTAGTTCTAGATCCTGTTCCAATCAGATTTCCATCTTTATCTTTTATCACACAAGTTTGCTCAATAACCAAACTTGATATCCCTTATCCACTAACTATCCAACACTCAAAAGATTATGTTTCAAACCATCCAAAAAGTAAACATCATCAGTATTAGTCTTTCCATCTAGAGTAATAGATCCTATACCTTTAATCAAACAAGGTGCATTATTTCCAACTCTCACAACTCCTCCATCATAATTATTAAAGTTTATGAACTTTTTCATATCACAAGTCATATGATGTGAACAACCACTATCTATAATCCAATCAGCTTTCTTTTCAACTTGGGAAACTAAGGCTTTTTCTTCTTTAACATTAGTTTCAGGATTTTCTTCTTTAATTGCTACAAATCCTATTTCATCATTATTCTTAGTATCACTTTCACTCAAAGTTCTTTCTATACTAGCTTCAAGATCTTCATCATTAGCATAATAACATTCCTTAGATCTTCTAGGCTTGAAATAGCTTCTATACTTTTTAACTCTCTTAGGACACTTAGATGCAAAATGATCATATTCCTGACATATCCAACATTAAAAAAATTTCTTACCGTCTGGTTCTCTTTCCACAAGCAAGGTAATACCTTCTTCAATCTTCTTGTCTTCTTCATTTCTAGATCTGCTACTACTGGCATAATCTCCACTCACACTGGTACTTCTTGACAAAGTAGGATGAATACTAAGAGCACTGAATGTTGTCTCCATTCTAGGTAAGTCTCCTGATAACCTCAGGTTCATTTCTGCTGCTTCCAATCTTCCAAGAAGAGTCTCTCTTGTAATGTTCTATGTACAAGGTATAACTTGTTCAATCATCTATGTTGTTTTCTTAAATACAGGATTCAATGTCCTCAGAATTTTCCATATCACTTCATTCTCTATCTTTGTTCCTCCACAAGATTTTATTCATGTAACAATTTCTAACATTCTACCAATATAGCTTCTAACAGATTCATCTTCCATCATTCTTATATCTTCAAATGCAAAAATCCAATTATGTAATCTAGCTCTCTTTGCATGTTCATCACCTTCAAAAAGTAGAGTGTAAAGCTTTCCAAATTTCATGAGATTTATTTAAACATTTTACTTGACTGTATTCATTTTCTAGAAGTGCTATCAAAAGTGCTTCTCTTGCAAGTATGTTACACATGAATAGATCAAACGCATCTTTAGATCCTGTCTCAAGATTATCTTCTTCAATGATAGTCTTCTCATTCTTTTTAATCAACCAATAACCTGGTCCTAAACATAGTAGGTGTGTCTTCATCTTTTCTTTCTAGCTATCAAAATTTACTCCATCAAACTTAGGGCTTTCTTTCTTAAACTTCGCCATGGATCTCCTTAAGTTGTTAAAATTTTCTTTCAAGGACCTGCCACTCTGATACCAATTTTTAGAAAGTAAAGTCCACTAGGATAATTAAGAGGGGGGGTGGTGAATTAGTTATTAGATAATTATAACATTTATCAACTTCAATAGCATTTAACCATGTAAACAATATAATTACCAAGTATAGAAATATATTCATACACAATGACACAATAACACAAGATATGTTGACTAGGGAACCTCTTGATCAGAGAGTAAACCCCGGTGGGAATGATGCCCACAAAAGATGCACTAATATGAATATTCCTTGTGAAAGGATGGACTCTATTAGGAGTCTTATGAAATACATTCAGTACATATGAATCCCTGTTAGGAGATTTTGAATCCTTGTTAAAAGATTCTAACCTTGTTAGGAGTTATGGAAGACAGAAGGACCCACTGCCCAAACAGCTTCAAGGCAAGCTCACTAAACACACTGTCCAACTAACCTTAAGATTATTCAATAGAATAATATGAAATATGTTACCTCCTCACTTTTCCAAACTGCACACACTACTACACCAGATCTCAATTCCAAATCTCTATACTTCGCATGTCTTTCTTCACAATCTCACTTTCATAACTTCATAGGCTCTCTTCTTCACTTCATGAATACATTCGCATCACAATTCATACATCCTTACACACATATATTCCTTATTCCATTTTTTTTATCAACAAGGAAAAACATTCCTTTCTTTATACCACACTCAAATAATTACAAATGAGTTGGCACACAATTACAAAATAAAAGTTTCCATATGCTACATCAAAATTACACAAAACTGTCAGCTTTCAAATGAAATAACTCTTCACTCGTGTGACCTCTAAGTTTGAGCTATGAACCATGTCACTATCAATTTTTTTTAAACTTCCCTTTAACTACACAAAACCATATTCCATATTGATTAGGAGATATCATCCAATTTCCACAAACTACTACTCAGGAACACTGCCTGAATATTGCTTCTACCAAAATGCTTATAACTTTCATCAATAAATGAATTACTATCTGCACTCTTAACCATAGACATATAACATATAAAAGAGTATAACCTCAACATCACATAGTTCCAACTACAATATCCCATGTGCGCTAATCCAAACACTATCTGCTTCTCTACTAGTCTCCAGAATATCTCTGTGTTGACATCAATGACAATCATAGTCATGAATGCAACAACAACTGCTACAAAATGACTGCCAACATCTAGCATTCATTCCTAACAAATAAAGAATACATTTTTGAACCTTAGAATCTTGAGGAAAAGGAATTATAGAATGTAGAGATAAGTCGATCATAAGATGTGATCACAATAGAGGATATTCTTGTGGATAGACTAGTTATAACCAATGTATTCACCGAGGAAGAGATAAAGAGTCAAATTCTTGCCGAGGAAACTTTTGGTCACCCTCTACTAAGTGCCAATCTCATTCTTATACAAGTACATGATTATAAATGGATTTAAGGTTCTTCAACTATAGACAATGCACCTTCAAGCACACACATGGTCACAATTGAGAAATAAGTGTTACTTAGTGCAAGTGCTGAGAAATAAGACAAGCCAAAAATTACAATTGAGAATGCACCTATCAAGGAGGATAAGAAAGAACAAGGAGAGGAGAGCCTAAAGATCAAGAAGATAAGTTTATATTATTAATAATATATCCTCATATGGAGGAAAAGAAGATGAAACAACTAAGGTAAAACTAGAGCCTAAAAAACATGAGGCTATTAAAGTTTTAATACACATGCCAAGTGGAAATACACCTAAGAAGACAAGTCATAAGAAAAAGGAGAAATCTCCCAGAACATAGGTTATACTTGATGAAGTTATAGTGATTCCAAAGTGGGACACTGATAAATTGACTTATGAGAAGATGCAAATTTTGCAAGATCTTTTGAAGAAGAAAAGAAAGCAAGAAGAGTTAAGGAGAGAACATTAGTAGAAACAAGTTTTGCATGAAATCAAAGGTATATTCATAGAAGCCTTTGAAATGGATTATGTGAATGATACTACACCTATTTTGGAATAACTAGTTCAAATTGTTAAGAAGGTGAATAGTGATGACATCGAGGAAAATGAAAAACTTATGCAGTTGTCTAAAAGAAATTTCAAGACTAAGGAACTTGAAAAGGTCTCAACTGAGATAGCAGTAAAATAGGTAGAAATTTCTACCTTAGTGACTAATTTAGAAGAGGTTGTGCAGAATTTTCATTCTCTTTACAAGAAGATGTGTAATGTAGAAGATTTCACTAAGGGAAATCATGAATTGATTGATAAACTTCAACTAGACTTGAAGTCTACTGGTCATTCATCAAGCATGGATGCAAGCTCCAGCTCCATTCATTTCACAAGGTTTCATGCACAAGGAAGATTAGCCGAGTTGATGGGTAATGATGGGCGAATAAGAGATAAGCTAATTTCTATATAGATAATGTTAACACCTCATCTGGAGGTTATGCAGAAAGAATTAGCAATGAAAAAGGATCTAGTATAGAGAGATCATCATCTCTCTATTGCTGAGAGTTTAGTTGATCTAGCCACCCAACTAGAAATAAAGATATAGGTTTTGGAGTCTATCAGGTCAAGATGGGACAATGCATTAGGTGTGATAATGTAGCTCCATAAACCATTTTTGGATAAGTATTTTCTCAGCCCTACACCCCAGCAACTTCAAGTGACAAAAACAAGGGGTAAATGACATGCCATGACAATGACATGAATAACATAAAGGAGAAATGACATAAGTAATACACAAAGAAAATATAGTGAGGAATGTATATTAAGGTATGATATACTATTTTGTAATGTATATATTTATTTGTATGTCAAATATTCTTATGTGTATATATGTAGAATCTTTTGAAGACTGAGTCAAAGTCTTAAGGGGAGTGCTCAAACTACTAAGTACTATTTTGTAATGTAAAAGCCATGAAAAAGTGTTTTTTCCACTAATGTCAAAGGGGGAGATTGTTCATCCCTAGGTTTTGTTGTCTATTAGTGTCTTACACTTAGTCATTTTCTAGGAAATGTTGGTTGGTCATCACTACGATTGATCCATCTTGTAAATGTTGAGTTATGTTTTAGACTTGTATTTTGTATAGTGACCGAGTAGTAGTTACTACCAAGAAAGTTAGAGGTCACTGAGTACTTCAGTAGTTGTCAAGTAGTTTATGCCAAGTTGTATAGAAGAGTCAGTGTCAAGCACCAGTATATGAAAAACAATAAATGCTGAGTGTTAGAGACTTCATATGCCAAACAAGCCAGTTTTGACATATGTGTTTGTAATGACACAAACACTTAGGTAAACCATTTTGGCTGACATCTATACAATATTTAATATTTGTTGATGGAATCAAGGAGTTGATTACACCTTGTATTTTTGGTCACTAGTCCTTATGTAAGCTATGTAACCTATTAGATTAATGGAATTCTTAAGAGACATAAGTAGAGAATCTAGATCTTTGATCTTGATCTAGGAGGTTGATTTGTTGTCTATATAAGATGAGATCTTAATCCTAAAATGATGTATGTGTATGAATGTAATGAATAATATCTCATATATGTAGAATAGAGAAGTATTTTGATATAGGCAGAGACCAATCAGAGTGACCAAGAAAAGAAGTGAAGGACAAAACAAAGACACATTTGATTGTGAGATCAGATAAGTATTGGAAAGAGGAGATCTATTATCAGCATCATAGTGAAAACTAAAGAATCAGGTACTGATACATTTTAGCAAGTGAATTAGGGTAAATCTCTTAATAGAGTGGTCCTCATAGGCGTATGTAAATCTCTTAATTGAGTGCTTACTTTGTTGTAAGTTTTAAATCCTTTAACCAAGGTAGATTGCATAAGGCTGTAAGCTATTAACCAGAGAGACCCCTCATAGGGTAGATCATCAATTTATGATCAAATTTTGTACCCCTAGTAGGAAAACTTTAATACTGCAGTAATGAAGATTTGTGGGTGTCATCCCCACCCCAATTTTACCTTTCAAGGATTTCTGGGTAACCAAAATCTTTGTGTTATGTATTTAATTTCATGGATAAAGTTAGATTGCTAGATCTATTTCAATATTGAATCTCATGTTTATGATAAGTAAGTTGATTTTATGTCAAATTGGAATTAGTAGTGGATATCTGATTCACCCCCCTCTCAGTATTTCACTTTCCCATATTAGATTTCCAACACATTGATGCTGCCACAATTCAAATCAAAGAACTATTGGAGAAAATATTTGATAGAAGTTCATCTTAGTATGGAACATTTAAGGAGGTAAAAGAGAAAATAATGATATGTCTATTGATACCTAAGGCAATTAGAAAAATAAGGAATATGATAAACAAATTATCTTAGAATTTGGGTATTGCTACTGTTGATGAAGAGGTTGTTGAGCCATCACATCCTAAGGTAAAGAAGATAAAGGTGAAGAAGGAAACCCCTAGCCCAATCAGTGTTAGAAAATCTACAAGGTCTACCTCCACACCAAGAGAAAAGAAGAAAGAAGTAGAACTAGTAAAAAAACTTATGTTAGAGAGAACGAGGAAACAAGAAGGCCTAGAAGGAAGTTGAAGCTACAGAAGGAAAGTGATACAAATTTTGATGACCTATAACAATTTCATGTTGTACAAATTAAAGGGAAGAGTCTTGAAGAATTTCTCAAGACTCTAGAGAAATATGGTGGACATTCAGTTATGAAATAGTTAAAGTATGACAAGAGGAATGATGTGTTAGAATGTTTTAGAATAACTAAAGGGGGGGGGTGAATCAGTTATCCTCAGGTCTATATATACCAATTTAACTTTCTAGCACTTCAACAATCTTAGATCTAATCAGCTATTCAACTTAGTCTCTATAACATATATTAGAAACATATAACATGCAGTCCACTATCCAAAAGTAACTAACTTGCAGAATGTAACAACATTCACATCAAAACATTCACATAATTATAACACCAAGGTTTATAGTGGAAACCCAACTTGGGAAAAAACACTTTGTAAAATGCTACTAATTTTCACTCTTCTAAAGTGAGCTCTCAGAAAAGCCAACCTTGTTATAGGTTTATAAACACATTGTTAGGTGTGACCCTATTAAAGGATTTAAAACACTCTATCAAAAGTGGCCTAGTTAGAGGACTTAAGAACATTCCATTAGAAAGTCACAATTATTAAAGGATTTATACAATGATTGTTAGGTCAACCTTGATCAAAGGATTTAGACTGATACAATGGTTAGAAAGTAACAATAGTTTTTTATCTAAAAATCATACAAATCACTTTGCAAATACAGATCCACTTCACAAATTTATGTTGATTTACTAGCTAATCTCCATTTCCATCTCCATCTCAGATATGCTCAGAATTCACTTCAAGTAATCACGACTCTGTTCAAATCCTTCACAATTTCACCTTCAACCTTCTGCTTATACTTATCTGTCAATAACATCAACCTCTTCTTCTCTCTTTCATAACCTCACAATTAGGTTTTCCTTTATACCTCTTTGATTAGGTAGATCCATCTTTTGCCGCTTAATCTCCTACATAGATCTTAGGTTTAGGTTAGATTCATTGAATCTTTCCATCATTATGTTCTTCATCCTTCCTTCTAGATACATCTCCAAAATTCTCTTTGAATCCATAAGAAAATGATTTACCATGTATTAAATGCTCCATAAAATTCATTAATAATGTCAACACATTTTACATATCCCAAGAATTTAACTATGCCGGCTAGGAATCTTAATTATTTCTCTAAAAGTAAGTTACTGACACTCGGTCAATACTGTGTTCTTCTACTCGATCATCACTATGTATCTCGATCATCACTACAAATTGTCTTCCTCAAGAAACACTATCTTTTCTCTGTAATTTCTTATCACTCAATAATTACCGATGTTCGATCAACACTAGATTTACTTAGCATATACTAGTGCTTAGTTGACACTAACATCACTTGGCTTAAACTATATTTCTTCACTTTTCTCAGTTAAGCCTACCTCTCCAATCTTTTTTCTTACTTAGATAAAAAATATATTATCTTACCAATGTGCCAACTAATCAAGTACCCATTGAAGTATCAAATAACTCAACTTTTCATTAAGTTCTCTTGTTATCTCCTTTCCAAAAACTTCTTCATCAATCAATAGATATGGTACTCTCCTAGATAGCAACTATCTTACCAGTTAAGGTTTTACATCAATGACAATATAACAATTGTTTCAATTGTAGTTTCCAACAATTTACATCTTTGGCATTGATGGCAACACCACATGAATAACACATGATTTACCAAACAATCAAAAAACTTTGTGCATCAGATTTTTATAATATCCTTAGCTTCATTCTAATTCACAACTTTCTTTTTCCTAACTACATACACAATTACTCCCTCTGAATCTTTTTTGTATTTCTCTCTCAGGTTTCATTGAATCTTCTCCCTATGTATTTTCATCTGAATCTCTCCCTCTTTGACAACAATTCCAAAGCCGTATCTATCACTTCCATCTTCCACATGTAGATGTCTTCATATTAGGGTAAAAGCACAAAGTTGTGTCACGTTTCAGGACAACTTATCAACATAGCTGAATTTGAGTATTTCTAACTAAAATTATTTTTTGTCAAACATATGGTCTAGCTAGATTCATTCTAGCTAAGTTAGATAAGTTCTTCACCTTTTCCAATTGGAAATATCTATTAAATGCATGTTTTATAACAATTACTAAAGAAATAAAATTATTTTAGAAAAGCGATGTTTCAATAACTCTTACTCTTTTTAATGATATTTTTTTACAAATATAAAAATACCCTCTTTTAGAGCACAGAGTCAAGATTATCATCATATAATTTTTATAATATTTTAATTAGATTTAATATATTATAATTTCAAAATACAGCATGTAGGTATTTTAACATTCGAGAACAAGATGCTTCAAAAATAGAAAAAAATAGTAAAGCTTATCAAAAAAATTGAAAATTTATATTTAACACTAGAGGAGAGAGTTATCTTCAAGAGAGTGTAATTTATTTTTTGAATGGTGTATATTTGATAGGGGAAATTTGACGCGAGATGAAAACTATCGATTTTAGGTATGTTCGACTTTCAGTAGTTATATTAGAGAAAATATACATTGAAAACTAATTTTTCTTCTTTTCTACACTAGCTATACATTTCATCTATGACATATTTTGAAATCAAAGGAAAAAAAATTTATTTGCATATACTTTTTTGTTGCGAACAAGACCCTCATTTTTCAGCATTTTTCAGCAAGCAAAAAATGGACTTAAAAAATTTAAAAACTATGTGAATTCTTGTTAAAAAAAAATTAAAAAAATTATAGGCATAAACTTCATCCACTTTTACACATTTCATTAGTTTATATCATCTCCAAATTTTAAACATAAATGTCATTTTTATGTCGTTAAAGTTAAAAAAATTGTGTGTTGTTGACCTTTTCCTTTATAAAAGTGTGACACAACTTTGTACTTTTACCCATTAGTTTTGTATGATGTATTCTTCTTCTGTCATCTTTCTTATGATTGATTATCATCTCTTCTTCACTTCTCACAACTGTAGGAAAATCCTAAAGTGTGACCTTTTCTACATCAATTTGTCAAATATTCTATTTAGCACATTTGATGTAGTGCTCCTAGTTGACTAGGCAGCCTCATTTAGGGGAATCACCCATAGTTTACCTCTAATATATTCATGAGCATCCTTAGGTAAATATTTTGTGAATATATCTGCTAATTGTTCCTTTGTATTCACATATTCCATTCTCACTTCTTTGTCTTCAACCAACTCTCTCAAGTAATGATACTTGATAGCAATATGCTTAGTCTTTGTGTGCATTACTAGATTCTTTGATATATTAATAGCACTAGTGTTATCACATAAAATAACAACCATCTTAGTGATTTCCTCTTTTATTCCTTTTAACAATTACTTAATCCACACTAAATTTGAACAATTCACTACTGTTGCTACATACTCAGCTTCTGTTGTAGATTGGGAAATGCAGATTTGTTTCTTTCTTATCTAGGAGACTAATCTCTTTCCTAGAAAGAATTCTCCACCACTTGTACTTTTTCTATCATCAATATTTCTAGCCCAATCTGCATCAGTGTAAATTCTCAATTCAAAATTTTAATTCTTTTTGTAGTATAATCCATAATGCTCAATTCCTTTCAGATATCTCAAGATTCTTTTCACTACCATCATATGATTCTCCTTAGGATTGGCATAAAATCTTTCCACAATCCAAACTGCTAGGGAAATATCTGGTCTACTATGAACAACATATTATAGCTTTCCAATCATATATCTATACAAGGTTTGATTCACTTCAGTAGTATCATCAATTTTAGATAGTTTCTGTCTAGTAGCCATAGGAGTACTCACTGGTCTAGAGTCTTCCATACCAAAATTTTTCAGTATCTCTTTAACATATTTAGATTGAGTAATGTAGATACCTTTCTCCATCTAATAAACTTGCAAACCAACAAAAAAATTGATCTCTCCAAAAATAGACATTTCAAACTTAGTTTGCATCTCATTTGAAAAATTCTAACATAGGGCATATTGTCCTCCAAATATGATATCATCAACAAAAATTTTAGCTAACAAAATCCCTTTGCCTTTCTCTATCTTCATATGTATATTTCTATTGTCATTTGTTCTTACAAATCCAATCTTTATCAAATAATTATGCAGTCTCTCATACTATGCTCTAGGGGCTTGTTTCAATCCATACAACTCCTTGTTCAACTTGCAAACCACATTTTTCTTTCTCGGATCAAAAAATCCTTTGGGTTGTTCAATGTATACATCTTCTTCTAATATACCATTCAAAAATGCAGATTTGACATCCATCTGATATACTTTGAAACCTTTATATGTAGCATATGCAAGTAGAGTCCTTACTCCCTCTAATCTTGCAATAGGGGAAAATGTCTCTCCATAGTCAATTCCTTCTTCTTGTGCATACACCTTGCATACCAGTCTTGTCTTGTTTCTTTTGATTTCTCCATGTTTATTTATCTTATTTCTGAATACCCATTTTGTTCCAATAACATCCTTATTTTCTGGTCTCAGCACTAGAGTCCAGTTATCATTTTTTTCTATTTGATCAATTTCATCATTCATGGCTTGTATCCAATCATCATTCTCTAAAGCATCTTTTACAGTTTTAAGCTCAAACTCACATAATAAGCATGTATGATCTTTCAACTTACTTCTTGTCAGGATTCTAGACTCTTTATCTCCAATGATTTGTTTGGGCTTGTGATGTCTTCTTACATATTGTGCCAATGTAGGTTCAAATTTCTTTTCTCTTTGTTCTTGAATTTCAGATTCATCTTGTAAGTCATCTGCTTCTTCTTCTAATTTATTGGTATCACCCTCCTAATGCTTGGCATGACTTTTTTGATTCTTGACAACATCCTCATGATGGTCAGGATTGCTTATCCATGACTCTGCATATGGTTCAAGTGTATTACTTGCCTCTCCTTCTTCCATGTAAACAAAAGATCTGTAATCTTCAGGCTCTTGTTTTCCCTCCAATTCATTCTTTTCTTCATATTCATCAACTCTAACATTTGCACTTTCCACAACTTTGTTAGTGTTAAAATTCAAACACTTATAAGCTTTGCTCTTAGTGGAATAACCTAGGAATATGCCTTCATCACTTTTTGTATCAAAATTTACATTCTTATTGTCTTTTAGTATATATCATTTACTTCCAAAGAATCTAAAATACTTCACATTAGGTGTATAACCATACCATAACTCAAAAGGTGTAGAATTTGTACCTTTCTTGATTTGTACTCGGTTTAAGGTATAAATAGATGTACTTACAGCTTCTCTCTAGTATTTTTGTGTAACATTTTTTTCAATCATCAGTGTTCTTGCACAATCCATAATTGACCTATTTATTCTCTCTGTTATGCCATTATGTGGAGGTGTTCTTGGTGCACACATCTATCTCTTGATTCCTCTATCATTGTAGAACAAATTGAACTCATTTGATATAAACTCTCCACCTCAGTCAGATCTCAAAAATTTCAAGCTTCTACTTGTTTCTTTTTCAAAATTTTCCAAATACCACTTAAACAACT
Organism: Chamaecyparis obtusa; assembly: GCA_027943335.1. NCBI lineage: Eukaryota > Viridiplantae > Streptophyta > Pinopsida > Cupressales > Cupressaceae > Chamaecyparis > Chamaecyparis obtusa. The sequence continues at coordinate 842,945 of BSBK01001087.1, read as the reverse complement.
AAAATGCATTAGATTTCTCTTTCAAAAACATTACAGTCATCATCCCAGTGTAGTCATCAACAAACACAATAAAATACTTATCACCACAATAACTTTGTACACCCATAGGTCCACAAAGGTCAGTATGAACCAATTCCAAAATATTTTCAGAAGTATATGTCTTGCTCTTAAACCTAGACTTTTTCATTTTTCCCAATTGACATTGTTTACACATCACATTATCAGGTTTCTTCAATCTCAGCAAATATGTAACTTTCTTCTTTTTGCTAATAGTTACCAGATTGTCAAAATTCACATAACATAGCCTCTTATGCCATAACCATACATCATCAAATTGTGCAAAAAAATATGTTTCTTCAAATAGGTCTAGATAGAACAACTTACCTCTTGTATGTTCTCCACTTCCAATTAGTTCACCAGTGGCATCAAATATTTTAGCCTTTCTGTGATGAAATTCCACTCGATAACCAGTATTATTCAACTATGCAACACTCAACAAATTATAGTTAAGACCTTCAACCCAATAATCATTTTCACATGTGATCTTATCAATCAACTTAATTGATCATTTATCTCTCACAAGATATGGTGCATCATTACCAAACTTAACACTTATACCATTGTAATGATCTAAGGTTTCAAATTTACTTTTATCACCAGTCATGTGATGTGAGAAACCACTATCAATAATCCATTTATCACCTTTACTCACATAAGAAATAAGTGAATTTTTCTCATCTTCATCAGAATCATCTTTCATAGAAACATAAAAAACTTCAATATCACATTCATTAGATTGACGCAGATAGGGACCAAGAGTAGCCAAATAATGGTGCACTGATGCAAGGGAGGATGCTAAGGGCCAAAGGATAGCTTACCTTAACCAATCCACACTACTCAAACACACACAGAAGCAAACACAACATAGTGAGAGGAAGAGAATGCCAGATCTTTCATTAATTTTCATCAAATAGATTCATACATGCCGGGCTATAAGGCCTTCCTAGTTAGGCTAGATATTACAATGAATTCCATAAGTCCTCAAGCATGCGAGGATCTATTAGATTATTGCTAATCTTCTATCTCCTATCTCCTAACTAAACTGCCTCCAAACTACACCAAACAACTACATTTATACAAGAGTCTACCAAACTAAGTTATCCTTTAGATCCAAAATCAATAGAAGTAATGGTCAGATCTAGGACCACATGCTTCCCAATGATTGATTCCAACATTAAATCCATGACCCATAATAAATGCACAAGTTAGCCACAAAAGAAACTAAAACTAAACCCATCAGTAAGAAATGATAACTGAGTAGCAAACAAGCAATACCGAGCACTAGTGAAATAACTGACCACCCAAGAAACAACCGACCATTCTCAGTAACCAAAGGAAACCGACCAACTTCTGACCAACTCGGTTAAACTAGAAACTGAGCAACATAGACAAACTTCAAATTCTTTTTGGTGACACAGGATTTCCAAGGACCTGAGATGCTCCTACATCATGCACCCTATAGATCCACTTTTCTCAAAAACACACAGAAGTAACAACAAACAAAACTAAGAGAGAGAATGTAGGATATTTCTTATTATTATCTTCAAATTGATTCATACATGTTGGGCTATAAGGCCTTCCTAGTTATGGCCAGTTATTACAATGAATTACATAAGTCCTTAAACATGTGAAGATCTTCCAACAATCTCTAATCTTCTATCTTCTTCCTTCTATCCAAAACTTACTTACTCCCTAAACTCTAACCAAACAACTATACTTATACAAGAGGCTACCAAACTGAGTCAATCTTCAAATCCATAATCAATGAAAGGGACAACTAGATATAGGTCCACATGCTTCCCAATAATGGATACCATCATTAAATCCATGACCCAAATTAAGTTCACAAGTCAGCCTCTAAAAAAACTCAAAAGAAACCCATCGGTAAGCAAAGCCAACTGAGCACTAGAAAAACATCACCAAGTGCCAGGAAATTCACCGAGCACCAGAGAGATAACCGACCAACACCGATGAACAAAGGAAACTGAGAAACACTAAACCAACTCGGTCAAAGTAGGAACCGAGCAACACAAACAAACTCAAATATGTTTTTGGTGACACAGGATTGCCAAGGACCTGAGATGCTCCTGCATCAGACACCTGGGGTTATTTTGAAATGATTCTCCAAATCATTTAGCAGGTATGATCTGAGCTGCACCCAAATTAGACTGTAAAATCCATGAACTATCTTCAATCAATCTGTTCTTCCACTTTACTAGATATTCCATATACTATTTTCCTCTTGTACTTTTGCCAATTCTTTGCCCCAAAATATGCTCAACTTCTTCATTCTACTTCTTAGGATAATGTATCAGTACTGTCATGTCTTCTTCAGGTTCATGAAACTCATACAAATCAGCAATGTTGAAAATAGGTGATATATCCATATCATCAGGTAACTCAACCTCATATGCATTTCCATTGTCAAATTTTCTCAAAATCTTGCAAGGTCCAAACTTCTTCATCTTCAGCTTCCCATAGCTTCCAATAGGAAATCTTCCTTTTCTCAAATGAACCATCACTTCATCACCAACATCAAATGTCTTATGTCTCCTTGATCCATCAACTCTATCTTTGTATTTCTGATTACTCTTTTCTAGTTTCAACTTTACATCTTTAGGCAATGTCTTCATGTACTCAGCAAATTTTACTCCTTTAGCACTTCTCTTACTTTCATTGGCAATATCCCTCAAATCAGATATACATCTCAAATGTATTCCATTCACAATCTCATGGTTTTTTTACAGTACTCCTATTCATTGAATTATTGTATGCAAACTCTGCTTGTGCCAACACAGAATCCCAATTACTTGGTGTGTCTCCAACTAAACATCTCAAAAGATTTCCCAAACTTTTGTTCACAACTTCTATCTATCCATCGATTTGTGGGTGAAATGTAGAACTATATTTCAACTCAGTACCCAACTTTCTCTAAAGAGTCTTCCAAAAGTATCCAACAAACTTACTGTCTCGGTCAAAGACACTACTCCTCTGTAATCCATGCAATCTGACAATTTCTTTAAAGAAAAGATCTGCTACATGTACTACATCTGATGTCTTTCTACAAGGTATAAAATGTGCTATTTTAGAAAATCTATCCACAACAATAAATATAGAATCATTACCTCTTACTGTCTTCGGTAAGCCAAGAACAAAATCCATACTGATGTCAATCCAAGGTTTCTCAGGTATAGAAATCAGTGTATACAATCCATTATTCTGACTAACTCCTTTTGCAACTTGATAAACTCCACAACTTTTCACAAATTTTTGAATATCTTTATACAACTATGGCCAAAAGTATTTCTCCTTAAGCAAACTCAATGTCTTATCAATACCAAAATGTCCAGCCAAACCACCACTATGTTTCTCCTTTATCAAATTAGTTCTCATTGGTCCTCTCGGTATACACAACTAAATACCTTTAAACAACATACCTCCTTGCATAAAATATTCATCCCATTTAGTACTATGTTGATCTTGAATAGGTACTCTGCACTTTCTCCACAGCTCAGAAAAATTAGGATCAAACTCATAAGAATCCCTCATGTCATCAAAGCCTAAAATTCCAATTTTCATCTCGGTCATCAAAGATATTCTTCTACTCAATGCATTAGCAACTTGGTTAGTGACTCCACTCTTATGCTTTATCACAAATGTATAACTCTACAAATACTCAACCCATTTCATATGTCTTTGATTCAACTTATTCTGACTACCCAAATACTATAAAACCTTATGATCGGTATACAACACAAATTCATTCGGCATCAAATAATGTCTCCATTTCTTTAGTGCTTGAATAATAGCATAGAATTCTTGATCATACACATAATATTTCCTTCTAGCATCATTCAAATTTTCACTATAGAAAGTAATAGGTTTACCTTCTTGACTCAACACAACTCCAATTGCACTTCCACTCGCATCACATTCCACTTGAAACACCTTATTGAAATTAGGTAATGCCAAAATAGGCAATTTAGCAAACTTTTGCTTCAGGTTCTCAAAACTTTTATCAGCTCCATGTGTCCACTTGAATTCTCTTTTGTCTCCTCTCATAGTCTCAGTCATAGCATTACAAATTGAACTGAAATTCCTTGTGAACTTTCGATAAAAACTTGCCAAACCATGAAATAATCTTACCTTACTAGAATTCATAGGTGTAGGCCAATTCAAAATAGCTTCAACCTTTTCAAGATCCATTTTCAAACCATTAGCTAAGATCACAAATCCCAAATACACAATCTCCTCTTTCATGAATGAACACTTTTTTAGATTTATCAACAACTTTTCTTCTTTCAATCTCTGTAAAACTTGTCTAACATGCAACAAATGTTCTTCTCTAGTCTTACTAAATATCATAATATCATCAATATATACAATCAAAAACTTACCCAAAAATTTATTCAAAACTTCATTCATCAACCTCATAAAATTACTCGGTGCATTAGTTAAACCAAAAGGCATAACCAACCACTTATACAAACCTTCTTTTGTCTTAAAAGAAGTCTTCCAATCATCACCTTCTCTGATTCTAATATGATGATACCCACTTTTCAAATCAATTTTGGTAAAATACTTTGCTCCAGTCAAACTATCCATTATATCATCCATTCTCGGTATAGGAAACCTATACTTCACTGTTATCTTATTGATTTCTCTAGAATTAGTACACACCACCATTCTCCATTCTTCTTTGATGCCAATACCATAGGTACTGCACAAGGACTCAAACTTTCTCTAATTAAACCTTTCTCTAGCAACTCTTGAATCTGTCAGTTTGATTCCAGATTCTCAGTAGGTGTCAACTAATGAGGTTCCTTATTTGGTAAACTAGCTCTAGGAATTAGATCCATACAATGATCAATGCTTCTCCTTAGTGGAAAACCATCAAGTACATTGTCAGAAATTATTTCACTATACTCAGTGAGTAACTTTTCAATTTCCTCAAGAACACTCTCCTTTGTTTTCTTACTTGGTTTGTTACGAATCACAAAAAAACATACATCACTCTTCTTCAAGTCCTTAACAAACTTTCTTCCATCCATCAAACAAACTTTCATAGATGTACAAACATTACTAATAGGTTCTTCTAGCAAATGTAACAAGATTTGTCTCTTTCCATCAACCAAAATAGTATACTTATGTAATCTCCCATCATATATAGTATGTCTATCATATTGCCAAGGTCTACCCAACAAAATATGAGAACAATCCATAGGCATGATATCACATAACACCTTATCATAGTGCTTTCCAATCTTCAAATTCACATAACATTGTTCACTTACCAAGATTCTATGCTCATCTTTGATCCATGAAATCTAATAGGGCTTCAGATGTTCCAATCTTTTCAACTAAAACTTTGTGACCATTTCCTCAGATGTCAAATTCTCCAAGCTACCACTGTTAATGATTACCTTCCAGACTTTGTCAGAAACTCTACATCTAGTCTTGAACAAACTTTTTCTTACTAGATCTTCCTTTTTACTTTCATTCCACAGTTCTCTCCTCACCATCAAGTTATTTTCCTTCTCATGTTCATTCAGTGACTCTTCTTGCACCAAAGCATTTCTACTACTACCAGCCTTCTTACTTGCATGTGTACACTCAAAAGATCTATGCCCTTCTTCTCCACAATTGTAACAAGTTCCTCAGAAACTTCCTCTATTATAACCACCTTGGTAGTTACTGCCTCTGCCTCTAGATGAACTCTCACTTTTCCACTCATTCTTTCCTTTATCCAAAGTTGTTTTTTCTAGTTCATATCTACCATTTTCACCATGTGATCTACCTCTTCCTCTAGGGAATCTACCACCTCTACCTCTTTGTCTTTGCTCATGTCTCTTGTTCAATTTCTCCTCAAATTTCAATGCAAATTGATAAGCCTCTTCAATGTTCTCCAATTTGACCAAACTGATTTCTTCTTGGATGGAAACTATCAAACCATTCAGGTATCTAGCAATTCTTTCCACATCATCTTCATCATGTCCAGATCTGATATCTAATCTATAGAATTCCTCAGTATATTCCTTTACTAAACTACCTTTCTACCTTAGAATTTGCATTCGCCTAACTAGGTTAATCTGATAATCACAAGGTAAAAACTTTCCTTTCAACTTACTCACCATTTTATTCCATACCTTGATTTTTTCTTTACCTTTCCTCTTTCTATCTAGCTACAGATGTTCCCACCATAAGGATGCATGACTTTTCAACTTTGTGCTTGCAATTTTCACCTTCTTTTCCTTAGGTACATTTTCATACTCAAAGTACTTTTCCATCTTAGTGATCCAATCTACCAATTCATCAAAATCTAGTTTTCCACCATACTCAGGAGGATTAAAATGTAGTGTAGACTTCAGACTTGTCAAAGCCTTTAAGAATCTTTCTTCACCCTGATCCATCATAGGTGCAGGTTCTGCATCACCTTGTTCCACCTCAATTTAATCATTACTAACATCTTCAAGATGTCTTCCTCTTCTTTGGGCTATTTCAAAAGCTTCTAATCTAGCAGCAAGTTGTCTCAACATGTATGCCAATCTTGGATCCACATATCACCTCCCACAAACCATCTTGAAAACCCTCTGCAATTGTAGGTCAGATTGCAATCTGCCACCCCACAACAATTCAACTAGGGCTTCGCAAGAAGGAACCTTTAAATCTATATTCACAAACCTAGATCCAAATCTCACCTCACTTTGATGCCACCTGAGGTAGGTAGGGACTAGGAGGGGCCAAATAATGGTGAACCCTACAAATCCACCCTGGTCAACAACACGTGGAAGCAACAACAAACAATAGTGAGAGAGAGAATGCAAGATCTTTCTTATTATTATCTTCAAATTGATTCATACATGTCAGGCTATAAGGCCTTCCCGATTATGGCCAAATATTACAATGAATTACAGAAGTCCTCAAACATGCAAGGATCTACCAATAATCTCTAATCTTTTATCTTCTTCCTTCTATCCAAAACTTACTTGCTCCCTAAACTCTAACCAAACAACTATACTTATACAAGAGGTTACCAAAATGAGTCAGCCTTCAGATCCACAATCAATAGAAGGGATGACTAGATCTACGTCCACATGTTTCCCAATAATGGATACCAGCATTAAATCCATGACCCAAAACTAAAATAGAAACTCAAAAGAAACTTGTCGATAAGAAAATCCAACCAAGTGCCAAACAAACATCACCGAGTGCCAGGAAATTCACCAAGCACCAGAGAGATAACTGACCAACACCAGTGAACAAAGGAAACCAAGCAACACCAAACCAACTTGGTCAAAGGAGAAACCAAGAAACACAAACAAACTCAAATATGTTTTTGGTGACATAGGATTGCCAAGGACTCGAGATGCTCCTGCATCATAGATTCACTAGTGTCACTGTCAGTTTCATCTTCAACAATATAATAGGATTTATTACCTTTGTCTTTGTAGTCTTTGTACCTTCGGTGATCTCTATCATTTCTCTTGTCTTTGTACTTGATTTCCCTCCTCTCATACTTGTCAGTCCTGTCAGGGAATATTACTGTAATATGACCAACTTTGTTACATGAAATATAGATTATAGGAAGTTTACCTTTATATTTCCCTTTTCCTCTTTGTAGTCTTCTAGCCATGAGTACCTCAAGATCATCTAGCTCCTCATCAAAAGTGTCACTATCACTATCACTATCACTTTTCACACACTTTTCTTTTTCCTTCTTAGACTTATGTAGTACCATTTGTGACTTGAATGCAGATTCAACATTAGGAAGAGTGTAGTTATAATAGTTAGATAGCTCAAAAAGTAGTAAGCTTGCCAACAAGAGTTTTCAGAGTTACAACATTGCCAGGGTTACATCTTGATTCTTGAATTGAAGAAATTATGATAGCATAGATAGGAAGAAAAGTTCTCAATACCTTACCAATAACAGTTTCATCATTAATGTTTCCATTAGCTCCTCTAATAGCATTCACTACCTCCTTAATTCTACCACAGTACTGAACAATATTTTCACCTTCTTGATGACCTACAACTGATTGAATATCTTGATGAACTAAAGAAACAATGATTAGAGATCACCGAGCTATTAAAGTGATATGTAAGATGATTAAATCAGTCAATATGTTGTCATTGATGTCAACTAGTTTTTGACTATACTTATCATCATAGTTACAAACATCTGAACATCTGTAGAAGGAAGAAATGGTGAAGTGAGACATCTACATAAGGAAAAGATGGATATGATAGATAAGGATAAGGTATACATTGGGTAACTTATTGATGATTCTATGTCATTATATTGTTGACTTGAGCATGTTGCATTATTCTATTATGAAGAAGAGATCAAAATTAAACAAGTTAATGTGGTCAGTAATTAAATATTTATGTATACACCAAGTCATTATTGTGTATACCGAGTGACAATAATAACCTAGTTAGTTATCACTGACACATTCAATATCAATTGAGTATGAATGAAAACATTAAATGTTAGAACAACTGACTGAATTTGATGAGCTAGAAATTGCTTATGATTCCAAGGTAAAATATGGAGTTTTTTATAAGATCCATGACAGAAAAAATTTAGAGATGATTGAAGTGAAGAGAATCAAACATGTTATTGACATATCTACCGAGGAAGCTTGAAGTAGAAAAATGGAAGAAGAAGATTAAGAGGAAAAATCTGATGGATGGTATGAAAATGGTTCACATGTCTATTTAAGAGACATGCGATTCATTCTTGAACTATGCTTGATGAATAGAGACTACAAAATATTTCATGTGAAGATATTTTTCATGCATTCTTGATCAAACTAGTTATAGACAGAACCGAGATGCGGGCATAACTGAGTGTCAGAGATATATACATCGAGTAAAGCAAGTTGAAGGATATGATGAAGTGAATTGATCAAAAGATTTTTTATGAGCTTAGCATAGATCTGAATACTTGCAAATTGAGTTTTATTTGATTCAGATCACCACTATATCAGTTTAACCATTGCTACAACAAAATCTCTTAACCGAGTGGACTTAACAATCTTTTGTATTTCCATATGACATTCAAGGAATGTTAATTGTTTTCTTGTTGACCCCATAGTGAATGCTGGTCAAAAGTTAATTGTTAGTAATAAATCCTTTAACCAGGTCACACCTGATAGTGTGCATTGTAACCTTTAACAGGGTTGGCTCCTAACCGAGCTCACTTTAGAAGAGTGAAATATTTTGGGTTACCAGCCCCAGGTGATTTTTCCCTTAGCAAGGTTTCCATGTTAAATCTTTGTGTTATGTGTTATTTGTTATGACTATTTTGCTATCATACTTTACATATTGCATATTTGATTAATTGATAAAGAAATTTTTGGAAATTAGTAGTATTTGGTAAATGAATAGAAAAATTGTTATCTTATCTTACCAAGTTTTTTAATTTGTTGAATAAGTTTGAAAAATAACATATAAGAGTTTGGGACTATAGGATAACTGATTTAACTGATTGACCCCCCCTCTCAGTTATCTAACAATTGGTATCAGAGAAATTTGATTGCTTGGAGGAAAGTTTCCAAGAATTTAGAAAAATATCACAAGATGTATAAAAGGGAAGTGCCTAAGCTAAACAAAGATAACTTCTCGACATGGAAAAGTAGGATGAGACTGCATATATATGGAATTGGAGAATCTTCTATTCAAATCCTAGACAATGGCTACATACAACCGACTGTTGGACCTTTGATAGTTGATCATCTAAGAGATAGACATGAACACAATATAACCATGATAGAGATTGTTGCTACTCTATCTGATAAAGAATTTGAATATATCAAAGCATGCACTACAAAAAAAGAAATGCGGGATGAACTTGCACTAGTTCATGGAGGAGATGTAAATGTACTGAGAGCCAAAGTTGAAAGCCTAAGAGGTAGATTTGATGATATGGAGATGAAAGAAGGTGAAAATATCATAGAATACTCTAATCAAATCAAAGAGGTGGTCAATGCAATCCAAGGATCAGGAGGTATTATTTCCAAAGACACCATTGTAAGTAAAATACTTAGAACCTTGCTTCCTATCTATCCTATTAGAATCTCTGCTATTCATGAAATGAGATCTACACCTGGTAGTACTCTTACACTTGATAGTCTAATTGGTAAGTTGACTAATTTTGAGTTGAATAACTATGATAACAATATTGTACTGAGTTTTGAGTCTGCATTTAAGTAATCCTTGAAGATTGGTAAGTTTAGCAGTATGTATTACATAAGAAATGAAAGTGGTAGTGATAGTGAAGATGAGCTTGATGAGCTTGAAGAACTTATGGATAGGAGACTTTAGAAAGGTAAAGGAAGGTATAAAGGAAAGTTACCTTTAGCATGTTTTAATTGTAAAGAGATTGGCCATATTTCTGCTAGATGTCCTAATAGGAAAGATGAAGATAAAGACAATGACCAATCTGGTGATGGAAAGTTTGGCAGAAGAGATAACCAAGATAATAGAGGAAACCGACACTATGGTAGAAGAAACAATCAAGACTACAGAGACAAAGGAAAGAAGGAATGTTACCTTTTTGGAGATGATGGTAATGATACTGACGCCAATGCTGATGAAGATGTTGAAGTGGTATTTGTTGCAATGAAAAATGAATCAGAAGAAGAAGAAAGGTACGTAGAAACATCACTTATATCTATAAAAAATGATAAATGGATTATTGATAGTGGCTGTACACATCATATGACTGATGATGAGGATAAATTTGAATACCGTGAACACTATAATGGAGGATCTATTAAAATGGGAAATGATACACCTTGTCTAGTGAAAGGAAAAGGATCTATCTTGTTGAATGATAAGATTAGATGTGAGAATTCATATTGGGTGAAAGGACTTAACTATAATTTTTTGAGTGTAGCACAATTGAATAATTCAGGTCACTAAGTTGCATTTGAAAGTAGAAAGGTGAAAATATATGATGAAACCAGAAAGCTAGTCAGTACTGGTGAACAATCCAAAGGTAATCTATTATATCTTGACAATGCTGAAACTTCTTGTTTGTTGGCTAGAAATGAAGATGTGTGGTTGTGGCATAAGAGACTATGACATGTTAATTTTGATAATATGGTTAAGATTAGTAAGAAGAGAAGAGTTAGAGGCTTACCAAGTCTAACTAAACCTGACCATGTCATGTGCAATCAATGTCAGAAAGGGAAAATGACTAAATCTAGTTTTAAAAGAAAGGACTATTCTTCTAAAGGTATTTTGAAGTTGGTACATACCAACTTATGTGGTCCTATGAGAGCTCAAAGTTATTATAGTGACAAATATTTCATTTTATTTTTTGATGACTACTCTAGGATGATGACAATTATGTTGTTCAAAGAGAAATTTGAAGCTTTCAAATTGTTTAAGTGGTGTAAAGATAAAGTTGAAAAGGAAACCAAGAAAGATTTAAAATGCTTGAGATCTGATAGAGGAGGTGAGTTTATTTTTGATGAATTCACTAACTACTGTAATGAGCATGGAATTAAAAGAAAGGGTTTTGCACTGAGGACACCACAACAAAATCATATTGCAGAAAGAAGAATCAATATATAGTTGACTGTGCTAGAACATTGATGATCGAGAAAGATGTTGCACAAATGTATAGGAGAGAAGCTATTATAATTGTTGTATACACCTTGAACCAATTTCAACTGAAGAAAGATATAAATAAGACACCCTATGAGCTATGGTTGGCTACACACCAAATGTGAGTTATTTCAAAAATTTTGGAATAAGATGTTACATTCTGAAAGATGATAGAAAAGGTAAATTTGACTCTAAAGGTGATGAAGGAATATTTATAGGATATTCTACTAAGAGAAAAGCATACAAATGTTTGAACAAGGCTACTAACAAAATGATTAAAAGTGCTAATATGAAAGTTGATGAGTTTGCTGAGAAAAATGATGAAGAAAGTAGGAAGGAACCATAAGACTATGGTAGGTTTACATATATTGAGCATCCAGACTATCTACCCAAGCCACAAGGTGAGTCTATAAAGCAAAAAGAAAATGCTACCGAGAATAATAAAATGCAAACCAAGAACCGGGAAGAAGCTACCAAGGAAGAAAATGAATCTGAACCGAATGATGAGCAAAGAAGAGAACAAGTACTGGAAAGATTTGTTGGAAGACACCATCTACAAAACCAAATTATTGGAGACAAACAAGATGGCATGATGACATGAACTAAGTTAAGATAGAACACATGTTTAGTTTTTGAATTTGAGCCTTAGAATGTTAGAAATGCACTTGAGAATGAGGAATGGATTAAGGTCGTGAATGAAAAAATTGAACAAATAGTAAAAAACAAAACATGGACATTGGTACCGAGACCGAGTGATAAAAATGTAATAGGTACTAAGTGGATTTTCATAAACAAGTTGAATAAGAATGGTGAAGTAACTACAAACAAAGAAAGACTTGTATGAAAGGGATATGCAAAAGAAGAAGGTATTGACTATGGTGAAACTTTTTCACCTGTAGCAAGACTTGAAGGAGTTTGAATATTACTTGCATATGATCCACATATAGGATTCAAAGTATATCAAATGGATTTGAAATCAGCATTTCTAAATGGAATTCTTGAGGAAGAGGTCTACATAGAACAACCTAAAGGTTTTGTTGATCCAAATAAGAAGAACATGGTATGTAGACTGCACAAAGAATTGTATGGACTAAAACAAGCACCGAGATCATGGTATGAAATATTACATGCTTATCTTATTAGTATTGGCTTTGTGAGGACAAGTGACAATAGAAATTTATACATGAAAGGAGAATCTGATGACAATATTTTGATTGCTGAAATTTTTGTTGATGATATAATATTTGGAGGATATGATATTATTTGCAAATCTTTTGTTGATAAAATGAGAAAAGAGTTTGAAATGTCAATGTTTGGAGAGATTAAATTCTTTCTAGGTTTTCAAATTATACAACAAAATGATTGGATTTTCATAACTCAATCAAAATACTTCAAGGAAGTGTTAAAATTTTTTGGCATGGAAGATTCAAAACTAGTAGGTACACTGATGGTGATAGGATGTAAGTTGAAAAAGGATGATGAATCAATCGAGGTAAACCAGACACTATATAGATCAATGATTAGAAAACTGATGTATGTGGTACATAGTAGGCCTGATATAGCACATGCAGTTGGGATTGTGGCAAGATTTTTTGCTAATACTAAGGAATCACAAATAGCTTCTATTAAAAGGATTTTGAGATATTTGAAGAAAACTAAAGATTATGGTTTATGGTACAAAAAGGAAGGAAATTTTGAACTCCAAGTTTACACTGATGCATATTGGACTAGAAATATTGATTACTAGAAGAGAACAACTGGTGGAGCATTCTTTTTGGGTGAAAGACTTGTAACATGAATAAGTAAGAAACAAGCATGTATTTCTCAGTCTACTATTGAAGCAGTGTATGTTGCTGCTGCTGCTAATTGTTCAAATATTGCATGGATAAAACAATTGTTGGAAGGAATGAATGAAGTCATCACTAATCGAGTGATTATATATTGTGACAACATAAGTGCTATAAACATTTCTGAGAATCTAGTGATTCATTCAAAAATAAATCACATATCTATTAAGTATCACTATTTGAGGGAACAAGTACAAGAAAAGCAAGTGAAACTAGAATTTGTGAAGTCTAAAGAATAACTTGCTGATATATTTACCAATCCCTTACCGAAGGACACTTTTGAGTACTTGAGGACTAGAATAGGGATATGTTCCCCATCTATCAGTCACTAAGGTGATTAGGAGGTTGCATCAATCTATACTTTATTAGAAAATCATTTATGTTGATACATGTAGCTCACACTTTAGGATTCCTAAGGTTGTGAAAGACTGTAGAAGCTGAAATACAGGATTGTATATCAATACATGAAGGTACTTGATCTGGGCCGAACAACAGAGAACTAATTGGGTGTTGAAGAGCTATTTATTTTATTTTGGCATTTTTGTCAAAGGGAGAGAGATTTCTATGAAATATTAGAAATATTGGGAGAGATATTTCAATGAAAAATCTATCCACTACAAGGAGAGAAATAATCAGAGAACTGAAGAAGATCAAATTTGTAGGGAGAGTCTACATGAAATGTTGTTTGTAGTGATTAAACATATTAAATATCAAGCTATGGAGAGTTTACCGAGCTACAACATTTATCCATATAGTTGTAGAATATATGTTTGGTATGATATGGCATATTTCATATTATTTGTGTTGCCATCAATGCCAAAGGGAGAGATGGATGAATTGATTGAATATCTTGATGAACTAAAGAAATAGTGATTAGAGATCACTAAGCTATTAAAATGATATGTAAGATGATTAAATCAGTCAATATGTTTTCATTAATGTCAACTACTTTTTGACTATACTTATCATGATAGTTATTGTAGACACCTAAAAATCCTTTAGAAAATAAAGCATTTTTAATTTTCTGAAAAATCTCTGATGACATCATCATTTATTAATTAATTATTTAATTAATTAATTAATTAATTTTTATGTCATTAAATCCCTTTATCTTAATTAAAAATATTTAATTAAGGAATCCCTCCCAAAAATGTTTAAATCTTATTTAAACATTATCTCCTTATTTATTAATTATTTTAATTAATAAATTGACCAAAAATCCCAAAATAAATAATTAATTTATTTTTTGCCCAAAACTTGGCCAATTTCCTTTAGACCACTAACCTCTTCCAAAATATTCTAATCCCTTCTTAATTTCGATTAAAAGGCTAATCCCATCTTTTCTAACCCTAATCCCAAGGCTAAATATTTAATTAAGATTAAATATTTAAATTTCATATTTATTGAAAATATTTCAATAAATATTCCCAGAACTTAAGCTTTTGGAATGAATAAACTTTTATTCCATAAAACCTAAGAAAACTCTAGACTCTTCTAGAAACTTCTCAACCCAACCTCTTCACCCATCCTAATCCTAAAATCCCCTAATCCTAATCCTAATCCTCCCCCTAACCTTGTCACATTCCCTAAACAAGGTTAGCCAACTCCTAAGCTTGACCCAAAGTCAACAAACTTCTAGAGGCTTCTCTTACATGCATTGAAGGCATTTAAGGCCTCCTTATCCCTCTTACATGTATTTATGGTGCATTTAAGAAGCCCCTCACCCCTTTCTTACACCCTTTGACCTTAGGCACATTTCTCAAATTGTGCACATTCCTCCCATCTTTCAACCCAATCCCCTTATGACACTTGTCACAAGGAGATAAGCCTTCCCCTAATGAGCCTCAAACTCATTAAAGCTTTTGAGATAAATAAATCTTTATTTATCTCCTAAATTCCATATTTATCCTTAGAAAGCCTAGACTCTTCTAGAAAGTCTTCATCCTCATCCAAAGCCTAGACTCTTCTAGAAAGTCTTCATCCTTATCCCCTTGACTCAACCCCTAACCTTACCCCAAACTCTAACCTTTCTTCCTAACCCAAGCCCTTAGAAAATCCTATAAATACTCCCTCTTCCAAGAGCAATTCATGTGCTTAGTTTTTATCATTTATGCATTGTTATCATGAGCATTTTTAGCTAGATCATCTTATCATACATCTTAATTGTTAGATTTCTTCATGTTTTTCATGTTTTCTAACACATCTTAGGATAGCTTAATGGATTAATCCTAGTTCATATTTCAAGCTTTTCTCATCATTTATGCATCACCATAAATCCCTCTCCATGCATTTGAGAGCACACCCACATCCCTCTAATTGAAGCAAATCAAACATTTGCTCTATAGCACTTGTTTTTAGCAACAATTTTGAGGTGGCTTTGGTTTTGTTTTCATGTCTTATGCTATTTTTTAGTTCATGAACATGTTAGATTAGTCTAATGTTTGAATGTTTCAACCTTTCAATGTTTGAATGTTAGATTAGACTAATCTGTAGAAGGAAGAAATGGTGAAGAAATGAGACATCTACATAAGGAAAAGATGGATATGATAGATAAGGATAAGGTATACATTGGGTAACTTATTGATGAGTCTATGGCATTATATTGTTGACTTGAGCATGTTGCATTATTGTATTATGAAGAAGAGATCAGAATTGAACAAGTTAATGTGGTCAATAATTGAAGATTTCTATATACACCAAGTCAGTCTTGTGTATATCGAGTGACATTAATAACCGAGTTAGTTATCACTGACACCTTCAGTATTGACCTAGTATGGATGAAAAAATTAAATGTTAGAACAATCAACTTAATTTGATGAGATGGAAATTACTTATGATTTTGAGGTAAAAGATGAAGTTTTTTATAAGATCCACGACTAACAAAATTTAGAGATGATCAAAGGGAAGAGAATGAAAAATGTTACTGACACATCTTTTGAGGAAGCTTGAAGCAGCAAAATGGACGAAGATGATTAAGAGGCAAAATTTGGTGGGTGATATGAAAATAGTTCAAATGTCTATTTAAGAGACATGAGATTCATTGTTGAACTATGTCGGATGAATAGAGACTACAAAATATTTTGCATGAAAACATTTTTCATGCATTCCTAATCAAACTGGTTACAGATAGAACCGAGTTGTAGGCATAACCAAGCGTCAAAGTACACCAAGTGAAGTAAGTTGGAGGATATGATGAAGTGAATTGATCAGAAGATTTTTTATGATCTTAACATAGATCTGAATACTTGAAAATTGAGTTGTATTTGAATCAAATCACTACTATATCATTTTAACTATCGTTACAAAAAAATCTCTTAACAGAGTGGACTTAATAGTCTTTTGTATTTTGATATGACATTTAATGAATGTTAATTATTTTCTTGTTGACCCCATAGTGAATGCTAGTAAAAAGTTAATTGATCATGATAAATCCTTTAACCAGGTCACACCTGACAATGTGCATTGTAACCTTTAATAGGGTTGGCTCCTAACCAAGCTCACTTCAAAAGAGTAAAATAGTTTGGGTTACCGATACCAAGTGGTTTTTCCCTTAGCAGGGTTTCAACGTTAAATATTTGTGTTCTATGTTATTTTTTATGATTGTTTTTCTATCATACTTTACATATTTCATATTTAATTAATCGGTAAAGATAGTTTTGGAAATTACTAGTATTTAGTAAATGAATAGAAAGATAGTTATCTTATCTTATCGAGTTGTTTGATTTGTTGAATAAGTTTGAAAATGTACATCTGAGAGTTTGGGACTGTAGGATAACTGATTTAAATGATTCACCCCCCTCTCAGTTATCTAACACTTCTTGTATTTTCTTTTAATCAAACTTACCTCTCAAACTTTTGGATTTTTCTCTTAGTACATTTGTATCTACACCATAGATAGTTGTAAGAGTATCCCACATTTCCTTTGCAGTAGTGTAGTCTTTGATATCTTCAAATTTAGGATAGCTTAGAGTAGATGCAATCTCCAACATTTCTTTATTGTGTTCTTGTTTTTCTTTCATCTCCTCGACAGTCAAAGGTGCAATAGGTATAACATAGTCATGTTCCACATAGTACTTCGGTGAATCACCAATACCAACTAGATGAAATTTAATCAGACTTTTCCATTTAGAGAAGTTCTCTTTGTTCAACTTCGTTACCTCCTTTTTATACATCTTGACCATTAACTTCAAGTAGCTTTAAAATTTTCTCTGTAAGTACCAATAGCTCTGATACCAATTGTTAGAATGTTTTAGAATAACTGAGAGGGGGGGTGAATCAGTTATCCTCAGGTCCAGATGTACCAATTGAACTTTCTATCACTTCAACAATCTTAGATCTAATTAGATATTCAACTTAGTCTCTATAGCATATATCAGAAACATATAACATGCAGTCCACTGTCCAAAATTAATTAACTTGTAGAATATAACAAAATTCACATCAAACCATTCACACAAGTATAAAACCATGATTTATAGTGGAAAGCCAACTTGGGAAAAGCCACTTCATAACATGTTACTAATTTTCACTTTTCTAAAGTGAGCTCTGTGAAAAGCAAACCCTGTTAAAGGTTTACAAACACACTGTTAGGTGTGACCCTATTAAAGGATTTAAAACACTCTGTCAAAAGTAGCCTGGTTAGAGGACTTAAGAACATTCTATTAGAATATCACCTTGATTAAAGGATTTATACAATGACTACTAGGTCATCCTTGATTAAAGGATTTAGACTGATACAATGGTTAGAAAGTAACAATATTTTTTGATCTAAAAATCATACAACTCACTTTGCAAATATAGATCCACTTCGCACATATATGTTGATTTATTGATTGATCTCCATTTCCTTCTCCATCTCTAATCTTCTCAGAATTTTCTTTAAGAAATCACAACTCTGTTCAGCTCCTTCACAATTTCACCTTCAGCCTTTTGTTAGGGATTTTTCTTGTAGGACAAAATGATACTTGATCCAGTGTCCCTTGAGACTGATTCCCACAAGAGAAAGACCTAATTACTGAGGATTGGATAAGATCCTCCTTCATTTTTGAGCTCCATAGACTCTGGCAGGTATTACCTTTTAATGATAACTATTTGTACAGTATTCTTTAGAGTGGACATTGATTAGCTTCTAGTCTTCCTAGTGCATAAACCTATAGAACACTTGGAAAATGACTGTAACCACTTTAATGAAAACTTTAACCAGACAAAGTGTGACTGTAAGTGAAGTAATAATGAATTCTTTAAGGGTTCTCATCCTTCTTCCTTTTGAGGAGGGACAACCTAATATGATTCTCTCTTTATGGAATCAGGAAATGAGGCTAAATACCCTAGGCACAGTCCAATCAGTTCAGTGCAACAGACATAAAATGAAAGGTATGGATATATGATGTGAAATTTTCAACCTCTCTTCTGGGATTATGAAAGATGCAAATGTGAGAAACAAATACCAAACCAGTGCCTAATCCTAAGGGCAACAGAGTCAAAATGCAACTAAACAAGCAAGCTTTAACAGAAATACAACAATATGCCTTACATACCAACCAAAAATCCAAATAGGTTACCTTACAAACTATTATATTAACCAAGTATTGTTATCATCAAAGATCTATGCAAACATATTTACTCTCCAAGATGAAATATAAGCACATTTAATTCTTTCCTTGAAAGAAACTTATAAAATAGTCAAGCAAGTTGCCTTACAACTAGTATATTTTAAATTCCTAACATGAAAAACATACAAGAATAACATACATAAGGAAAGAGACAACAACAATATGGGGCAGAAGTTGTAGTGTATTTGTATTAAAATCAACTTGCCACTTACATTTACAATTCCATTGCTCAGAGAAACAGACACAAAGCTTGGTGATCTGCTTCAAAGTGGTCTTGTTCTATTTCTTCTATCTTTTTTTTTTTTTTTTTTTTTACTAACCAACAACAAGCACTTATAAAAAAGGGCTCTTTACTCTAAAAAGATTTCTCTCAACCACTTTGGAATTCCCTAATTAATGGGAATGCAACAAGCTTCCGGTGGTTGAAGAACCTAACTTTCAAAAAAGCATAAAATACAACAAAATGTACAACCAAACCTTAGGTGGTGAAAGGACAAAATCTTCTCAGACTGATGAACACATTTGACTGCTCAAAATTGGACACTTTCAACTGCAAATATTTATGATAGCTCCTTGTTTTCAATGAGACATGGTGACCACCATTTCAGACTAATTTACACCATTCTTTGAGTGATAGCTTATCAACCTTATTTTCCTTGGATCCGGTGTCAGGTGTGTTAGATGTCCTTTTCAATCTTCATCCAAAATGTCCAAATCAACTACGAAAGATTTAGCTTTTTTGGGCTTTGTCAATTCATCCCATGCAGTTACCTGCTCCTTTATTGGCCAATTAAATCCTTGGACAAGTTGAAGTTGGGCCTTTTGTCTCTCCCATCTAGCATCCATGATTGCCTTGACATCTGACACAAATTTGGTGAGGTCCACCTCTGCTTTGACAGCTTCATCTAGGGCTTTATTGAAGCTTTCTAAATTAACATTATTATCCTCACCTAAAAATGCCTCTTTCCTAGGCAATAGTAGATCAGCATCCGATCTCCATTGATCAAGGCCCTTTATTGTTCCATCAGTACTCAAAATTGAAGGGATGAATTTGTTGGTACAAGAGCCAAGCATGGCTATCTTAGCCTCAATCAAATTTTCTTTACCCTTGAAAAGAGGTAAAATGGCTTTAATTATGTCAATCTCCTCACCAGCTCCTATAACTATCTCCGGTATGTCACTCCCCATAGATTGAGCAAAAATCAATCTCTCAAAAAGTGGTGCCCTGACAGACCACATTGTATGAAATCCATTCAAAATTTGTACATAATTATTTACCTCCTTTTGTAATTCTGGCAATTTTCCATAAGCATTATAAACTAGGTCAAATTTATCTTTAATTATGTTCATTTTGTGCTTCAAAATATTCAAAAGGGCTTGCAATATAGCCTCATTCTTTTCATCATTGATCTTTTTCAATTCAACTACCACCTCCTCATCTATCATTCCTTGTGCCTCTGTTAATGCAGGTTGTTCAGGAGGTGCAGGAGTTGTAATGGGAGTATTGATAATTTGTAATTGTAACTCTTCTACGTGCTTCTCCCAAGATGTAGCCTTCATAATCTGTAGGTCCCTATCTTTCACCAAGGCACTATAATCCTCCAAGAGGTTGCCATATCTCTCTGACAACTACTTAGTTTTGTCTTCATTCAATTTTGCAAATTGAGTCAATACCTGAGAGATTTCCAGGTCCCCTATGTTGTGGATAGGCCATACAATCTTATCCCCCTCCATTTGTTCTTTTACATTCAAAATTTGTGGTTTCTTGTCTTTTGGATAAAGACTCCACATGGCTAAGGCCTAGCTCTTTGGGCTATACCCAAATCCCTTTATAATATCCCCTACCTGGGTTTTAGAAGATAGAGTAACATCATCCTGTCTCTTTATTTGGTCTATTACAAAATCAGTATACAAACTCCATCTGGGCACCAACAACATATTACTTTTTCTTACTAATTTTCTAGCCTCATCAGAAGTTAAACTCTTAGCCTCTAGGTCATACTCTTTCAATTGTTGTAATGCCTCATCAGGAACTTGACCCTCCTTAGTTATTTGTACACTAGAGGCTACTTGTTGTTGCTTATGCCATAACAAGAAACTTTTGAATTCCTCAGAATTCACAAAATTGTCATCCTTCATAAAGGCATCTTGCTCAATCAATCTTTCATCTTGGCCCAAGGCCAAGGGTAGCTCCACATCTTGTGTCTCATACCTCCTTTGCCTCTTTTCTTCTCTCACTACCTTCCTGATCTCATGATCATGGAAACTAGTTCTAGGATAAAGGGCACTTACCCTATCTCCCTTCTTCCTCTCTGAAGGCTCACCAATCATTAATTTGTGCTTTTTTCTCTAAGGCTCTGCAGTATCCTCTGAACTGGGCAATTGAGTCAAGTCAACATTTTCTTGTTCTCCTTCCTGCCCTTCAACCAATGGTTGTTCATTTGTGGGTGGACTATACACTAGATAGCCACCATCACTATCATCATCATAACTTGACTCAGAATGGGCCTTTTTGCCCTGATTTGTGTTATCAATTTGGTCCTCCATAGACCTCATTAGAGCTTGAAATTGAGCCATCATCTACTCTAATCTCTATAGGTATGGCAAGGTTGGAAAGAAGCCTCCAAACACAAGCCCTTTGCTCTTCATTTGTTTCTTAGCACTATACAAAGTGCATAGTTGATCAATTCTCCTTTCTACTTCATGATCCTCAATGATATTCCTAATGATATCCTCCTCAGGATATTCTTCATGTTGTTTGTTGAAAGGGAGGCTAGGGGCATAATAATGCCTAGCAACTGCCATGAAACCCTTTGTATCAACATATCTATAAGAAGTTGCAAACATGTGATAGCGCTCTAGCCAGTCATTCACTTTATTGAGGGCTCCCTTCCCAATTGTAAGATAATGCACTCTGAAGTGCCTTAGAGTAAAAGTTCCCTTCCTATGGGGGGCAACGTGCTCCTTATCTATTAACATTAGTTTCCAAATGAACTCAAGGAAGGAAACTCTGGGAGGAACATAGAATGGTAGAATATGGGGAGGCTGAGGGCACCCATAGACCTTGATCATTGTGTAACCCCTTTGGTAATAGACATCTCCCCAGTTGTGGTGCTTGGTCCATTTATCCAAAAATTGATCTAGTCTTATTACTTGCAGGACCTTAGTGGACAACCTTGTGCAATTCATTCCCATACTCTAGAGAATAGGGTACACAATCCAATTCTCAAAAGTGTTGAAGTCACACTTGGGACAGGAAGGACTCCAGACTCCTAATAAAAATTGTACAGGGTTAGGCCCTCCATTCCATGTCATCTAGGGCTTAAGGTCAACTAGATTTATTAAATTGTAATTGTGATACACAATTAGGTGCATCAACAAAGAATAGTGCATGAATCTAGGGGTTGTTCCTGGAGCAAAATTCTTCAAAGACATTAAACCCTCATGCATTTTATTTATTACATACCCTATATAATCATACCCTCTATTCACCAGATGGTTTTGAGAATCCAGCACTAACATAAGAATGTCTGATGTGATTCTCTTTGGGCCCGCATCAACCCCCAAGACCTAGCATATCCTGTATGTGATATATTTCATGTAGAATTTTAGGTCCTTGTATTGATAGGGTGTTACCCCCGCCATGGCTACTATGTAGTTTCTTTTTTCTCTAGGCATGTGATTTTGAATCTCCTTTGAAACCAGCATAGCCTCTCTGGTATATCTATTCGCCTAAGCCTTCAGGTCGATCTCCATGGCCATTAGAATGTGAATACCAAATGCATTCATAAAAGAGTTCTGGTCCAAAGTGACCAGGGGGGAGCCATCCTCCTTTTTGATAGTTTTAGAGAGGGGATCATATAATCTTGACATAGCAAGTAGAGCATCTAGGTCAAGAAACACCTCAGGAATAATTAATTTTCCCAACCCTGACATCCAAGGGTTTGACACCGGTACTGAGCTACCTCAGTTTTTATAAAAGTATGTAAATAGGCACATGCCTGTGACCTCGGGAAGCTTAGCATCTCTACAATAAGCTAAGTCATAAAAAAAGATGTCATCCATAACCTTTTTGTTCTGAGATGAACTAGGCAGAAGGGTGAGAAACTCATCTGAAAAACTCTCCTTTACTTTCTCTTTGGACCCCCGACTGCTGGAAGCTCCGCTCGCTGTCGCCTGACTCATCCTGACTGCTAGCTCTAAAAATTCTTTTGCAAATTCACTGCTCACACTGTAAGTCCAGAAATCTTAGAAAATCAAGTGTTTAGTACTTCTCCAATAAGCTTCATAACTCTCAAATGAGGCACCTCTAGCCTTCTTATCCTATAGAATTGAATGCGCCATCATGCCTGACATCTCCAGCTATCAAGAGGTTACTTCTACCATTACTTCGGCATGCACAAGGCTTCAATTTACTAACCATAGTAGAGAAATTTTAAATTTGAACATTCCACGATCTGGCAACTGAAGAAAAAGACACATAGTCATTTTACAAATTTGGTGCTTTAGAAATGTATTCCAAGATCTGGCGACTAAGAGGAAATCTCATAGTTGCGGAATACTTTTGACTTTTCAAACTTCATTCTGAGATCAGGTGACCTAGCCATTTGGAGATCTAGCGGCTAAAGAAAGTGATACATTAATTTATTCTATTATGAGAACTGGCAACTATAGTCAAAAACTATAGTTGCGGCAATATATTTGTCTTTGAAAATTTTCAGTGATCACCCAACTTGGAGATCTAGCGACAAACCAAAAATCTCATAATCTCTCAAAGCTTTGACTGTTTGACTTCTTTCTTGAGATCACATGACCACCATCGATCTCATCCCTCAATTCATCCAGCAGTCCATATTAAGTCATGAGAAGATTTCATAACTAACCACCTGATCCCGCGACCCTGAGAAAATTGTGTTGCTGAATCACTGAAAGCTTATCACTTAACTGTCAGGAATCTAAGATCACATGACCACATAGTCACTATATCACTAAATACAATCATACTGTCAAGCCAAAACCATTATATTAACCTTCACTTGACCTCAGGTATATCTGGAGATTACGCGACAAAGGAAAATCCAAATCGCGATATCATTTCTTCACTTTGGGTTAAGACTGGAGATCAAGCACCATCCACATGATCAAAAATCATCAACGGTTCTTATTTGATCAAACAAACATTTGTCACTCAATTGCTATATTCAGAGATCTGGCGACAACTGCATCATAGAATAACTAACCGCTAGAGAGATAGCCGCCAACATCGAGAGATCATGCGACCAACAGAACTCACAATCACTGAATGAAAAGATAAATCATCATAATATTACAAGATCTAGAGACAACTGCCAAGGAAGACCACTGTTCCATCTCGAGATTCAACGACCAAAGAGAAAACTCATGATCGTTGAATGAAAGGTCACTTACATAAATCATTGTGAGATCTCCTGACCATAGGAAAAACCAATTTGGAGATTTTGTGACTAAGAGAAGAAAATAGAAGCGCACATGCTAATTTCAAAACTTAAGTCATTCGATAAAGTAATAGAGAATTAGAATGCAGATGACCTAAACTAGGGTTTTTATGATTTTCAAAGGCAATTAGACCTAGCAAACCCTAAAGAATGCAAAAAATTTTAGGATCATCCATAAATTTAGGGCAAAAAACAAAAAGTGAGATTTCTAACCAACACCTTCTTCTTAGACTTATCAGTCAATAAAATCAACCTCTTCTTCTCTCTTTCATAACCACACAATTAGGTTTTCCTTTATACCTCTTCAATTAGGTAGATCCATATTTTGCCGCTTAATCTCCTCCATAGATCTTAGGTTTAGGTCAGATTCACCGAATCCTTCCATCATTATGTTCTTCTTCCTTCCTTTTAGATACTTCTCCAAACTTCTCTCTGAATCCATAAGAAAATGATTTACCATGCATTAAATGCTCCATACAATTCATTAATAATGTCAACATATTTTACATATCCCAAGAATTCAACTATGTCGGCTAGGAATCTTAATTCTTTCTCTAAAAGTAATTTACTTACACTTGCTCAATAATCTGTTCTTCTCCTCGGTCATCACTATGTATCTTGGTCATCACTACAAACTATCTTGCTTGGAAAACATTATCTTTGCTTGGTAATTTCCTATCACTAGACAGTTATTTATGTTTGATCATCACTATATTTACTCAACATGTACTAGCGCTTGGTCAACACTAACATCACTTGACTTAAACTAGATTTATTCACTTTTTCTTGGTTAAGCATACCTCTTCATTCTTTCTTCTTACTTAGATAAACAATACATTATCTTATCAATGTGCCAACTAATCAAGTACCAATTCAAGTATCAAATAACTCAACCTTTCCTTAGGTTCTCTTGTTATCTCCTTTCCCAAATCCTCTTCATCAATCAATAGATAGGGTACTCTCTTAGATAGAAACTATCTTACCAGTTCAAGTTTGAAATCAATGACAATATAAAAATTATTTCAATTTTAGTTTACAACGTGATGAAGATAAGAATAAAATTGAAGAGACAATTATTGCCACTTACATAAATTCAGAATAACACCTATTGAAGTGGAACACAATCTTGAAGGAGAATTATATCATAAAATTCATGTCAGATGGAAGTACGCACTTGCTGCCAAGAAATAAATGAGAGAAAGGTCCTTGTCAATTACTATCCTGGACCACAAAAAGAAAGGAATCAAAGACACTTTACAAGAATACTCAAAAAGATTCTGAGTAAAGGACATGGCATTAAGAATTATGGTCAGTAAATTGGAAGAATTCCAAAAAGACACTGATGATCTTCGAAGAAAGATCTTCTCTATAGATCAACTAACTATAAAAGGTGTCAAAGAACAAGAGGAAAAGTCTAAACCTGTTGACTTTATAATAGATCAAGAATAATTTTTTATTGAGGACATAACTGAGAAAGATCCAGATGAAACAATCAAAGTTGATAAAGACATGATGGCAATAAAGGCCATCAAGATAAAAGTTATGGATGTTGATGATTCTACCAAGGCAATATTATTGGAAAAAGATCCTATAACTATGTAGGTAGATGAATTTTCCTAAGATAGAGGTGACATGAGATGTACCTACTAAAGTTGATGCCCCTACCAAGCTAGCACATGATACTAAAACAAAGGAAACCAAGAAGATAACAAAGCTCGAGTCTGCACATGGTCTAAATTAGGAATCGATAAGCCCTATTGATACTACTAAACAAAATAAGGATCAAGAAATAGATCAAGAAAAGGAAAAAGATGGAGAGATTAAAGAAGAGAAACAAGAGAATAAGGAAGAGAAGAAAGAGGAAGAGAAAAATAAAGAAAAAGAAGAAAAATAGAATACATCTACACAATCTGATGCAAAGAAAGCATCTAGTTCTAAGGGAAAATCAAAGAAGAGAAAGTCTGAGAAAAAAGTTGATATAAGTGAAACTATTTTTATACCTAAGGTTGATATCTTAAACTTGAGCCTAAATGAAATTTTAGAGTTCGAAAACCTACTCAAAAGAAAAGATTCTCAAGATAAGCTAATAGAAAAGAAGTAAAAATTAGATGTTTTGGATTAAGTAAAAGGAATATTGAATGAGATTATACTTGAGGTCACAATAAATGAAAAAGGTGATATTTATAATCAGTTAAGAGAACTAGTAAGTCAGATAAAATAGCCTGACATAGATACAACTGAGTATATGCTACAAGTTCACAAGAAGGAAATGGAGACAAAATTGATTGAGGAAATCCTTCAATCAATTGCATTAGAAAAGGTAACTCTCTTTGAGTTAGCTAATGAATTGGAAAATGAGCTGAAATCAATTATTTTATTATTTCAATAGATTTTTTTATTTCTAATTTCACAAAGGAGATAAGAGAGAAAGATAATAATGTGTAAAAGGAGCTTACCGAGCAACTATCAAAAGTTTCCATTGAGCCTAAGTCCATAAAAGAATACTATGAAAGGCTGAAGCACTTGATGGGAGTGCAATTTGAGCTAAGAAAGGAGGAGAATTAGATCAAAATGGATTTACTGGAACTCCAAACAATTTTGATACCACATATAGAATCATTGTAGAAATAGGTTTTCAAGGACAAAGATTTGGTTAGCACACCGAATGTCAATGCTATGGACAATATGGTAAGTTTGACCGTAGATTTGAGAAAGAAAATCATACTATTACAAGAACTTAAGGAAACATGGAAGGCATTACTCAAGGATGCACATGATAAGTAGAAAACCATTTTTGACAAGATCCCCACGACATAAAAAAGGTTCTTATTTTGGCATTTTTGTTAAAAAAGGGGGAAAGTATGTAGAAAGGGGGAATAATAATATATATAGTTGAAGATATGAAAAAAAGTGGGAAAATATGTATATAAAATGGATATGTACAAGAAGTATTACTTTAGGGGGAGTAATAAGTTTTACCAAGGAGGAATGGATATATGAATAAGGACAAATTTTGAATTTTGTTGATGACTTTGAAGTTTTTAACAAACATACCAAACTAATGCAAAAGGGGGAGATTGATACTCCTAAGAGTTATTTTGTTGTTATTAGTTATGAGGAAGTCATATTGTTTTTCAAATTCATTCGGTAAACAAGAGAAATCTATTTGGTAAAGGAAATAAGGAACATGGAATTTCGGTAAAGGAGAAGCAAGTTTAGGCACCAAACAAGGCAGAGAAGATGTCATGCCCATAATAAATCAACAAAACGCAGCAATTTTATTTTTTTTTAAACTAGAAGGTTGACGGTACATTCATAAGTTCAAGGATAAGTTAACTAAAGTTTGACTTGATAATACGTCTCGAGGCATAAATCTATTCATGCATAAGGTTTAGTCTCAAGTTGGTAGACCAACAAACGTGATCGAATCAAAGGTTGAATGGTCATCACGTATATGTATAAATAGAGTACTCATTTAAGACCAATCAATTTTATGCATTGAATTTGATTACGCGAGGTTACCATTACGTCAACCTTAGGAAGAGCTTAATTGGTTTATTTTTTATTTAATAACGTTATTAACACTTAACAACCTTAACGAGATTAATAACTAAAAAGTATATAATAAACCAATTTTAACTGTTAACTAGGATTTTATTTAATTTACTCTACCAACAAGGTATGCGATTAAAATAACCAAATTGCATACCACCTTAGCTGGAACGACATTAGATGAATAGATACAATGGTCTATGTTCATTAAAAAAAAACTTTACTATTAAGAATACATCATTCAAATTATAAATACATTATTTTTTTAAAAAAAATGTAATAGTAATCGCATAAATAATTTTATCTATACAAAATGTTATAACACCTTATATTAACTAAAATAATTTATTCAAGCCTAACGACAACATTATAATACATTAAATCAAACATAATAATTTATATATTATAGTGAAATTAATTAAACTAAATGATAACTAGCAAATCTATTAAACATAGTACTGATTTATATTAATTTAAAATAAATTAAATAGAATTACTAATAACATACACTATACTAGAATAAATTAAAAACAAATTAAAAAAGACATTTAAAAAAAATTCATTAAAAAAAATGGTTTATAGTCCCCAAAGGGACTACGGGACCCACACACTGTCACGGCAGTGCGGTACCTATTGTGATAGGCATGCACTGTCATGGCAGTGCGTACCCTGCCTAAGCAGGGGCCGCACTGCCTAGGCAGAGTGTACCCTACCTCGACAGGGCCATCGCCTATTGCAACAGAGAGTGGGTAGCGTGGGGTCCACCACCCCACCCCCCACTTAAAACATATATTATATATTTTTTAATTTAATTTAATTTTTTTAATAATTTTATATAATTTTTGTTTTAAAACAAAACAACCCCTTTTTTTTTTGCATACGTTGTTTTTTTTAAAAAGGTTTTTTTTTATATGTAAATAAAGTTGATAAATTTATTTTCTATTTATATTATACTATATATATATTTTTAAAGCCTTTAAGAGGCCTTCTTGGGTGGTGACCCTGGTGGGCCCCACCCAAGTTGACTCACTTGGAGGTGATTCATTTTGCCTTTGATAACACTATTATATTTTACCTTTTTGGCCAAGTGGATGAGGAATATAATATTTAAATGACTGTGGTTTTTGGAAAATGTATGGGATTTTTCCCCTACATTTTCCAGAGACCTGTAGGTGCTCATTTCATCATTTCTTTGTGTTTTTTTTTTCACTAGTTTGCTTTGCTCTTTGTACATAGTTTTTTTTTTTGAAACTCTAAGACAATATAGTTGAATTTAACCATTTGATTTATTCACAACAAGAATAGATAGAACTAGTTAAATTGATTGAATGTTTTTTTTTAAATTAAGATTACCATAGTTATTCCAAAACAACTAAACTTCCAACCTACATTATCCTTGATATTTTCTAACATGAATATCCATTTTACAAGATATTAGATCAAGGGCTAAGGAGAGATTACTTCGTCCTATATTTTATGGCCCTATTATGCAATATTCAAGCAAGACTCCAATCACCATATTTCTTTCCTATTCTTGACTTCAACATACATTATTCAATAATGAAATGACTAACTTGATCATTCCACAAAGTAGGATATAAGAGACAAAAAGAACAAAGATTATTCCTTTTACATCATGGTAACCTCCCAATAATTATAAATACACATTTGCAAGAATGAGGAGAACTATACAATCAAATAAATAACATACTTTGTTCATTCTCTCAAAGGAACTATTTCACAATGAACAAGAATATTGTCACATAAAACTTGATATGAATTTTAAATAATACATCTTCTACATATATCACAAATTCCCAAATACAATAACAACATGGAATATTTCTCATTCCAAAGGTTCAACAACACAACACCATTTTTTTTTTGCTTCACAAATACACAAAATAGGAAACTCTCTCAAAGCTTTTTCCACAAGCATATTGGCTTCAAAACTTGCAAATACAAAAATATAGGCCATGGAGTGCTCACCTCCCAATGTAGGCTTCTATGAAGCCACCCCTGAGCTTGGGGAACCATCACATAGACAAGGATTCACATTCATGCAAACTAAAATCAACAATGACACAAAAAACATATGAAAAATTCCCATCCAAGGCTATGAACAATGAGCCTCAAAATGACTCAAAATTTGGGGTGAAGGTGGAACTAAACCTCAAGGGGAGAAAGCACATTTCATAATAAGAGACAAGCCCACACTTGGCTTTCTCATCACACATCTTCCACATTAACACAAACCCAACAAAACTCCTTATGACCCCCAAGGCTACATGCCATACAAATCCCTTATGACCCAAAAAATACAAAAAAAAAGAAATGGCTACATGGAGCCCATACATCCATGTTGTCTTCCTTCTCCTTTCCAAGGAGAGACTCTCTCCCATGGCTGTCCCAATTGATCCCTTCACCCCCAAGGCTACTCTCCCCTCCCAAGGGTGAGTATGGCCTTGAGAACTCCCTTAAGAATAATACAACACAACAAGAAATCTTCAAGAGCTCAAAAATTCACATTTACAACACAAAGAAAATATGGACTACAACAAGCTCAAGATATCTCATACACAACTACAAATCAAGTAACACAACATACTTTCATCAACAAGAATAAGGAGAGCCTAAACTTACAATACTACATACAAGAATGAAAATATTCATGAGATCTCTTTCCACATGAAAACATTAACAAGCAAATGAAGAATGCCACCAACCTAGATCCAAGCTTATGGAAGTTATTTGATGAAGATCCTCCTCTTTTCCTAAGTCTCCTTCCTCCAAATTAGCAATGTCTCTAAGTTAGAGAGTGGGTGTTCAAACTCTTCCAAAAGAAGAGTCCCCTCTAAAAATACCTCCACACATACTCCTAGGGATAAGATTGCATTCCCATTGTGTGATCTTCCCTAAGTTCCTTACATGGTTTCCAAATATGGGCTTCTAAAAAGGTTGGCCAAAAAGGTGGGCACAGGACTTGCATCCTAATGGATGGAGCTCTAACCAAGACCTTGCTTCAAAAGTTGATTTTCGGCCATTTTGAAAATCCAACTTTTGGAGGGGTCTTTTGGTCAACTATGGGTTGTCCTATGGTTAAAAGTGCCCCTTACCCATAGGTATATCAAGTGGGCTTACTAAAAATGGCCTAAACACACCCCTAGGCACCTTTTAAGCCCCCCAAAAACTCATGTACAGCTCAAATTCAAAATTCATTGATAAGACACTACCTCAAGCTCCCTATCCAAGGGATTTCTCATGGGGATCCTCATGGTACTATCTTAGGTTGATGGGCATCCAATCCCCAAGTGGACATGTCATGGCCACAAGTACACATACAAGTGTCAAGTGAAACAACAAGAATGACACATCACAAGCCATGTGGCATATCCACTTGGGCACTCACATAACAATTTACAATAATCAAATAAACATATTAATTCAATACATACATGCTCATTATGTTTACAAAATAAAACACTATACAATGAGGTTTTGTCTCTCATTAGATGCAACCTTGGTTCTAATAGAATTAACATAGGTCTATGCTTTGGTTCCCTAAAATACCATGGTCTAATTCCCTGCACACTAAAGCCAACATCAGTAGTCCAAGAAATATAAATCCACAACATATATGAATCAATACATTCAACTTAACAAATCATTTGTATCACCACATAATCAATTTAAATTCACTTCACATATTCAATGTAACCTTCTTCTCTCCTGTCATCATGTGCACTCATAAACTTCACATAAGTAATTAACTTTCAACTCACAATAAAAATCTCATCGTATCATAATCGAATCAAATATCCATTTCCTAGTTACTTACATAAGCATATAAAATCCATCACTTCATCACAACATTCATAACTCAAAATAACCATAAATTAGAATTCATATTTATATCATAAAATAGTCATCAATAATTCATCACCTAACATTTAACCCTAAATGAAATACACATCTCAACCTAATTCATTTCTTGATTTTTATTTTCCTAACAACTCATATCGACATAAATTCCCTAATTGCACATCTCAGTATTTCATCTAAATCAATCATCATAATGCCAGTCATAATGTATCATAAAGTCAACATTGTGAGTATAGAAAGAACCATAAAATGTAATGTATTATCATCAACTATAATCAAATCCTTGTCAAAAGGGTAGAATCTACAAAACTAATCAAAACATTAAGCCAATTACTAGGTCTACCTGTAATGATAATGGAAAATATATGATGGGTCTAGGGTGAGGCCTCACAATAGAGCACCGACCTGAGAAGATGAGTTAGCTACTAAGTAAGAAGAAAACATATTACTGGGTATAGCAAGCTGACACAAGGAGAAGATTTAAGCACATTGAATCTGGACACTGAACAAAAAATGGTTTACTAATCTCGAGGAGATTGTATGAAAAAACATTGGATATTGAAACATGATGATTACACATGATTACAAGGTGAGATCTTCCAATGAGAATAAAGTATGGAATATGAATTGGATGAGTAACTAATGCTAGCATTTCTTGTACTAGAGATGATTCTAAAACACCTAGTACCACTTCTAGAATTGTATATAAATGGATCAGAGTGTGAAGATCACTATGCATGTGTGAGTGGTATGAATGTGAAGGGAGATTTCATATATGAGAAAAGATTACTGAGAAGGTGAAGAGAAGTGAAGAACAATTAGATATTTTGATTCAAAAGTGAATCTATCGAGTACTGAATTGTTATTGTGAGAGGTACATAGTATTAGGTAATGATTTATTGAGCATAAAGAGTCTGATAAGCATATATTTGATGCAAGTTTGAAAGAAAAGTTAGTGTTACTAATTAAAAATTAATCAAAATTGTAAAGTTTCTTAACCGAGTAGATCCTAACAGATCATTTTTGTAAATCCTTTAACCAGGTGTAATTCTTAGATTAGAATTGTAAAATTATTTTACAAGGTAGACTTAACTATCTTAAGACTCTTAACTGGGTTAATACTCTTAACAAGGTAAGCTATCAGAAATAGCTAAACATTGTAGCTCTAATTGAGAAAACTTTATTCTATAGAAGTGAAGTCTTGTGGGTATCATCCCCACCATAGTTTTTATCCTCTAACAAGGATTTCTATGATACCAAAATATTTTTGTTATGTGTTGACTATTATATCTTTTATATATTTTATGAGATGCATGCAAAAGCTATGGAATCAATAAATGATTAAGAAGGAAAGTTTAATTAGTTTAAAAGTGTTTTAAAGTACCGATTCACCCATCCCCTCTCAGTACTCACCTATTTCATACCTAATCCAATAAGTAGAAACTTTAGTTTGATGGTTCCTATACACAAAATAGATTAGGTGTTGGGATAGTATTCATTACACCACAAGGAGATGCCATTCCTATATCATATAAGATAAACTTTGATTGCACCGATAATATTGAAAAATATGAAGCTCTTGTACAATGGAAGATCAAATATTAACACATCTATGGTGATTCACAACTTATAATTAATCAGGTCAATGACATCTATGGTACCAAAGATGAGAAATTATTGTCATACAAAGAAATGGTGGAGGACTTAAAGAAATATTTTGATTTTATCACCTTTGATGAGATCCATAGAGTATAAAATAAATCAACATACATCATGGAAACTATGGGATCCTTGATAGACATGCTTGCTAAGGTTACACACTATGAGTTCTTGGTAGAACAACTTATGGTCTTAACTTTTGAAGTCCCATTATCTATGTTTGTGTGTAAAATTATTAGAGTTGATTCTCCCTAGTATCAAGACATATATATACCTATCTACAAGAGAAATATATATCTCTCAACTTTTCCTAAAACCAAAAGAAACCTCTATTAGACAAGCCTCCCAATATATTATCATCATTGATACACTATATAGGAAAGGTCTAGATGGTATTATCCTCAAATTTATTGAAAAAATGGCTCTATAAGAGGTCCACAAAGATATTTTTGGTGTCCACTCTAGTGGTCCCACCCTGGCTAAGAAAATCCTTAGAGATGGCCACTATTGGCCTACTATGGAGAAAGGTGCATATAAGTGTGTTTAGAAATGTCTAAAATGTCAAATACATGGAGATCTAATTCATGCACTGGCACAAGAGTTTCACCCTCTCACATCACTTTGGCCCTTGTCACAATGGTGACTTGAAGTTGTTGGTAAGATATATACATGCACCTTCAAGAAATGGTCATAAATACATTATCACTTCCACCAGGAATTTTACAAAGTGGATTGAAGCCATACCCATGACCTACATAACCAATAAATAAATATCCAAGTTGATCCTAAATTACATTATATGCCAATATGGAATAACCCAAACCATTATCATAAATAATGATGCTCCCTTTTAAAAACAAACTAGTAGAATTTGGGAAATAAATGACCAGGTGACTAAAACTTTTAGTCACGTGACTAAAACTGATCATGTTCTACCATTTTTTTAGTCACGTGACTAAAACTGATCATGTTCTACAAATATAAATGACTAAATAAATGACCAATTTGGTCATCGAGTAAAATCACAAATAAAATGACTAAATAATTAGTTACCCTAATAAAAATGACTAAATGAATGATTAATACTCCTTTACACATTAACATTTGATAATATCGTATACTTATATTCTTAGAAGTTGCATTTCACCAATAATGTGTATTCACCAATAGACTTATTGTGCAAATATTATTCCAACCACTATATTGTGCGAACATTGTTGGATAGTGGAAAATCTATGTTTCATTTCATCAATATATACTTAGAAGTTTCATTTCATTAGTAATGCTTGTTCACTAATGGCTCATTTGTTTGTTGGAATTAGACTGGAATTGGGATTGT
The DNA here is from genome assembly GCA_027943335.1 of Chamaecyparis obtusa. Classification (NCBI taxonomy): domain Eukaryota; kingdom Viridiplantae; phylum Streptophyta; class Pinopsida; order Cupressales; family Cupressaceae; genus Chamaecyparis; species Chamaecyparis obtusa. The sequence continues at coordinate 807,904 of BSBK01001087.1, read as the reverse complement.
CAAATCCTGAAATTGCCATTTTTTATGTTTGTGTTCAAAACATGAAATTGGAATAGGAATTTGTTAATTCCCATTTACACCCAAAACCATCATTTGAATCTTGCATCTAAATAGGTGGAATTGGAAAATCAATTCCAATTCCACTTAAATGAGAATTGGGGGTCAAGAAAACTTTATAATATTTTGAAATTCATATGCAAACAACATTTTCCATCTTCTCATTATGAATTCCAAGTGAACCAAATGGTTCCAATCATATTCCAAAAACCATTTTCTAGATTTAAAACTTCTAGAATTGTCAAATATTGGAATTTGACAATTCCAGCGCTATTTAATTCTAGCAACCAAACGGACCCTAATAGGTTGAGTTTACTGAAAATGAAGATTTTTCCCAAAAAAAAGAATAATTTTCCCTAAAAATGAAGATTGATTCACCTCTATCTTCACTTGCCACTTGACAATCTTAGTTAGATAATTAGTCACACAAACAAAATTGACTAAACAAACATAAAATATTAATTTTATGTCACTCCCCTTTCTATTTATTTTTATTTGAATAATGTGTTTAAATGAATTTTTTTCTCTATTCTAGAATTTATTTTAAAATCTATAGACATAACTTTTGAATTTATTATTTTCAAATATATTTTTTAAAAATTCTTTTAGCCAATAGAAAAATTTATTCGAAATGTCTTCTTTTGCCTTGTGAGTGAATGAAAAGAGTAGAAGTATTTTCAAATTGGCGCCAGTAACTAGTTTGTGCGCCTCTGTACAAAAATATTTCTACTCTTTTGGTCTAAGGTGATGTGCATTACTATTAGTTAAAAGACCCCTCTCTTGATCGAAACCCTCATATTTCTTCAAAAACTACCAATTTGGAAACTGCCTTGCAACTGTATGTCAGCTTCAACCAGGGCTCTGGCTGTTTCGCTGTTGGCACAGAATAAGACTTCCACGTATATAATTGGGATATTTTTTGAGAAACATTTCACAAGATTTGAATAGTGGCCACAGTAATAGAATCGAGGAGATGTTATTCTAGTGCGATATTTTAGCTCTATTTTGTGAGGGTACAAATTCCTAATTCCCCTATCATGAGATGAACATCAAAGCTAGTGTATCAAGGAATTGTTGTTCTGATCAAAGGTTCCAGCCATGAAATTACAATAGGACTATATTGTATTGGTTCTAGAGCATGATATTGATGTATATAATTTTATGGATTTGAAATTATTGCATCAAATTTAGACCATTCCAAACCCTAAGGCTTTGTACATCCCTTCTCATGGGTCTAATTCATTTGTATTGGCCTGACATAGTTTGAACAAGAGGAAAATAAGGGTTGATAAATATGGTCTAAAGAGAATTGAGATTATTTTAGCAAATGATTCTCTTATTACATGATTCACCTCAACTCTTGATGGAGGTCTCCTTGCAACTGCTTGCACAAAAGGGACTCTTGTCTATATTTTAAACACACTTGTCACAACCAAATTGTAAGAGGTATGATATAGTTTTCTCTTTGTGGATTTATTTAGCTTCTATTATCAATTTTAGATCAACATTTGGCTTCAATATACAAGGGAAAATTTGTTGGCTCACTTATATCTAATGTTAGCAATGTGTTCTTTGACCCTAGTGTAAATTGATTGATCAGTTTTCCCAAAGAAAGAACTAGTGCCACTTAGGCACTCAATTTTGTTGACTTTCAAACATAAGAGGGCAAAGTATAAAGAAAATAAGACTAAAATTAGAATAAAAGATACATGGCTTCAACTTTTTCAAACATTTAATATCACTATTTGATAAGCTACAAGAGAAGTAGAGATTTAGGAAGATAAGTTTTTGAGGTTGAGTTTGCATGAGAGTGGATATCCAGTGGAGAGAGATGACTCCTTCAGTGAAGCACGTGAAAGAGGTTTGATGATTCCAGCACTGCCCTGATGACCTGCTCTCACCTTTGTTGCACATATAGATACACACAAATTGGTGCTATGTAGAAAAACATGCATTGGTGCTATACATTTTTCCAAATATTGACATTCCCTATGAAACAACACCATTATACGGTGCTCCACCCAGTTGGTACTCTCCATATTAGTGCACGGTCAACAATCTTTGGGTACAAGGTAGGCACAATGACAACTGTAGTGCTAGTTGGAACGATTCATGTTTGTAACCAATTCTTTTATTTTCATGTATGTGTACACTTGCATACACTCAAATTAGCTAGGATGTTTTTCCCAAGTCTATGATCATGATGATCCTAATTCTTGGTCATCTAGAACTTCATATGCAAATTTATTTTCCCTGTTCATAGTGAATAGAAGAGAATTGTTCAACTAGTTCATTTTTTACATGAATGTGTAGTAGGCTATGCCATTTTATTCTATTACATGTTCATTATAATATAGTAGATTTTCAACTAATTTATTTTGTTGTCCTCTGCATTTTCTGCACTCTATACTGTGGATTTTTCTAACAGAGCTAATTGTTACCATTCCACGCCAATTCAAAGAATTGGTACCAAGACATAGAATCTTGTATTCATTAACTAATTTAATCATCTCAGCGTCTATGTACAACTTAAGAAAGGAGTACAACTTGTTTTTGTTTCATGCTATCCAAGCAACCATTCTGCACAGGTAAGATGGTTGATTCCCAGATGATGATTTTTTATGACTATTTAGATGTTCAACAACTCACAAGGATGGGTTTGATGAATGCTTCACCTCAAAATGTAATTTTTTCCTTTTGACCTTAATTTCCTATTTCTATATGCATACTAACAAACCATTTCAACATCAAGGGCCTTTCAAGGTACAATTCAATGCTAACATACCATTGTTCCAAGGCAAGATTGACACTGAAATATGGGCCACTTGGATCCCACAATTTGAGGCATAATTTTGTGTTAAGCACCTCATAATTTTGAGAAGATAACCTTCTCATGCTAAATATTTTTGTGGGAATTACACATTTTTGGGGCATTCAGCATAAGAAATAATTTGAGCCTATTGACACTTAGGAAATTTTGTCAACTCTGTCTCTTAAGAGTTCTATCCTTTTGAAACACTACAAGGATGAATACATAAAATTCCAACAATTATGCCAAAGGAAGAATCAACTGGAACAAAAATACACAAATGCATGTCATAACGTTTGGTGTGCTCCAAAGGATTAATGTCACAAAGAAAAATAAGGTGCTAACATACATCAATGGACTTTACTCATATTTTTGTGAAATGGAATTTTTGAACTTCAATCCAAGCCTATCTCATGCATCCAAGATTTGAGAAAAGGACAAAATTGAATGTAGAAATTTTCCTCTTCTGACATCTTGTGCCAAAGAAAATCTCTATGCAATATATTGTTGGAATTAGGAGAGATATGGTACTGAGAGGGGAGGGGTGAATCAGTACCCTCAAAACTTTTTAAACTTAAACCTTTCAAACCTTAAAATAGTAAATAGTAATAACCTTGCAAAATACCTTGTATCTCATGCATGTATCATTCATTTATTCAACTTGCAAAAGTAAATAACATGAAATAAACTATGTAACAGTCCCATAATAGAAGTATTTTGGTAATGCAGAAACCCTTGTTAGAAGGTAAAAACTGCAGTGGGGATGACACCCACAAATTATTTACTACTGTAGATAGAAAAGGTTTTCCTGTTAGGGCTACAAGTTTTGATCACTTCTAGTGATCTTACTCTGTTAGGAGTAACATATTAGATCAGCTAGATCTACCTAGTGATAGGATTTAAACAACACTACTTGAGTGTGTACTCGGTTAAGAGATTTACAAAAAGACTGTCAAGTCTACTCTGTTAGGAGATTTTACCAAAACTCTATTACAATGATTAGAAAGAAATAGGTAACTATCTGCTATTGACAACTTAACTTGTATGATATAGATCTATGAAGTACTGTATAAATATCAACTTGTAGTGTGAAGTTCTCTTATCTGAACTGCTCAGTTAGCCTGATCTGATTCTGCTTAATCTGATAAACTGATAATCTTGAAGTTTGGCTATGGCTTCAAGTGCTTCTTCATTCATACATTAGTTCACTATAAAATACAAATATATAGCATACTACTTTATGCCGCTTAACAAAATTAGGTTTCAACATCTTAGAGAAAACCCTAAGATCTACAGTATACAAAAATAACCTAGATCAAATCAATTACATAAGATCTTCATCGCATTAAATGAATATCTCAACAATAAATTCTCCTCGATCTTGGTAAAACATTTTCTGATCTGTTGTAACCATTTGTGTAGATAAATGTGCCATTTATGATTCCTATGCCATTTTCTGTGATCCTCGGTAAACACTATATAAACTGCTCAGTATTCATACTGATGCTTGATGTTTACTATCACTCGGTATCAGTGTCTGATGATGCTCGGTAAACTATCCAATGCTCGCTGTATACACTTAACCGATTGGCATGTTTTTCTTACAATTACCGACTGGGTTCATATAAGTAACCGACCGATAATATTTACTTCCTTTTGATGCTAATGACAATCATTAATGCCATGCCAAGGTAGTCAATTACACAACACATCATTCTAGCACCACTTTGCACTAGACAAAGGCAAATGAAAACAAGGGGAAAAATGTTGCAAGTGCCAACAGATGAACTCTCATAGCAATTTTGAATTCCATTCACACTTATGGTAAGTGAACAATGTTTTGTGAATGTGAAAATTGGAAAGTACTATGATAAGGTATTGTGTGATATTATGCCTATGAATTGTTATCATATTTTGTTGGGTAGGCCTTGGTAATATGATAGACATGCTATATATGATGAAAGATTGCACAAATATACTATTTGGGCTAATGGCAAGAGACAAATCTTGTTACCTTTGATTGAAGAATTTATTGGTGAGATATGTACATCTATGAAAGTTTGTTTGATGGAAGGTAGACAATTTGTTAAGGATTTGAAGAAAAATGATGTTTTTAATGCTTTGATTCCTAACAAACCAAGTGAGAAAATAATAGGTAAAGCTCCTAAAGAGATTGGGAAGTTGCTCATCAAGTAAAAGGAGATCATTTCATATAATGTATCTAATTGTTTGCCATTGATGAGAAGTATAAGTCATTGTATGGATCTGAATCTTGGAGGTAGTTTGTTGAATAAGGCACCACACCAACTGACACCAACTGAGAATGAGGAACTCAATCGACAAGTCCAAGAGTTATTGTAGAAAGGTTTGATCAGAGAGAGTTTTAGTCCATGTGCAATACCAGCTATGTTGGCACCTAAGAAGAATGGAGAATGGAGAATGTGTAGTGATTCTAGAGAAATAAAAAAGATAATAGCTAAGTATCAGTTCCCTATACTAAGGATGGATGATATAATGGATTGTTTGAGTGGAGTAAAATATTTTACCAAGATTGATTTGAAGAGTGGATATCATCATATTAGAATTAGAGAAGGTGATGAATGGAAGATTTATTTCAAGATAAAAGAAGGTTTGTATGAGTGGTTGGTGTCAGGAATAGTCCCAAGAGATAACTAAGAGGAGGGGGGGGTTGAATCAGTTATCTACAAGTTTTAATTCTTTATCCAATTAAATATACTTAAACATAAAGCATAAACACAATGAAAGAACACTTGAACACAACACCAATATTTTGGTTACGGGGAAACCCAAATACGTAAAAACCCTGGTGGGAATTGACACCCACTAATATTTTGCACTAGAGTATTATGATCCTTGTTAGAAGATCCTTAACCCTATTAGGAGTTGCTTTACAATGCTTTAAGTATAGTAGACCTTGTTAAGGGTCGGACCCTACTAGGAGTCTTTTACAATTGTCCCTATCAGGGGAGAGGATGCACTATCCAAGAGCTCACTACTCAAAGGGGCGAAGGCTACAACCTTCTGTTTAACAAATACACACTATATCTAGATCTTGGTGAACTGCACTTTGACCTACTATCTAGATCAGTTCCTATGTATAGCACAAATACTTTACTTGGTCACATAGACCTTCTTCTGATAGCTCAACACTTTGCACACTCTGCTCTGGTCTACTTCATTAACTATGAACCACACTCAAGCAAATACAAATGACTGCCTATAAATATCTTTCCTCTAAATGATATAATCAAGTCAGCTTGTTAGAACCACCTTGAAATCATAATAGAGAAACCATAACAAACTCCAATAAACATTTTGTTAGCTCTACTATGCACGCAACACATTCTGGGACCTGTCTTAATAAGATAATTGTAGACACACACTACACACTTTCGGCTCTACCAAAACAATTGAATCTTTCTCCTCAAGCTGAATTACTTCATGCACTCTTAACTAAACATCAATAACTCTTCTCTAAGGTTAACTCCAAGGGAGCATACCCCAAAGATAGGCGCAACTCTAGAACCAATAAAATCTTTGTCGGCTCTTCTGAATAAACACAAGAAATTGCTACTGGCGAATAGCTACTACATAAATTTACTTCTACTAAATATCAAACTATGTGTCCATGACTAAAACATCACTAACATGTCTTGAACATATATCCAAGTGTGCAAGGCTCCATGATAACTGTACAAACAACCATACACAGAACATTGTCTATTACACTGTTAGGAACACTGCTGACACAAGCTGCTATATAACTGTCTGTACTAATAGTTAACCTCTAGGCCCATGATATCATGTTGATATCATGTCCATGCTACATATACTAAAATATTACTACATAAGACATCCACACATGCTACTTTCCATATGTTGTCATCAATGACAAACATACAGTCAGTATTGGCCTACTAGAAAATCTCCAACAATCTCCCCCTTTGGCACTGATGGAAACATGTGGAATGAAAAACTACCACCAACCCAAATGAACATTTCTTTTATAACATTCTCCATTTCCTCTTCAAAAATCCCCCAAAGATGAATCCTCCATCTACTGCAATATTATCAACATTCTCCATTTCCTCAACTAAACTGCTGTCACAACTGAATACTACTCCCCCTAAGTATATTACTTCTTTTGTTTTTCATAACTCTATATATTACTCCCCCTTTGACATCAATGGAAAAGGGTGCCATTCATTTTAAGCACCGGTATTACTCCTGAGGTAGAGTAGTCAACCTTCCATTAGCCTTGAGGACTGATGCCTTTCCTTCTTTTTTCTAAGCAAAGTCAGGGAAGGGAATTACTCCCAACTTCTCCCTGAGATACTCAAAAGTATCCTTTGGCAAGGACTTTTTGAATATTTCTGCCAACTAATCTTTAGTACTCACATAGTCTAGCTTGACTTCTTTCTCTATCACTTTCTCTCTTAGGAAGTGATACTTGATCTCAATGTGCTTTGTCTTTGCATGCATCATAGGGTTTTTCGACATATTGATAGTGTTAGTGTTATCACAGTGAATAACAATAGGATAATCAATCTGAATTCCAAAATACTTTATCATCTTCTTGATCCAAACAATTGTAGAACAATTCAAGGCTGCTACAACATACTCCACTTCTACTGTTGACTAAGAAATACAATTGTGTTTCTTGCTTGTCCAAGTGATAAGTCTATCACCAAGAAACACTGCTCCACCTGATGTACTCTTTTTGTCATCAACACATCTTGCCCAATCTACATCAGTGTACACATGAAGCTCAAAATTTTCTAAATTAGGATACCATAGACCATAGTCTATAGTGCCTTGTAAGTATCTAAATATCCCTTTTACTGCCATGAGGTGACTTTGTTTAGGCTCTACTACAAATCTTTCAACTATGCCAACTATATTGGAAATATTAGGTCTAGTCTGAGTAAGATAAATAAGTTTTCCAATCATAGACTTGTACAATGTTATATCAATTGCTGGTGAGTCATCTTCTTTTGTAAGCTTGCATCCAGTAATCATAGGAGCCCCTACTAGCTTGCAATCATCCATCTTGAATTTCTTCAATATTTCCTTCACATACTTGGACTAATTAATGAAAATACCTTTCTCTATCTGCTGCACATTCAATCCTAAAAAGTATTTGATAGGACCAATCATACTCATCTCAAATTCATTCTGCATCTCCTTAGCAAATTCAGCACTAAGTTTTTCATTATCTCCAAAGATAATGTCATCAACAAATATAGCTACAAGTAGTAAACCTTCAAATGTCTCTCTAATTAATAGATTACAATCTGATGCTCCTTTCTTGAATCCAATCTTTGTTAGGTATCAATCTAGTCTTTCATACCATGCTCTAGGGGCTTGCTTAAGTCCATAGAGGGCCTTCTTCAATCTACATACCATATCAACTCTATTTGATAAGGTGAATCCTTATGGATGCTCAATGTATACTTCTTTGAAATCTTCATTCAGGAATGTTGAATTGACATCCATCTGATAAACTTTGAAGTTTTTTACTGTAGCATAGGCTAAAAACAACTTAATAGCTTGTAATCTACTCACAAGTGTAAATGTGTCTAAATAATCAATGCCTTCTCTTTGTGCATAGCCTTTACATACTAACCTTTCTTTGTTTCTTACTACTGTACCATCTTCATTCATCTTATTTTTGAATATCCACTTTGTTCCAATCACATTCTTATCACTAGGTCTTGGGACCAGTTCCCTAGTGTCATTATTAATTATTTAATCAAGTTCTTTTTTTATAGCATCATGCCAATCTGAATCATTACAAGCATCTTCAACACTTAAAGGTTCAATCTAAGATAGTAAACATACCGCTTCACTGCTAGCTAAGCTCTTTTCTTGTGATCTTGTTAAGACTTTACCGCTTTGATCTCTAATGATGTCTTTCTTAGAATGGTTTCTAGATGTAAACTTTGGAGCTTTAGTTGATGCTGACTCATCAGCCTTAGGAGTTTCTTATTCACTTGTCTCAAGGTCATTGAATAACACATCAATACTATCAAACATTTCTTCAATAACTGTCTCACTAGTGGAGGATCTGGGTTCTTCTTCAATCATGGGTGAGTAATCATGATATCTTTCTTGAACCATGAAATTTTCATCAATCTTAACATGAGCACTTTCAATGATCTTTTTCAATCTTAAATTGAAACATCTATAAGCTTTACTTTTAGTAGAGTAACCAAGGAAAATACCTTCATCACTTCTTGCATCAAACTTGCCTACTGCTTCATCCCTCTTGATGTAGCACTTGCTTCCAAAGATTCTGAAGTATTTTACTATGGGGACATTACCAAACCATATCTCATATGGTGTTTTGTTAGTGCCAGACCTTAATTGAATTCTATTGATGGTGTAGACTACTGTATTGACCGCATCTCTCCAATAGGTGTGTGCAAATTTTCCTTCAATCATGATGGTGTGCATTGTATCAAGGATGATCCTATTCCTTCTCTCTACAATTCCATTCTACTGAGGGGTTCTAGGTGCACTTAACTATCTCTTTATGCCATGTTCTTTGCAGTACTCATAGAATCTGTTAGAGGTGAATTCTCCTCCTCTATCCGATCTCAAACATTTTATCTTTAGACTAGATTCATTCTCAACCTTAGCTTTGAATATTTTGAACTTCTCAAATTCTTCTGACTTATCCTTTAATAATGCAACCCACATCATCCTATTATAATCAAAAAACAAAATGAAATACCTTTCACCATATTAGGATCTTGTTTGGGTTGGACCACATAGGTCTGTATGAATCAGATCCAACTTGTTCTCTACTTAATTATGCTTGCTCCTGAATGAATTCCTCACATGATTTCCCATCACACATTCCATCCATATAGTATCAACTAGCTTTGCTATGCTAGGTAGATCTCTTACTACCTTTACATTTCTTATCTTTCCTATGTTATCAAAATTGATATGACATAGTCTTTTATGCCACAACCAACTGTCATCAACTTTAGCAACAAAACAACTTGCTTCTAAATTGAGTTGGAAACAATTACCTCTTGTCTTTGAGCCTGATGTAATCATAACACCATCCTTGTTGTTAATGATGCATTTGTCTTCCAACTGATATCCTTTTCCAAGTAACTATCTAACACTAAGAAGGTTATGTTTCAAACCATCAACATAAAGAACATCATCAGTACTATTCTTTCCATCCAAGGTGATGGCTCCTCTACCAACTATGGTTTTAGGAGTGTTGTCTCCAAATATGACCATACCACCATTTTATTTGTCCAGTCGAACAAATATTTCTTTATCACCTGTCATGTGATGTGAACAACCACTATCTATAATCCAGTCTATCCTTATATCTGCTTGGGAAATCAATGCTAGCTCTTGTTTCTCTTTCTCATCTTTATGATTTGTCTTATTATTCATTTTTTATACAATAACAATGAAACCAATTTCTTCTTCACCTGATTCATCATCTAAAACTCCATCTCCAACATAGTAACATTCCTTAGAGTACTTAGGCTTGTAATCCTTTTTGAACTTTCTAGCTCTAGTAGGACACTTAGATGCAAAGTGACCTATCTTATTACATGAAAAGAACTTAAATGGTAATTGACCTTCATATTCACCTTTTCGTTTCTTTTCTCTTTTGGAAATCATAGCAATAAAATCATCTAAAGTTTTCTCTTCATCATCATCAAAATTACCAGAAGTGTTCACAGATTTCTTACCATGAACTGTTGCTTTGAAGGTTGTCTCACTTTTAGGTTTTGTCTTCAATCTTGAAATCTCAAAAGCTAAGATTTTGCTGATAAAGGTTTCTCTCTTGAAATTAGATGTAAATTTCATGGTCTCATGAAGGATTCTGATCTTTCTTTCATATTCTGGAGTGAGAGTAGTCATCAACTTGTCCATAATATCTTCCTCTAAGATCTCTCCACCAATGTTCCTGATTTCAACAACTGCTTCATTGATCATTTGATTATAAGCTCTAATGTTTTCTTTAGGCAGCATCTCTAATGCATTTTATCTTTTCTTCCATGTCTTTCTATGTGCATCCTTTGCTTGTTTTTCACCTTCAAACATGTCCACTAGATGCTTCCATATCTTGTGGGTGGTGTCTACCTTCTTTATCTCTAAAAATTCACTATTAGATAGGGTGTTGATAAGGGCTTCTTTAGCTATAGCAATCTAATGAAACAATTCCTTCTTCCTTTTAGTAGCATCATCCTTTGCAAGGTCTTCTAGGGTAGGGATCTTGGCTACTTTGATAGTTACATCAAAAACTTCAAAACCAATGCACTAAAAATGAGTCACCATCTTGTTCTTCTAATCAAGATAATTCTCTCCATCAAACTTAGGACTCTCTTTCCTGAAGTATGCCATCTGATCAACCTCAAGCTGTTAAACTTTCTCTTTGAGGCACTTGGCTCTGATACCAATTGTTAGGAAAAGTCCCAAGAGATAACTGAGAGGGGGGGGGGGGTGAATCAATTATCTACAAGTTTCAATTCTTTATCAAATTAAGTATACTTAAACATAAAGTATAAACAAAATGAAAGAACACTTGAACACAAAACCAATATTTTGGTTACGGGGAAACCCAAATAGGTAAAAACCCTGGTGGGAATTGACACCCACTAATATTTTGCACTAGAGTATTATGATCCTTGTTAGAAGATCCTTAGCCCTGTTAGGAGTTTCTTTACAATGCTTTAAGTACAGTAGACCTTTTTAAGGGTCAGACCCTATTAGGAGTCTTTTACAATTGTCCTTATTAAGGGAGAGGACATACTATCCGAGAGCTCACTGCTCAAAGGGGCGAAGGCTACAACCTTTTGTTTAACAGATACACACTATATCTGGATCTCGGTGAACTGCACTTTGACCTACTATCTAGATTAGTTCCAATGTATAGCAAAAATACTTTACTTGATCACATAGACCTTCTTCTGATGGCTCAACACTTTGCACACTCTTCTCTTCTTTACTTCATCAACTATGAACCACACTCAAGGAATCACAAATGACTACCTATAAATATATTTCCTCTAAATTATATAATCAAGTTGGCCTATTAGAACCACCTTGAAATAATAATAGAGAAACCATAACAAACTCCAATAAACATTTTGTTGGCTCTACTATGCACACAACACATTCTAGGACTTGTCTTAATAAGATAATTGTAGACGCATGCTACACATTGTCGGCTCTACCAAAAAAACTAAATATTTCTCCTAAAGCTGAATTACTTCATGCACTCTTAATTGAACATCAATAACTCTTCTCTAAGCTTAACTCCAAGAGTGTATACCCCAAAGATAGGTGCAACTCCAGAACCAATAAAATCTATGTCGGCTCTTCTGAATAAACACAAGAAATTGCTACTGGCGAATAGCTACTGCATAACTTTACTTCTACTAAATATCAAACTATGCGTCCATGACTTAAACATCACTAACATGTCTTCAACATATATACAAGTGCACAAGGCTCCATGATAACTGTATGGACAACCATACATAGAACACTGTCTGTTACACTGCTGACACAAGTTGCTATCTAACTGTCTGTACTAACAGTTAGCCTCTGCGCCCATGATATCATGTCCATGCTATATATACTGAAATCTTACTACATAAGACTTCCACACATGCTATTTTCCATATGTTGTCATCAATGACAAACATACAGTCAATACTGGCCTACTGGCAAATCTCCAATAGTTAGTTATGCCTTTTGGTTTAACTAGGGTACCGAGTACTTTTATGAGGTTAATGAATGAGGCTCTAAAGAAATTCTTGGGAAAATTTGTGATTCTATACTTGGATGACATTATGATATTAAATAAAACCAAAGAAGATCATTTGTTTCACATTAGACACGTATTGCAGAGTTTGAAAGAGGAAAAGTTGTTGATTAATTTGAAAAAGTGTTCCTTCATGAAAGTAGAGATTATGTATTTAGGATTTGTGATTTCAGCTAATGGTTTAAAGATGGATTCTAAGAAGGTTGAAGCTATACTTGATTGGCCTACACCTAAAAATGTTAGCGAGCTAAGATCATTCCATGGTTTAGCAAGTTTTTACCAAAAGTTCATAAAAAATTTTAGTTTAATTTGCAATGTTATGATCAAGATAATGAAAGGAGATAAAAGATAATTCAAGTGGACACGTGTTGCTGATAAGAGTTTTGAGACTTTGAAAAATAAGGTTATTGAAGTGTCTATCTTAGCTTTACCTAATTTCAATAAGGTATTCCAAATTGAATGTGATGCAAGTGGCAGTGCAATAGGAGTTGTATTGAGTCAAGAAGGTAAACCTATTGCTTTCTTTAGTGAGAATTTGAATGATGCTAAAAGAAAATATTATATGTATGATCAAGAATTATATGCTATTGTGAAAGCCCTGAATAAATGGAGACACTATTTGATGCCAAAGGAATTTGTTTTGTATACTGATCATAAGGCTTTAAATTATTTGGGTAGTCGGAATAAGTTGAATCAGAGACATATGAAATGGGTTAAGTATTTGTAGAATTTTAAATTCGTGATAAAAAATAAGAGTGGAGTGTTTAATCAAGTTACTGATGCATTGAGTAGAAGAATATCTTTGATGATTGAAATAAGAATTGAGGTTCTTGGTTTTTATGACATGAAGAATTTGTATGAAACTAACCTTGATTTTTCTAAGCCATGGAGAATGTGTAGAGCACCTATTCGAGATCAACTGAGTAAGTGGGAAGACTATTTCATTCAAGAAGGTATGTTGTTCAAAGGAGTTTAGTTATGTATACCGAGAGGATCAATGAGAACTAATTTGATAAAGGAGAAGCATATTAGTGGTTTGGCTAGACATTTTGGCATTGATAAGACATTGAGTTTGCTTAAGGAAAGGTATTTTTGGCCTCAGTTGTATAAGGATGTTCAAAATTTTTTGAAGAGTTGTGGAGTTTGTCAAGTTGAAAAAGGAGTAGGCTATAATACTTGATTGTATACACCGATTTCTATTCCTAAGAAACCTTGGAGAGATATAAGCATGGATTTTGTTCTTGGCTTACTAGGGACAAAAAGAGGTAATGATTCCATATTTGATGCAAGAGCATCTCAGGTCCTTGGCGATCCTATGTCACCAAAAACATTTTGAAGTTTGTCTGTGTTTCTCAGTTCCTACTTTGACCAAGTTGGTCAGTAGTTGGTTGGTTTTCTTTGGTTACCGAGTGTGGTCAATCATTTCTTGGGTGGTTGGTTGTTTCATTGGCGCTCGACATTGCTTGTCTGTTGCTCGGTTATCCTTTCTCACTAACGGGTTTAGTTTTGTTTTCTATCAAGGCTGACTTGTACATTTATATTGGATCAGGGATTTAATGTTGGTATCCATCATTGGGAAGCATGTGGTCCTATACTTGACTGTTACTTCCATTGATTATGAATCTGAAGGCAAACTCAGTTTGGTAGACTCTTGTATAAATGTAGTTATTTGGTTGTAGTTGAGGAGGTAGTTTTGGGATAGAAGATAGTAGACATTAGAATTGAGATTTGTAATAGATCCTCACATGTTTGAGGAATTTTGAGATTCATTGTAATATCAGGCCATAACCAGGAAGGCTTTACATCCCAGCATGTATGATTCTACTTGATGAAAATATATGAAAACTTATGCATTCTCTCTCTCACTGTTGTGTTTGTTTTCTTCCACATGTGTTTAGTAGGCTTGGATCATTAGGGTGTGCCATCCTTTGGCCCCTCTTGACCCCTACCTTGCATCAGGTGGTATCAGAGTGAGTTGATATCTTGATCTAGGTCTGTGGATCTAGGTTTGTAGGTTCCTCTTGAAGCCCTAGTTTATTATTGTGGGGTAGCAGATTGCGATCTGACCTGCAATTGCAAAGGGTTGTCAAGATGGTTTGTGGGAGGTGAGATGTAGACCCAGGATTGGTAGATATGCTAAGGTAGATTTCTACTAGGTTAGAAGTAGTTGAAATACCCTAAAGAAGAGGCAGACATCTTGAAGATGTTAGTGATGATGAAATTGAAGAAGAATAGGTGAATGCAGAACCTGTACCTATTATGGACCAAGGTGAAGAAAGATTTTTGAAGGCATTGACAAGTTTGAAGTCAACACCACATTTCAATCCTCCTGAGTATGGTGGAAAGCTAGATTCTGATGAATAGGTGGACTGGATCATCGAGATGGAAAAGTATTTTGAATATGAAAACATTCTTGAAGATAAGAAGGTGAAGATTGCAAACACTAAGTTGAAGATTCATGCATCCTTATGGTGGGAACATCTGCAGCTGCATAGGAAAAGGAAGGGCAAAGACAAAATCAAGGTATGGAATAAGATTGTAAATAAGTTGAAAGGAAAGTTCTTACCCTGTGATTATTAGATTAACCTAGTTTGGTGAATGCAAAGTCTAAGGAAGAAAGATAGATCGGTAAAGGAATATACTAAGGACTTCTATAGATTGGATATCAGATCTAGACATGATGAAGATGATGTAGAAAGGATTGGTAGATACCTGAATGGTTTGAGAGTTTCCATCCAAGAGGAAATTAGTATGGTCAAGTTGGAGAACATTGAAGAGGCTTATCAATTTTCTTTGAAGGTCGAGGAGAAACTAAACAAGAGACATGAGCAGAGATAGAGAGGAAGAGGTGGTAGATTCCCTAGAGGAAGAGGTAGATCTAACAGTGAAAATGGTAGATCTGAACCTAAAAAGATAAAAATAGACAAAGGCAAGACCGAGTGGAAATGTGAAAGTTCATCTACAGGTAGAGGCAGTAACTACTAACATGGTTATCGTAGAGGAAGTTTCTGAGGAACTTTCTACAATTGTGGAGAAGGACATAGATCATTTGAGTGTCCACAAGTGAGTAAGAAGGCTGGTAGTAGTAGAAATGCTTTGGTGCAAGAAGAGTCATCGAATGAACCTAAGAAGGAACATAACTTGATGGTAAGGAGAGCATTGTGGAATGAAGGAAAAAAAGATGATCTGGTAAGGAAAAGTTTGTTCAAGACCAGATGTAGAGTTTTTGATAAAGTTTGGAAGGTAATCATTGACAATGGTAGCTTAGAGAATCTGGCATCTGAGGAGATGGTCACAAAATTGTAGTTGAAAAGGATGGAACATTTGAAGCCCTATCAAATTTCATGGATCAAGGATGAGCATACACTCCTGGTAAGTGAACAATGTTATGTGAATTTGAAGATTGGAAAATACTATGATAAGGTGTTGTGTGATATCATGCCTATGGATTGTTGTCATATTTTGTTGGGTAGAGCTTGGCAATAACATAGACATGCTATATATGATGGAAGATTGCATAAGTATACTTTTTTGGCTGATGAAAAGATGCAAATCTTGTTACCATTGATGGAAGAACCTGTTAGTAATGTTTGCACATCTATGAAAATTTTCTTGATGGAAGGAAGAAAGTTTGTTAAAGATTTGAAAAGGAATGATGTATATTTTGTTGTAATTCCTAACAAACCAAGTAAGAAAATAGAAGATAATGTTCCTGAGGAGATTGTAGTGAAATAATTTTTGATAATGTACCTAATGGTTTGCCACCAAAAAGAAGCATTGATCATTGCATGGATCTAATCCCTAGAGCTAGTTTACCGAATAAGGAACCTCATCGGTTAACACCTACTGAGAACCAAGAATTGAACCAACAGATTCAAGAGTTGCTGGAGAAAGGTTTGATCAGAGAAAGTTTGAGTCCTTGTGTAGTACCTATTGTATTGGCACCTAAGAAAAATGGAGAATGGAGAATGTGTGCTAATTCTAGAGCAATCAATAAGATAACAGTGAAGTATAGGTTTCATATACCAAGAATGGATGACATCATGGATAGTTTGAGTGGAGCAAAGTATTTCATGAAGATTGATTTGAAAATTGGATATCATCGTATCAGAATCAGAGAAGGTGATGAATGGAAGACTACTTTCAAGACAAAAGAAGGTTTGTATGAGTGCTTGGTTATGCCTTTTGGTTTAACTAATGCACCGAGTACTTTTATGAGGCTGATGAATGAAGTTTTGAAGAAATTCTTAGGTAAATTTTTTATTGTATATCTTGATGATATTTTGATATTTAGTAAGACTAGAGAAGAACATTTGTTGCATGTTAGACAAGTTTTGCAGAGATTGAAAGAGGAAAAGTTTCTAATAAATCTAAAAAAGTGTTCATTCATGAGAGATGAAATTGTGTATTTGGGATTTGTGATCTCAGATGATGGTTTGAAGATGGATCCTAAAAAGGTTGATGCTATTTTGAATTGGTCTACACCTATGAATACTAGTGAGGTAAGATCATTTCATGGTTTGGTAAATTTTTACTGAAAGTTCATAAGGAATTTCAGTTCAATTTGTAATGCTATGATTGAGACTATGAGAGAAGACAAAAGAGAATTCAAGTGGACACATGGAGTTGATAAAAGTTATTAGAATCTAAAGTAGAAAGTTTTTGAATTACCTATTTTGGCATTACCTAGTTTTAGTAAAGTAATTCAAGTGGAATGTGATGCAAGTGGAAGTACAATTGGAGCTATGTTGAGTCAAGAAGGTAAACCTATTGCTTTCTTTAGTGAAAATTTGAATGATGCTAGAAGGAAATATTTTGTTTATGCTCAAGAATTCTATGCTATTGTTCAAGCACTAAAGAAATGGAGACATTATTTGATATTGAATGAATTTGTGTTATATACTGATCATAAGGCTTTATAGTATTTGGGTAGTCAGAATAAGTTGAATCAAAGACATATGAAATGGGTTGAGTATTTGCAGAGTTACACATTTGTGATAAAGCATAAGAGTGAAGTCACTAACCGAGTTGCTGATACATTGAGTAGGAGATCTTTGATGACCAATATGAAAATTGAAGTTCTTGGTTTTGATGAGATGAAAGGTTTGTATGAAAATGACCCCAATTTTTTTGAGCCATGGAGAAAGTGCAGAGCACCTATTCAAGATCAAAAAGATACTAAATGGGATGAATATTTTATTTAGGAAGGAATATTGTTCAAAGTTATTCAGTTGTGTATACCAAGAGGAGTAATGAGAACTAATTTGATAAAAGAGAAACATAGCAGTGGTATAGCTATACATTTTGGTATTGATAAAACATGGAATTTTCTTAAGGAGAAGTACTTTTGGCCGTAGTTATATAAAGATGTCCAGAAATTTGTGAAAATTTGTGGAATTTGTCAAGTTACAAAAGGAGTAAGTTAGAATACTGGATTGTATGTACTGATTGCTATACCTGAGAAACCTTGGATTGAAATCAGTATGGACTTTGTTCTTGGCTTACCAAAGATAGTAAGAGGTAATGATTCTATATTTGTTGTTGTGGATAGATTTTATAAGATGACACATTTTATACCTTGTAGAAAGACATCAGATGCAATACATGTAGCAGATCTTTTCTTTAAGGAAATTGTCAAATTACATGGATTATTGAGAAGTATTATCTTTGGCCAAGATAGTAAACTTGATGGATACTTTTGGTAGACCCTTTGGAAGAAATTTGGCACTGAGTTGAAATATAGTTCTACATTTCACCCACAAACCGATGGACAGACTGAAGTTGTGAATAGAAGTTTGGGAAATCTTTTGAGATGTTTAGTTGGAGACACACTGAGTAATTGGGATTCTGTGTTGGCACAAGCAGATTTTGCATACAATAATTCAGTGAGCAAGAGTACTGGAAAAACACCATTTGAGATTGTGAATGGCATACAACCGAGAGGAATATTTGATTTGAGAGACATTGATGATGAGAATAAGAGAAGTGTTGAAGGAGTAAAGTTTGTTGAGTGCATGAAGACATTGCATGAAGATGTGAAGCTAAAGTTGAAAGATAGTAATCAAAATTACAAAGATAGAGCTGGTAGATCAAGAAGACAAAACTTTTGATGTTGGTGAAGAAGTGATGGTTCATTTGAAGAAAGGTCGATTTCCTGTTAGAACATATGGGGAGCTGAAGATGAAGAAGTTTGGACCTTGCAAGATTTTGAGGAAATTTGACAGTGGAAATGCATATGAAATTGAGTTACCTGATGACATGGACATATCACTAATTTTCAAAATTGCTAATTTATATGAGTATATGAACCTGATGAAGAAATGACAATACTGATAGAATATCCTAAGAAGTAGAATGAAGAGATTGAATAGATTCTAAATCAAAGAGTTGGCAAGAGCACAAGAGGAAAATAGTATATGTATTATCTGGTAAAGTGGAAGAATAGACCGATGGAAGATAGTTCATCGATCTCATAGTTTGAGTTGGATTTAGCTGAGATCACACCTACCAAATGATTCGGAGAATCATTTCAAAATAACCCCAGGTGTCTGATGCAGGAGCATCTCGGGTCCTTGGCAATCCTGTGTCACCAAAAACATTTTGAAGTTTGTCTATGTTGCTCGGTTTTTTATTTGACTGAGTTGGTTGGTAGTTGGTCAGTTTCCTTTGGTTACCAAGTGTGGTCGGTCATTTCTTGGGTAGTTGGTTGTTTCACTAGCACTCGACATTGCTTGTCTACTGCTCGGTTATCCTTGCTCACCGATGGGTTTAGTTTTGTTTTATGTTGAGGCCAACTTGTACATTTATATTGGATCATAAATTTAATGTTGGTATCCATCATTGGGAAGTGTGTGGTCCTAGATTTGACTGTTACTTCCATTGATTATGGATCTGAAGGCTGACTCAGTTTGGTAGACTCTTGTATAAATGTAGTTGTTTAGTTGTAGTTGAGGAGGTAGTTTTGGGATAGAAGATAGTAGACATTAGAATTGAGATTTTTAACAAATCCTCACATGTTTGAGGACTTCTAAGATTCATTGTAATATCAAGCCGTAACTAGGAAGGCCTTATAGCCTGACATGTATGATTCTACTTGTAAAAAGAAGAAGAAAACTTCTGCATTCTCTCTCTCACTGTTGTGTTTGTTTTCTTTTGCATGTGTTGAGTAGGCTAGGATCATCAAGGTGCACCATCCTTTGGCCCCTCTTGACCCCTTCCTTGCATCAATATTTGTTGTTGTGGATAGATTTTCCAAGATGACACATTTAATACCATGTAGAAAAACATCAGATGCAATGCATATACCAAATCTTTTCTTTAAGGAGATTGTCAGATTGCATAGATTACCTAGGAGTATCATCTCTGACTGAGATAGTAAGTTTGTTGGCTATTTTTGAAAGACTCTATGGAAGAAGCTAGACACTGAGTTGAAGTTACATTTCATCCATAGATTGATGGACAAACCAAGGTTGTAAATAGAAGTTTGGGTAACATGTTGAGATTCTTAGTTGGATACAATTTGAGTAATTGGGACTTGATGTTGGCACAAGAAGAGTTTGCATATAATAATTTAGTGAATAGGATTACTGGAAAGACACCATTTCATATTGTTAATGGCATACAATCGAGAGGTATATTAGACTTGAAAGATATTTTTGGAGAAGAGAAGAGGAGTGTTGAAGGGGAAGAATATGTTGAGTTTATAAAGTCATTGCATGAGGAAGTTAAACATAAGTTGGAGCAAAGTAATCAGAAATATAAGGAGATTGAAGATAAGTCAAGAAGACTTAACATTTTTGAAGTTGGTGATGAGGTAATGGTTCATTTGAAGAAAGGAAGATTCCCTGTTGGAACCTATGGTAAGTTGAAAATGAAGAAATTTGGTCCCTACAAGATATTGAGGAAGTTTTACAGTGGAAATGCTTATGAAGTAGAATTACCTGATGACATAAATATATCACCAATATAAAACATTACAGATTTGTATGAGTATCATGAGCCTGATGAAGAAGTGACGGTACTGAGTGATTATCCTAAGAAGAAGACAAAAGAAGTTGAACACATTTTTGAACAAAGAGTTGGAAAAAGCACATGAGGAAATGATTACATGGAATATTTGGTAAAATGGAAGAACAACCCGATTGAAGACTCTACATGGATTTATCAATCTGAGCTGGATTCATCTCAGGTTTTACCTCACTCAGGATTTGAAGAATCATTTCTTTTCAACCCTGGGTGTTTGATGCAGGAGCATCTTGGGTTTTTGGCAATCATGTATCTTGGTAGCTTGTTAGATATGCTCGGTAACTGCTTTGGATTTCTTGGTGGAGTGTTCTTGTTGTTCACTGGTGAGCTACCTATTTTATGCTTGGTGTCTTTTACCAAGTGGCTTTTTTGTGTTCTTTATTTGAGTTGGTTCGATGTTGTTCACTGTTGATCGATGGCCTTGTTCACCAACATGTTTAATTTGGATCTTTTGTTGAGGCCAACTTGTGCATTTAATTTTGGTCATGATCTTAATGTTGGGATCATTCATTAGGAAATGCATGGACCTAAATCCAAGTCGTTGATTCTCCAATGTTGCATCTAAATGATTCTTTGGCCTGACTTGTTCGGTAGCCTCAAGTATAAATGTAATAGTCTATTATTATATTTAAGGTAGCAAATTTTAGAGGGAGGAATTTAGTTGGAGATTATGGATCTCACATCTATTAGGACTATAATGTTATGTAATTGATTCTTATTTGTATTGGTCATAACCGGGAAGGTCTCATAGCCTGACATATATGAATTTTGATGAGTAAATGATATTGATTTTCTTCCTTTCTCTCTATTTATATGTAATTGCTTCCATTTTGTGATTCTACAAGATGTTCTAGTACTTGGGTGAGCCTTTGGAGCCATTATCACCTACATCTTGTATCAAAAAGTTGCTCCTACATTTATTAAACCAAAGACACGTAGTATTAGGTAAACGTCCTCAAGGGTTTAATTAAAGTTATATTGTGTTGGTCTTCTTTGGTCACACTTACTATTTGTATCCTAAAAATGTCATTTAACATATAAATCATTTTTGTACATCTATAATGGTCTAAGTATGTGGTTCATCATAGCTAGTGGGTAATTGTCCTTTAGAGAAGACCAATTTAAGTTCCCGAAGTTAACACAAATTATAATCTCTCCATTCTTCTACTAGAGTGAAAATATATTTCTTGCCAAAGTGGAGTGATGAATGAGGTAAATAATCCTTTCTTTCAACACTTTATCCATTTTCCTCAAGATGGAATCAATTATATTAGGGTGGTAATTTCTTTGTATTTATCTAAAAGAGGAAGTCCAAGGCTTAAGTGAAATATGCTACAACCTTTCATCCATTATATTCTTCAATTCATCATAACATCATGCAAAAATCATTATACTTAATCATTAATTTAATCAATTTGATCCTTTCTTTGAGTGCACAATATTTTCCAATGAAAATTAAATTAGGATCATCTGGGCTTTTGGTATTAACTAATTCATATTCCCTCGTACTATTGACAACTCCATTGATCTTTTTTCTTGATTTCATTGACATGTCTATTAGAATAATCTTCAATGAAGACCATACGCTTAGCTATAGCATTGCCTTTCAACTAGACAATAAACTCTCCTAACTCTCACTTATCATTATGACAAAATTTAGAAGCACTAGGTCTATAAATCACCTTGATCTTAAAGGAATATTTTTAAAATTTAGGATTGACAAATTTTTAATGAGTTATCCCTAGTATTTTCGGTCTCTAAGAATTTCTTCAATTGAGACAACATCAAAGCATTCAATTTTATTTCACCTTATATTTTTTAGAGCATTAATCTCTCATTTTAGGAAATGAAAACCTTTGTTATGTACTTAAAAAATAGATCAACATCTCCAATAGCCTTTGAATTTTTAATCCCTTTCTCCTTTGTATTTGGTAATCCCAACAATAAAGCTTCATAATCTATTAGTATTTTTAAACTCTAGTTTATATGAGGAAGGGAACTTATCTACATTTGCAGAAACTAATTTTACTTTAGCACCTAATCTTGAATTTGATAAGCAATGATCAAACTCAAAAGTCCATAATTCTAAGGAAATGTTCATATTGAGTAAAATTTCACTACCACCAAAGCCTAAAACATGTAGTTACCAAAGTCTGATTCCTTATATAGGATTTGGGCTCTAGGCTCATCAAATTTCAAGACTACGACATTTTCTTTATATTATATATCAACATGAGCCTCATTGTTGCTAAGAGGAATCAAAGCATGAAACCAATCCATTTATATCTCCCCACCCTATTATTTATAGAAACTTTTACTTAACAACATGCCACAACTTGCAGTAATGTCTACTAAAAGGATAATTAAATTGAGTCTTTTATTTGGCTATGTTGCAAAAGATATTTGAGCATATTTGATTTTTCTTACCAAAGGTACTTTGTTGGACTCCATGGAATAACAATTTTGAGATGTTTTATTTAGAGACAATCATAAGGCTTGGACTACTTTAAAAAGAATCACATTATCAAAGCCTCTTAAATTAATTATACACTTGATTAATCAAAATCTATTGATGAAAAGGGACACAAAATTGATTTGGCTTTGTTTAGGACTAGTGGGGGTAAGGTTTTTGGTTCTTATATACAAACTAGAAGAAGAATCTTCAACATTGACCATTTAATCATTAGTTGCTAGGTTGTTTCTATTTTTATTAGACTTGACATACTTATCTAAATAGTCCAATTCACTAGGGTTCAACTTCAAATATTGAGAAAGTGAAATCTATTTTCTAGAACTCTTGTAAAAATTAACTATGTCAAAAGGGTTGGCAAACTTTTCACAAGATAAAGAATCTAAATTTTTAGGGGTTGTATCTAAAAATCTCAAGAACTAGAGAATATAAAATTTTTATGAAATGAAGAATGTGGCTTGAAAAAATTTTGTGCACCTTTTTTATTTAAGCTTTTTAACTATGAGAAAGTAAAAAACATGAAATATCATCCAACATAGTATAAATGTATCCATCTCTTTAAGAACAATACTCATACTCAAAGAACCCATTAATGGGTCATTGAGGGTTCATCCTTTGAAGCCAAGAAGGGAAGAGGTGAAGTGGGTAGCCCCAGAAGAGGGATAGGTTAAAATCAACTTTGATGGAGCAACAAGAGGTAATCTAGGACCATCTTGTGCTTAATGTGTAGCTAGGGAATCAAATGGTAATATTATTGCTACTGAGCATAAGAGACTAGATGAGGGTACCAACAATGAGGCTAAGGTTCAGTCAGCGTTGTTGTGGGTGGAAATGGCACATAGGCTATAAGTGGATAAATTTCATTTGGAAGCTAAATCCCAAATTATTGTGAATTTCATTATGTTGGGTAAAGCATATACATGGTAGTCACAAAAAAATATAGCAATAATTAGGAAAAAATGTTATCATTTCAAAATATCTCATATTTATCAGGAGGGAAATGCATTGGTAGACTCTTTGTCCAAGATCGCAATTGACTTGGCATCAACATAGTAGGAAGAGGTAGATGATACCATGGTAGTCAGGTGGATGGGATGTGATGTGATTTTTGGGAGTGAGCAAATATTTTTTTGAGGGGGCAGGACATTAATTACATTCAATGTTGTGAAGGTGGCACAATGTGGTTATATTGTTGCTGCCTTCACACATGTTTTTGTGCTTGCATTCAATGTAGAGTACAAGTTGTACTATATACACTCCCTTTTTCACAATTCTTGATGCATATTTTTTGTGGGCAACAAAAGTGGTAGGTGTTTTGACTAGAGTGGAGAGTGGAGAGGCAACAGGGAGGCAAACTTTTATTTTGACACTTTGAAGCAATAGATGGATTTCAAAGGACTGGTGATAGAGGAAATATTGAATAATGTTTTAACCTTTGATCACCCCTATTTTTTTTATATAATTAGGGCTTTGTTGGATGTTGAATATGTGGTTTCAAAATTATAATTTTGGACCAACACAAACATTTGTAACCCTTTTTTGTGCTTGGGACTTACATTTTGGGATGAGGGTTGAGGTGAAATTAATTGTGAAATGATGTGTGTACCCAGAGTGGAGGGTGGGGTTGGATGAAATCTTGCAGTGTGTCATCCCTGGATAAGGGTTTGTGGCTGCACATGGTGACTAGTTTGGTTTGTTTGGGGTGCCTCCTCTATTACACCCTTTTTTGTTGCACATGACCTTGGGGAACATCCTAGAAAGGAAAGAGGAAGTCCATAAATATTGGGCTTTTTTGGTAGCTCTTGTTCATGATTGGGAGCTTGAGTTGGTAGTTGGGGTTCCTAAAACTTAGATGGACCCATCCCTATTCTGATTGAAGATGGATGTGGCTTGGGAGGACATGGAGATATAGAGGAGGGCTAGGAGACATAATTCACATACAATGCATGGGGTCAAGGTCGTGGATGCGCTAGTGTAGTTCATAGTCGTAGTCATGGGGAAGGTGCTCATGGAAAAGGTTGTGTGAGTGCTCATGTTTAATACAGAGGTCAGAGTCATGCTCATGGTGGTCTTTCACATGGAAGTATTATTCAAAATGAAGAGGCCAGTAGTGGTGTGGGTCACCCTTTTGTTCATGGCCCTTCCCGTGATGGACTCCACAGTGGAATGGGTTTGGATCAATTAGTAAGAAGAGAAGAGTTAGAGGCTTACCAAGTCTAACTAAACTTGACCATGTCATGTGCAATCAATGTCAAAAAGGGAAAATGACTAAATCTAGTTTTAAAAGCAAGGAATATTCTTCTAAAGGTATTTTGGAGTTGGTACATACTGACGTATGTGGTCCTATGAGAGCTCAGAGTTATTATAGTGACAAATATTTCATTTTATTTTTTGATGAATACTCTAGGATGATGACAGTTATGTTGTTGAAAGAGAAATTTGAAGCTTTCAAACTATTTAAGTGGTATAAAGATAAAGTTGAAAAGGAAACCAGGAAAGATTTAAAATGCTTGAGATCTGATAGAGGAGGTGATTTTATTTTTGATGAATTCACTAACTACTATAATGAGCATGGAATTAAAAGAAAGGTTTTTTCACCAAGGACACCACAACAAATGATATTGTAGAAAGAAGAATCGATCTATAGTTGACTGTGCTAGAACATTGATGATTGAGAAAGATGTTGCACAAATGTACAGGAGAGAAGCTATTAGCACTTTTGTATAAACCTTGAATCAAGTTCAACTAAAGAAAGATATAAATAAGACACCTTATGAGCTATGGTTTGGCTACACACCGAATGTGAGTTATTTTAGAATTTTTGGAATAAGATGTTACATTCTGAAAGATGATAGAAAAGGTAAATTTGACTCTAAAGGTGATGAAGGAATATTTATAGGATATTCTACTAAGAGAAAAGCATACAAATGTTTCAACAAGGCTACTAACAAAATGATTGAAAGTGCTAATATGAAAGTTGATGAGTTTGCTGAGAAAAATGATGAAGAAAGTAGGAAGGAACCATAAGACTATGGTAGGTTTACATATATTGAGCATCCAAACTATCTACCCAAGCCACAAGCTGAGTCTATTGAGTGACAAGAAAATGCTACTGAGAATCATAAAATACAAACTGAGAACCAAGAAGAAGCTACCAAGGAAGAAAATGAATCTGAACTGAATGATGAGCAAAGAAGAGAACAAGTACTAGAAAGATTTGTTGGAAGACACCATCTACAAAACCAAATTATTGGAGACAAACAAGTTGGCATGATGACACGAAGTAAGTTAAGACATAACACATGCTTAGTTTGTGAATTTGATCCTTAGAATGTTAGAGATGCACTTGAGAATGAGGAATGGATTAAGGTCATGAATGAAAAAATTGAACAAATAGTAAAAAACAAAACATGGACATCGGTACCAAGACCGAGTGATAAAAATGTAATAGGTACTAAGTGGATTTTCATAAACAAGTTGAATAAGAATGGTGAAGTAACTAGAAACAAAGAAATACTTGTATGAAAGGGATATGCAAAAGAAGAAGGTATTGACTATGGTGAAACTTTTGCACCTATAGCAAGACCTGAAGGAGTTTGATTATTACTTGCATATGATGCACATATAGGATTCAAAGTATATCAAATGGATTTGAAATCAGCAGTTTTGAATGGAATTCTTGAGGAAGAAGTCTACATAGAACAACCTAAAGGTTTTGTTGATCCAAATAAGAAGAACATGGTATGTAGACTACACAAAGAACTATATGGACTAAAACAAGCACCAAGATCATGGTATGGAATATTACATGCTTATCTTATTAGTATTGGCTTTGTGAGGACAAGTGACAATAGAAATTTATACATGAAAGGAGAATTTGATGACAATATTTTGATTGCTGAAATTTTTGTTGATGATATAATATTTGGAGGATATGATATTATTTGCAAATATTTTGTTGATGAAATGAGAAAAGAGTTTGAAATGTCAATGTTTGGAGAGATTAAACTCTTTCTAGGTTTTCAAATTATAAAACAAAATGATTGGATTTTCATAACTCAATCAAAATACTTCAAGGAAGTGTTAAAATTTTTTGGCATGGAAGATTCAAAACCAGTAGGTACACTGATGGTGACAGAATGTAAGTTGAAAAAGGATGATGAATCAACTGAGGTAAACTGGACATTGTATAGATCAATGATTAGAAAACTGATGTATGTGGTACATAATAGGCCTAATATAGCACATGTAGTTGGGATTGTAGCAAGATTTTTTGCTAATACTAAGGAATCATAGATAGCTTCTATTAAAAGGATTTTGAGATATTTGAAGAAAACTGAATATTATGGTTTATGGTACAAAAAGAAGGAAATTTTGAATTCTGTGTTTACACTGATGCAGATTGGACTGGAAACATTGATGACCAGAAGAGAACAACTAGTGGAGCATTATTTTTGGGTGAAAGACTTGTAACATGAATAAGTAAGAAACAAGCATGTATTTCTCAGTCTACTGTTGAAGTAGAGTATGTTGTTGTTGCTGCTAATTGTTTAAATATTGCATGGATAAAACAATTGTTGGAAGGAATGAATGAAGTGATCACTAATCGAGTGATTATATATTATGACAACACAAGTGCTATGAACATTTCTCAAAATCTAGTGATGCATTCAAAATAAAGAATATATCTATTAAGTATCACTATTTGAGGGAACAAGTACAAGAAAAGCAAGTGAAACTAGAATTTGTGAAGTCTAAAGAATAACTTGCTGATATATTTACCAATCCCTTATGGAAGGACACTTTTGAGTACTTGAGGACTATAATAGGGATATGTTACCTATCTATTAGTCACTAAGGTGATTAGGAGGTTGCATCAATCTATACTTTATTAGAAAATCATTTATGTTGATGCATGTAGCTCACACTTTAGGATTCCTAAGGTTGTGACAGACTGTAGAAGCTGAAATAGAGGATTGTATATTAGTACATGAAGGTACTTGATCTGGGCCAAACAACAGAGAACTAATTGGGTGCTTAAGAGCTATTTATTTTCTTTTGGAATTTTTGTCAAAGGGAGAGAGATTTCTATGAAATATTAGAAATATTGGGAGAGATATTTCAATGAAAAATCTATCCACTACAGCGAGAGAAAGAATCAAAGAACTGAAGAAGATCAAATTTGTAGGGAGAGTTTGTATGAAATGTTGTTTGTAGTGATTAAACATATTAAATATCAAGCTAGGGAGAGTTTACCAAGCTACAAAATTTATCCATATAGATGTAGAATATATGTTTGGTATGATATGGCATATTTCATATTATTTTTGTTGCCACCAGTACCAAAGGGAGAGATTGATGACCTATATGTAAGATGATTGAATATCTTGATGAACTAAAGAAATAGTGATTAGAGATCACTAAGCTATTAAAATGATATGTAAGATGATTAAATTAGTCAATATGTTTTCATTAATCTCAACTAGTTTTTTACTATACTTATCATGATAGTTACAAACATCTGAACATCTATAGAAGCAATAAATGGTGAAGAAATGAGACATCTACATAAGGAAAAGATGGATATGATAGATAAGGATAAGGTATACATTGGGTAACTTATTGATGAGTCTATGGCATTATATTATTGACTTGAGCATGTTACATTATTCTATTATGAAGAAGAGATCAGAATTGAACAAGTTAACATGGTCGGTAATTGAAGATTTCTATATACACCAAGTCAGTCTTGTGTATATCGAGTGACAGTAATAACTGAGTTAGTTATCACCGACACATTTTCTATTAACTGAGTATGGATGAAAAAATTAAATGTTAGAACAATCAACTTAATTTGATGAGATGGAAATTGCTTATGATTCTGAGGTAAAAGATGAAGTTTTTTATAAGATCCACGACTGACAAAATTTAGAGATGATCGAAGGGAAGAGAATGAAACGTGTTATTGACATATCTTCTAAGGAAGATTGAAGCAACAAAATGGAGGAAGAAGATTAAGAGGCAAAATTTGGTGGGTGATAAGAAAATAGTTCACACGTCTATTTAAGAGACATGAGATTCATTGTTGAACTATTTCGGATGAATAGAGACTGCAAAATATTTTGCGTGAAGACATTTTCCATGCATTCCTAATCAAACTGGTTACAGACAGAACTGAGTTGTAGGCATAACCAAGCGTCAAAGTACACTAAATAAAGTAAGTTGGAGGATATGATGAAGTGAATTGATCAGAAAAGTTTTTATGATCTTAGCATAGATCTGAATACTTGAAAATTGAGTTGTATTTGAATCAAATCACTAATATATTAATTTAACCATTGTTACAATAAAATCTCTTAACAGAGTGGACTTTGTTAGAAAGTAAAGATCCCCAAGACAACTGAGAGGGGGGGGGGGTGAATCAGTTATCAGATAATTTAACCATTCAACTGCTTTAAACAATATAATGAATGTACTAATCAACCATAGAAAGATAACCATACACAATTGCACAATAACACAAGATATGTTGACTAGGGAACCTCTTGAAAAGAGTAAACCCCGGTGGGAATGATGCCCACAAAATGATGCACTAATATGAAAGTTCCTTGTTAGAGGATGGACCCTATTAGGAGTCTTATGAAATACATTTAGTACATATAAATTCCTGTTAAAAGATTTTGAATCCCTGTTAAAAGATTCTAACCCGGTTAAGAGTTTATGAAAGACAGAAGGACCCACTGCCCAAACAGCTTCAAGGCAAGATCTTTAAACCCACTATCCAAAAGATCTTAGAATTATTCAATAGAATAATATGAAATATATTACCTCCTTCACACTATGCCAAAATTGCACTCTCTGCTACACAAGATCACAATTCCAGAACTCTGTACTCACAAGTCTTCCTTCATCACTGAATTAGCTCTTTTCTTTACTTCATGCATATATTCACATCTTAATCTTCATAGTACATATTGTAACAAGGACAAAATTCCTTCTTATATACCAAAATCAAATAATTGCAAATGAGTCGGTCCTCAATTACAAAATAATAAATTCTACACGCTACACACAAAATTTCACATAAAATTGTCAGCTTCCAAATACTGTAACTTTCTCCAAACATATCTTCAAAGTTTTCATTGTGAACCAAATCATCATTAATGAGTCTCCAACATCGCTTTAACTGCACAAAATCAGATTCCATCCCAGCTAAGAGATATCCTCCGATTTCTGAAAATCGCTTCATAGAAACACTGTCTAAACACTACTTTCACCAAAATGCTCATAACTCTCATAAATGAATGAATTTCTTTTTGCATTGTTAACCATAGGTTAATAACACACCAAAGAACATACCATCAACTGCACAAAAGCCAATCTGCAATACAACATGTGTGCAAAACAAAATTGTACCTACTTTCCTGCTAATATCCATAATATCACTGTGTTGACATCAATGACAATCCAAGTCATGAATGCAACAACAACTGCTACAGAATGACTACCAAAATACTTT
The DNA here is from genome assembly GCA_027943335.1 of Chamaecyparis obtusa. Classification (NCBI taxonomy): domain Eukaryota; kingdom Viridiplantae; phylum Streptophyta; class Pinopsida; order Cupressales; family Cupressaceae; genus Chamaecyparis; species Chamaecyparis obtusa. The sequence continues at coordinate 777,195 of BSBK01001087.1, read as the reverse complement.
TCATTCATTCCTAACAATCTCCCCCATTGGCATTGATGGCAACATAGATGAAAAACATCCAATGTTCCAAAAATCCAATACTGCAACATCACTGTAAAATATCAAATTAAATCTTGCTTCGTTTTCCTATTCAGCTCTCTCATACAATCCACAATGTTTTTCATGTATATCTCTCCCCCATTGACATCAATGACATAAATTCCATCACTAATTCAACAACAACTTAATGTCAAAAGACACTTTTTAGAAAAATACAATAACAAGAGTCGTCATGACTCAGCTCATAAACTCCCCCATAGAGGAAGTTCCAACATCCAATCCAGAAGAAAGATAGGGCTCATATACCACTGGACGGATGCAATCATCTGCATCAATTCTCAAAAATAGGTTGGGGCATAACCCCAAGCATACCTCTCAGATACACAAATGTATCCTTAGGTAAAGGTTTTGTAAATATATCTACTATCTATTCCTTTGTGCTTATGTACTCCAATCTTACTTCTTTTTCTGCAACTTTTTCTCTTACAACATGATACTTGATCTCAATATGTTTAGTCTTAGAATGTAAAACAGGATTTTTTGACATACTCACTGTATTGGTGTTATCACAATGTATAACAACAGGCTCATCAAATTTTATTCCAATATCCTGCAACATCTGCTTCATCCGAATAATCTGATTACAATTGTTTGCTGCTACAACATATTCTACTTCTGCTGTACTTTGTGAAGTATAATTCTACTTCTTACTTAACCAAGAGACCAATTTTCTTCCAAGAAAAAAGGCTCCACCACTAGTGCTTTTCTTGTCATCAACGCTACCTCCCCAATTTGCATCAGTATAGGCACATAAAGTAAAATCATTAGAATTCTCATACCATAATCCATAATCCATTGTTCCTTTCAGATATCTCAGTATCCTCTTTATTTCTGCATAATGTGATTCTCTAGATTTTGTGTAACACCCCGCCAGGGAACCCAAAAGAAACTAACCTAGAACATGCTACTAAGTTTGGTGAACAATTTTCTTTTCTAAAGTTATCAAACAAGATTAACAATTACATGAAGCAATAACCATTATCTCACATAACACACATCGTAAACATAGGTTACAACTCTAATGGGTCCCATGACATAGTATTACTTACTAACATACCACATAAAATTACATCAACAAATGATTCCATAAAATAAATACAACAATTACATCGCAATGTTTACATTTCATGAATAATCATTAATTCTAATAAACATACATCCACTGCACATGTTGCAGGGTATGCATTAATCATTCTAACAACTAAATTACAATATCCAGATTAGGTATCATATGCGATACTCTAATAAGTTAGATATACTTACCTCATTCAGGAGTTGAGATTTCAGCCAAGCTATCAGATCTGTGGTAGAAGTTCCTACTCCCCACCATTGACAAATCAGCCCTATATCTGCAAAATAATTTTGTCTCTGTTCTATGCATTTTCCATCTAGATCTATTCTAATCATGTTAGGATTCTGAAAGAAATTACCTATTATTTTAGCATTGTTACTCTCCATAGTTTTATTACACTTATGAGGGGGTGAGTATACCTGTATGTTTTGTTCCTGAAAAATCCTTAACCCATTGTTACCTGTTAAACCTTTTAAATTCTTTCTCTATGTATGTTCATTTTGTGGGTAGAGTTCTGAGACCTTGGTATGGAGCTTATTCTGTCCTGCCTTATAGCTTTTATGGGGGGGTGAATATTTCCCATTATCTTCCTCTTTAAGCAAATCAAATGAATTATTCAATGAACACACACCTCAATAGGTAGCAAGCATCATCTCATCCTCATCTCAGTCTGTACTAGCACTCAAGCATGGGAGAGGAAACTATCTTATTAGGTTCATTTATTTCCCTTAGTTTAATTTAGGTTATCAATTGTTTACAATAACTTACAATAAGTGGTCAACAACAGCCACTTGTGGGCCCCGGTGCTTATTGCAAGCCACCTCCTAACACATATCTAGGTAAAGTACCCTAGGCTCATAGATCTCTCCTAGATCAAGTCACAGATAAATTAAATAGTTACATATCCAGAATCGTCACAGAAACCAAGATTGACTACATATCATGTTCACTGAATCACATAGTACAACCAGAGCCTATAAGGTCAACTGAAAAAAATAGAATACACACTCACACCAAACATGATAAACAACATGATCAAAAGACAAATCTGAGGCCTTTGTCTTTCCTAGGTCATCTAGATCCCATAACACTGATAACCCAAACATACAGGAAAGATAAAAACCATATGGTGAAAAAAGACCAATTTCAGTATAAAATAATGCATGTACAAATGAGAAGGAAAAACATACATTTACAACATTGAGTAAGAGTCCAATTTGACCATAATAAAGCAACACACAATATTCTTTACACTTAAACTAGATTGAATAGACAATCATAATTTTATTCAATTGACTAAACCTAATTAGTTACCCATAGAACACAAGGTATATTTTCCAATAAGGCAATATTTATTTAAATAAATAATAAATAAAATAAAAGAGCAATTAATAAATACTACTAAACATCCAAGTTTAATTTCCACAAAAAAGATTTGCTAATAAAATTTATTACACTAATTAATAAGTTCATTATTAACAAAATAAAAATTAAGTAATAAATTCATTACTAGCAAATTATAATTATTAAATTTATTAAAATAAAAATTTAATATAACTTTTTCTTTTTTTGATCAGTAAACTGCCGAAGCCTTGATTTTATTTATTTAAAATTTATCTTTTTACATTTTCCTCTGTTCGTGCGGGCACTGGTAGGAAAGAACGGGGAAGAAAACCTCTAGTCTGGCCCAGGACTTTAGTCCAGGAATAATATATTAAGTTTAGAGTTCCTACAAGCGTAGGATTACAAAGCTCCACTTGATGGAGTTGAAGAGGGCATTCCCTCTTTAATACAGGTTATTGGAGGCATACCTCCATGATAGTGAACATAAATATACATTAATCTTTTGAATACAATGCTCTTTTAAAATGAGCATTCCCATCTTGTGCCATACATTTATTTAGATTGAGATTACATATACCTTGCCCTTATCTTTAGAGCTAATGAGCCTTCCTTTAACTTTAAATGCGCTTTTGAAAAATCATGTTATTTTATCTCATCCTCTCTCTTCGAATATTTGCCTTAGCTTTGATAAGTTCTCGAGCCTCCTTTTCTTTATTTCTGCCTTTTTGGTCTGTTATGATTTTCCTGTATACTTGCAAAATAGATAGACACCATGCCACCTCTATTCTCCTAATTTACAGTTAATTAATCATTTTCATGATTCAATCCTCAAAAAGCTAGTTCAGGTTAGGTATTGATGAAATTATGGAATTGCAAATCTTAACCCGTGAGTTAGTCTACTAAATAAAATATTACAATCTAAGTCCATTTCTATTGGAAGTCATGCTATAAGCTTTATTTCATTATTATGAACATAAGAAATTTATGAGCACTTTAGGAACCTTTTAATTTGTCATAACATTTTCTATTTTAAAGAGTATCATTTTTGTGATCGATGAAACTTCATTGTAGGATGGCATGCCCCTAAAATTTGATGCTTGTTTTGACTAAATGAGACGTTAACTTCTTACATTCCCTATCTTGAACTTCTTTGTGCATGTTTGTGTTTGTATTTTTCCATTTTTATACTCACAAATTTTTATATACTTGTTTACCTTTAAATTCATTTACATATATTTACATCTATTCTTGATTTCCTATTTTGAAATCATTTTTTTCACCTATCGAGTTCTTCTTTCAAACTCTCATGAATTTCTTCAATTTCTTGTCCGTCAGCTCCTAGATTAGCTAACTTATCTGCATCTGTGTTGCCCTCCCTGTAAATGTGATTTACTGTATAATCTCCTATAACTTCAAGAGATTCCATTATTTGTTCAATAGCACTATTTGGTTTCCAGTTCGGTGTTCTACCCTATCTAATTGCATTTATAATAATAGCTGAGCCTCCTTCAATTGCATTTTTTTTAAGCCTCCATTTTTTGCACCATGCCAGACCTAATCTTATAGCTTCTATTTCAGCTTCATTATTTGTCTTCATTCCTATAGGTTTTTCTATCCTTTCTAATATCTTTCCTTCCACATTATATAAACATATCCCTATTCCCGCCACCCCTGGGTTTCCCCTAGCTGCCCCATCAAAGTTCAACTTAATCCATCCTTGTTCTGGTGGTTTCCATTTACAGTTTGCCCTTGATAAGGATTTATTGTCAATGCTAGATCCAATCCAGGGAGGAACTTTCAAGCCATACCACTTCTTTCTCTAGTTGTTGTCTTCTAGTGAGAATTCCATCATTGTTTGTCCCAGCATATTTCTATTGTTTGTAATTTCTACTATATTTTCCTCTAATTTGTTCAAAAATCTCTCGATGTTCATCCTTTTATCTTGAAAAATCCTTCAGTTCCTTTCCTTCCATAATTCCCAGATTGACAGAGATGGGATAATGTATCTCATTTTACTGTATAAATCCTTCTTACATGATCTTTGCCATGAAATAAAAACTTCTGTGATATCATTTTGAAGAGCAGTGTTCAGATCTAATTTCTCCAGAACCCAAAGCCAGCATTTATTGGCATACTCACAATTTAACAATATATGATTTATTGTTTCACTTTCTTTCTCACACAGGGCACACCTAGAAGGACCATGGTACCCTATTTTTTCAAACCATTCAGTAGTGAGAATCCTTTTTTGTAAAGCAGCCCATGAGAATAGACCTACCTTAGGAAGATAGTTTCTATTCCAACATAGATCAATGGGAAGACTGGTGGGAGCGTAATCTATCCCTGATATAACTTTGAAACCATCTTTTGAATTGTATACACCACTCTTTGAGGCAGCCCATATGATTATGTCCTCTCCTAAACATGGATAGAAGTTTCATTCTTGTAGAGCCTTGTTAAGTTTATCTTGGAAATCAAGCAAAAGTTTGAATTCCTCTAGAGAATTCCAAGCCCAGCTTCTCCCCTCACTATTATTAATCTATGAAAAATAGTCTTTTACCCGCTCTCCCTTACTATGCTTGATTAGTTCAATTAGCTGATCATTCCCAAGAATTTCACAAAGGGCCAGTTTTCCACCCCATGAATCATCCCAGAATAGAGCCTTATCCCTGCTTTTCACATCCCAAGAAAGGGACTCTAATACTATATCTTTACATTCTTTTATGAAGTTCCATATGCGTGAGCCCATCGGATAATTATTAGAATGACAAACACTTTCCTCCACTTCTCCTAGTAAGTATTTATATCTGAGTATTTTAACCCATTTTACCTTTGGGTTTTTAATCATTCTCCATACTAATTTCACCCCCAAGGCCTTGTTTTGAAGTGTAAGGTCTTTTATACCCAAACCTCCCTCTTCTTTTGGCTTACAAATCTTATTCCAAGCAATTAAAGCTAGTTTATATTTCTCCTCCGACCCTTGCCAGAAAAACCTCCTTAACTTTCGAGCAATCTCCTTATTAATACTTGCCAAAATTCTCATGCTCATCATTTGATAAATAGGAACTACAGAGAGGACTGACCTGATCATAATAGCCCTTCCCGCATTTGATAACCATTTTCCTTTCCATTGATCTAGTTTCTTGGAGATATTTTGAAATGTACTTTCCCATAAGTGATTTGATTTGACCCCTTTATCCAGAGGTAAACCTAAATATTTACATGGGAAGAAACCTTCTTTGAAGTTTAGAATACGTTTAATCTCATTCTTTCGTGTCTCTTTAGTATTGATAAAAAAAATTTCTGATTTTTCCTCATTTATACATTGTCCAGAAGTGTTAGCATAAGTATTTAAAATTTCTTTGAAAGCTTGAACTTCTTCTAAAAGTGCTTTTCCAAAAAGGAGATTATCATCGACATATTTCTAATGAGTAGTAGCCTCGACTCCCGAAGTAATCTTGATTCCTTTAACCTTATCCTCTTCCTAAAGTTTCTTAATACCTCTCCCCAATGCTTCCGCCATAATAATGTACAAAAAAGGAGATAACGGATCTCCCTGCCTCAAACCTTGAGAGCTACTGAAAAAGCTTTCAGGAGACCCATTCACCATAATTGAGAAGTGAGGGCTGGAGATGCATTCAAAAATCATATTGATCCATTGTTTTGAGAATCCAAAAGCTTCCATACATTTACACAAAAATCTCCAATCCACTTTATCATATGCCTTACTGATGTCTAACTTAATCAACATACTCAGATCCTTATTATTTGTTATTGAATGTATAGCCTCATGAGCAATAATCACTCCATCCAGAATTGACCTACTAGGGACAAATCCCATTTGCTCTTTAGATATAATCAATGGAAGAAGTTGTTTCATTCTGCCTGCCAAAGCTTTTGAGAAGATTTTATATAAAGTGTTGCACAGAGAGATAGGTCTGAACTCGTTAAAGTTCTCTGCATTGACCTTTTTGGGAATAAGAGCAATGAATGTGTTATTTAACTCTTTAAGAATATGTCCTGAGTTCCTCATGCCCTCTAGAACATCAATAATTTCCTTGCCCATAAATGACCAACACTTTTGAAAGAAAAAAGTTGGGAATCCATCAGGACCAGGGGATTTATCCGGGTTCATTTCCTTTAGAACCTTGAGTATTTCATCTTCTATGAATGTGGCATTTAGGAGGTTATTTTGACACGGAGTTATAATATGGGGGATGTTTCTTAACAGCTTGGCCTGGTCCAACAAATCCACACTCCCTAAGTTATTCAAAGATTTTTCAAAGAAAGAGACTGCTAAATCTATAATTTCTTTGGGATCCTCTATTGTATTACCATTTCTATCTCTAATTTTGGAAATCTTATTTATATTTCTTCTAGCTTGGACGCTATTGTGACAAAATTTGGTGTTTCGGTCCCCTTCTCCGAGCCATGTTTCTCTTGCTATTTGCCCCCAAAAGGCGCTAATTTGTGAAAGAGAATCATAGTATTTACATAATAGTTCTTGCTCTATATTATCATCTGAAGTCTATTTTCCTTCTTCAGTAATCTCCTTATTCACATTTTCCAGCTCTTTTTCTATAAGGTCTCTTTCCAAAAATATATCCCCAATAGTGTTTTTACTCCATTGTGATAGATTTCTTTTTATTAGTTTTAGTTTCCTTATGAATTTATATATCTTGGAGCCTTCAAACCTTGCCTCTGTCCACCATTTTTTAATTAGATCCAAACATTCCTCATTAAGTAACCACATTTTTTCAAATCTAAATGGGATTCTTTTATTTCTGATTGGTTCCGAAATTACTAGTTCTATAGGAAAATGGTCAGAACTGGCAATGGGTAGGACCTCATTAGTAAAATTAAAATCAAAATTCCTCAACTCCCCTATAAAAAAGAACCTATCCAATTTTTCTACTATTAACTCTGTGTCTTTACGTTTGTTAGTCCAGGTGTATTTCCCTTGGTCTGATTCAATTTCCGATGCCCCTATAATGTTTATCCATTCCTGGAATTCTAAAGTTGTTTTTGATAAGTGTTTCATCCCACCCTGTTTATCTCCCAAGGATAGGATAGCATTAAAATCTCCTCCTAGTATAAATGTTTCATTCGGAAAGTTCTCTATATAATCCTTAATCTCCTGCCATACAATTCTCTTTTCATGTAGGAATTTCGGAGCATACATGTTTATTATATTAAATTTTAAATCTGACTTTAAACTTTTGATTTGACCTCCCATCCAATTTTTCTATTTTTCATGAATATTGAAAACAATTTCTCTTGGATCCCAAATAAAAGCAATTCCACCTGAAGCACCTTCTACCTCACAACCTACTAATTCTCTTATTCCTATACTCTTTTTTATATTCTCATATCCTTCATTAGAAAGTTTAGTTTCTTGTATCATAGCCATATTTGGTTTAATTTTTGCTAATTGCCTTATTACAAGGCGTTGTTTGTTAGGGGCATTTAAACCCCTAACATTCCAACTAATGATCTTCATGAGGACTCAAGAAGGACCTTCCCCTTCCTAGAGTATAGAATATTGATAATTTTAACCTGACCTGGCGCCATTCCTTCCTTTTCTCTTAGTTCAGCAAGGGAATTTCTACCTCTTGGTTTGACTAGTTTCCCCATATCAGCTTCTAACTTGCCCTTAATAGATTTACCTAAACCTAAAGTTCCTATATTGTTCCTAACAATGTTCTCTTTGTTTTCCTCATAGAGATCTTCATTTGACAGTGAACCTAATACTCCAGTTATAATATCATTACTCCTAGATTCCTCCAAAATAGAGGCAGGGTCTAAACCTAAAAAGTCTAGCAGTGATCCTTGGTCAATGGTCTCCACTAAGGGGGGTTTTTCCATTCCTTCTATTTTCATTTCTATTGTTTGATGCCAAGATTCAGAGGGGATGTGTTCTAAGTTTTTATCCATATTAGGATTATCTGCAATCTCTTTTTGGGTTCTTGCATTAACATTCATAGTTCTTAACTCCACTGCGGATTTCCTCCCCATCTTCTTTTTAATTCTATTGATATTAGGGGTGCTCAGACTTCCTCTTTTCATTGCTATACCTAACTGCCTATCTTTGTTGGTGATACCAAAGAGGCCTTCTATGGAGTCTTTAACTAATGAAAGATTGTCGTCAGATTTGATTCCATCCATGGTTGTTGCCATTCCTAATTGTCTATCATCATTGTTGATTCCTTCTAAGCAAATTCTTATTTCTTCCTCATTTTGATTTCTTGTGTTATTTATATCTTCTTTCCTACCATACGTGGGATCTTCTCTATCATTAAGATCCCTTTCCATATCTCCTATCTCATCTAGATTTGGTAAACATTTCATTTCCATGTTTTCGTCTCCATTATCTTGAGTGTTGTTTGATGATGACATCTCTATAATGCTTTTAATTAGCAAAATTTTTTGGTGCTCAAGTTCCTCTTTGTCACATATTTCATCTATAAGGGTATCCATTAATTCATTAGTGATCTCAACTATTTCTTCTTCTATTTTTTGGTTCTCTTTATCTTCTGGACTGTTGGAGATTCTATTCAGACTGTAAGAGGTAATTTCAATGTTAATTCCTTGCTTGAAACTCTGAGTACTAAGGTTATTCTTATGCTCTGGTGATAAAGGTAGGGGAGATTTGACCTCAACATTTAAGGTCTCATTTATTGATATGTCCTTTTCAAGAGCCAAAGGGGGTTGACACACAGAGTCTGAAGGGTGTGTGGAGATGCTGATCGGATTAATTTTCTTTGGAGTAGTCATAGTGAAACCTCCTTTCTCTGTGTTAAAGCTCACCTTCAATTCCGATGTCTTCTGATTATGAGTGTCAATTTGTCCTACATTTTTGGTTTCTAGATCCTTTGTTTGTCTTTCTACAAAATCTCCTAGAATAATGGGGTTAATAATAATAGAGTTTGAATTAAAGCATAATCTAATGGGATGAATCCATTTTTGATGATAGTTGATCTTTACTCTAATGATTTTTTCATACTGGTTATTATTATTATCAATAATGCTTAGAAAGTCACCAATTTGTTTTCCTATTAATTTGACAGTTTCAACATCAGATAATTCTATAGGCAGATTTCTAAGAGCTATAGCTTTTTCTACAAGAAAGTCCTTAAGGTTTATTGGGTTGAACAGGGGAACCCAATCAAAAATATAAAAATCAGAGTCTTTATACTTAGCTGACCCTTCATTTCTAATTTTACTTTTAATATTTCCATCTTTACAATTAATGAAAATAAAATTTTCTGATAAGTTAGATATACTTACCTCATTCGGGAGTTGAGATTTCAGCCAAGCTATCAGATCTGTGGTAGAAGTTCCTACTCCCGACCATCGACAAATCAGCCCTGTATCTGCAAAATAATTTTGTCTCTGTTCTATGCATTTTCCATCTAGATCTATTCTAATCATGTTAGGATTCTGAAAGAAATTACCTATTATTTTAGCATTGTTACTCTCCATAGTTTTATTACACTTATGAGGGGGTGAGTATACCTGTATGTTTTGTTCCTGAAACATCCTTAACCCATTGTTACCTGTTAAACCTTTTAAATTCTTTCTCTGTGTATGTTCATTTTGTGGGTAGAGCTCTGAGACCTTGGTATGGAGCTTATTCTGTCCTACCTTATAGCTTTTATGGGGGGGTGAATATTTCCCATTATCTTCCTCTTAATAAAACATATTTCATAAAATAAAATTTTATAAAACATATTTTATAAACCAAATTCAATATATATATAAAAACCGAAAAAAAGATATAACATTAACAACTTGGGGGGGGCTCCCTGCGAACCCCACACCCCGCGCCCTACACCGTAGCCCTTCGCAAATAATGTGTAGGCCGGCCCGCGTAGCAGTGGTACTGCTATGTCAGTACCACTGCCATAGCAGTTGGTACTACCGTAGCAGTGCTCTGCTACGACCACCGTGCCCAAAGGGAATGGGGAAGGTGGTGGCCCCACTTCCCTTTATACATTGTTTAGCATTTTTTTTTAATTAATATTTTTTCATATATTACAAATGTTTTTCAAAAAGTGTGAGAGTCGAGATGACAGGGGGGTACGGTATTGAAACCCGTGCCCTCCCTCCTGTTATTAATTAAATTTAGTTTTTGAAAAGTAATTTTTTGTCAATACATCACTTCTTTGAATACACATATTTAAACAAAAAAATAAAATAAAGTAAAACTAGCACATTTGACCAATAAGGATATATATATTATTTTTTTTTTAAATTCTAATTTTGAGATTCTAAAGGGAATATTCTTTCCAATGGCTTTTTCCAGAAATGGAAAAACACACAGGCTTGGAAAATTTTCCAGAATAGGAATTTTTTCATAAATTTCATTTTGTCCTATTCTATTTGTTAATTAGTTTGTATTCTAATGCAATACAAATTTTCAACAAAGCATGCTAATATTATTAACTGGTGTAAAATATTCTTACTGTCATTTTTCACAGGGAAGGTATTTTTTTGCCCAGAATTCATTTTTTTCAAACAAAAATCATTTTTCTTCCCAACCCATTTATTGAATTTCATTTCTCTATAGTCTAACTATACTAGATTTGATTTTTTATTTTATGAGAGTTCTAGGTTGAATTTTTCCCAAAAATTTTGCCAGCATTTCCCTACTGTGCCAAGTAATAATAAAATATAGAAAAAGCTTTTCTAATAGCTTTTAGAATCCTAAAAATGAAAGCTTAACCAAAATTACCAATTTAGCCTTTAGATTCAACAGGAAAAGCATATTACTTAATTTCTACAGATAATAATACTTGAAAAACTCATCAAAATCCTATCTCAATTCCAATGCTATAAATCTGATGTAGAATTGCCTGTAGGATGCTGAATCTCTCAAATCTGATAATGTAGAGGCTCAATCCTGCAACTCTGAATCACAGCTTTGTAGAATTCCAATTCCAGATGCACACACACTTCACCCAGAAAAATTCACACACCAAATTCTCAAGAACACAAGAAAGCACAAAATATTCCAAAAATGCTCTCTCTCCCCAAAAATTGAAAATTCCAAAAAAAAACCTCCTTTTGCAAAATGAATGCAAATTTCCCCAAATAGAAAATCAAACCCACCTATCATGCAAACCCTAATGAGTCACCAAACAACTCCTACTCAAAGTCCTCTTTTTTTTTGAGTTGAGGGAAAATTTCAATTAATAATTATAAAATATATTATTTATGAACAACTCCCATAGAATTCTTTTACAAGTCACTTTATGAAATCAAATTTCACATAAATAAATAAAGCACATGCAATATGAAATTTCACATTTAAATTATTTAATAATTTATAACACAATTAAAACATGCACTAATTCTTCAACAATTTAATAAAAATGTATTAAATCAAAATTTAGCACAATTAATTAATTAAATTCAAATATTCTCATATTTGATTTTTAATTAATTCATAATTATTCAACGACATAAGAAATACTTTAATCAATTATTTTTCCACTATATTATTAATTAAAATAATTTTAGCAAAATAATTAAATCAAACCAATATTTCAGTAACATTCATGCATCATACAATCTCAAAAGACAGGATCCATGGATTAGGTCAACTTGACCAAACTCAGGCAAGATAGTCAACCGATACTTTATCCAACAATTAGGATAAATAGGCTAAGGATTGGGTTTTGGGTCCATCTGTCATCTCCCCTCTTTACCATTGAGATGAGTATTTTATGGGCACGCTCACTCCTGCCAATTCAAGGAAGATGATGCCCTGTACCTACAAACCTGTCATCACAAAATAAAGCATGTACATACAACATATAACAAGCAATGATAGGGTACGGTCAGTTGTGTGGATCTTGACAAAGCGAGTAACTACACCTCTGCCCTCTACCATAAAGACACATAATACAGATACATACATATGAACACCATACACATGCTAGTATGGGGTAAGTATATCATAAACCAATTGAAACATGAAACATCACATCATAATAACATAATCATTTAAATATGAAATCACATAACATCATAGCATAAACATAATCTTGATAAATCCATAATCACTGAAACAATATCCATAAATGCACACAACAATGTGGCCTAACAGAGTATGGCACTGAAAAAAAAACTGAAAGCAAAAATATGGAGGTACAACATCCACCCCCCCTTGTATTAGGCTTACCCCTGGAAGCCTGCAAACAAGTAGGGATAAGATTCCTAAAATCTAGCTGCATCCTCCCAAGTAGCTATTGTCTCATCGTTTGGATCCCAATGGACCCTTACCTAGTTGATAGTTTGACCCCTGAGGATCAAATCCTGATGTTGTAGGATATGTATGGGCTCCAATGCTAGCTATCCATCCTCCACCTATAAAGCATTCCAATCAAGTACATGTGTAACATCAGGAATATATCATCTAAGTACTGAAACATGGAATACATCATGAATGTGTGATAAGCTGGGTGGCAAAGTAAGATGGTATGCAATTGGACCTATCCTCTCTAAGATCTCAAATGGACCAACAAATCGAGGTGCCAACTTTGAACCCTTTCCATAATAGATCAGACTCTTTCATGGACGCACTCTCAAGAAAACTCTATCCCCAACTACAAACTGTCTATTAATCTGATGAGCATTTGCATACTTCTTCTACCTGTCCTATGCAGTAGCCACATGCTCTCGAATATGAATCACCTACTGCTCCATGTCACAAAGCATATCTGGACCAATAAGAATACAATCCTCCAGTCTGTCCCAACTCAATGGTGTATGACAAGGACATCCATATAATGGATGGAAGGGTGACATGCCAATGGAACTATGATATCCATTATTATAAGCAAACTCCACTAGATATAGATAATCCTCCCAGTGAGTCTATCTATCCATGACATACATCCTCAACATATCCTCCAACACCTGATTAACCCATTCTGTCTGACCATCAATCTCAGGGTGATATGCTGAACTAAAATTCAATTGAGCACCAAGATCATGCTGCAGTGAAGTCCAAAATGTAGATGTAAAAATAGGATCTCGATCAGAGATAATCTTACATGGAACTCTGTGAAGTCTCACTATATCCTGCATGAAGACCCTAGCCACAGAAGCTGTTGTATAAGAAGATCTCATGGGAGAAAAGTGTGCCACCTTAGTCAAATGATCAACGGTCACCATGATAGCATCATGTCTATGAGGAGTCATAGGCAATCCAACAATGAAGTCCATAGATATAATATCCCACTTCTAGGATGGAATGAGATTAGGCTGCAAAAGCCCTGCTGGATGTTGATGATCCACCTTGACCCTCTGACACTCTAGACATCTAGCCATAAAATTTGCAATGTCACGTTTCATGCCAAGCCAATAATAAAGCTGTCGTAAGTCTATATGCATCTTCTTAACACCTGGATGTGCTAAATAAGGTGCACGATGAGCCTCTGATAAAACCAATGAATGTAAATCATCCAATGGGGGTACATATATCTAGCCCTTGTGTCACATAAGTCCATCAGACTCCAAGACAAAACTTGAGAACCTACCCTCCAATGGTCTCCTTGACTCAATCACTAAACTCACCTCCTAATACAAAGTATCTTCAGGAAGTGACTGAAGAATCCTGCTCCTCAAATGCACACTAAGAGTCATAGCTAAAATAATCTTCTTCTTGTGACTCAAAGCATCTACTACCACATTTTCTTTACCCTAGATGTATTTGATCTCAAAATCATACTCGCAAAGGAATTCCATCCACCTTCTCTGTCTAGCATTCAGATTAGGTTGGGTAAATATATACTGAAGACTACGGTGATCACTAGGAAGCTCAAAATGGTTCCCTAATAAGAAGTGTCTCCATCCGACTAAAGCATGGACAACTGCTACCAACTCAAGATCATGTGTAGGATAATTAAGCTCATGATCCTTGAGTTTTTGAGACTCATATGCAATCACTCATCCTTTCTACATGAGGACTGCTCCAATACCCTCTAAAGATGCATCAATGCATACAACAAAATCTCTGGCTGGATCTAGCACTGCTAGAATAGGGGCACTGGTCAAACACTCCTTAAGCTTCTAGAAAGCTTCCTTGCACTTCTCTATCCAAATGAACTTCTTCCCTTTCCTCTACAATGAGGTGATAGGATGTGAAACCCTAGAGAAGTCCTTGATAAATCTACGGTAATAACTAGCCAAACCCATGAAACTATGGACTTCAGACACATTAGTGGGTGCTGGCCACTCCACAATTGCCTAAATATTTGAAGGATCTACTGAGATACCTTCTCCTAAAATCATATGACCAAGGTACTGAATCTTTGTCTGAAAGAAATCACACTTCTTTGCATTAACATAAAGTCGATTCTCCCTCAAACACTGCAAAACCTATCTAAGATGTTCCTCATGTTCTTCTATGGATTTAGAGTATATCAATATGTCATCCAAGAAGACCAATAAAAACTGATCCAAATACTCTCAAAACACTCCATTCATTAAGCACATGAACACCAATGGAGCATTCGTCAAACCAAAAGGTACCATTGTGAACTCATAATGCCCATATCTTGTACGAAATGCAGTCTTATGAATATCTACATCATGAATTCATAGCTGATGATACCCAGACTTTAGATCAATTTTAGAGAACACCTTAGCTCCCTTAATCTGATCAAATAAATCATCAATATGTGGCAATGGATATCTATTTTTTATCATTACCTTGTTCAACTGTTTGTAGTCAATACACAAGCATAAAGATCCATCCTTCTTCTTAATGAAGAGGACTGGTGCTCCCCATGGAGAAACACTAGGTCTAATGCTCCCCTTTGCCAACAATTCTTCCAACTAAAGCTTGAGCTCACTCAACTCATGAGTAGTCATCCTGTATGGAGCTCTAGAGATAGGCTCAGCTCCTGGAACAAGATCGATTTGAAAATCAATGTCACACTTAGGTGGCATACCCAAAATCTCTGTCGAAAAGACATCAAGAAATTCTTGCAACACTGGATGATCTAGGGTCCTATCTTTGCTCTCCCCTTCATCAATCTCATTCAGAGTCACCACAAACATCTGGCAACCCTTTCACATACAATGTTTTAGTTGCATAGCTGAAATCATTCAGAGAGAAATAGGTCATGGAATACCCACTATCTGACACTCTACACCCTCATCATCCTTGCAAATGATGGTCTTCTTCCTACAGTCGATGCTAGCTCCATGAGCTTCTAACCAATCTATACCTAGCGCAACCCCATATGATCCCAATGGAATCACACGTAGATCTACTGAGGTAGTGAATCTGCCCAAATTCAGCTCACACCTAGGGACCAAAGATCCTGTCACAACCTTAGCTCCTGAGGCTAGTTCCACTTGCCAAAAACTACCTTGCTTTGCAGCCACCAACCCACAATGCTTAACTAAAAGTGGAGATATAAAAGAGTCAGTAGCACCAGAATCATATAAAATAGAAATGGGTACGCCTCGAATAGTACCTATAGTCTCAACTACCATACCCTGATGATCTGCCTGCCGCTGATCCAATGCAGCAAACACTCTATGTGTGCACCCTGCATCTCCAACTGTGGGTTCAGATGCTGCTAACCTCTGAGATGAGTACTGTGGGAGACGTTGTGGGCAATTCACTACTATGTGCCCAAATTATCCACATGTGAAACATCCTATGTTTCTGAAGTTACTCTTTCCTCCGGATGGTGCACTGGATTGCTAAAAGCTGCCTTTGCTAGCACTCTATTGTACACTCTGAGCTGGTTGAGCAGTTTGATTGTGCTTAGAGTGCTTTCCATTCCAGAAGTTCCTGGAATGAGAACCACTACTCTGAGAAGGAGGTGGAAGGGTTTTAGCCTGCTGATGGTTTTGATTACCCTTATAGAAGTTCAATGACTTCTTGAATTTTCTGTTACCTTGGGACTGGTTCCCTCTGAATCCTGATCCTAAAGAACCACTTGGATGCCGATCATAGCCTGAGGTTATATTAGCCTCAGTGAGTGTAGCCTTCACAACTACTTCTCTGAGAGTCTTAGGCTCAAAGAGTAAGACCTTTCCAATAATGCGGGCATTCAGCCCCCTGATAAAATGCTGCACCAATAGAGCTGTGTCCTACCCAAACCCGGCATACTACTTAAGTTCAAAGAACTTACAATCATATTCACTCACAGTCATAGTCAGCTGCTTCAAATTATGGAACTCATCGGTCCTCTATTTCCTCCATTGATTTGATAAGAAACATTCTCAAAAATTCTCCAAGAATAATTCCCAAGTAACTGTGTCCATCCCAACACCCATCTTCTCTTCCTCAATTTTCCACCATACTGTTGCAAAATCTGTGAGCTGAGTCACAGCATACCTAGCTCTGGTGTTGCTATTGAATGGGTGCATGGAAAAAATTTGTTCCAATGCTATTAACCATGTCTCTACCTCAAGTCCTATACCCTTCCCATCAAAGGGAATAGGCTTTCCTCTCATAAGGTCCCTCATATGGTTTGCTGCAACCACTAACGGATCCACAGTAAATTTCCTCTTAAGAGGACTCCTGGATCTTTCCCTATCTCTCTCTCCTTCATTCCTATGGGAATGATGTGAACCCTCTTGATCTGCTCTATCCTGATCAGGACCAAGATGAGCAAGGATTGCTCGAAGGAGCTATTTAGTATCATGCCCATCAGATTCTCGATGTTCACCACCCTGCTCATCTCTCAACTGCTGGTGGTTACTTACTTGCTCAACACTGGTGGAAGGGCTAGGTTGCCTTCCCCTACCATGTCCACTTGACCTACCTCTACCTCTACTTTTGTCTGCTCTAGTTATAGGCATGATTCCTGCAACATGAAGAAACCAACAAACACTCACGAACATATATCAAACATAAACCAAGACAAGATGATCATAAAGTAATAGTCTAAAAATAGAATTGTTATATGTCTAAGTTTTGTTTTCAAGTTTAAACTACACACATAAGACCTAATGAGTGTACATACCCAGAGTTCCCAGTGTAGAAACTCCACTCTAATACCAAATGTAATGCCTTGCAAGGGAACCCAAAAGAAACTAACCTAGAACATGCTACTAAGTTTGGTGAACAATTTTTTTTTCTAAAGTTATCAAACAAGATAAACAATTACATGAAGCAATAACCATTATCTCACATAACACACATCGTAAACATAGGTTACAACTCTAATGGGTCCCATGACATAGTATTACTTACTAACATACCACATAAAATTACATCAACAAATGATTCCATAAAATAAATACAACAATTACATCGCAATGTTTACATTTCATGAATAATCATTAATTCTAATAAACATACATCCACTGCATATGTCGCAGGGTATGCATTAATCATTCTAACAACTAAATTACAATATCCAGATTAGGTATCACATGCGATACTCTAATACAAGATTTACAATAAAGAATAAGTACATAAGAACATCAATGAAGAAGTAACATAAGGAATCCATCTGAAAAGACACCATCAAGCATTGGTACCAGGACGTCAAATCTCAAATGGTAAAGAATCACTACCACTTGTCCGTGTAGAACCACAAAGGTCTACCCCACTGTGTTGAGGAGATAACATAGGACCCTAATCGGATAATCAAGTCAATACAGGAAACACCACTAGAAAAGGAATCCTGATAGCTTATTAACTCAAAGTCAACAAAGGTAGTGAAAGGTATGACTCACTAATCCAAAGGCAACCGACCATGTAGGATAACTAGACTATGTGTAGGAAGGTGTCGTCATGTACGTCTCACCCTTGAGTCTCATCTTGGTAATCTCTCTAGATCCTGACACTCAAGTGACCATACACGGAATCAATGACCTCTCGTGCTGACGAAGCCATTAACTATGCCAGAACACACACCTCAATAGGTGGCAAGCATCATCTCATCCTCATCTCAGTCTGTACTAGCACTCAAGCATGAGAGAGGAAACTATCTTATTAGGTTCATTTATTTCCCTTAGTTTAATTTAGGTTATCACTTGTTTATAATAACTTACAATAAGTGGTCAACAAAAGCCACTTGTGGGCCCCGGTACTTATTGCAAGCCACCTCCTAACACATGTCTAGGTAAACTACCCTAGGCTCATAGATCTCTCCTAGATCAAGTCACAGATAAATTAAATAGTTACATATCCAGAATCGTCATAGAAACCAGGATTGACTACATATCATGTTCACTGAATCACATAGTACAACCAGAGCCTATAAGGTCAACTAAAAAAAATAGAATACACACTCATGCCAAACATGATAAACAACATGATCAAAAGACAAATCCTAGGCCTCTGTCTTTCCTAGGTCATCTAGATCCCATAACACTGATAACCCAAACATACAGGAAAGATAAAAACCATATGGTGAAAAATAGCCAATTTCAGTATAAAATAATGCATGTACAAATGAGAAGGAAAAACATATGTTCACAACATTGAGTAAGAGTCCAATTTGACCATAATAAAGCAACACACAATATTCTTTACACTTAAACTAGATTGAATAGACAATCATAATTTTATTCAATTGACTAAACCTAATTAGTTACCCATAGAACACAAGGTATATTTTCAAATAAGGCAATATTTATTTAAATAAATAATAAATAAAATAAAAGAGCAATTAATAAATACTATTAAACATCCAAGTTTAATTTCCACAAAAAAGATTTGTTAATAAAATTTATTACACTAATTAATAAGTTCATTATTAACAAAATAAAAATTAATTAATAAATTCATTACTAACAAATTATAATTATTAAATTTATTAAAATAAAAATTTAATATAACTTTTTCTTAATAAAACATATTTCATAAAATAAAATTTTATAAAACATATTTTATAAACCAAATTCAATATATATATAAAAATCGAAAAAAAGATATAACATTAACAACTTGGGGGGGGTCCCTGCGAACCCCACACCCCGCGCCCTACACCATAGCCCTTCGCAAATAATGTGTAGGCCAGCCCACGTAGCAGTGGTACTGCTATGTCAGTACCACTGCTGTAGCAGTGCTCTGCTATGACCACCGTGCCCAAAGGGAATGGGGAAGGTGGTGGCCCCACTTCCCTTTATACATTGTTTAGCATTTTTTTTTAATTAATATTTTTTCATATATTACAAACATTTTTCAAAAAGTGTGACAGTCGAGATGACAGGGGGGTACGGTATCGAAACTCGTGCCCTCCCTCCTGTTATTAATTAAATTTATTTTTTGAAAAGTAATTTTTTGTCAATACATCACTTCTTTGAATACACATATTTAAACAAAAAAATAAAATAAAGTAAAACTAGCACATTTGACCAATAAGGATATATATATTATTTTTTTTTTAAATGCTAATTTCGAGATTCTAAAGGGAACATTCTTTCCAATGGCTTTTTCCAGAAATGGAAAAACACACAGGCTTGGAAAATTTTCCAGAATAGGAAATTTTTCATAAATTTCATTTTGTCCTATTCTATTTGTTAATTAGTTTGTATTCTAATGCAATACAAATTTTCAACATAGCATGCTAATATTATTAACTGGTGTAAAATATTCTTACTGTCATTTTTCACAAGGAAGGTATTTTTTTTGCCCAAAATTCATTTTTTTCAAACAAAAATCATTTTTCTTCCCAACCCATTTATTGAATTTCATTTCTCTATAGTCTAACTATACCAAATTTGATTTTTTATTTTATGAGAGTTCTAGGTTGAATTTTTCCCAAAAATTTTGCTAGCATTTCCCTACTGTGCCAAGTAATAATAGAATACAGAAAAAGCTTTTCTAATAGCTTTTAGAATCCTAAAAATGAAAGCTTAACCAAAATTACTAATTTAGCCTTTAGATTCAACAGGCAAAGCATATTACTTAATTTCTACAGATAATAATACTGGAAAAACTCATCAAAACCCTAACTCAATTCCAATGCTATAAGTTTGATGTAGAATTGCCTGTAGGATGCTGAATCTCTCAAATCTGATAATGTAGAAGCTCAATCCTGCAACTCTGAATCACAACTTTGTAGAATTCCAATTCCAGATGCACACACACTTCACCTAGAAAAATTCACACACCAAATTCTCAAGAGCACAAGAAAGCACAAAATATTCCAAAAATGCTCTCTCCCCAAAAATTGAAAATTCCAAAAAAAAACCTCCTTTTGCAAAATGAATGCAAATTTCCCCAAATAGAAAATCAAACCCACCTATCATGCAAACCCTAATGAGTCACCAGACAAATCCTACTCAAAGTCCTCTTTTTTTTTTGAGTTGAGGGAAAATTTCAATTAATAATTATAAAATATATTATTTATGCACAACTCCCATAGAATTCTTTTACAAGTCACTTTATGAAATCAAATTTCACGTAAATAAATAAAGCACATGCAATATGAAATTTCACATTTAAATTATTTAATAATTTATAACACAATTAAAACATGCACTAATTCTTCAACAATTTAATAAAAACGTATTAAATCAAAATTTAGCACAATTAATTAATTAAATTCAAATATTCTCATATTTCATTTTTTATTAATTCATAATTATTCAATGATATAAGAAATACTTTAATCAATTATTTTTCCACTATATTATTAATTAAAATAACCTTAGCAAAATAATTAAATCAAAGCAATATTTCAGTAACATTCATGCATCATACAATCTCAAAGGATGAGATCCATGAATTAGGTCAACTTGACCAAACTCGGGCAAGATAGTCAACCGATACTTTATCCAACAATTAGGATAAATAGGCTAAGGATTGGGTTTTGGGTCCATCTATCATCTCCCCTCTTTACCATTGAGATGAGTATTTTATGGGCACGCTCACTCTTGCCAATTCAGGGAAGACAATGCCCTATACCTGCAAACCTGTCATCATAAAACAAAGCATGTACATACAACATATAACAAGTAATGATAGGGTACAGTCAGTCGTGTGGATCTCGACAAAGCGAGTAATTACGCCTCTGCCCTCTGCCATAAAGACACATAATACAGATACATACATATGAACACCATACACATGCTAGTATGGGGTAAGTATATCATAAACCAATTGAAACATGAAACATCACATCATAATAACATAATCATTTAAATATGAAATCACATAACATCATAGCATAAACATAATCCAGATAAATCCACAATCACTGAAACAATATCCATAAATGTACACAACAATGTGGCCTAAAAGAGTATGGCACTGAAAAAAAAACTGGAAGCAGAAATATGGAGGTACTACATTCTGCTTGAAATCTTGCTACAATCCCAACTGAATGTGCTATATCAGGTGTTGTATGTGTCAAGCACTGTAATCCTCCAATCATAGATCTGTATTTTTTCTGCTCAATAGTTGGTGTCTCATCTTTGCTAGATAACTTATGTCTAGTTACCATAGGTGTTCCAACAGGTTTAGAATCTTTCATTTCAAATCTTTTCAATAAGTCATTCAAATACTTAGTCTGACTTACAAATATACCTTCCTTTCTTTGTGTTATCTATAATCTCAAAAAATATTTCATTTCTCCAATCATGCTCATCTCAAATTCAGTCTTCATTTCATCTACAAATTTGTCACTAGCTTCATCTTCTCCTCCAAAGATAATATCATCAACAAATATAGCTATAACCAACAAACCATTCTCAATTTATTTTGTGTATAAGTTACTATCTGCTATTCCTTTTATAAATCCCAATTTCAATAAATACTTATCCAATCTTGCATACCAGGCTCTAGGTGCTTGTTTTAATCCATATAAAGCTTTCTTTAACTTACATACAATATCTCCTTCTTGTGTCAAAGGAAAACCTTCAGGCTACTCAATGTAGACTTCTTCCAATTCACCATTCAAAAATGCTGATTTCACATCCATCTGATACACTGGTTCAAGTCTGGCCACAGGTGCAAAAGTTTCTTCATAGTGAATTCCTTCTTGTTGTGAATATCCTTTACATACCAATCTTGTTTTGTGTCTTATCACTTCTCCTTGTTCATTCATCTTGTTTCTGAATACCCACTTTGTTCCAATCACATTCTTGTCTTCAGGTCTAGGGACCAATTCCCATGTCTTGTTTTTTTTCAAACTGCTCCAGTTCTTCTTTCATAGCATTAATCCAATGTTCATCTTCACAAGCTTCATTAGTAGTCTTAGGTTCAATTTGAGAAATCAAACATAAATGTACCTTATTTTGAGTCAAAACTCCTCTATCTAAACTTCCAATAACTTGCTCAACAAGGTGATGTCTTGAAGTATACCTGTTAGGTGTCATAGTTACTGATCTTGTTCTGACTATAGATTCTTCTCTGCTTTCTTCTCTATTTTCTTCTCTGTATTCTTCTATGTTTTTTCTCTATTTTCTTCAGTATGACTTTCATTCAGCAAATCACTGTTAATTTCAAAAAATAATTCTGCATTTTCAATGTTAGGCTAAGGTTGTGCTTCTCCATCAGATTCATAATCAAGCATTCTTTCCTAAATTTTAAACTTCTCATCAGCTTTTACATTTGCACTTTCAACAATAGTTTTAGTTCTTTTGTTATAACATCTATATGCTTTGCTTTTTAAAGAATATCCAAGAAATATTCCTTCATCACTTCTAGGATCAAATTTTCCTATATCATCATCTCTCTTTATATAACATTTACTTCCAAAAATTCTAAAATACTTAACTGAGGGTGTATGTCCAAACCATAATTCATAAGGTGTCTTGTTTGTATCTGCTCTGATTTGTACTTTGTTCATAGTGTATACTGTTGTGTTCATTGCTTCTCTCCAAAAAGTCTTAGCCAAATCATTTTCAAACAACATAGCTCTTGCTGCTTCAGTTATTGACCTATTCCTTCTTTCTACAATAGTATTTTGTTTTGGTGTTCTAGGGGCTAAAAGTTGTCTCTTAATACCATTCATTTCACAAAAGGTGTTAAACTCTCTAGATGTAAATTCACCACCTCTATCAGATCTTAAACACTTAATCTTCATTCCAGATTCATTCTCAATTTTGCTTTTCATGATATTAAATTTATCAAATGCTTCAGATTTTTCTTTAAAAAATGCAATCCACATCATCCTTGTAAAATCATCAACAAGAATCATAAAATACCTTTCTCCATAGAATCCTCTAGTCCTAGTAGGACCACTCAAGTCTGTATGAACAATCTCTTGCTTCTCTGTCGATGTGAACTTCTTGTTGGGAAATGAACTCCTTTTCTACTTTGCCATCATACATTCTTTGAAAATCATGTTAGTAGGTTTCATAATTCTAGGTAAATCTCTTACTGCAAGTGTAGAGCTCACCTTGACAATATTATCAAATTTTATATGACAAAACTTTTTATGCCATAACCAACTGTCATCAATCCTAGTTATCAAACATGTCATCTCAGTAGGATTCAATTGAAATACATTACCTCTGGTTCTGGATCCTTTTCCAATCAGATTTCCATCTTTATCTTTTATCACACAAGTTTTCTCAGCAAACCAAACTTGATAACCCTTATCAGCCAATTGTCCAACGCTTAGTAGATTATGTCTCAATCCATCAACAAAGTAAACATCATCAGTGTTAGTCTTTCTATCAAGAGTAATAGATCCTATATCCTTAATCAAACAAGGTGCATTATTACCAACCCTAACAATTCCTCCATCATAATTATCTAACTTAACAAACTTTCTTTTATCTCTAGTCATATGATGTGAACAACCACTGTCTATAATCCAATCAGATTTCTTTTCAACTTGTGAAACTAATGCTTTTTCTTCCCTTTTATCAAATTTAGAACTTTCTTCTTTAATTGCTACAAATCCTATTTCCTCAAAGTTACCATTATCACTATCACTTAAATGTCTTTCAATTCATGCTTCAAGATCTTCATCATTTGCGTAATAACATTCTTTAGATCTCCTAGGTTTAAAGTTGCTTCTATACTTCTTAACTCTTTTAGGACATTTAGATGCAAAATGACCATATTCTTGACAAGTCCAACATTTAAAAATTTTCTTACCATCTGGTTCTCTTTTTACAAGTAATGCAATACCTTCTTCAATCTTCTTATCTTCCTCAGATTTAGATCTGCTACTGTTGGCATAATCTCCGTTCACACTAGTACTTCTTGTAGGTCTAATGTTAAGAGCACTGAATGTTGTTTCCATTCTAGGTAGCTCTCCTGATAATTTCAAGTTCATCTCTGTTGTTTCTAATCTTCCAAGAAGAGTCTCTCTTGAAAAGTTTAATGTACAAGGTATCACTTGTTCAATCATCTATGTTGTCTACTTGAATACTAGTGTCAAAGTTCTCAGAATTTTCCATATCACTTCATTCTCTATCTTATCACCTCCACAAGACTTTATTCCTATTACAATCTCAGACATCCTACCAATATAGCTTCTAATAGATTCATCTTCCATCATTCTGATATCTTCAAATGCACAAATCCAATTATGTAATCTATCCTTCTTTGCATGTTCATCACCTTCAAAAGTAGAATGTAAAGCTTTCCAAATTGCATGAGATGTTTTCAAACATCTTACTTGACTATATTCATTCTTCGGTAGTGCTGACAAAAGTGCTTCTCTTGCAAGTATGTTACACATGAATAGATCTAGTTCATCTTTAGTTCCTGCCTCTAGATTGTCTTCCTCAATGATAGTCTTCTCATTCTTTGTAATCAACCAATAAATTGGTCCTAAACACAATAGATGAGTCTTCATCCTTTTTTTTCCAGCTATCAAAATTTACTCCATCAAACTTAGGGCTTTATTTTCCGAAATTCACCATGGATCTCCTTAAGTTGTTAAACTTTTCTTTCAAGGACCTGTTGCTCTGATACCAATTGTTAGAAAGTAAAGATCCCCAAGATAACTGAGAGGGGGGTGGTGAATCAATTATCAGATAATTTAACCATTCAACTACTTTAAACAATATAATGAATGTACTAATCAACCATAGAAAGATAACCATACACAATTGCACAATAACACAACATATGTTGACTAGGAAACCTCTTGAAAAGAGTAAACCCCGGTGGGAATGATGCCCACAAAATGATGCACTAATATGAAAGTTCCTTGTTAGAGGATGGACCCTATTAGGAGTCTTATGAAATATATTTAGTACATATAAATCCCTATTAAAAGATTTTGAATCCTTGTTAAAAGATTCTAACCCAGTTAAGAGTTTATGGAAGACAAAAGGACCCACTGCCCAAATAGGTTCAAGGAAAGATCTCTAAACCCACTATCCAAAAGATCTTAGAATTATTCAACAGAATAATATGAAATATATTACCTCATTCACACTGTGCCAAAACTGCACTCTCTACTACACAAGATCACAATTCTAGATCTTTGTACTCACAAGTCTTCCTTCATCACTGAATTAGCTCTTTTCTTTACTTCATGCATATATTCGCATCTTAATCTTCATAGTACATATTATAACAAGGAAAAAATTCCTTCTTATATACCAAACTCAAATAATTACAAATGAGTTAGTCCTCAATTACAAAATAATAAATTCTACACGCTACACACAAAATTTCACATAAAATTGTCAGCTTCCAGATACTGTAACTTTCTCCAAACATATCTTAAAAGTTTATGCTATGAACCACATCATTATTAATGAGTCTCTAACATCCCTTTAACTGTGCAAAATCAGATTCCATCCCAGCTAAGAGATATCCTCCGATTTTTTAAAATCACTTCATAGAAACACTGTCTAAACACTGCTTTCACCAAAATGCTCATAACTCTCATAAATGAATGAATTTCTTTTTGTGCTATTAACCATAGGTTAATAACACACCAAAGAACATACCATCAACTGCACAAAATCCAATCTACAATACAACATGTGTGCAAAATGAAACTGTACCTACTTTCCTACTGATATCCAGTTGATCACTGTGTTGACATCAATGACAATCCAAGTCATGAATGCAACAACAACTGCTACAGAATGACTGCCAAAATACTTTGCATTCATTCCTAATAGAATTAACATTCTTTTGTATTTCCATATGACATTCAAGGAATGTTAATTGTTTTCTTGTTGACCCCATAGTGAATGCTGGTCAAAAGTTAATTGTTTGTGATAAATCCTTTAACCAGGTCACACCTGACAATGTGCATTGTAACCTTTAACAGGGTTGGCTCCTAACCAAGCTCACTTCAGAAGAGTGAAATATTTTGGGTTACCGATCCCAGGTGGTTTTTCCCTTAGCAGGGTTTCCATGTTAAATATTTGTGTTATATGTTATTTTTTATGATTATTTTTCTATCATACTTTACATATTTCATATTTAATTAATCGGTAAAGACATATGTGAAAATTACTGGTTTTTAGTAAATGAACAAAAAGATAGTTATCTTATCTTATTGATTTGTTTGATTTGTTGAATAAGTTTGAAAATGTACATCTGAGAGTTTGGGACTATAGGATAACTGATTTAAATGATTCACCCCCCCTCAATTATCTAACACTTCTTGTATTTTCATTTCATCAAACTTACCTCTCAAACTTTCAGATTTTGCTCTTAGTAAATTTGTATATCCACTATAGATAGTTGTAAGAGTATCCCACATTTGCTTTGCAATAGTGAATTCTTTGATATCTTCAAATTTAGGATAGCTTAGAGTAGATGCAATCTCCAACATTTCTTGATTGTGTTCTTGTTTTTCTTTCATCTCCTGGACAGTCAAAGGTGAAACAGGTATAACATAGTCATGTTCCACATAGTACTTTGGTGAATCACCAATACCAACTAGATGAAATTTAATCAAGCTTTTCCATGCAGAGAAGTTCTCTTTGTTCAACTTCGTTACCTCCTTTTTATACATCTTGACCATTAACTTCAAGTACGTTGAAAATTTTCTCTGTAAGTACCAATAGCTTTGATACCAATTGTTAGAATGTTTTAGAATAACTGAGAGGAGGGGTGAATTAGTTATCCTTAGGTCCAGATGTACCAATTGAACTTTCTATCACTTCAACAATCTCAGATCTAATTAGATATTCAACTCAGTCTCTATAGCATATATCAGAAACATATAACATGTAGTCCATTGTCCAAAAGTACTTAACTTGCAAAATATAACAACATTCACATCAAAACATTCACACAAGTATAAAACCATGATTTATAATGGAAACCCAACTTGGGAAAATCCACTTTGTAACATGATACTAATTTTCACTCTTCTAAAGTGAGCTCTGTGAAAAGCCAACCTTGTTAAAGGTTTACAAACACACTATTAGGTGTGACCCTATTAAAGGATTTAAAACACTTTGTCAAAAGTGGCTTGGTTAGAGGACTTAAGAACATTCTATTAGAATATCACCTTGATTAAAAGATTTATACAATGACTACTAGGTCATCCTTGATTAAAGGATTTAGACTGATACAATGGTTAGAAAGTAACAGTATTTTCTGATTTAAAAATCATACAACTCACTTTGCAAATATAGATCCACTTCATACATATATGTTGATTTACTGATTGATCTCCATTTCCATCTCCATCTCTAATCTGCTCAGAATTCGCTTCAAGAAATCACAACTTTGTTCAGCTCCTTCACAATTTCACCTTCAGCCTTCTTCTTAGACTTATCAATCAATAACATCAATCTCTTCTTCTCTCTTTCATGACCTCACAATTAGGTTTTCCTTTACACCTCTTCAATTAGGTAGATCCATCTTTTGTCGCTTAATCTCCTCCATAGATCTTAGCTTTAGGTTAGATTCACTGAATCCTTCCATCATTATGTTCTTCATCCTTCCTTTTAGATACTTCTCCAAACTTCTCTTTGAATCCATAAGAAAATGATTTACCATGCATTAAATGCTCCATACAACTCATTAATAATGTCAACACATTTTACATATCTCAAGAATTCAACTATGTCGGCTAGGAATCTTAATTCTTTCTCTAAAAGTAATTTACTTACACTTGGTCAATAATGTGTTCTTCTCCTTGGTCATCACTATGTATCTTGGTCATCACTACAAACTATATTCCTTGGAAAACATTGTCTTTTCTCGATAATTTCCTATCACTCGACAATTATTTATGTTCGATCAACACTAGATTTACTCAACATGTACTAGCGCTCGGTCAACACTAACATCACTTGACTTAAACTAGATTTATTCACTTTTTCTCGGTTAAGCGTACCTCTTCAATCTTTCTTCTTATGTAGATAAACAATACATTATCTTATCAATGTGCCAACTAATCAAGTACCAATTCAAGTATCAAATAACTCAACCTTTCCTTAGGTTCTCTTGTTATCTCCTTTCCCAAATCCTCTTCATCAATCAATAGATATGGTACTCTCTTAGATAGAAACTATCTTACCAGTTTAGGTTTGAAATCAATGACAATATAAAAATTATTTCAATTTTAGTTCTCAACATGATGAAAATAAGAATAAAATTGAAGAGACAATTATTTCCATCTTACATAAATTCAGAATAACACCTATTGAAGTGGCACAAAATCTTGAAGGAGAATTATATCATAAAATTCATGTTAGATGGAAGTATGCACTTACTGCCAAGAAATAAATGAGAGAAAGGTCCTTGTCAATTACTATCCTGGACCTCAAAAAGAAAGGAATCAAACATACTTTACAAGAATACTTAAAAAGATTCTGAGTAAAGGACAGGGCAATAAGAATTATGGTTGGTAAATTGGAAGAATTCCAAAAAGACACTGATGATCTTTGAAGAAATATCTTCTCTATAGATCAACTGACTATAAAAGGCATCAAAGAACAAGAGGAAAAGTCTAAACATGTTGACTTTATAACAGATCAAGAATAAGTTTTTATTGAGGACATAACTGAGAAAGATCTAGATGAAACAATCAAAGTTGATGAAGACATTATGGCAATAAAGGCCATAAAGATAAAAGTTATGGATGTTGATGATTCTACCAAGGCAATATTGTTGGAAAAATATCATATAACTATGTAGGTATTGAATTTTCCTGAGATAGAGGTGACATGACATGTACCTATTACCCTATTTTTCCTATTCCATGCAAATTTGGTCACTGGTTGGGAGGTCCATCTTTCTTCTTTTTACTCTATTGATCCTCTGAGAAATTTTTATGGCCTTGTCTCTTTTCCTCTAGTCTCTGAAATTGTTTAACCTATGGTCTGCAGGTTTAAATTTGAAAATCTAGCCGTTGGAGCCAAGAAACCCTAAAAACCCTAGGGCCTATTCTAATTTGCCATTACCTTTTTGGCCACTTAAGTCATTGCATTTCCCATGTGCGCTTTATGTTCTAAGGCCTAGTCACAAGATCTCTAAGTCCCCGACGGAATATTCTTTTCATTCCTCGACTAAGTGAATGCCTTTTATCTCCTAATCTCCCAATTCGGAAGCATATTCCTTTCTCATTCAGCGACTTGATGAAATCCTTTAATCGCATAGTCTCCAGATAAAGCCTCAGCATAAGGGATGATACAGGTGGATTGAATGTTAGAGAGGATGTTGAGGTGTCAAATTCTTATTAGTCATCAAGGACTATGATTTGGCGGTTGTCAGGATAGTTGGTATCAAAGAAGAAAAGTCAATGGGCCTGCTTGCAAGTTCTTTGCAATGTGGCATGCTCTAATTCGATGGAATACCAAGTGATGTAGTTGTCAGTGGGGTCAGAATTTTCAAAAGGTTAATGATCAGCAAAATCTTACCATCATTGTTATACCGTTGATGATAGATGCAAGGATTTTAAGCTAGCAGTATAACGACAGTCATTGATCTTCTTTCAAACATAGTGCTTCAGTTGTCAGTGGGTCCACAACCATGTAGTCCGAGGTGTTTGCTCCTGATTGGCCAGCTAGATTATGATGTGGAAGTTTGTCAGTGGGCCTGAGGTCTTTGGCTTATGAGTCAGGTTAAAGCTTAGACAGAATCTATAATTATCATTATACCGTTGAAGTAAGATGCATGAAGTTTAAGGATGTGGTATAGCAACAACTGTCTGATGAAGGGTTAAGGATGTCATGGGTCCATGTTTCCAAGAGGTGCTGACATGCTCGATTCTTATTGGCTATTGGATGGAACAGTTGGCATTTGTTAAGTGGGGCCTATCTTTTATGATGGTTAAGTTGTGGTATGATCTTGTGGTTGTCATTACACCACTAAGGAAATGTGCTTCAGGGTTAATATCATGGTATAACGATAGTCATTGATTTTGCTTTTGGCTGAGGTAGCTGTGAAGTGGGTTTGATGTGCCATGTCATGATGATGTGGTCATTTTCTATTGGTTGCCAAGATGTCGATGTGGCTAAAGACTTTTCAAAGGGTTTGCAACTATTTCAAAAGTTGATCTGGGCCATTCATCTATCGGGAAGTGATGATATCGATGGTCACATTTTAAAGCTAAGCCTACTAGCTGTTGTTTTTTCAAATTTGAATATATTTCACAGGCTTTCTTGCTAGTTTCTTTCTATCGGTCGAATGCGGCTACGAGTAGCTCAAAATTTATGTCTTTGAGACAATTGTAGTTGGGGAGGATGATGAAGAGATCTGATGGCCGCCGCTTGTCGATTTCTCAGGGTACCATGTCGATGTTCTTACACCATAGGAGCATTAAAAGGTGGCACCACCTATGATTGTTTATGTCTTTTAAACTCAAATATCTATAAGGATCATATTGTGAGCATTCATGGGAAGCCCGAGTTGCAAAGAGGTAGATGGATCAAGGTGGCTTGTCTATAGGTAGATATAGTACAGGGATGGACATGCAAAATGATATCTTATCGGCCATGATACTTTTAGAGATGCATTTATGATCAGATATGATAGAGATAGGGTTTGATTATTATATGATAATATATGTAACCCTAATTAGGTTTTGCTCTGGCCTGTGTGCAAAAGGAGATGTATATAATGTTTTTAGAGCTTTTTGAAGCTTAGAGTTTACTTTTTGTAAAGCAAAGATTTTCTTTCTGAGGAGTTATCCATGGCATTATTTCTTCCCTCTTGCTTCTACATCTTGTAACCTTTCATTGATGTTTAGATATTGCAAAGGTATTTTGTGACATTCTTTCTGTCCCTATGCCTTCTTGTCTAAATTTTCTCTTAATGAATTGAGTATATGTATGTTTTTAGTGATATCTTAGGGTTCCTGATCCCTATCTCTTTCTGCAATTCATGTGTATTCTTATGGGTGATTTGATTTGAATGATCTTGTGGGTATACTTCAACTCCCTGACAATCTGTCTCATTCCTATACCTAGTTGTAGAGGTGAATGTTTGTTTGCAGGTCATAGATTGTGCCTAATTTCTTAGGAATGTTATTGTTTGTGAAATTCTTTCTTTCCCTGAATAGCCTCTTCCTATTGCATACCCTTCTATGAAATATTGATGCAAGCCTATTTAGTGAGTTGTGCTCTCCTAGACCTGAGTTTGTGCACTGATTGCATCCTCCATACTGTGATTCATACCATCATTTCGGTGTATCACCTAGTAGCATAGTTTGCTTTTTAGTTTTTCCCTTTCAAGCATTCCTTATATCCCTTTTCCCCTCAAGAATTTACTTTCATGTCAAGAAGAAAATTAAGGTGATTATCCAAGAGGAACTAGCCTAGAACCTAGAGGTCTCATCTTAGTTAGCATAGGTCTGACAACCTAGAGATGATTCCCATGTTATACTAGGTTATCAAGACCAAGAGAGCTTGAAATAAGGGTGCAAACTTAGTGTATAACAATTCTGGCATGCCCGGTGGGACAAGTTCAGATTGATGTTCAAAGGTGTTGCTATAATTCCAAGGATTCAAATCCTAATTGATACCCCACTTTGGGCATAACATTTCTGGCTACAACAAAAGAAGTTCATTGTTTAAAATATTATGTTATCTCTGATATACTGATTACATAATATAGACTTTTAGAAGTCTTTTTGTCAATTATATCTAGTGACTCCACTAATTTCATAGATCCAAGCTGACCTTGTTCAAAGTTTATGAGAAAGATTGAGACTAGGAGCTCAAAGCCCACTAAATTCTCATAGCTTCCCTCAAAAAGAGGCTACAAAGGTAAACCAACCCAGAGAATATCTCCTACAAGGAGAGTATAGTCTACACCACCTGATACTTCAGAAAGGAGATCCTTGTCCTTTCATCTCAGAAGAAGAGGAAGATCTCTAACCAGAGATCTAGAAGAAGATTCAAACTTAGCATCAAATACAACTCATACAGTTGCTTCTCAACAAATTTTAGCTCCTAGAATGGCTAGGCAGTTTGCTTTTGCACCTTTCAACCAAGGAAGTCCATTGAAATTTGTTGTACATAATGATGTTCCCTTGGTGGCACTAATGAGTCTACCTAATTTCATAGGTGAAGGATAGACAACGGCTTTTGAACACATAAGAGATGTGACCACAATCTGTAGCATGCATAACATAACTCAAGAAGATGTGGCCACTAAATTATTAGCAGCCTCCCTCAAAGGTAAGGCTCTTGAATGGTTTATAACTCTAGCTATTGGTTCCATTAATTCATGGGATGGATTAGGAGATGCATTGAGTAAACACTTTGAAGATAAATCAGACAACTTGTCTTTGGTTGAGCAGTTGACAACCATTAAAAGAGACCCTCAAGAGCAGATGACAGATTATAACAATAGATTCCTCAAGACATGGAATAGAATTCTAGTCTCAGTGAGGCCATCAGCTGACCATGCTTTCCTATAGTTCTTGCAAAGCTTGAATGGTCAAATTTCTATCATGATCCATTCTATGGGTGGTACCTCTTTACCCCAAGCTTTTGACCTAGCTGTTAGGGTTGAAAACTATTTAATCCAAGCAGGCATGATAGCAAGAAGGCCACCCATGTTCATCTTTCCTAACCTTCAGCCCATTGCACCTATACAAGTTCCTCCTTTTACCCCTATTCCTACCATATTAGCACCTCAAGCTAGTTCTAGTAGTGAAGAATTAAAGGCAAGTTTCTCTCAAGAGCTCCAAGAGATAAAGAATAGTTAGCAAAGTAGTCAGCAAGAAATGACAAATTTGCTGCAAAATTTGACTAAAGAGGTCACAAATCTAAAGAGACAAGGGCAAGGAATCAGACCACCCTTTCAGCCACAAGGCCAAATTCCTAACCGACAATATCAGAATCAGGGACAGCCTTATCAACAAAATAGGCCACCATACCAAGGAGGCTATCAAGGGAAAAGGCAAAATTTTAGTCAAAGACCATTCCAACCATACAACCTTGCACCTCTTAATTCTGTAAATCCAATCAGGGACATGGTCCCTAGTCAAAATAATATGGTTATGGACAATGAATGGTGTTTCCCTTGTAATTAGCCTCATAATCAGGCTACATGTTCAAATGGATGGATGAACCAAGCACTAATGGTTCAAAATGCCTCACAAGCTCAATCAGAAGCTTCTTCTAGTGGATCAGTTCCTCAACAAGAATCACAAGATAATGAGACTGCTCTTTTCAATTGGGAGCAACAAGACTTCAATGGATTCAATGATGAATTTTCTATTGCTACCAACACAAGGTCAAAAAGAAGAGCTCAAGACATGGAGCGAGTAGATTCTGGGACTAAAGCCACTACATCTATAGAACCACTACAGAAGGCTACTCCTATCACATTCAAGAAGGCTCCTACCATTACAAGAAAAGAAGGCCAGATTCTCAAAGAGGTGGAACCCATCATAGTAAAAGAAAAACAAAGATTACATACTATGACACCTTTCAACATTGTAGACAACATGAAGAAGGTGAACATTACTATGTCTATGTGGGACTCTTTGGCTATTCCAGGACAACCTGAGATTTTGAAGAAAGCTATGACTAAAATGACAACTCCTCAGCCTACAAAAGAAGCTACAAAGCCAGTGTCAGTCAACGCTGATCAAGAAAAGGAGGCTCCAAGTTGCAATTCCAAAGCCAATCCCATGCAAGATAGGAAGTCAAAACCACCTCCCTTTTATGTATCTTTAATTATTGGAAAATCCTTAGTACATAATTGTATGGTAGATAGTGGAGCTACTAGTACTATAATGCCCAAAAGGTTGGCTAACCAATTAGGACTTAAATATGAACCCCTCCAAAAGAAGGTTACACAACTTGATGGATCCTTAGTTAATACTATAGGTGTGGCTAAGGATACTAGTCTAATCCTTCATGCTAGTCCTAATTTATTCATCCTACTTGATATATATATCATAGATCTCCTTGCTTTATTTTCCATATGTCTATCAAGAGAGTTTATAGCCAAAATAGGAGGCTACCTTTCTTCTGATTGGTCCCACATGCTTTTTCACACAACATATGGTACCAAGGTTACCATTATATCTGAATCATTAGCAGCACACCATATAGAACCATATGTATCCAATACCATCAATGCAAACTACCCTATATTTGATGACAGTGATTTCCTAATTATCAGAGAAGCAAACACTAAGATAGAAAGTATCCTTGATATTTTCCTTGATGAACTAGAATCAGAAAAGGCTTTTGAAGCCCAAGAAAATATTATTTGGGATGCTGGTTTGGGAAGTTATTTAGGACAAGAAAGTGATGCCATAGAGCCAAATATTCTCAAAGAGGACACTGATTCAGAAGATCAGAGTAATCAGGTTTGGGAATTATTTTTTGATGGAGCTAGAAGTAGACATGGTTCTGGTGGTGGTGCTATGCTAGTGTCCCCAAAGGGAGAAAGATACTATATAGCTTTTAGATTCAGTTTCTCTTGCACTAGCAACACTGCAGAATATGAAAGTCTAGTGAATGGACTGGAGTGGGCTTGGAAAAGAGGGCTCAAAGCTCTAAAATTTTATGGTGACAGTGAGTTAGTAGTCAGCCAAGTGAGAGGGATAAGTGCAACCAAAAATGACACCCTAAGAGCATACAAACATAGATTTTGGTATGCAACTGAAGACTTTTATGCTTTGAATATTTTTGCTATCCCTAGAAAGCTAAATCAAAATGCAGATAGATTAGCTGCTATTGGGTCTCAATATGACATTCCTAATAGTATTTCAAAGGAGGAGACCCAATAGCATATCAAAGTGATTGTTAGACCTTCTATCCCTGATAATGATACTAATTGGCAAGTGTTTGACAATGATGAGCAAATTTTGCAATTCTTGTTTGAAGAAGATGTCTTCTCAGAGCATAACCAAGAAAGACTATTGAAAAATTATGGTGACCAAGTAATACAACTTAAGTCTAATAAAATGCCTAGAGGTCTTGTCACCTTGGAGACTATCTTCAATAGGGATGATCAAGTTAAGAAGAATAAAGTTGGCCTGGTAGTTCAACAAGAGCATTGTGTTGAATTGGAGTTAGAACCAGGTAAAAGTTTACAATTTGGAAAGGTAAACACTGATTTAGAAAAATAGGCTTACACCCAATTATTCAAAGAATTCAGTGATATTTTTGAATGGCAATATGAAGACTTTAAAGGTTTTAATCCAACCCTTACTCAGCACACTATTGAATTGGAGCCTGATGCCAAGCTAGTAAGACAAAAGCAAAGGCCTATTAATCCCAAGCTTGAGCCACTTATGCTTAAAGAAGTGCTCAAATTGATAGAAAGTGGCATCATCTACCCCATCAAACATACTAGTTGGGTTTCCAACCTTGTTCCTATAAGGAAGAAGATTAGGGAGTTGAGGTTATGTGTTGACTTCAGGGATCTTAACAGGGCCTCTCTAAAATATCACCATCCATTACCCTCTATGGAACAAATCTTATAATGTGTCTCTGGGTCTGAGAGATTTTCATTATTGGATGGCTATTCAGGATATAATCAGATCCTAGTTAATGAAGAAGATCAATATAAGATTGCATTTACAACCAAGTGGGGAACCATGGCTTATCAAAAGATGCCCTTTAGTTTGTCAAATGCAGGTGCTACTTTTCAAAAGGCAATGGATATGGCCTTTAAAAGCCTCATGTACAAATTTGTACTGGTCTACTTAGATGACATAACTATCTATTCTAAACATGCAGAAGATCATATCAAACATCTGAGGAAAATCTTTGAAATATGTAGAGAGTTTGGAATATCTCTTAATCCCAAGAAATGTGTGTTTGCAGTTCATGAGGGGAAATTGTTGGGATATATAGTATCCAAGAAAAGAATTATAGTAGACCCTAAAAGGATTGTAGCTATCCTAGAGCTACCCTTGCCACATCATAAGAAAAGCCTTCAATCTTTCATAGGAAAGATTAATTTTGTTAGGCATTTCTTGCCTAATATTGCAGACTTACTAAATCCTTTAACAGCTATGTTAAAGAAAGGTTTAGTTTTCAGCTGGACTAAAGAAGGAAAAGCCAACTTCCAAGCTATTAAAGAAGCCTTGATAGAAGCCTTTGCTCTATTAAACCCAAATTTTAGTAAGAATTTTATCCTTTATGCCTATGGAGGTCATGAGGCTATATCTGCAATGTTGACTCAAGAAAATTTAGATGGATTGGAGTAGCCTATTGCTTTCTTTAGCAAAGGTTTGGAAGAATATGAACAAAGGTACTCTTTTATAGAGAAACATGTACTTGATGTGGTGAAGAGCCTTAAAAAGTTTAGATATCTATTGACCCATAGCAAGGTACACTTGAAAGTAACCCATCCAAGTTTCAAAGAATTTTTTCTTTCCAAGGACCTAAATGAGAAAAGAGTTGGTTGGATTACCAAGGTGATGGAATATGACATTGATATCCAAACCACCAAGCTGGTTAGAGGAAGAGGTCTTTGTGAGCATTTGGCAGGGGATGAAGGTTCAAAGAAGTCAGAGCAATCAGATGCATCTCTGGTTGTGCATTCTATAGAAGAACATGCCAAGGCAACAAGTTGGTTGCCTAACATGATTCATTTTTTGAGGATAGGACAATGTCCTGCAGGCCTAGATTCAGCAAAAAGAAGATATTATAGATTACAATCTGTTCCCTTTGTGTTGATAGATGAAGTTCTTTTCAGAAAGGATCACAATGGTGTCCTTTTAGGATGTATTGATTTAGAAAAGATAGCTGATGTCCTATTTGAATTTCATGATGGACCTTCTGGAGGTCATTTTTCTCCTATGACTACTACTTTTAAAATCATGAGGGCTGGATACTATTGGCCATCTATCTTCAAGGATAGTCATGATTATGTGAGAAAATGCATCAAATGTGCCATGTTTACAGGAAAAGAAAGGCTTGCAGCTCTACCCCTTCAGCCAATCAGAACAAAGCAACCATTCATGAGATGGGGCATAGACTTCATTGGCATGATTAATCCTCCATCTAGTGCAGACCACAAGTGGATAATTACTGCAATAGACTATTTCACTAGATGGATAGAGGCAGTTGCCTTGAAAGAACCAAATGAGAGTGTTGTCTTAATTTTTTATAATGATTTAATTCATAGATTTGGCACTCCAGACTCCATAATATTAGATAATGTATTGGCATTCACAGGCCTTAAAAGTCTCAGAATGGGCAATCAAAAATGGCATTTATCTGAATACAAGTTCAAATTACTACCCTCAAGGAAATGGTTTGGTAGAATCAACTAATAAGAACTTGGTTAGAATAATCAAGAAGACTCTACAGGATAACCAAAGAGATTGGCATACTAAGTTGAAGTCTGCCTTATGGTTAGATAGGATCACACCAAAGAAAATCATTGGAAATTCTCCTTATATGTTAGTATATGGTAAAGAGGCTAAGTTTTTCATTTCAATTGAATTGCCAGCTTTGGACTTGGCCACTCAATACATCCTATTTGAAGGAGACCCCTTACAAATCAGGTATGCTCAGCTCATAGAGTTAGAAGAACTCAAAGATAAGTCCATGAAAGATATGGAGTTCCATCAAATTCAAACAAAGAGAAGTTTTGATAAAAGAGCCAGGGCTAGAAACTTCAAAGTTGGAGATGTAGTTCTCAAGTGGGATTAATTCAAATCAAAGCCTAGCAGACATACAAAGTTTGATTCCTTTTGGGGTGGACCATTTTTTATTACAGAATGCAAGGGACCTAATGCTTTTCAGCTATCAACTCTTGAAGGAGATGCCTTGCCTATATCAGTGAATGGGTTCCATTTGAAGCCTTTTTTTGAGGTCAGTCCATCCCTATAAATCCCTATGAATATTTTTCCTATTTTCTCTCCCTGCTTTCTAGTTTAGTTTTCCTGCTTTCCAAGAAGTGCCCGTGCACAGTTTTGTTCCTGGGTCTAGGCCTGTCTCTCTATCAAGTTTTTGTGTTTCTGAGATGACTCCATGCCTAATGAATTATGTCAAGGCCACTGATCTAATGTCTAGCAGGCTGACATATAGTAGAAATCACCAAAATGTTACCCTATTTTTCCTGTTCCATGCAAATTTGGTCACTGGTTGGGAAGTCCAGCTTTCTACTTTTTACTTTGTTGACCCTCTAAGAAATTTTTATGGCCTTGTGTCTTTTCCTTTGGTCTCTACAATTGTTTAACCTCTGGTCTACAGGTTTAAATTTGAAAATCTAGCCGTTGGAGCCAAGAAACCCTCAAAACCCTAGGGCCTATTCTAATTTGCCATTACCTTTTTGGCCACTTAAGTCTCTACATTTCCCATGTGTGCTTTATGTTCTAAGGCCTAGTCACAAGATCTCTAAGTCCCCAGTGGAATATTATTTTCATTCCCCGACTATGCAAATGCCTTTTATCTCCTAATCTCCCAATCTGGAAGCATATTCCTTTCTCATTCAGCGACTTGATGAAATCCTTCAGTTGCATAGTCACTAGATAAAGACTCAGCATAAGGGATGATATAGGTGGACCAAATGTTAGAGAGGATGCTGAGGTGTTAGATTCTTATTAGTCATCAAGGATTGCAATGTGGCAGTTGTCAGGACAGTTGGTATCGAAGAAGAAAAGTCAATGGGCCCACTTGCCAGTTCGTCACAACGTGGCATCCTCTGATTCGATGGAATAACAGGTGACGTAGTCATCACTAGGGTCAAATTTTTCAAAAGGTTTAGCATCGACAAAATCTGACGGTTGTCATTATATCATTGATGATAGATGCAAGGATTTTAAGTTAGCAGTATAACGATGACCATCAATCTTATTTTGAACACAGTGCTTCAGTTTTCAGTGGGTCCACAGCCAGGTAGTCCAAGGTGTTTTCTCCTAATTGGCTAGCTGGATTATGATGTGGAAGTTTTTCAGTGGACCTGAGGTCTTTGACTTATGAGGTAGGTTAAAGCTTAGACAAAATCTATGATTGTTGTTATACTATTGAAGTAAGATGCATGAAGTTTAAGGATGCAGTATAGCAACAACCATCTGATGAAGGGTTAAGGATGTCATGGGTCCATGTTTCTAGGAGGCACTGACATGCTCAATTCTTATTGGCTACTGGATGGAACAGTTGGTGTTTGTTAAGTGGGGCCTATCTTTCCTAATGGTTAAGTTGTGGTATGATCTCGCAGTTGTCATTACACCACTAAGGAAATGTGCTCGAGGGTTAATATCATGGTATAACGATAGCTGTTGATTTTTATTTTGGCTAAGGTAGCTATGAAGTGGGTTTGATGTGCCATGTCATGATGATGTGGTCATTTTCTATTGGTTTCCAAGCTGCCAATGTGGCCGAAGACTTTTCAAAGGGTTTGTGACTGTTTCAAAAGTTGATCTAGGTCGTTCATCTATCGGGAAGTGATGATATCAATGGTCGCATTTTAAAGCTGAGCCTGCTAACCATTGTTTTTTCAAATTTGAATATATTTCACAGGCTTTCTTGCTAGTTTCTTGCTATCAGTCGAATGCAGCTGCGAGTAGCTCAGAATTTATGTCTTCGAGATAGTTGCAATTAGGGAGGATGATGAAGAGATCTGATGGCCACCACTTGTCAATTTCTTAGGGTACCATGTTGGTGTTCTTACACCATAAGAGCATTAAAAGGTGGTGCCACCTATGACCATTTATGTCTTTTAAACTAAAATATCTGTAAGGATTGGATTGTGAACATTCATGGCAAGCCTGAGTTGCAGAGAGGTAGATGGATCAAGGCAGCTTGTCTGCAGGCAGATATAGTACAGGGATGGACACACAAAATGATATATGATCGACCATGATACTTTCAAAGATGCATTTATGATCAGATATGATAGAGATAGGGTTTGATTATTATATGATAATATATGTAACCCTAATTAGGTTTTTCTCTAGCCTATGTGCAAAAGGAGATGTATATAATGTTTTTAGAGCTTTTTGAAGCTCAGAGTTTACATTTTGTAAAGGAGAGATTTTCTTTCTGAGGAGTTATCCATGGCATTATTTCTGCCCTCTGGCTTCTACATCTTGTAACCTTTCATTGATGTTTAGATATTGCAAAGGTATTTTGTGACATTATTTCTGTCCCTATGCCTTCTTGTCTGAATTTTCTCTTAATGAATTGAGTATATGTATGTTTTCAGTGATATCTTAGGGTTCCTAATCCCTCTCTCTTTCTACAAGTCATGTGTATTCTTGTGGGTGATTTGATTTGAATGATCTTGTGGGTATACTTCAACCCCCTAACAATTTGTCTTATTCCTATACCTAGTTGCAGAGGTGAATGTTTGTTTACAGGTCATAGATTGTGCCTAATTTCTTAGGAATGCTATTGTTTGAGATTTCTTTCTTTCCCTGAATAGCCTCTTCCTATTACAGACCCTTCTATGAAATATTGATGCAAGCCTATTTAGTGAGTTGTGCTTTCCTAGACCTAATTTTTTGCACTGATTGCATCCTCCATACTATGATTAATACCATCATTTCAGTGTATCACCTAGTAGGATATTTTGCTTTTCAGTTTTTCCCTTTCAAGCATTCCTTCTATCCCTTTTCTATTAGAAAGTAAAGATCCCCAAAATAACTGAGAGGGGGGGGGGGTGAATCAATTATCAGATAATTTATCCATTCAATAGCTTTAAACAATATAATCAATGTATTGATCAACCATAGAAAGATAATCATACACAATTGCATAATAACACAAGATATGTTAACTAGGGAACCTCTTGAAAAGAGTAAACCCCAGTGGGAATGATGCCCACAAAATGATGCACTAATATGAAAGTTCCTTGTTAGAGGATGGAACCTGTTAGGAGTCTTATGAAATACATTCAGTACATATAAATCCCTATTAGGAGATTTTGAATCCTTGTTAAAAGATTCTAACCCGGTTAAGAGTTTATGGAAGACAGAAGGACCCACTGCCCAAACAGCTTCAAGGCAAGATCTCTAAACCCACTGTCCAAAAGATCTTAGAATTATTCAATAGAATAATATGAAATATATATTACCTCCTTCACACTATGCCAAAACTACACTCTTTGCTACACAAGATCATAATTCCAGATCTCTGTACTCACAAGTCTTCCTTCATCACTGAATTAGCTCTTTTCTTCACTTCATGCATATATTCACATCTCACTCTTAATAGTACACATTACAATAAGGAAAAAATTCCTTCTTATATAC
Source organism: Chamaecyparis obtusa (assembly GCA_027943335.1). Lineage (NCBI taxonomy): Eukaryota > Viridiplantae > Streptophyta > Pinopsida > Cupressales > Cupressaceae > Chamaecyparis > Chamaecyparis obtusa. The sequence continues at coordinate 735,183 of BSBK01001087.1, read as the reverse complement.
CAAACTCAAATAATTACCAATGAGTTAGTCCTCAATTACAAAATAATAAATTCTACACGCTACACACAAAATTCACATAAAACTATCGGCTTCCAGTTACTGTAACTTTCTCCAAACATATCCTCAAAGTTTGCACTATGAACCACATCATCATTAATGAGTCTCCAACATCCCATCAACTGTGCAAAAGCCAATCTACAATACAACATGTGTGCAAAACAAAATTGTACCTACTTTCCTGCTAATATCCAAAATATCATTGTGTTGACATCAATGACAATCCAAGTCATGAATGCAACAACAACTGCTACAGAATGACTGCCAAAACACTTTGCATTCATTCCTAACAATCTCCCCCATTGGCATTGATGGCAACATGGATGAAAAACATCCAATGTTCCAAAAATCCAATACTGCAACATCACTACAAAATATGAAATCAAATCTTGCTTCATTTTCCTATTTAGCTCTCTCATACAATCCGCAATGTTTTTCATGTATATCTCTCCCCCATTGACATCAATGATAGAAATTCCATCACTACATCAACAACAACTTAATGTTAAAAGACACTTTTTAGAAAAATACAATAACAAGAGTCCTCATGACTCAGCTCATAAACTCCCCCATAGAGGAAGTTCCAACATCCAATCTAGAAGAAAGATAGGGCTCATATACCACTAGATGGATGCAATCATCTGCATCAATTCTCAAACATAGGTTGGGGCATAACCCCAAGCATACCTCTCAAATACACAAATGTATCCTTAGGTAAAGGCTTTGTAAATATATCTGCTATCTTCTCCTTTGTGCTTATGTACTCCAATCTTACTTCTTTTTCTACAACTTTCTCTCTTACAACATGATACTTGATCTCAATATGTTTAGTCTTAGAATGTAAAAAAAGATTTTTTGACATACTCACTGTACTGTTGTTATCACAATGTATAACAATAGGCTCATCAAACTTTATTCCAATATCTTTCAACATCTGCTTCATCCAAATAATCTGATTACAATTATTTGCTGATGCAACATATTCTACTTCTAGTGTGCTTTGTGAAGTACAATTTTGCTTCTTACTTAGCTAAGAGACCAATTTACCTTCAAGAAAAAAAGGCTCCACCACTGGTGCTTTTCTTGTCATCAATGATGCCTCCCCAATCTGCATCACTATAGGTACATAAGGTAAAATCATCAGAATTCTCATACCATAATCCATAATCCATTGTTCCTTTCAGATATCTCAGTATCCTCTTTACTGCTGCATAATGTGATTCTCTAGGTTCTGCTTGAAATCTTGCTACAATCCCCACTGAATGTGCTATATCAAGTCTTGTATGTGTCAAGTACTGTAATCCTCCAATCATAGATCTCTACTTTTTCTGCTCAACTGCTAGTGTCTCATCTTTGCTAGATAACTTATGTCTGGTTACCATAGGTGTTCCAATAGGTTAGGAATCTTCCATTCCAAATCTTTTCAATAATTCATTTAAATACTTAGTCTGACTTACAAATATACCTTCCTTGCTTTGTGTTATTTGTAATCCCAAAAAATATTTCATTTCTCCAATCATGCTCATCTCAAATTCAGTCTTCATTTCATCAGCAAATTTGTCACTAGCTTTATCTTCTCCTCCAAAGATAATATCATCAACAAATATAACTATAACCAAAAAACCATTCTCAATTTCTTTTGTGTATAAGTTACTATCTATTGTTCCTTTTATAAATCCTAATTTCAATAAATACTTATCCAATCTTGCATACCAGGCTCTAGGTGCTTGTTTTAATCCATATAAAGCTTTCTTTAACTTACATACCATATTTCTTTCTTGTGTCAAAGGAAAACCTTCAGGCTGCTCAATGTAGACTTCTTCTTCCAATTCAGCATTCAAAAATGTTGACTTCACATCTATCTGATACACTGAATTTCTTGTAAGTTGCATATGCTAGAAACATTCTCACTGCTCCAAGTCTAGCCATAGGTGCAAAAGTTTCTTCATAGTCAATTCCTTCTTGTTGTAAATATCCTTTACATACCAATCTTGCTTTGTTTCTTATCATTTCTACTTGTTCATTCATCTTGTTTTTGAATACCCACTTTGTTCCAATCACATTCTTGTCTTCAGGTCTAGGGACGAATTCTCATGTCTTGTTTTTTTCAATCTGCTCTAGTTCTTCTTTCATAGTATTGATCCAATGTTCATCTTCACAAGCTTCATTAGTAGTCTTAGGTTCAATTTGAGAAATCAAACATAAATGTACCTTATTCCGAGTCAAAACTCCTCTATCTAAACTTCTAATAACTTGCTCAATAGGGTGATGTCTTGAAGTATACCTGTTAGGTGTCATAGTTACTGATCTTGTTCCGACTGTAGATTCTTCTCTGCTTTCTTCTCTATTTTCTTCTTTGTTTTCTTCTCTATTTTCTTCTCTGTCTTCTTTAGTATGAATTTCATTCAGCAAATCACTATTAGTTTCAAAAAATAATTTTGCATTTTCAATGTTAGGCTGAGGTTGTGCTTCTCCATCAGATTCATAATCAAGCATTCTTTCCTGAATTTTAAACTTCTCATCAACTTTTACATTTGCACTTTCAACAATAGTCTTAGTTCTTTTGTTATAACATCTATATGCTTTTCTTTTTAAAGAATATCCAAGAAATATTCCTTCATCACTTCTAGGATCAAACTTTCCTATATCATCATCTTTCTTTATATAACATTTACTTCCAAAAATTCTAAAATACTTAACTGAGGGTGTATGTCCAAACCATAATTCATAAGGTGTATTGTTTGTATCTACTCTGATTTGTACTATGTTCATAGTGTATACTGTTGTGTTCACTGCTTCTCTCCAAAAAGTTGTAGCCAAATCATTTTCAAACAACATAGCTCTTGTTGCTTTAGTTATTGACCTATTTCTTCTTTCTACAATACTATTTTGTTCTGGTGTTCTAGAAGGCTGAAATTTGTCTCTTAATACCATTCATTTCACAAAAGGTGTTAAACTCTCTAGATGTAAATTCACCACCTCTATCAGATCTTAGACACTTAATCTTCATTCCAGATTCATTCTCAATTTTTCTTTTCATGATCTTAAACTTATCAAATGCTTCAAATTTTTCTTTCAAAAATACAATCCACATCATTCTTGTAAAATCATCAACAAGAATCATAAAATACCTTTCACCATAGAATCCTCTAGTCCTAGTAGGACCACTCAAGTCTGTATGAACAATCTCCAACTTCTCTACCAATGTGAACTTCTTATTGGGAAATGAACTCCTTTTCTGCTTTGCCATCATACATTCTTTGCAAATCATGTTAGTAGGTTTCATAATTCTAGGTAAATCTCTTACCGCAAGTGTAGTGCTCACCTTGACAATATTATCAAAGTTTATATGACAAAACCTTTTATGCCATAACCAACTATCATCAATCCTAGTTATCAAACATGTCATCTCAGTAGTATTCAACTAAAATATATTACCTCTGGTTCTGGATCCTTTTCCAATCAGATTTCCATCTTTATCTTTTATCACACAAGTTTTCTTAGAAAACCAAACTTGATAACCCTTATCAGCCAATTGTCCAACACTTAGTAGATTATGTCTTAGTCCATCAACAAAGTAAACATCATCAGTGTTAGTCTTTCCATCAAGAGTAATAGATCCTATACCCTTAATCAAACAAGGTGCATTGTTACCAACTCTAACAATTCCTCCATCATAATTATCTAACTTAACAAACTTTGTTTTATCTCCAGTCATATGATGTGAACAACCACTATCTATAATCCAATCAGATTTCTTTTCAACTTGTGAAACTAATGCTTTTTCTTCCCTTTTATTAGATTCAGAACTTTCTTCTTTAATTGCTACAAATCCTATTTCCTCAAAGTTATCATTATCACTGTCACTTAAATGTTTTTCAATTCCTGCTTCAAAATCTTCATCATTTGCATAATAAAATTCTTTAGATCTCCTAGGTTTAAAGTTGCTTCTATACTTCTTAACTCTCTTAGGACATTTAGATGCAAAATGACCATATTCTTGACAAGTCCAACATTTAAAGATTTTCTTACCATCTGGTTCTCTTTTTACAAGTAATGCAATACCTTCTTCAATCTTCTTATCTTCCTTAGATCTGCTACTACTAGCTTAATCTCCATTCACACTAGTACTTCTTGTAGGTCTAATGCTAAGAGCACTGAATGTTGTTTCCATTATAGGTAGCTCTCCTGATAATCTCAAGTTCATCTCTGCTATTTCTAATCTTCCAAGAAGTGTCTCTCTTGAAAAGTTCAATGTACAAGGTATCACTTGATCAATCATCTGCATTGTCTGCTTGAATACTGGTGTCAAAGTTCTCAAAATTTTCCATATCACTTCATTCTTTGTCTTGTCACCTCCACAAGACTTTATTCCTATCACAATCTTAGACATCCTACCAATATAACTTCTAATAGATTCATATTCCATCATTCTGATATCTTGAAATGCACAAATTCAATTATGTAATCTAGCCTTCTTTGCATGTTCATCACCTTCAAAAGTAGAATTTAAAGCTTTCCAAATTGCATGAGATGTTTTCAAACATCTTACCTGACTATATTCATTCTCTAGTAGTGCTGATAAAAGTGCTTCTCTTGCAAGTATGTTACACATGAATAGATCTAGTTCATCTTTAGTTCCTACTTCTAGATTGTCTTCCTCAATGATAGTCTTCTCATTCTTTGTAATCAAGCAATAACTTGGTCCTAAACACAATAGATGTGTCTTCATCTTTTCTTTCCAGCTATCAAAATTTACTCCAAACTTAGGGCTTTCTTTTCTGAAATTCGCCATGGATCTCCTTAAGTTGTTAAACTTTTCTTTGAAGGACCTACTACTCTGATACCAATTGTTAGAAAGTAAAGATCCCCAAGATAACTAAGAGGGGGGGGGTGAATTAGTTATCAGATAATTTATCCATTCAATAGCTTTAAACAATATAATCAATGTACTGATTAACCATAGAAAGATAATCATACACAATTGCACAATAACACAAGATATGTTAACTAGGGAACCTCTTGAAAAGAGTAAACCCCGGTGGGAATGATGCCCACAAAATGATGCACTAATATTAAAGTTCCTTGCTAGAGGATGGATGTTGTTAGGAGTCTTATGAAATACATTCAATACATATAAATCCCTGTTAGGAGATTTTGAATCCCTATTAAAAGATTCTAACCCGGTTAAGAGTTTATGGAAGACAGAAGGACCCACTGCCCAAATAGCTTCAAGGCAAGATCTCTAAACCCACTGTCCAAAAGATCTTAGAATTATTCAATAGAATAATATGAAATATATATTACTTCCTTCACACTGTGCCAAAACTGTACTCTCTGCTTTACAAGATCACAATTCCAGATCTCTATACTCACAAGTCTTCCTTCATCACTGAATTAGCTCTTTTCTTCACTTCATGCATATATTCGCATCTCACTCTTAATAGTACACATTAAAATAAGGAAAAAATTCCTTCTTATATACCAAACTCAAATAATTACAAATGAGTTGGTCCTCAATTACAAAATAATAAATTCTACACGCTACACACAGAATTCACATAAAACTGTCGGTTTCCAGTTATTGTAACTTTCTCCAAAGATATCCTCAAAGTTTGCACTATGAACCACATCATCATTAATGAGTCTCCAAAATCCCTTTAACTATGCAAAATCAGATTCCATCCCAGCTAAGAGATATCCTCTGATTTCCAAACATCGTTACATAGAAACACTATCTAAACACTGCTTTCACCAAAATGCTCATAACTCTTACAAATGAATGAATTTATTTTTGTGTTGTTAACCATAGGTTAATAACACACCAAATAAAATACCATTAACTATGCAAAATCCAATCTACAATACAACATGTGTGCAAAACAAAATTGTACCTTCTTTCCTGCTAATATCCAGAATATCACTGTGTTGACATCAATGACAATCCAAGTCATGAATGCAACAACAACTACTATAGAATGACTGCCAAAACACTTTGCATTCATTCCTAACATTTTACCCTCAAGAATTTACTTTCATGTCAAGAAGCAAATTAAGGTGATTATCCAAGAGGAACCAACCTAGAATTTGGAGGTCTCATCTTAGTTAGCATAGGTCCCACAACTTGGACATGATTCCCATGTTATACTAGGTTATCAAGACCAAGAGAGCTTGAAAAAAGGGTGAAAAATTAGTGTATAACAATACCTACTTAAGTTGATGCCCCTATCAAGCCAGCACATGATACTGAAACAAAGGAAACTGAGAAGATAACAGAGCCCGAGTCTACACATGGTCTAGATCAAGAATCAGTAAGCCCTACTGATACTACTAAATAAAATAAGGATCAAGAAATAGATCAAGAAAAGGAAAATCATGGAGAGATTAAAGAAGAGAAAAAAAAGAATAAGGAAGAGAAGAAAGAGGAAGAGAAAAATAAAGAAAAAGAAGAAAAATAGAATACATCTACACAATCTGATGCAAAGAAGGCATCTAGTTCTAATGGAAAATCAAAGAAGAGAAAGTTTGAGAAATAGGTTGATATAAGTGAAACAATTTTTATACCTAAGGTTGATATCTTAAACTTGAGCCTAAACTAAATTTTAGAGTTTGAAAACCTACTCAAAAGAAAAGATTCTCAAGATAATCTAATAGAAAAGAAGTAAAAAAATAGATGTTTTGTAATAAGTAGAAGGAATACTGAATGAGATTATACTTGAGGCCACAATAAATGAAAAAGGTGATATTTATAATTAGTTAAGAGAACTAGTAAGTCAAATAAACTAGCATGACATAGATACAACCGAGTATATGCTACACGTTCACAAGAAGGAAATGGAGACAAAATTGATTGAGGAAATCCTTCAATAAGTTGCATTAGAAAAGGTAACTCTCTTTGAGTTAGATAATGAATTGGAAAATGAGCTGCAATCAATTATTTTATTATTTCAACAAAAAAAATTTATTTCTAATTTCACAAAGGAGATAAGAGAGAAAGATAATAATGTGTAAAAGGAGCTTACCGAGCAACTATCAAAAGTTTCCACTGGGCCTAAGTCCATAAAAGAATACTATGAAAGGCTGAAGCACTTGATGGGAGTGGAATTTGAGCTAAGAAAGGAGGAGAATTAGATCAAAATGGATCTACTGGAACTCCAAACAATTTTGATACCACATATATAATCATTGCAGAAATAGGTTCTCAAGGACAAAGATTTGGTTAGCACACCGGATGTCAATGCTATGGACAATATGGTAAGTTTGACCATAGATTTGAGAAAGAAAATCATACTATTACAAGAACTTAAGGAAATGTGGAAGGCATTACTCAACGATGCACATGATAAGTAGAAAACCATTTTTGACAAGATCCCCATAGTAGAAAAGAGGTTCTTATTTTGGCATTTTTGTTAAAAAAAGGTAGAAAGTGTTAGAGTTTTATTTCCTTTTACTCTAGTTGCTTAAGCGTCTCTTAGGTGCATTATTAATTAATTCTTAATTAATAATGTGCAACCTAGTTTTTCCCTTTTAGGGTTTCATTCACCTTTTTAAGGTTGAACTTTGTAATTGTTTTTTTTAATTCAGTTGATAATTTTGCTCTCACCTTTTGAGTAAACATCTGAGTTCTGCTTTTTCATTTTTGTGCTTCTACTTTGTATCAGGTTCTTGTATGCAGGTGTATTCGGGGTCTGTGGATTTGCATGCTTGTCAAATCCTACATGGTATCAGAGCCATTCTGCTGCAGCTTGTTCAAAGTTTTCTGAAGCTGTGGATCAAGCTTTTTTTCTGGCATTTTCTGCTATTTTTTATATTGGATCTAGGGGGTTACAATTTTTCAGAGCATTTTGGACAAAAACTGACCTCACAGTTGCGTCCAAAAGGCCTGAGATACCTAAAATTCATATAAAATTTGTTCTATTTGGCCTCCGGGGCTTCTGGGTGAATTTTCTCAACCCCCACGGGCCGTACGGACACGTTTTTCGAGAAAAAAAATTAAAAAAAAATGTTTCATGTTTTTTTTCGCGCGCCACCAGCGCGCCGCCCTCTCACCACCGCCGCGCAACCGGCACACCACTGGCGCCCAGCCGGCCGCCCCTGCGCCACCGGCCAGCCACCGGCGCCCAGCCGGCCGCCTCCGTGCCACCGGCGCCCCGCCGACCGCCACCGCGCCACCAGCGCTCGGCCGCCGCACCGCCGCCCAGCCCGGCCGCCGCCCATCCTCCGCCCGGCCGCCTGCAGCAGGTGATGTCACCTGCTGACGTCACTTGCCGGCGAGTTTCCGGCGCCGGGATTTTTTTCCGGTGGTTTTTTAATTTTTCCGGAAAACGTTAAAATTTCTCGGGATGACGTCATGCTGACGTCAGCGACGGCCCATTGACGGTCATACGGCCGTCAAATTTTTTGCCGTCCCTGGTTTTTTCCAGAGAGCTTACATTTGGGGGTACTTGGGCATTTTTGCTCCTACAGGGTTCATACGGACTCGAAAATTGACATATGATATATCGCCGGAAAGGTCTTTCCGAGACGGACGCAATGATGCTAGTTTGGTTTGCTGATTCAGCCATTTGAGTTCTCTTTTTTAGCGTCAAAGTCAAGGCTCCTCCTTTCCTCCTTCTCTGCATCTGGAGTCCAGGTTTTCTCCTCATTTTTTGTGCTTTCAGTTATTTGCTGTACGGAGGTTTGATTTATACATTGTGGGGGGGTGTTTTTCCTTTCTGTAATTTACTTCAGAAAAGACCCTTCTACTTCTGTCTTCTTCTTCTCTCAATGTCGGATCCCTCTGTGGCCCGGCTGACACCGCATAATTATCATACCTGGAAAGCACACATGACCAGACTTCTTATGTCACGTGGCTTATGGTCATGTCTGGATGAGAACCAACCTGTCCTGCAACGTCCCTTTGAGATTCTTCAGCACAGGAATAAGATGGATGAAGCCATGGGCTTGATTGCACTGAACATCTCCGATAGTCTCCTCTTTCACTTGGAAGGTTTGACCACTCCTAGGGCCATTTGGGGCAAGTTTTCAGATTTGTTTGGCACAGTTAATGAGTTCAGGGCACTTCAGCTTGATGCAGAGTTGACTACTTTGACTCCTACCAACTTTCCCACCATTGAGGACTTCTTGATGAAGTTCAAGTCTCTGCGTTCAGTTTTGCAGGGATGTGGGAAAACAAAGATAGATGATGAGTGTATCTATTTAATACTCTCAAAGTTGCGAGGACAGTACCAGATCTTTTCTTCCACTTTCTACTCCACCATGGATGCTTTGGGTACCAGACATGTTATGCCCTCTTTTGAGAATTTCTGTGACAGGTTGACTCGTGAGCAGTCCAAGATCACTCAGATGGATTCACTTGCAGGTTCACAGTCACAGGCATTGCTTGCCAAGTCATCTCAGGACACACAAAAGCTGAAGCCGAAGCAGATATCTGACTCCTCCTCTCAGCACTCTACTGACACACCATCTTCTTCTAAGAAGGAGAATCAGAAGACTCAGATCCCCACATGTTCCTATTGTCAGAAGAGGAACCATGATGAGTCACAGTGTTTTCAGAAGAGATGTGATGGGTATGAGAAACAGATTGCAGATTTGCAAGCTCTCCTTCAGAAGAGCACTATTTTCTCTCCATCCTCTTCCACCTCACAGGGGTCTGCTTTTCAGTCTTCTGCATCTTCTTCGACATCTGGATAGGATTTTGGACAGGGTCATGCATTACGGGCATCTGTTGCATCCCCTTTACAGGTCCCTTGGATACTGGATTCCGGTGCTTCTCACCATATGGCATCTTCTCAGGAGTTGTTTTCTTCTTTTGAGACTTCTCCTATTCCTCATATTCTCATGGGGAATAACACTGTACAGACAGTCTGTGGGAAAGGTTCAGTCAACATTCAGGATGGCACATTCCATGATGTATTGTATGTTCCATCTCTCTCTGCAAACCTTCTCTCCATTTATCAGATTACTCGCAGTGGGTCAGGGAAGACATTTGAGTTCACGGCCGATTCAGCCTTCATCAGGGATAGTGTGACAGGAGGCATTATTGCTACAGGGACAGTTGATCATTCCTCCCGTCTCTACATCTTTTCTCATTTTGGTCCACCATCTCCATTGTCGGAGCTCCGCTCTCCTCTTTTACGAGAGCATCATGTGGTGCAGTCAGGTAGCTTGAACCTCTGTGTTGTTCCTGAGACCCGTGTTGTGACTACTACACCACATCCTGAGGAGTACTTTTCTCTTCAGCCGGATTCTTCTTCAGCACTGCTTGATCCTCCAGCTCCATTCATCGAGCCACCAGGTGCAGTTGTTGAGGATTCTTCAGAGGACACTCATCTCCTCTCTCATGACAGTGTCAGCACACCTGTCATACCACTTGCATTGGGGATTCCCTTTCAGGATCCTCGTGTCTTCACATTTGAGCATCAGCTCGGCCTTCTAGTGACACCTCATCCTTCGAGGTCACCTCTTCAGCACCCACTGACCTTCACTCCTCTGCATTGGAGTCACAGTGGTTTGCTCATTGCTCCAGGGGTTCTTTCATTCTGGGGGGCTTTGGAGCTTCGACCCTCTCTCTCGGGGGGGGTTAGCAGCACGCATTGTACTACTGGCTTTGAGAGAGTCTCTTGAAGTCATGCCTTTTGTCTTTGCTTGCTTTTATATCTCTTTTTGGAGAGGGGTTTTTCCCACTGGGTTTTCTCCTTTGTCTCCGGTTTACAGAGATTTCCTTGTACTGGGTACCTGATCAGGCCTTGTTGCCGGGACCCATTTCTTGCTTTCTTAGTCTTGCTAGGTTTTCTTTCTCCCTGCGTTCAGCTTAAGGGGGGGTGTTAGAGTTTTATTTCCTTTTACTCTAGTTGCTTAAGCGTCTCTTAGGTGCATTATTAATTAATTCTTAATTAATAATGTGCAACCTAGTTTTTCCCTTTTAGGGTTTCATTCACCTTTTTAAGGTTGAACTTTGTAATTGTTTTTTTAATTCAGTTGATAATTTTGCTCTCACCTTTTGAGTAAACATCTGAGTTCTACTTTTTCGTTTTTGTGCTTCTACTTTGTATCAGGTTCTTGCATGCAGGTGTATTCGGGGTCTGTGGATTTGCATGCTTGTCAAATCCTACAGAAAGTATGTAGAAAGGGGGAATAATAATATATATAGTTGAAGATATGAAAAAAGTGTGAAAATATGTATATAATATGGATATGTACAAGAAGTATTACTTTAGGGGGAGTAATAATTTTTACCAAGGAGGAGTTATTAGTTATGAGTAAGTCATTATTTTTTTCAAATTCATTCGGTAAAGAAGAGAAAGCTATTTGGTAAAGGAAATAAGGAACATGGAATTTCGGTAAAGGAGAAGCAAGTTTAGGCACCAAACAAGGAAGATCAGAGCACTGAACTAAGAAGATGAGTTAGCTACTGAGTAAGAAGAAAATATGTTAGTGAGGATAGCAAGCCAACACAAGGAGAAGATTTAAGCACATTGAATTTGGACACCGAACATAAAATGGTTTACTAATCTCAATGAGATTGTATGAAAAAACATTGGATATTGAAACATGATGATTACACATAATTACAAGGTGAGATCTTCCAATGAGAATAAAGTATGGAAAATGAATTGGATGAGTAACCAATTCTAGCACTTCTTGTACAAGAGATGATTCTAAAACACCTAGTACCGCTTCTAGAATTGTATATAAATGGATCCGAGTGTGAAGATCACTGTGCATGTGTGAGTGGTATGAATGTGAAGGGAGATTGCATGTATGAGTAGAGATTACTAAGAAGGTGAAGAGAAGTGAAGAACAATTAGATATTTTGATTCAAAAGTGAATCTATTGATTACTGATTTTTTATTTTGAAAGGTACATAGTATTAGGTAATGATTTATTGAGCATAAAGAGTCTGATAAACATATATTTGATGCAATTTTGACAGACAAGTTAGTGTTACTGATTAAAAAATAATCAAAATTGTAAAGTTTCTTAACCGAGTAGATCCTAACAGATCTTTTTTGTAAATCCTTTAACCAGGTGTAATTCTTAAATTAAAATTATAAAACTATTTTACAAGGTAGACTTAACTGTCTTAAGACTCTTAACTCAGTTAATACTCTTAACAGGGTAAGCTATCAGAAATAGCTAAACATTGTAGCTCTAATTGAGAAAACTTTATTCTGTAGTAGTGAAGTCTTGTGGGTGTCATCCCCACCATAGTTTTTATCCTCTAACAAGGATTTATATGATACTAAAATATTTTTGTTATGTGTTGACTGTTATATCTTTTATATGTTTTATGAGATGCATGCAAAAGCTATGGAATCAATAAATGATTAAGAAGGAAAGGTTAATTAGTTTAAAAGTGTTTTAAATTACCAATTCACCCATCCCCTCTCAATACTCAACTATTTTATACCTAATACAAAAAGTAGAAAGTTTACTTTGATGGTTCCTATACACAAAATGGATTAGGTGTTGGGATAGTATTCATTACACTACAAGGAGATACCATTCGTACATTATATAAGATAAACTTTGATTGCACCGATAATATTGAAAAATATGAATCTCTTGTACAATGGAAGATCGAATATTAACACATGTATGGTGATTCACAACTTATAATTAATCAGGTCAATGACTTCTATGGTACCAAAGATGAGAAATTATTGCCATACAAAGAAATGGTGGAGGACTTAAAGAAATATTTTTATTTTGTCACCTTTGACGAGATCCATAGAGTACAAAATAAAGCAACGTACATCATGGAAACTATGGGATCCTAGATAGACATGCTCGCTAAGGTTACACACTATGAGTTCTTGGTAGAACAACTTATGGTTCCCACTTTTGAAGTCCCATTGTCTATGTTTGTGTGTAAAATTATTAGATTTGATTCTCCCTAGTATCAAGACATATGTATACCTATCTACAAGAGAAATATATATCTCTCGACTTGTCCTAAAACCAAAAGAAACCTCTATTAGACAAGCCTCCCAATATATTATCATTATTGATACACTATATAGGAAAGGTCTAGATGGTATTCTCCTCAAATTTATTGACTTTTATGAGGCACAAATGGATCTATAAGAGGTCCACAAAGATATTTTTAGTGTCCACTCTAGTGGTCCCACCCTAGCTAAGAAACTCCTTAGAGTTGGCCACTATTGGCCTACTATGGAGAAAGATGCATCTAAGTGTATTTAGAAATGTCTAAAATGTCAAATACATTGAGATCTAATTCATGCACTGGCACAAGAGTTTCACCCTCTCACATCACTTTGGCCCTTATCACAATGGTGACTTGAAGTTGTTGGTAAGATATATACATGCACCTTCAAGAAATGGTCATAAATACATTATTACTTCCACCAAGAATTTTACAAAGTGGATTGAAGCCATACCCATGACCTACATAATCAATAAATAAATATCCAAGTTGATCCTAAATTACATTATATGCCAATATGGAATAACCCAAACCATCATCATAAATAATGATGCTCCCTTTTAAAAACAAACTAGTAGAATTTGGGAAATAAATGACCAGGTGACTAAAACTGATCATGTTCTACCATTTTTTTAGTCATGTGTCTAAAAATTTTAGTCACATGACTAAAAATTTTAGTCACGTGACTAAAGCTGATCATATTCTACAAATATAAATGACTAAATAAATGACCAATTTGGTCATTGAGTAAAATCACAACTAAAATGACTAAATAATTAGTTACCCTAATAAAAATGACTAAATGAATGATTAATACTCCTTTACACATTAACATTTGATAATATCATATACTTATATTCTTAGAAGTTGCATTTCACCAATAATGTGTATTCGCCAATATACTTATTGTGCGAACATTATTCCAGCCACTATATTGTGTGAACATTGTTGGATAGTGGAAAATCTATGTTTCATTTCATCAATATATACTTAGAAGTTTCATTTCATTAGTAATGCTTGTTCACTAAGGGCTCATTTGTTTTCTGGAATTAGACTGGAATTGGGATTGTCAAATCCTGAAATTGACATTTTTGACGTTTGTGTTGAAAACATGAAATTGGAATAGGCATTTGTTAATTCCCATCTACACCCAAAACCATCATTTGAATCTTCCATCTAAATAGGTGGAAATGGAAAATCAATTCCAATTCCGCTTAAATGAGAATTGAGGGTAAAGAAAACTTTATAATATTTTGAAATTCATATGCAAACAACATTTTCCATCTTCTCATTATGAATTCCAGGTGAACCAAACGGTTCCAGTCATATTCCAAAAACCATTTTTTGGATTTAAAACTTCCAGAATTGTTAAATATTGGAATTTGACAATTCCAATGTTATTTAATTCCAGCAACCAAACAGACCCTAATAGGTCATGTTTACTGAAAATGAAGATTTTTCCCAAAAAAAGAATATTTTTCCCTAAAAATGAAGATTGATTCACTTCTATCTTCACTTGCCACTCGACAATCTTAGTTAGATAATTAGTCACACAAACAAAATTGACTAAACAAACATAAAATATTAATTTTATGTCACTCCCCTTTCTATTTATTTTTATTTGAATAATGTGTTTAAATGAATTTTTTCTCTATTCTAGAATTTATTTTAAAATCTATAGACATAAATTTTGAATTTATTATTTTCAAATATATTTTTTTTAAATTCTTTTAGCCAATAGAAAAATTTATTCAAAATGTCTTCTTTTGCCTTGTGAGTGAATGAAAAGAGTAGAAGTATTTTCAAATTGGCGCCAGTAACCAGTTTGCATGCCTTTGTACAAAAATATTTCTACTCTTTTGGTCTAAGGTGATGTGCATTACTATCGGTTCAAAGACCCCTCTCTTGATCAAAACCCTCCTATTTCTTCAAAAACTACCAATCTGGAAACTGCCTTGCAACTATATGTCAACTTCAACCAGGGCTCTGGCTGTTTCGCTGTTGGCATAGAACAAGACTTCCACATATATAATTGGAATATTTTTTGAGAAACATTTAGCAAGATTTGAACAGTGGCGATAGTAATACAATGGAGGAGATGTTATTATAGTGTGATATTTTAGCTCTATTTTGTGACGGTATGGATTCCCAATTCCCCTATCATGAGATGAACATCAGGGCCAGTGTATCAAGGAATTATTGTTCTGATCAGAGGTTCCAGCCATGAAAGTACAATAGGACTGTATTGTATTGGTTCTAGAGCATGATATTTATGTATATAATTTTATGGATTTGAAATTATTGCATCAGATTTAGACCATTCCAAACCCTAAGGCTTTGTACGTCCCTTCTCATGGGTCTAATTCATTTGTATTGGCCCGACAGAGTTTGAACAAGAGGTAGATAAGGGTTGATAAATATGGTCTAAAGAGAACTAAGATTATTTTAGCTCATGATTCTCTTATTACATGCTTCACCTTAACTCTTGATGGACGTCTCTTTGCAACTACTTGCACAAAAGGGACTCTTTGTCCATATTTTAAACACACTTGTCACAACCAAATTGTAAGAGGTATGATATAGTTTTCTCTCTGTGGATTTATTTAGCTTCTATTATCAATTTTAGATCAACATTTGGCTTCAATATACAAGGGAAATTTGTTGGCTCACTTATATCTAATGTTAGCAATGTGTTCTTTGACCCCAATGTAAATTGATTGATCAGTTTACCCAAAGAAAGAAGTGCCACTTGGGCACTCAATTTTATTGACTTTCGAACCGAAGAGGGCTGAGTATAAAGAAAATAAGACTAAAATTAGAATAAAAGATATATGGCTTCAACTTTTTCAAACATTTAATATCACTATTTGATAAGCTACAAGAGAAGTAGAGATTTAGGAAGATAAGTTTTTGAGGTTGAGTTTGCATGAGAGTGGATATCCAGTGTAGAGAGTTGACTCCTTCAATGAAGCACATGAAAGAGGTTTGATGATTTTAGCACTACCCTGATGGTCTGCTCTCACCCTTGTTGCACATATAGATACACACAAATTGGTACTATGTAGAAAAACATGCATCAGTGCTCTACATTTTTCCAAATATTGACATTCCCTATGAAACAACACCATTATACAGTGCTCCACCCAGCTGGTACTCTCTAGATCAGTGCACTATCAACAATCTTTGGGTATAGGGTAGGCACAATGACAACTGTGGTGCTAGTTGGAATGATTCATGTTTGTAACCAACTCTTTTATTTGCATGTGTGTGTACACCTGCATACACTCAAATTAGCTAGGATGTTTTTCCCAAGTCTGTGATCATGATGATCCTCATTCTTGGTCATCTAGAACTTCATATGCAGATTTATTTTCCTTGTTCATAGTGAATAGAAGAGAATTGTTTAGCTAATTCATTGTTTACATGAATGTGTAGTAGGCTATGCCATTTTATTCTATTACATGTTCATTATTATATAGTAGATTATCAAATATTTATTTTGTTGTCCTCTGCACTTTCTACACTCTATAGTGTGGATTTTTCTAACAGAGCTAATTGTTAGCATTCCATGTCATTTGAAATAATTGGTACCAAGACATAGAATCTTGTATTCATTAACTAATTTAAGCATGTCAACATCTGTGTACAACTTAAAAAAGGAGTACAACTTGTTTTTGTTTCATACTATCCAAGCAACTATTCTACACAGGTAAGATGGTTGATTCCCAGATGATGATTTTTATGCCTATTTAGATGTTCAACAACTCACAAGGATGGGTTTGACGAATGCTACACCTCAAAATGAAACTTGGTCCTTTTGACTTGAATTTCCTATTTCTATATGCACAATGACAAACCATTTCAACATCAAGGGCCTTTCAAACTATAATTCAATGCTGACATACCATTGTTCCAAGGTAAGATTGACACTGAAACATGGGCTGCTTCGATCCCACAATTTGAGGCATAATTTTGTGTTAAGCACCTCATAATTTTGAGAAGATAACCTTCTCATGTTAAATATGTTTGCAGGAATTACACATTTTTGGGGCATTCGGCATAAGAAATAATTTGAGCCTATTGACACTTAGGAAAGTTTGTCAACTTTTTCTCTAAAGAGTTCTATCCTTTTGAAGCACTACAAGGATGAATACATAAAATTCCAACAATTGTGCCAAAGGAAGAATCAACTAGAACAAAAATACACAATTGCATGTCATAACGTTTGGTGTGCACCAAAGGATTAATGTCACAAAGAAAAATAAGGTGCTAAAATACATCAATGGACTTTACTCATATTTTTGTGAAATGGAATTTTTGAACTTCAATCCAAGCCTATATCATGCATCCAAGATTTGAGAAAAGGACAAAAAAAAATGTACAAATTTTCCTCTTCTGACATCTTGTGCCAAAGAAAAGCTCTATGCAATATATTGTTGGAATTATGAGAGATATGGTACTGAGAGGGGAGGGGTGAATCAGTACCCTCAAATTTTTTTAACTTAAACCTTTCAAACCTTAAAATAGTAAAAACTAATAACCTTGCAAAATACCTTGTATCTCATGCATGTATCATTCATTTATTCAACTTGCAAAAGTAAATAACATGAAATAAACTATGTAACAGTCCCATAATAGAAGTATTTTGGTAAGGCAGAAACCCTTGTTAGAAGGTAAAAACTGCAGTGGGGATGACACCCACAAATTCTTTACTACTATGGATAGAAAAGGTTTGCCTATTAGGGCTACAAGTTTTGATCACTTCTGGTGATCTTACCCTATTAGGAGTAACATATTAGATCAGCTAGATCTACCTAGTGATAGTATTTAAACAACACTACTTGAGTGTATACTTAGTTAAGAGATTTACAAAAAGACTGTCAAGTCTACTCTGTTAGGAGATTTTACCAAAACTCTATTACAATGATTAGAAAGCAATAGGTAACTATCTGCTATTGACAACTTAACTTGTCTGATATAGATCTATGAAGTACTGTATAAATATCACCTTGTAGTGTGAAGTTCTCTTCTCTGAACTACTTAGTTAGCTTGATCTGATTCTGCTTAATCTGATAAACTCTGTTCTCTATTCTGCTTGGTTATGTGAACTGAGAATCTTGAAGTTCATCTATGGCTTCAAGTGCTTCTTCATTCATACATCAGTTCACATGTAAAATACAAATATATAGCATACTGCTTTATGCCACTTAATAAAATTAGGTTTCAACATCTTAGAGAAAACCCTAAGATCTACGGTATACAAAAATAACCTAGATCAAATCAATTACATAATATTTTCATCGCATTAAATGAATATCTCAACAATAAATTCTCCTCAATCTTGGTAAAACATTTTCTGATCTATTCTAACTATTTTCATAGATAAATGTGTCATTTATGATTCTTATGTCATTTTCTGTGATCCTCGGTAAACATTGTATAAACTGCTCAGTATTCATACTGATGCTCATTGTTTACTGTTGCTCAGTATCGATGTCTAATGATGCTCGGTAAACTGTTCGATGCTCGGTGTATACACGTAACTGACTAGCATGTTTTGCTAACAGTTATCGACTGGGTTCATATAAGTAACCGACCGATTATATTTACTTCCTTTTGACACTAATGACAATCATTAATGCTCAATAGAGATAACATATATGAAGCTTCTTAGGATAGAAGTAGAAACTACCATGCCAAGGTAGTCAATTACACAACACATCATTTGAGCACCACTTTGCACTAGACAAAGGCAAATGAAAACAAGGGGAAAAATGTTGCAAGTGCCAACATATGAACTCTCATAGAAATTTTGAATTCCAAGCATAATAGTCTTTGATTGTGCAATCCTTAGTTCCTTTGCAAGAGGATGGCGCTCATCCTGATGTAACATATTTGAGAATAATTACATTTGCCTCTATAATTACAAGGATTGAGAACATTTACATGCCAAGCACTAGGTGTGCTATTTGTTGAACTCTCTTGTCATTGATATCAAATCAAACTATAGAATCACATTTATCAGATCTTAAATAGAACATGCATGCTAGCAATACCTGGTTGAGATGGTTGATTTTCAAATTGTGACACAGAATGTTTGATCTTCTATAGCATGTGTTTGAAGGTAGTACAATCTGCATTTTCATTGTTTCAGTAATTCATGATTGAGTCAACATTCATGGCATAAGTCCTCTCAAGGACTATGTATATTGTCTTTGAATGACAACAAGTTGTATAGGTATGGAATGTAGAATGGTTATGAAGTTTCATAAGTATTGGCTAGAGATTATGAGGATTGAAAAGTTGTTCTATATTTTTTCCACGTATAGCAGTTGGCCACAGAGATTGTTCTTTTTCTTTGATTGATTTCAGTGTGTCAACATTATAACATTATTGAGCAATAAATCTATTATGTACTATTATGTAGACTTGTGATAGCCTTTTAAAGCTTGACTATTATCAATAAACATATTTATAAAAGTCCTCCTTCCTAGAGAATGAAATAAGCCACAATGAGGAAGTTTGGGTGGCAGTTGGCAATTGGAGATCAGTTACAAAGGCTTAAAACTTCCTAACTATATGCATAGTTGATCACTTTTGACATTTCTATTTAATCAATTTCATTTGAATGTTTGGAGATGTGTGTGAAGTATATGTTAGTGAAAAAGGTAATAGAGAAGAGTTCTTGAAATCAGTGTTGTGTAAAATTGTGAGCATTTCCATAAAAAAGACCAAATATTCAAATTTTATCATTTTCTAAGGGTTGAAGTTTGGCATGCTTTAAAGGAGGAAGGAAGATCTCTTAAGGGTGATTGCAGGCAGGTATAATAGTGATCATTTTTTCTCTCACAGATTTGTTTAAAAGTGATCTAATTTTAAATATCCATGTTGACAATAAGAGTGATTTTATTTTATCAAGTGATCATATTCTAAAATATCAGACTAGGAATTCAAATAAAAGAGAAGATAATTTGTAGATTATTTTTAGATTACATAAAGTTTGCAGAGAGATTTAATTTGATAAATCAGAAAGCTATAAATGTTTTATCACATAATTTTTAATCAGTTGTAATCAATTGTATCTATTGTATAGTCTTAGAGTTGGTGCTCTAAGAAGTCAGAGTTGGTGCTCAGATCATTCAATTGTACCCTTGGTTGGGTTGGTGTTCACAAAAGGGAATTCCTTGGGTTGGTGCCCTAAAATATTGTAATTCTTTAACTCTGAAGCTGGATGCATTTCTCATTATGGTTTTTCCATCCTGGGTTTCCACATAAAATCTTGTGCATTGTCTTGTGTGGTTGCATTTCTTTCTTGTTTCTATCACAGTTACTTTCAGATTTTACTTTGAAGGTTAAAAAGTTTTAATTGCACAAAATTTAAAAAGTTTGCATCTACTGCTGATTCAGCCCCCCTCTTAGTAGTAGGATTGTGTACTTCATTAATCACCTTGCAAGTCCTTGTGAACACTATTGTAATACAAATGTTAGGATTATATTGTTGTAATATATTTTTTATTTGTATCTCCAAAAATAATAGGATGGTTGAAAAAGGATGCCCATGTGGGAGTTGGAGGCACATGTGGAATGGAATATTCTTTCAGACACTAGGCAATATTGTTTGTAAGGAGCATTGAGTAGGGGATTTATTTTTCAAGGAATCCTTGGCCACTTGGCATGAAGTGGAAGAGAATATATGATAATCTATGATGGGGAGTGATAGGCCAACACTGGGGCAAATAATAAGAAGAATTAATGATTTATAATGAAGTTTCTTGCTGGTCTATACGTGTCAATCCGAGAGCGTAAGCTTACGAAAGGTATCCGAGCAATATGCTATCAAGGGATGATAGTTGTGAAATGAGGGTTTATGAGTGCATCTACAACACATGAAATTGAATCTATGAAAAGCCAAGTAAATCCCAGCGACAGGAACTGTCACTTCCTGGCGACAGGAACATCAGAAACGTAAATAACTCAATAAAAACTAATCTATAATAAACATAACTACAACTCTTTAAGAAATTATCAACTTATAATCTATTTCATATGTAATATTATTATCTAATCAAATACAGATATTGAATATATAAACTAATTTACTATGATTAAATATATACTATTTAATACTAAGCTAATTAAAATAAAAATGGAAACAAACTCAAACACACTCCAAACGCAAATGAAAAAATAATCACTGGGTAACTTCAGAGTGGGCCCTGCCTCCTCAGCTGCCTGGTGATGAAGAAAACTTAATAGTTTTACACCTTTGAAATCATGCACATAAATATGGGACTTATATTGTAGAATAACAACAGTTCTTATACAATTCTATATGTTTTGCAGGGTTGTACGTATATATTTCCTTCTTCTATCTCCTGCTGCTTATATAGATGTAGCTTATAACAACTTAGAGCAAAATAGAGATAATGAAACTGAATAGTAGCTAACGTACAAGCATATTTATAGGCTATAGGTAGTTGCAGTAGAAAATAGGAAAGAACAAGTTTGGTTCCTGCCACGTAGAAAGCCCTCCATCACCCTACAAATAATACCAGCATTTAGATACGTGCTAAGAGTAGACAATGATTTGTTATCATTCCAGCTAGCATCATTGTCATCATCTAATATAGACTTGAAAAGGTTTTTCCAGAATTGTATCAATGCAGTTCGTCTTCACATGAGGTATGGAAATGGCAAGTTCACTTCCTTAACAGCAATAACAACTCAGTTTCTTGCAGCACGGGATTGGTTGTTTTTGTTAAATGTCTAAAATGAGCTTGTTTATTTTAATCACCGTACAAGGTATTATTCTATTCATGGCTAGCTTGAGAATATTGCTTGCAATATAGTTGGTGGAGAAGGAGTTACGGAGTCCATAAAAGCATAGCAGCCTCACGTATTATGTGAGAAGTCATTCTATCATAACAAGAAGGTTCCATATTGCATTATATCCTCCAATGATTGGCAGACAGTGAATGGTAGAGAGTGTTATTGTTTTTATTCAACAAGCGACAGGAAGAAAGTATGAAATAGGTGACAGGAACATGTGAACATGCTGCAATTATAAATATTAGTAAAAGTAATCAATAATGCATTTTCCATATTTTAATCCCAAAACCTCATTAAATAGTACTTATATATATTAAACCATATGCAACGTTAAAATGAAAATAATGAGATGGAATGGAGTGGAAATGGAATAGGAAAGTGAGTAGGAAAGTACATGAAATAGATTAAAATATGGAATTAAATAGGCTATAATTGGCTCTTATCAGGGAGTTTTGTTGTAAGAGAATCCATGAGAAATAAGATGTATAATAGTTTTCAACTATGAGTTCCTGATTCTGACTACTAAGATACAGTAAGTTTTTTTATTGAGTTTTAGTTCAGGGAAAGTTTATAAGAGCCTTGTAGAAGTGTTGTATCAGTCCCACCATGTCCTTGGGAAATCTAAGGAAGCAACTGGCTTGAATTCTTGGTGACCTAAATTGATATAAGTAGGCATAGGCTTACGTAGTTGGATATTTTCCTTAGTGGATATTTCGAGGCACAGGCTTACGTAGTTGGATATTCTCCTTACTAGGTTTTTCCAGGGTGAATTCGTGTCCTTTTTATTTGTTTATGATTGATTCTCACTCATTTATTCACTCAATTGTTTGTATATCTCTTGTCATAGATTCCATCACTTAAATAGCTTCACAACTCTATATTTAAGAGTTGCTCTATGCAAGGCATATAAAGAATAGTGATATGCGTAAGTTTTTCAGTTATATATAACTTAGGATCTGTGTTGATGAATTAAAACACTAATTTTTATTCTAATTACAGTTCAGACCCCCTATCTATATGGATACAGACTCTACATTGAAGATTTTGTTCAAGGAATGGATATTTCTTAGCATAATGACTTATGTAGTGAACTTATGCCTCAGCAAGTCTCTTCTCTAGAGTGTACCATTGTTAGCTTGGAATGCTTTTTACTTTTTTTAAGAGGACATAGAGATCACATCAATAGTAAATTTAGCTAGTGAGTTAATAGTTTTTGAATTTTTCAAAACCCCTAAAAGTGTTGGTATGGTACATTTCATAACAATATTTTAAGGTGGTTCTCTTTGTTGTATATCCTCTTTGTTTCTCATTAACACTGGCAGTTGATTTTTCAGGTTGACTTTTGAAACAACATTCAAGCTTCGTGGAGGTCCATCATTAGTGTTTGTGCATTCGATGGGAAACAATGTCTTTCGCTATTTTTTGGAGTGGTTGAAGCTAGAAATTTCTCCAAAGCTCTATAACCAATGGTTGGATGATCATATCTATGCTTATTTTGCTGTTGGTCTGACTCCTTTCCATTGCATATTTTTTTATACATTGGTTTGAGAAATGTGACTATTTATGTGTTCCTAATTTGTTCTAAATGTAAGACTTATTTTTACTGTATGGTTCTATTTTCTAGGAGCCCCTTTTCTTGGAGTAGTAGAGACCATAAAAGCAACATTTTCTAGCGTTACATTTGGCCTTCTTGTCCCAAAGGTAAATTTTTGAATCAAGTTAGTTTGGAGGATCTATTTATATTATTTTCTACTATACAACATTTGTACTAAAACTACTAACTCTAGACCGGCATCTTCATTCTATAGCCAGTTCCTCCCATAGATGCTCCCTCCTATGGAAACATCCCCCCAATGGTAACAAACATAGTGTAGTACCCCACTCATAGTTTTCTTTTAGGTTTCTTTATGTTTCAGTGTTTGACCGAATTCTTTTAGGTCACTTTTGATGTGATCGATTATTATGATTAATAATGATGATTATGTATTATTGTTCATTTTATGTGTATCGTGTGATTGCTTAGATTAGATGTTGATATCATTTGATGTTATGTTTATGTTTTATATTGATTCATGGTATTGATCCCATATTGGCATGTGTATGGTTGTCATGTGTTTGTATCTATTTGACGTGTTTGTTTGGTAGAGGATGGAGGCATAGTTACTCGCATAGTTGAGATCCACACGACTGACCGTAACCTATCATTGATTGCTATATATTATTGTATGTACATGCTTCATCTTGTGGTGACAGGTTCATAGGTATAGGGCATCATCTTCCCTAAATTGGCAAGAGTGAGCGTGCCCACAAACATTCATCTCAATGGTAAAGAGAGGAGATAATACACAGACCCAAACCCTAAACCTAAGCCTTATTGTCCTAGGATTGGACAAGTGTCAGTCTTACTACCCTACTCGAATTCATCTGTTTGGCATGATTCATTTGATTTATGATTATGTGGGTGATTATTGATTTATTGATAATAGTTGAACTATGTTAGTTTAGATTATTTTATGTGAATATCAATGTTAGGTGCATAGTTGAATTTAATGTTTAATTATGCTTCTAGGATTTAATTGAGAAAATTAAATTAAAGTTAATTATTTTAGTATTGGAAATTAATATTGATTATGTCCTAAGTTTATTATGATGAAATTTAATTAAAATCAAATAATTGATTATTTGGATTTAATTGAGTATTTTATTGAGAATTGGATTTTATTATGTTTGTGTGTATTATCAAATGATTAAATAATTAATTGCATGAATTCATGATGCATTAAATATTTAATTTATTTAATAATAGATTTTATTATCAACATGTGCTTTATTGAGTTTGAATTTATCTTGTTTGAAAAAGTGACAACTTATCTTTAGGAGACTAAGTTGAGTTGTGCACAATTATATTTATTTTTTTATTATTAATCAGTAATTTCTCTCAACAAAGTGGGAGAGTTTGATTAGGAGTTCTTTGTGAGTCATCTAGGGTTTTGCTTCATTGGTGGAATTGATTTCCAAATAGAGGGAGTTTGCATTCATTTGGCATTCAATCAGATTGTTGGAGGATTTTTTGGAGAGAGAGAGAGCTTTTGGAGTTTTTGTGCTTTCCTTGTGTTCTTGAGCATTGGTGTGTGTGTTTGGATTTCTGGGTAAAGGTTGTTTGCATCTGGATTCAGGGATTGTATGCATTGTGATTCAGATCTGCAGGTGGAGCTTTTCTGTTGTCAAATCAGAGAGTTTCAGCATTCTACAGGCCTTCTTATTCAGTATTTAGCATTAGAATTGAGGTAGGGATTTGTGGAGTTTTTATGTGAATTCATCAGTAGTTCTTTCTGCAATTTCTCTATGTTTGTTTCAGTTTGTAGATATAGATCTATTTTCTGTATATGCTTTCAATTTGGGGTTTAGAAAGCTCATAGGATTTTTATTTAATATTTTTATGCAAGCTTGGCACAGTAGGGTTATGTTGCCTGATTTTAGATTAAAAATTCATCCTAGAACTCTTTGAAAATGAAAAATCAATCTCTATATAGTTAGTTCTATAGTTTGAATAAAATAATTTAGTGGGTTGTTAACAAAAATTCAATTTGGGTGAAAATTCCTTAATCTGGAAAAAAATCACTTTCTCTGTGTAAAAATATTCAGTCAAAAATATTCCAGAAAAGACAAAAAAATTATTGCTCCTTATTTTAATTGGTTGAATTGTTTAATCAATATTGTTTAAAAGGAAAAGTCTGTTTAGTTTAAAAAAATAAAATAGCCCATCAAAAATTATGGTTCTCCATATTTCCAATTCTGGAAATAGAGAGAGACAGTTTGCTATTTCCATTTTTAGAAATAACAAACCTGTCAAATCAAATTTTTAAATATAATATATTGCTAGTATTCTTTATATTTAAATTTTTTTTATTTTTTTAAAACATTTTTCAAACATATATGTATTTCTTGGCACGATGGTCTAAGTTTATATTAAATTAATTTTTAAATTTTTTTTTTTAAAAATCTTATTGGGGGCAGGGGTTGTCACATCCCCTAACCCACCTTCATGTGTACCATCCTAGCAGTAGAGTACTGCCACGACAGTACCTCACTACCTCGGTAGTGGTACTACCGTGACAGTACCCTCTGCGCATGACAGTTTGGGGAAAGGTGTGAGGGGGGCGCGTGGGGCCCACTTCCCCACCCTTTTATGTTATATGATTTATTTATTTTTGTTTTATTTTAATTTGTTAATATAAACTTTGTTATATTTTTATAAAATTTCAAAGTTATGTTTATTTAATTTGTTTAATATTTAGTTTAATTTAATTTAGTTAAATTAATTTATATTTAACAATTTTCAATTTTTAATTAATATTTACTTTATTTAATATCTTTAATAAATTAATTTGTTCAAGGGGTTTTTAAATTAATTTATTATTATTAATAAATTTATTTCATTTGAAATTTATTCTATATCTATCTTATTTATAATTTAATTTAAGTTGGAAAATTAGATTAGGTAGTAATTTATTTTACAATTGTGTGACTTTGTATAAATATTTTGTCAATCAGTTATCTTAAATTAAATTTGTAAGCATTTTCTATTGAAGTAATGTTTAGGTACTTAATCAAACATTAGGAAACTTGCATGTTACAATTAGAGCTTATGCCCTGACGAGTGTTTAGTTTTATACTGAAATTGGGTATTTTTCGTTATGATGGATTCTATGGTACTTCTTAGGCAATTTGCTTTACTTACAATATTATTGGATATGATTATTGTGAGAATTTCCTCATGGACCTTATTCTTAAGTCCATTTATGATGATTATGCAATGTATTGGATTATGGTTTTATTTCAATTCAAATTGATGTAATTGTGTATTCTTCATGTCTTCTATTACAGTATGGGTTATCAAGTTCTAGATGACCTAGGGGAAAATAGAGGCTAGGGTTTGAGTCAGATGTTCATGTTATCAGTTATGTTTGGTGTGTGTGTACTCTATCTAATTATCATTCCTGTTTGACTATTGGGCTCATGTTATACTGTATTCTATTTGTGGTATCTCTATAACCATATCTAGTTCTTTTGTGTGAAAATGGATATGAGGTTACGTAGGTGTATACCTAATTAGATCTAGGAGAGATCTGTGAGCCTAGGGTAGTTTACCTCGACATGTAATAGGAGGTGGCTTGCAATAAGCGTCGGGGCCCTCAAGTGGCTACTAGGATCACTTATTGTAAGTTTTCAATAATCAAGTGATAACTTAATATAATTAAGGGGAAATAAATGAACCTAATAAGATATGAGTCCTCACCCAGGTGTTAGTGCTAGTACAGAGTAAGATGGGTTGAGAAGATGACTAGCCCCCTTTTAAGGGATGGGTTGGCATAGTTGATGACTTCGTCAGTACGAGAGGTCATTGATACCATGTAAGGTCACTTGAGTGCCGGGTTCCAGAGAGATTACCAGGACAAGACTCAAGGGTTAGACGTACATGATGACACCTTCCTATGCATAGTCTGGTTATTCTACATGTGTTGGTTGCCTCTGGTTTAGTGAGTTGTACCTTTATCTTTATCATGTTGTATCCTAAGTTAGAGTTCTTTCAGGATCCTTTTGCTTAGAGTTTATCCTTGTTTTGTTTGGTTATCCGATTGGGGTTTGTGATTATCTCCTCAGCATGGTAGGGTAGGCCTTTGTGGTTCTACACAGATGGGTGGTAGTGATTCTTTACCATTTGAGATTTGACATCCTAGTGCCGGTGCTTGATGGTGATCCTTCAACAGGATTCCCTTTGTTGCTTCTTCATTGATGTTTCTTTCTTATCTTCATTATTTGTAATCCTGTATTAGGGTATTGCATGAGATACCTAATCTAGACATTGTATTATCATAGTTAGATTTATTACTACATACCCTGTGACATGTGCAGTGGATGTCAGTTTATTTGGATATCATGGAAGTCCATGAGAATTATAATTATTGTTATCATGTAATTGCTGTTTATAAGTTATGGAATCTTTTATTGATGTCAGTTCTTTAGTTGTGTTTTGTTCTTAAGTAACTCTACATCATGGAACCTTTGAGTCTTGTAATCTATTTTGGATGTTGTATCAATGTGAATAAATGGTAATTGCTTCCGCACTGTTGTTATCTTGGTTGTTAACTTTAGAAGAAAAAAAAAATGTTCACCAAACATAGTAGCATGTTAGGTTAAATTCTCTTGAGTTCCCTGGCGGGGCGTTACACATAGTTTGTAGACTCAGACTTGGAGAGTACTTGGCAAGCCCAAAATTTTCAACCCAACAAAAACTCAGGAAAAACTTGACAAAAACTTGGGAAAACGCAGCAACTTAGAATGTACTAAATATTAAAATCTCTTAAAGAAACATTTTTTTGTAAATTTCAATTACAAAATGTATTAAATTAAAAACTGACATCTTGAAAGAGAAAATGCAGAGTCTTATAGCAAAAACATGTGAAAAATACATTTTAACTATTGGTTTATTTGTGTTGACATTTTTGCCCATGTTTTTTTACATCTACAAAAACCCAAGAGTTAAACTTGTGAAAACTTGCCCAGCAAAAAAAATTAAGAGTATTTGGTAACTCGAAGAATAATCCTAGAGTTTGCAAACTATGGTAATAAGAACCTAGTAACTAGAGTAATCCAGTTTGCATTTCTTGACCAAGAGTAATCATGTATGGTTTGCAAACTAGAGTAATCCTAGAGTTTGCAAACTATGGTCACTTTATGGGAGGTTTCCATGGATCCAATACTTTGAGACTTTTGGTCATGAAATGCAAACCCACCAGATCAATGGAGTTGGTCTAGATGCTAGAAAAATATTTTGTGGTAGTCTTGTCAAAAGAATAAAGAAACTGAATCTCACAAGGACCCTAGATTATGAAAAGGTTTGGTTTTCCATGAAATGCTAATCCCTGAATTTCAAGTAATGGATGATTTACTATGTATAGTGCCTGTATGATAAATCCTTTCTCTCCTTTCAAGTTAATATTGCTCGAAAAGAGTACTCCAAAGGATAGATGAAACAATTTGGGACTAGTCACAAGTTTAGAGATCATAATGCTATCGTATACATCCAATTTTTTTGTATACATAATGCTATTGTATACATCAGATGCTACTTGCTGAATCACAAGCCCCATCACTTGTAGAGGCAGCTCCAAACCAATGTTTAGTCATGATAACTCTGCTTATGTTGTCACAAATGTGCCTTCAGCCATCCCTTGCTCAATGGAATGAATGTGCTTTGTGGTGTTGGGATCCTATCAACTCCATATGCTATCAAAGGAGGATGGTTGGGATTGGGTATTTTGTTTGCATTTGCTTTACTATCTTGCTACACTAGTGTCCTACTTCACCACTATTTGGAAAGTGCACTAGGCCTTGAGACCTATCCTGATATGGGCCAGGCTACCTTTGGGACTGCAGGCCGTGTGGTAGTTTCTATTATTCTATATGTGGAACTGTATGCTTGGTGTGTAGAATATACAATTCTTGAAAGTGACAATATTTCATCATTATTTCCCAATGCACACCTTGATTTTGCTAGATTCCACCTTACTATCCACCAACTATTTGCAATGATCATTGCACTTTCTATTCTTCCTACATGTTGGCTTTGAGATTTAAGTATCTTATCTTATATTTCTATCGGTGGAGTGATAGCTTCATTGTTGGTAGTAATCCGTTCATTTTGGCTTGGAATAGTGGAAAGAATTGGGATTCACCATAAAGGCACTCTTTTGAATGTCACCAATTTTCCAATAGCAATTGGTCTATATGGATATTGCTATTCTGGCCATGTTGTTTACCCAAACATCTACACATCTATGAAAAACTGCTCACAATTTACTCTTGTTCTCATTACAAGCTTTCTAATATGCACAACAATGTATGTTGTTGTTTCTTTCATGGGCTATATGATGTTTGGAGAGGCAACATAGTCTCAATTTACAATTAATAAGCCCACCACTTTTGTAGCTTCCAAAATAGTTGTCTAGACTACGGTTCTGAATCCTTTCACCAAATATGCATTGACCATAACCCCTCTGGCATTAAGCTTGGAGGAGTTGTTACCTTCAACTTCAATGAGTTTACAATGGTTCTCTGTAATAATTAGGACTGTTCTGGTTGTCTCAACATTAGTAGTGGCTCTTGTGGTACCATTATTTGACTTTGTGATGGCCCTTATTGGATCTTTTCTCACAATGCTTGTGGCTTTGATCTTTCCATGTGTTTACTTTCTGAGCATAACTGGTCATAAAGTAACATGGATGTAGGGTGTACTATGCACAACCATAATTATTAGGGGTGTGACATGTTCAGCAATTGGCACATATTCTTCTATTTCTGGAATCATACATAGCTTGCATTAGTGCACCAAAAAGTCCAATCTAATCCAATCTGATTTATTGATGTTATCTCTTATTAGGGAGAATTTTAAGTGGGTCATGAACAAATATAATATTTGAAATTTGAATCCTCAAAGAATATCACGAGCGAAAGGTTTTGATATCATTGACTTCTTTTCCAAGGAAGGAACAAAAAATTACACAAATATGGTTGGTGGCTTGTTAGTTATTGCCTAGAGAGATGTGGAAGATCTTAATTAGAGTTTCTACTACCAAGGATTTGCTGATGGCTTATTAAAATTTGTTTGACATTGGATTTGGGAACAAATTCAAACATGACAAGTGTTCTATGTGCTATTTGTTTATGAGTTGTATTTTTTTTTAACTCTTTTTAACAACTCATCATAAGCCTAGAGTAAAGTGTTAATCAAGCACTAGGTTTGGTCAAGGCTATTTGCTTTTGTTGGGTTACGAAGCCATGTTCCATATGGGTTTTGAGATGAGAATCACAGATGTTTTTCCATGTAAGGGAAAGAATGGAAATACTCTATAAGCCATCCATTATGTTTTAATGGATTAAATATGAGTTGCCCTTATTGTGACTCTTCTTTTGAATCATTTAAAAATTCAAAAATGGTTCATGATTATCTTGAGTTTTAATAAATTATTATATAATATTATTTCAAATAAGAAAAAAAAAAACTCTGCTTATGTTGAATGTTTGCTTCACTTATTTACGTTTTCTATTTGGTACTATGCATCTTTGCTAAGAAGAATAAATCATGTGGTGTGATTTACCTTCAATAGCTCCATATCAAGATTCTTCACAATTAAAAGCCTTTGACTAACTTTAGGAGGCCAGCTAAATACGTTCAGTGGGGCTATTGTTGATACCCATCCTAAGCTGAGAGTACACATCTGAATGTGGAGAACCCATATCTGTACTATTTGATAGAAGTTCCTGAACGAATCTCTATGCATACTTTCATTTCTCATATCTGAGTACCCCTTGAGAACATGTTGCTTCCCATAAAAAAAATAGTAGAGTATTCTTCAT
Organism: Chamaecyparis obtusa; assembly: GCA_027943335.1. Lineage (NCBI taxonomy): Eukaryota > Viridiplantae > Streptophyta > Pinopsida > Cupressales > Cupressaceae > Chamaecyparis > Chamaecyparis obtusa. The sequence goes on along the minus strand of BSBK01001087.1, from coordinate 703,928 downwards.
ACTTTCTTTTAATAATCCAAACTCCTCTTATACTCTGCTTCTATCATCACTCTGCAAGCCACCCACTTGCAAAAAGCTTCAGCCTCTGCAAGGCTTACATACACAACTTCCTCAGCTACTTTAGTCCAATGCTTGGTTGAATCATGGCCATGAATATAATACTCATTGCCCACAAAAGACCATGTTTCTGGATACACAAACCCATTCTCAAAGAAGAAAGTGTAGTCCTCATGTTTCCAGAGGCTCCTAATTTTGTAGCCTCCATTAATAATGAAGGCTAAGTATTCCTTAATAGAAACCGGTCTTGCAGCTACAATAAATGGCTCAAAAAGTCTTGTATGAAATGTTGGGCCTTCATTATCCCATATGAATGTTGGGCTTTTGTATGGGCTTCTATTTTCCTATTCAGATCAGTCACAAGTCACCACTTTGTTCATAGCCAATTTCATTACTGTGCATGTTGTTGTATCATGGAAAATTAATTTATCTTGAAACTAATTGTGTTTTTCTACCCATACAATCTTTATTTGAGGCATAGGCATTATAAAAGAGTTTGAAGTTGTCAAAAATCATTGGTAGTTTCATTCATATTCCTAGTAATTGACCATTCTATTACTTCCAAAATTCATAGCATATTATAGGGTGTAAATATCTTTGTGCTACTTGGGTTATTGTAAATAAGTTAGAATGATAAGGATACATAATTTCACTGATAAGGAATCTCCTAATGCAACCCCATATAGCTCCATGGCTTGCTAAAATATATAGTTATCTTAATCTTCTCAAATTTTCAATGCCTGTGATTTTCTGTAGCTGCCAACATTTATTAATGTGAATTCTCTCCAGGCTTGATAACTCTTTTATTCCTAAATAGACTTCCTTTTCCATATCACAAGGCCCCAATTCAGCATTACCTTGTGTAAAATGTACTTCAATTAGGTTTTTAATGTCTTGAAGCTCTAGAGAGTTAAGCCTTGGACAGTTCTATCCACTAATTCAGATCTTTGATAAAGCTTCTCTCATCCCATTCCAAATAGGAATAGATCTTCTAAGTTTCTCAATGCTTCTTATGAATTAGGGAACCGATCTTCCACTAAATTAGGGAGCTGATCTTGCACTGAGTTTTCCACCTTTTCCAATTCCCAAATACTGAGAGAAAATTACATTTCACTAAATCGACACCAGCATGGGCTAGAGTAATGGTCCTTTGGAAACCATTTCAATACATATTCAAGAATGAACACTTCACATTTTAATTCACTTCTTTGTCATATAATCATTTCACTATTCTAGATGGATTGTACCAAAACTATTTCCTAAAAGAAATAACACTCTTCAATATCAATTGCTAATAACAGGCAAAACCCAATTCAATAAACTATGAAACTTCCTTCAATAATGTGAGGTCCTACCTCGACCCATCCTAGTTCGAATTTCATTTTGACATTTGATTCATCAAGATGATACCTTGAGTATAGACATTTGATCTATTTTGGATTATATATCCTATCATTGGATCTTATGAGATAGTTGCTTTAGATTCTTATGATGATCATGTTAGTCGTACTTTTATATATGCTCATTTTGATTCCATGATTATCTATGATATATGAATTTTACATTCAGCATTGTTATGTCATCTTTCAGTATAATGATTATTGATGAAATCATGGTTGTATGATAAGTTAAGATTACATGCTTATGTGGAATACAAAATGTTTATGAGTGCAGATATATATGTATTTGTCAAGTGTAGATGTTATTACTCTATTTTTGAAATGATTATTAATGCAAGATTTTATAATGTACTGACATCGAATTTGAGTGTGCAGGAACATGGTCATGGTTGTAAGTCGTGGAAACAAGATAGGATCTAAGTGCTATCAATTGCAAAACCAAGGTTGACTCTAGAAGAGTATGACCTCGTCGTATCATGATTTCTTTCATAAACATGATGCTTATGTGTATATGGTTGACAATGTTTAAAATATATGTTTGTAAGTAAATTTTTATCTTTGTGAAATTGTATAAATGTTTTTGCACACAAGGCATGCCACATGTGTTTGTGATGTGTGTTTTAGTGAGGTGTCACTTGACAGCATGTTGATGAAGTGGCATGTTGAGTGGAGTATGGACCCCACCCTCTCCTTAGTTAGTCTTGAGAATTCCTAAGCTAGATAGGTGGTTTAAGGGACCAAGAATTGTTGAAACCAATACTCGATTTTCGGATGCATGATTAATTGGGGTTTTTGAGAGGTTTTGTGGAGTCCTAAGGTGAGGTTTAGGTTGAATTTTAGTGCCCCAAGGTTAGTACATGGGTTGGGGGGCTTAATTCTTCTATTTTCACTTTCCTAGACCACCTATATGCCTCTCCTAAAGTGTCATTTTTGATATGCACGAAAATAAAAATGTTCCCTAAGATGTCTCTTATTTTCATATGTGAAAATTCATTCCAAACCTTAGAGAAAGGCAAGTGTCATTTTGTTTTAGATCTAGAAACCTAATAGTTTTGGGAAGGGAGAGGAGAGAAGAATGTTTTTTTTGGGGGAAAGACTTCAGGGAGAAGGACTTAGAATTATACACACTAGTTCATTCTTGTCTATGCTAGTTTTGAGAGTGAGAAAGAGGAGATCTAGAGAGTTTTCATCTAGTAGATTTGAGAATAGCAAGCTTGGTGACAAAGGAAGCTCATCTTCAACTCTCAATTCAACCTTGTCTTAGAAGGAGGTTGGTGGTCTTCTATCTTGTGTTATTTGAATATGCTTGAAAGAAATGTATTATGAGAAAATTGTAATTTGTTTTACTATGTGTAAACCTTTAATTGTTAGTTTTTATTTTTTGAGTTTTTTTTGTTTCAATCTTGTTGTCTTCTTGAAATTGTTCATGTTATGGGTGTGCAAGTTCACTCCTCATCCTTGGGAGGATTAGAGGAGAACTTGGGATGAAGGGCCTAAGTTGGAATTTCCTTTTTGTTTGAGTGCATGGTTGTATGGGCAACCATGAGAACCTTCTTATGCTGTTTGGGGGTCATAAGGGTGTTTGGGGGCCATAAGGGTGTTGTTGTTGCTCATGGATTTGAGCTGTTTGGGTTGGAAGGGCCTTGTGAAGGCTGGTAATACATGCTACAAATGTTGTTTATTATAAGTTAGGTGACTCCATAAGAAAGATTCCACCTTCACCCATTGTTTGGATTCTATGTAAGAATCCTTTGTGTAGGCTTGGGAAGGGACTTTATTGTGAAAATCTATGTTCCTAATTTATGATTAATGTTTATGTTTTATGTTGCCTGAGTGTATCATATCCTATACTTGTTTCCCCAAGCTCGGGGGTGGCCATGTAATGGCCTAGGTTGGGAGGTGAGCCTCCATGACCATGTGAAGAAGGTCTTGTGTTTGCAGGTTGATTCTTCGATTGAAGAAACAGTTTAGGTCTAAAGGATAAAGTTAGAATTGGAACTCCTAAAGACTATTTTTAGGGTGTATTTGGTTGAGAGAGTTTTTCTCTTTACCTTTGTCCTTCATGTTCAAATTAATTGTAATAATTGTGAGCTGGAGAAATTAGACTGTTTATTTTAGTTCTCTATTTTAGTTATAGTAAATGTAATTGTTTTAAATTCTCTGTTATATTGTTAAGTGGATTAGATATGAAATTTTGGAAATGTCAATTTATTTATTTGTCCAGAAAATGTTGAAATTCCTATAGCAATAAGTTTTCTTACTAAATTAGTCTTCCATTAAATATGTAAAAAGAATATGGCTATGTACATGAAACTGGATTGTCTAGTTGATAGATATTAAATGATGAATTTTCTCTTCACATCTATGGAATGCACTTTAACAGGTCAAAAGAAAATAATATAGTTAATGTTGTTATTACTTTGTTAATACTGTACTTTCTCAGTTAGTACAAATTATTACTAGTCTTTTGATTTAGAATATATGCTGGAATGATTGTTGCTACAGAAAATACTTTTAGACTTAAGAATGCATATTGATTTTTTTTTAATTAGTAAGAACAAAGGACAAATCTAAATTAAAAAAATATTATGAAAGGAAAGATTGCACAAACAGATGTAAATCAGTTGTATAGTTATTCACTATAGAATAGGTAAGAAATAAATTACTTCTTCCTGAATCTGTTGTATACAATGAATTGATAGTATGAATCCAAATAATGTATTGTGACAAGTAAATATATGTATATATAGTATAACACTTTATAGGTTTGGATATATTTATATCTATAAATATTTTCTTATCACATCTTAAGTTTTTTGCTTACATAACCTGAAACTGATCTTTTTTATTATATTGTATTATACACAAAAATATGTATAATATAAAAATATTCAAATATAAACTATACTTTGCAAATGAAGGGCTTTGTTTTAAAAAATGAAATAATATTATTTATAACATGCTAAGCACCGTATATATATTATATATTATTATATGATATAATAATATGTAATATATTTTATTCATAAAATAAAACATATTATTTAATACATGCTTTAATATTATATAGATAATAAAAAAAATATAAATAAGAAAATAGTGATTATATATAATATAATATCATATATTATATTCTATATAGTGAAATGGTATAGGATATAATATATAATTTTATATTATAATATGTTTTGTTTTGTTTTTTAAAACTAAATTTTAAAAAAAATATTAAGGGGTTTGCATTTGCGTTGGGGCCGAAGCCCTTTTCAAACTCCACGGGCGCATGGCAGCAGCGCTGCTGTGACAAGTCACGGTAGTGACTGTGTCACTGCCATGACCTAGGTCGTAGGTAATGACCATAGTCACTATCGTGGCTAGTCACAACAGTGGCTATGGCCTCCCATGGCGACGTTAGGGTTCGTAACCCATTAAAAAAATGCCTCAAAAAAATATAACAAATGAAAACGCCCAGATTTGTCGCGCCGCCATTACCGAACCAGAGGTCGGGACCTCTTTAAAAAACCTAAAAGATAAATAAAATAATAAAATGTGTGTAGCTTTAATAGTATTCGATTTCCACTGATCTACATAACAGATTTTTTTAAAAAAAAGAAGATAATATTATACATGGAGATCAACTAGAGTTTTCTTTTAACATAATAGACCCGTAAAAATAATTAATGAGAAAACATTATCAGAACCCTAATAACATTTCTATATTAAAATGGAATATTTAATATAGCCAAGTTAAAATGATTTGTGTAACAAATCTAGGTAAATTTCATCCAAAGATAAAACAAGTATTACCCTCATTTGAACCAGCATGTTGGGTGTCTTTTGTAATATAAACAGAGTCTCTCTTATGACTTAAGAGGTCTCTGGTTGTGCTGGTCCTCACACCCTGTGAGATGCATAGTACATCTCAACTCTTCTTTCTTCCTCAGACCTACATCCACAAAATAAAACAAAGAAATAATAATGGGAGATTTTAGGGTTTAGAGAAGTTTTATTAGGGCCCCAAACCCTAATTTTGAATTAGGGTTTGGAGGGCCCATCCATTATTATATTAATTGATTTTTTAGTAGATATGTTTCTCTTATGAATCTAAATATTTATGGGTCGTGTCCGTATTATTATTTTGTTTGAGAAAACTGATATTGTTGAAATGTTAATTTATTTTCGTTTTGATGGATTTGTTGAAATGTTATTATATTTTCTTTTTGCTAGTGAAAATTGGATTAGTTAAAAAGTTAATACTTATCTATTTAGATAGTGATCTTTTTATGGGAGAAATAATTTTAGATATTGGTAACGCTTTTACGTTGGTAGTAATTGAGTAAATAATAAGGTTAGTTATTCCTTTGTCATGACTTATCGTTAATAACATTTAATTAAGTTATAAATTTATGTGTTAGTAGTTTGTATTTTTAACGAAGGATTTAGTAAGTTAAAAAAAAAGAAATACCCTTTTATTTGATTATTATTATTCTTGACAAAAAATTCATAACAAACCTTATCTTACTTCTAATAAAACTTACATGAATAAATTAGGGGATGTTATTTCAATTTACTAATTAACATTATAAACCTTAGTATTAATGAAATAGATATTCCTTAAGGATTATTAATCAGAGAAGGAAACTTAGGTCATATGAATATTAGCTAGGGTAATATTTAATTTATTATTTCTAATAACAATTTATCCTTTAGTGAATTAATTCATCCCTTGAGAATTCTTAGGGATAGACATATTATCCTAGTACGTCACCAAACCATTGGAATATGATATTCCCTTTAAAACTTCTTTAACCTTCCTTGTCACCTAAATGATTTCTATCATGTAGGGGACAGAGGTATGCCAACACTTGCCTCATGATCCCTTATGTGTCATTTGGTGACTCGCCCAAGCGAGCTTACAATTCCAAGCTTCACGTCAAAGGGCTTTTGTGCAACCTTGTTGACCTAGGTGTATGTTATAGTTTGTTTTAAAAAAAATTTGTAGTTGTGTTTTGTCCGATTATTTTGGGCATTACAAATAAAGTCTCAATACCATGAATCAACTTACATCAACCAAAACAAAGCATGGTCCCCATTGTTATTAAATAATGGAACTTGATTGACATAAGACAAAATCCAAACTATCTGAAATTTAAAAGACCAAATAACGGCAATCACGAACTGCAACATAGTTTTGAAATATACTTCAATCCATTTTCCATTTGACGTAACAATTCAAAGATTTAAGAATAGAGAAATTAAAACTGAGAAATAATAAAGAATCAAAAGATCTTTACAGAGAAATTCAATCCTTCCTTTCATTATTATATTCTCCATTACATTTGTATAAACTCATTGACCCGTGTTTCATGAGTAGTGGTTCACAAGAACCCATCTCTCATGAGAATGAATGGTCCACTTAGCACTATTTTCATCTAGGTGATGCTCACAGAGGTGAAGCACTGGGACTTCCCAGGAGGTCACCTATGTGAGCATTAACTAGATGCAATGAGTGCTAAAAGGACCACTCATTCTCATGAGAGATGGGCTCTTGTGAACCACTAGTCATTAAACATGGGTCAATGAGTTTAACCTAAAAACTACACAGTTGAATCTTGATAGCAATATCATAGATTTTCAAAGGTCCATATACATATCAAAGACTTGGAAGATGATTTAATGCCCATATCCCTATTTCAACGTGTAGAATAATTATAGCCTGACTAGTTGAAGATTTAATCTCCTATAAAATGAAAATCCTTCATTAACAGTGAATGTTTATGGCATCACCATAGTCAATCATCAATTTATCAAGTTCTGTATGTGTATGTATGTATGTACACACACACCAATTTAAAGCTACTTGACATATCTCTAAAAACAAAAAAATTAGAACAACAAGCTCAAAAGCTTCTTTGATAACAGTCTTAATGTTAGATTTTGGAATGTAAAATACTTTACTATTACCTCCTTCGTAAATACAAACTAGAATTACTGGTGAACTAAACAATGAGCAGAACGTGCAAATAAAAAAAATGCACAGCATAGTAAAAGCCAAGAATACAGAATACCAGGCCTATTTTTCCGAAGTGATAAACATGCTTCTTAATAGATATGCAGGCTATAAAATGAAAAAATATAGGCAATTTAATCAGTTTACCAGTACCTATCAAACTCCAATATCAGATTTTAATAGCCACAACTAGTGAGAAATCTTCCCTTGAATACATGTACTTGCCTTCAAGCTACAACATCAAAGAATTGAAGCTATTTTCTGTTCTTGAGTGGACCCCTCTAATTTCTGAGCATTGAAGAAGTCTTGCAATGGAATCATCTTTATTTGAGTTTTCTTCATGCTCTTAATAGCCTCAGTAGTAGCTAATGCCCTGGCAACTATTGTTATGATGGGTATTTTATATGACAATGCCATTCTTCTAATCTGCCAACCATAAATTTGATCTAGTGCATCCCCTGAACTAGTAATAATTGCTAATTGGACCTGACCATTGGTGATCATGTCACCTACATGAGGATGCCCTTCATGGAGTTTCAAAACTCACTCCATAGGAATTCCTTGCATTTCCAAGAATTTTGATGTGCCACTAGTTGAGAGTATCTTGAATCCAAGATCAATAAAACCAATTGCAACTATGGGAAGACTTGATTTTTTTATATCATTAAAGCTTAGGAACATAGTCCCTACAAGGAGCAATATTTGATTGGAAGCAATTTGTGCCTTTACAATGCCATTGCAAATTCAAAGTCTATTCCCATCACTTCTCTTGTACTTCTCATTTCAGGGCCAAGCACTACATCACAGCCTTGAAACTTTTCAAATGGAATTACTGCTTCTTTGACAAACACATGATGTGTAATAATTTCTTGTGTAAAACCAATGTCCTGCAGAGTCTTAATTTCCTGACATTACAAGGGCAGCATACTTTTTTAAAGGATGACCAATAGACTTTCTAACAAAAGGGATTGTTTGGGATGCCCTAGGATTTGCTTCAAGGAGGTACACTTCACCAGTAGGAGTTATTACATATTGACAATTCATTAATCCACAAACTTGAAGTTTCTTTTCCAACTTATATGTCCATGATCTAATGGTTGATAAGCATATAGGTGAGACTATTTTTGTTGGAAGAGAATAAGTTGAATCTCCAAAGTGTATCCTAGCTTGTTTGGTGTGCTCCATGATACCACCAACAACCACATTACCTTCAAAATCTAATAAAGAATCTATATCAATTTCACAAGCATCTATGAGATACTTCTCAATAAGTACTGGCCTTTGTGGGTCTACTTGAATAGTAGTTTCCAAATATTGCTTCAATTTATCATCATTGTAGACAATTTCCATTGCACGGCCACCTAAAACATAAGATGGTCTAACAACCACAGGGTATCCAATGTTTTCTGTTGTAATACCCCAAAATTGGTACCTTATAATTTCAATCAATTTTGGTGCATTTCTTCAATTTCACATCATCAGAGTCCTATTTTAATAGGCAATTTTCTCTCTCCTACCTGACTTTATTTGACTTGATGTCAATTGCAAAAACTCTAAATTGAGTTAATCTCACACTATAATTAATTCCTAAGTATTTGATTTTATTAGCTAAATAATCCCTATGATAAATTAATTTAATTCTAAAGTCCTAAGTTCTTTAAATTAAATTAAACTCACCCCCTTTAGCTAATACACATAAAAGGAATTAATCTTATTTGGTTATTTGAATGGATTATCTTTATTTGGATTTAATAATTCAAATTACTCAAAGGGTCACCCATATGTGGCAATAATTTATTCTTTTAATTAAATAATCCCTCAATATTTGTCTCAATTGGAAATGAAGAGTCAACCATTTCATTTCAAGAAACTCTTCATCCTCTTCCGAGCTTGTCTATATTATGGACCTCTTTTTCTCATTTTGAGGAGGCAATTGTGAGAGCATCCAAACTATAGTTGATTTTTGTCTCAATTACTTCACATTTCCAAGATTTTATTGCATCTTAGTTTAAATCTAATTTTAGCATAATATTACACTCTCTTTTTAATTAGTTTTCTTACTTGTTCATAGCTTAGTTCTCATATTTCCTTCAAGTTCTTTAGATTAAATTTGCACCTTCATTCTTAGTTTAATTGCATTACTCATTCTAGATTAATTCCAAATTTGTTCATCTTTCAAGCTTTTAAAATCCTTCGTATTAGCTTGGTCTTTTAGTTGTTGGCTCTCATTCTAAGAGTAATTCAAACACCCCAGTTAATTAGAAGGTAATAGGTTGAATCGATAGAATCATGTAAATTGGGTAATTCATACTCATCTTCATGATTCGATGATCAAGCAATGACTATGTTGTGTGTATGGCTGGATTAGAGGTCCACGTTCAACTATATAACATTTTGGCACCCACTGTGCGGCAGAAAACTGATTTCTGACCTCACTCTCAAAAAAATTTTGATAAGAAATTTGAACTCTGCCGTGTGTCCGTACTTCACTGTGTACAAAATTTTGTGCAAGATTTTAGAGCGTCCCGTGTGAAGATTTTATTTTTGAGTACTTTCTCACATGAAGATTTTTTGTCAGTAGCACTTTCTTGCATGCTTCATAGTACTTTCTCATGCGTAGTGGGGTACTTCCTCGCGTGAGACCTGGTCTCATTTTAAAAAAAAAATCTTTCAGTTTCTGTGAAATTTCTGCACTATTTTTGACATTATTACATGATGTTGATTTCATATCTCTAGTTCTGCTACAACATAACAATGGTTTGCAGGTCGCTTGTCAAAGATCATAAAAACTTGCTAACAGTTTGCTTGCAGGACGATAGTCGAAGATCATTTAAAAATGTTGTTCTTGTTTTATTTCTTTCATTCACATAGTATAATTAGGGCCCCGTTAAGATTTCTTAAGGGTCTTGATAGTGAGCTAGGGGAATAGGCTCTTCATTACATGGAAGTGATACCCATGAATGAATCCAAGACCTAGATCTTACTAATATGAAAGATACCTGGGGAAGCGGGGAAAGGTAGTGAATCTTTGGCATGTCTACTCATTAGGGGATTATGCTCTTCTCTCTTTGAGAGAACCAGAAACCCAAAAGCTTGTAGATTTGTTAAGGGGGAACTAGCTTGGTGATGAATATGTTTTGCATGTTTGGATAAGGTGAAGAGGTAGAGAAGTATGCTCTTCTCTCTTTGAGAGAATCAAAAAATCAAACCCTCAAATCTGAACCAAGTCCTAAGTCACCTTTAGAGGGCCTGCCAGAAGTTGAACCTCTAGGAATGACCCAAGTGAGTACACACTATCATCAGTGATTCCACCTCACTATAATAAAGAATGCTTTGTTGAGTCTAAAGACTCCAAAGCCATGTTAGCTTCCTTCTCATGATTTTGACTATCATCTTGAGAAGGCTCTGTCTATTTTACTGATCGACGTCGCTCCTAGCCCTGCTTGCAGGGGTGTATGACTTTCAGGTGTTGGTGTGGCTGTGAGGCCCTATCTCTATATTGGGGGCACTGAAGGTTAGTGTGAACGAAAGCCCACTAAAAAATTTTCTTAGTTAGTTTTCTACCTGGATCACCTCCGAAAGGAGACAAAATCTTTGCGCAAGGAGGGGGAAGAATCTCTCCCCTAGATTCTCACCATAGGCATGCACCTAGATGTTTGAAGGTGGTATATGACACTAGCCCCTACTTCAAGGTTAACCTTTGAACATATACTATTGAGTCCTTGGAAACACCAAAAACACAGGTGCCCTCTAGGGGATGACACGGCTGTGTGAGGTGCACACATGCACATAAGTGTATGCACCCTAAAATGGTCACCTAGACTTTGGGCCCCATTCTTCAATTTATCAATTTCCTGAATCAATACTTGGCAATTTTCAAATCAATCTTCTTGATCAAATCCTAATTCTATCATTTATTCAATTATTTTCTATGAATTAACCATTTTATCCTAAGTCTTTACTTAATTAAAAGGAATTTCCTCCCTTTTTATTAAATAAAATGCCCCCACTTTCCCGGTATCCTAAGTTGCACAAATAAAGCATTATTCTTATTTTATAAAAAGAATAAAAGGCCATTTTGTCTCACATGGGACACAAAAGTCAACTCTTATTTCTCATTGGAGGAATCTTGTGCGCATGGATTGATCCCTCTTTCAAACTCTACCCTTGATTAACTTTTTTGCCTCTTAATCTTCATGGTCCATTCCTTTTCAATTCATTTAAAAGGAGAGCTCTCTTCTCATTTTAGGATCCATCTTTTTAATACTAATCTTATGCTGTAGGATTTCTTGGAGATTTGGAGCTTTGGAGATCTTATTGTTCTTAGTCTTTCATTCTTGCATCATAGCTTAACTTCCATGGCATTCATAGTTTAGCTTTTTATTTATGCTCTAGTTTAGCTCACATAGCTTAATTAGTAAGGACTTGTATTACTTTCATTTCCATAGCTTAGTTTGCATATTCATTTCTAGCATAGCATTGCATTGCATTTTCATTTAGATTATTGAGGATATTGGCATTCTTTCCCTTGTCTCATTGAATCTCTCATTGTGTGGTTGACTAGCAAGGTCATATGCTTCATAGCTCTAGTTGAGAGCAACCCAAATATCCTTGCAACTCCATGCATAGAGAGTTCTAGGTCACTTTCTCAAGGTTTCCCATTCATGGATTCTCTTGGAAGTAATGACTTAGAGAAGTACATAATTTGAGTGTACATTTTTTGCGCCCGCCGTGGGGTAGAACACTCTTGTTTTGTCCTTTTTTTCATGCATTTTCATCAATTTTTCATCATCATTTTAGCTTTTTGTTTTGGCTCTCTATTTTTTTGATAGATTATTGTACGATAGTCTTCTAGTATCATGCGATATTTTATTCTATACATGTGTGATACTTTTCCAGTAAAAGTATCATTTGGCCATACAGGTTTCTATCGCACTGTCCTATTATTTTCTATCGCCTGCAGGCATGAACTGCCGCACAGAGAAGAGATATCACACCAATATACTACGAAGTATTGTACGATTCTTTTTCTAATAGAACTGTCACCTAGGCTTGGCAGTGATTGATTTCAGTGCTTTCTTTGCAATATTTGAATTTGTTTTCTTGCTAGTTTTGACTTGTTGTATTAGGACAAAGATTCATTGATCAGGATTAAATTGGGAAAATACTGAAATCTAATTTTTCCAAAATTTCATATGTTTTAGTAAATTGCAATTTTGAGGGTCTTTGCTATTTCTAAAATTTGGTTCAAGATTATTTGAATACCTTTCCAATGCATCAAATGATTCGTAATTCGAAGCTAGGATGAGAAAGTTATGCCTTCTCCAAGTGGACCTAAATTTTATATATAGTTTTTTTGATAAATTTATAGATTGTACTTGGTTTTTGATGCACTAACCTTTGTGGGGCTAACAAGTTGTGCTTGTAGGTTCTCTCATTGCTTGAATATTTTCCAAAAAGAATGCATGTCAAAGCTCTAAATGCATAAGGGCTACTAATCCTTTCTTGCAAGGCTACCCAAAGCATAAAAACAAATCAAATGCTTGTTTATTGCTTTCATTTTGAGTGCAACATATACTAGTTGTCTCTTTTCATAGGCACTTAATATCTTGTTGTAGGAATATTTTGGTGGTAGGAGAGTATGCTCTTCACCCTTGTGGTGAAATAGAAACCTTGACCCATCTTTGGATTTTGAAAGCAAGAGGCTAATTGAACCTTTGCTTGGTGTGTTTGGGAGAAATTTTTGAGCTAGGAGAGTATGCTCTTCACCCTTGAGGTGAAATAGAAATCTTGAAACTCAAAATTTGATCCACTCTTTGTTTAGTTTTAAAATCCTTTAGTGGGACTTCTCTTGAGCAATCAAGAGGAATGACCCAAGTGGGGACAAGCTTTTCATCGGCTATTCTGACCCACTATAAACTCAAGGCTATCAAGGACACAAAACCTTGGTAGATGTAGTACTTTTCTTCTCTTAGTGTGAGTACTTGTGGGATTGTGACCATGAGGAAAATGCTAGGCAAGAATGCTTAAGGTACTCTTGTGGCCACGAGGTCTGTTACTTGCCGCAAGGTAAGGAGCCCCTTTGGGGAGCAAGAGGGGTATTACAAACGGAAGCCCTTAATAAGAACCATAGATAGAAGCTACCCAATTTTGCCGCTTAACTTCTTGGTGCAAGGATTGATCCTAGTGGACTAACCTGAATCACCCCAAGATTACTCACCATCTATGTTCCTTTGGTTGTGTCATTGGCACTTCCACAACAAAGCCAATATCTATTGTGGGCAACCACTTTGTGTGAGGTGATGGGACATCAAGTGTGGGCCAAGTTGTTAAGTATTGAGTCTTTGTCTTTTTAGGCTAGTAAGTGCTTGAAGTGTTCTCGCTATGATCTACCTGTGCAAACATTTGCAAACATCAAACATCAAACATCATGGTAGCATTCATAGGATTTTCTTGCTTTGATATCACAATTGCTTGTCTTGGCAAGGTTGCTTTTGCCCTTGTGCAAGTGTTTTATGACATGTTTGATCACCTACTATTTGCAAACTTGTCTAATTACTGCTGGTACTATGTTTGAAATAAAAAAATCCAACCATCAAACTGAAACATTGACCAATTGCCTTTAAAACTAAGATTTTTACACTTCACTGGTCAAGAGTCGTATGATCCTGAAATATCATCACACACTGTACTGAGATTTATCATGCAATAGTTCATTGCTACACAGCTGTCACACAACTTGCTTGGATAATATCACATGCACTACCTAGAAAATATCAAACTGCTTCTGATAAAATATTGCACTAGAAAATTGTATCACATTGCTTGCCTAGAAACTATCACACAGTATCAATTTGCTGCCCTATCATTTTCAGTCTTCCTTGGTCAGTCCAAGTCAGATCTTAGGTGCTATGAAATGTTTCTCAACATCCAGATGAACTTAAATGGTATCAATTTTCACAAAATGGCTCTTGGTCTTCTTTCTTCCACATCTCCCATGTCTTCCTAGTCTCCCATTTTCTATCCTTTCTCTTTTTCCTTCATGCTTCTTCCTCTATTCCTAAACTTTTCATGTCTTCTTGATTCTTTTCCTCTTATTTCCTAGTTTTCCTTCTTCTATTCATCTCTTTTGTCACTTCCATGCTTGATTTCTCCTCTTCTGGAACCATGAATTTCAACTATCTTGTTATGGAACCTCTCTTGAGAATAGATGATCTCGAACTCATTGCTCAATTCAAAGAGTTTTATTCTTCCAATAGTCCTTCTAGATATTGCATGGGTGATAAACTTAAGGCAAAAATAAAATAAAATATGAATGAATCAGACACCTTTTCTAGAATCATAGACATGATCATATCACGACTGCCTTCTTCCAAACATTCTTCATCTTCTAAGTCTTCTCATCATTCCTCATCTTCCAAGTCTTCTTCCTCCACTAGGTCTTTACTTTCCTCTTCTTCATGATCTAGTTCCTCTTCTACTTATCCCAAGAGTCTTACTTCTCTTCTCAAGACATACCATGATGAGAAATATGATACCTCTATTCCTAAGAGTCCTCCTTGTCGTGTGCTCATGCTTACTGGAAATGGGTCATCGCATTGGATAGATTGCGATGGTGATCCATATGATTCTGATTTTGAAAGAGACTTTGATAATTTTTGTGAACAATACCTAGATGATACATCTACTTCTATTGAGGAAGATAAATCTTACCACGTTGATTTAAAATGTAAATACTATAAGAATCTCTCCTCTAAGAACTCGCATGCTGAAAATAAAGATTACACTCTCAAGAAAGATTATGTTAATGATGAACCTTTCTCTGGCGATGATTCCCTTCCATCCCCTACTTCCTCCAATACCCATACATCTCCTACAACTTCTAAGTCTTCCAAATCTATCACAAATCCTTCATCCAAAAAATACCCTAATACTTTTCATGTGGTTCCCTATAGTTATCCTCAAGAGCTACCTCTTAAAGAAACTCAAGCTAACCTTCACTTGGCTGCAAATACTTTCAATAATGCTAAACCTAAAGAGCCTAAGCCTTTATGTGCTATAATGCCTACTTTAGCTAGTCCTTCACTATCTCTTCCAAAGTCTTCCATACAATTCCAACATGCTTCCTTATCCTTAGAAGTGGCTCCATGTCAAGAGGACTCTAACAATGATAAACAAAAGAACATAAAGAAAGATCAAGATCAAGAACCCTCCATGTCACCCTATCCTCTTCATGATGTCTCTTATCCATTTCATATTTCTTTTGATCCTCTACACCTTTCCTCATTAATTCCACCATGTCTTAAGTCTTCTCCTAAGCAAGATCAAGCTACTACTTACACTGATGAGCTTATTGACAATCAAAATAACCTTACTACACCTGTGCTTTCCAAAGATGATACTTCCATTAAGGTTATTAAAAATAGTGTTGTTACTTCCAATGTTAAGCCTATTGAAAATGAAGAGAAAAATTATACGCTTATGCTATCCGAAGCTCCTTGTCAAGATCAAAGTCTTCTATCTTCTTGTTCTACCACTCCATGTTCACTTCCACTTTCTACTCTTCCTAAGTCTTTGCAAGCTCTGAACAATCCTATCAAAGAAGTTGCTCCTATTCAAGATGGTCATGATTCTATTGTAAATCCTAATGATCACTCTAAAGATGCTAATGTCCTTGGTTTTCATATAGATGTTGATGAACTTATTGATTATCCTTTTGCATCTTCCACTTCCATCCTTGGACCTCTTCCACCACCACTAAGGGATTCACATCTTCCTTCCATCTTGGGCCCTTATGTCCCTTCACTTTCCCCTCCTAACTCTCCTAATTCATCATCCATCTTGGGTCCTTAAGTCTCTCCATCTCCTATCTTTCCTCAAGATCAACATAGATGCATACCCTTGAATCCTTTTCATCCACTCACCCATCTAAACTAGTCATATTGTCCTTCTTCTTCCACAAGTCCCAAGTCTTTTGGAAGTAACTTGAATGTTCAATACAAGAAAAATAATAAATACAAGAATCCATAAAAAAAACAATATCACCATGTCTCCTCTAATCGACATGGAGGCATAAAGTCAAAAGAGATATATAAGAAGAAAACTACAAGACAAGTATGGGTTCCAAAATCTATCATTGAAGATATTTTCTCTAAATAATCAAAAATAAATGAAAAGCCTATAGCTATATGGATTCCAAAGTCTCCCTTGAGAGAGTCTAATGTTGAGAAAAAAGTGAAGTTGACATTCAAGCTTCCAAAGGCTTCCACTTCATCTTCTTCCAAAAACATTCTTCTATTCCATGCGCCTAAACCACAACCTCTGTTGCCCATTCATCATATTCCTTCATTCACATTTCCTCCATCCTCTCACCACCCTTTAAGGTGTGTGTTGATGTTGATCTTTCCTTCCTTTCCATCTACCCTTTCATAATCCTTCCATTCATTATCCTTCTACCTTCTATCCTTTTTCCTCATTTTCCTATTCCTCCTATCTTCCAACCTCACTCGCTTTACATAAAGCCTTATCCTCCATTTTTCTCTTTCATCTTCCTTTCCCTATCAACATCCTTGAGCATATCATTTTGAATCCTTGACATATAATGGTTTATCCTTTCAAGGATTATTATCTAAAGATCTTGCCTTCCAAAAAAATTGAAAAATTGAAAAATTGAAAAAATTGAAAAAAAAAAAAAATTTAAAAAAAATTGAAAATGTGCCTTGGTGGAAACCTGGAAATAGGTGCCTTGGTAGCAAAATTAAAGAGAAATAAATTCATCCTATGGTGAAAACCACTCCCTTGTGGCACCTTGGATAAGTACCGTGATGAAAACCTGACAATCAAGTATCATGCGTAGTTCTACATATTTCATCCATTTCATCTTCTCTCTTTGATCTTGACAATGTTGACATATACACAAACATTTGGCTATCTTGTGAGCTATCTTATGATGATCTTGCTTTCATTTCATTCATGTTTAGCCTTCATATTTATTTTTCTCCATTCATTCTAGCCTTTCGCTATCTTTTTCCCCTTTGGTCTTGATCTAAAAATAAAAAAAAGAGTAAAACATGATGCTATGAAGTCTCTTGACATGTCTACTCTTTTGGACTGCATCATTTCCTTCTTATGCATTACGCTTTTGTGACTTATCCTATGCTGGCCTTTCATTTCTTGTCCAAATGTGTTTTACATGACAATTTTTCCCTAGCTTGGGTACTCTTGAGGAGTTTGACCTTGAGGATTTCTTCCCTTCATTCTCTTGTCTTCCATCTCTTTCACCAACTTGCTAATCCCTCTTGTTCTCGACCTTCCTGACATTGGGACTACATGATGTGATCTTGCTTGGGAGTTTGATGCCTATTCTATCTGGGGGCATCCTTTGTACATACTTATTAATCCTAAAAAATCTTTAAAAAATGATATATTGTTAAAAATTCTAAAAATCAGAAAATGTCCTGAAAAAATGATCATCTTAGTGAAAACCTAGCAATAGGTGCTTTGATGTATCTCCAAAAAAATAATATATATTCTAAACATACAAAAAAAATTCAAAAAAAAAATTCAAAAATTTTGCAAATGGTGTTTTTCAATACCACCCCAACCGTGTTTTTTAAACACTTCCCTAGCATCAAGTGTTTCTCAACACTTATCAGATATCTTACCTACAGTCTAGTATGATGTGATATTTCTCACTGGCAGATGTGATACTCAAAGTTTGACTCTATGACCTACACACACACACTTAAACAGTTGACTCGCTAAGACTTGATTGACTTTATTTCTTTGTGTGTTGTCTATGATGATTTCTTTGATGAGTGTTCTCTCCCTAATAGTTTTCGATGATGCTGAGCTAGAAGACTGGGGGCATGAGGACATGTTTTATTTCTCTTTCTACCTGTGGGTATATTTTGTTGATCCTAACTATCCTGAGCATTTATGCTTGTTCCACTTGACACTAGGATCTACGAGGTATTATCCTTGATTGTTTTTCCACAAGTGCATGCTTATAGTCATCTTGACTTTCTTGTGTCTCAATGCGAGCATAATCCTGCTATACCAAACTTAGGGAACCTCACTGCACTAGTCATCTTGACCTACCTGTCTTTGGTGCCTAGGTGGGATTCCCACATATCTATCTGATATAGATCGTATTCTTATACCCATAGTCATACTAGTGCGTATTGTATGATCTTGCAATGCTACCAATAAAGCTCAATGATGATTATTAGAGTCTACCGGCTTTGTGACCTTGCAAGTAAACCACTTTTCATGTAGCTGGAATTGTTAGACTTCATGTTAATTTGCATTTTTAGGCTGCATTATGAGTTTGAGAGGGCTCTCCTTTCATCTTTCTTTTGGACTTTTAATCAGCTGTGATCACGTTTTCATCTTCATTTCTTTATCTTCTTTTGTGATCTCAATCAAAATTCTCTATCTTCGACAGTTGATTGATTTTGAGGCATCCTCTTTCTTGAGGCAAATTCTCTTTCTTCTCTCTATTTCTTTACACCTCTTCCAAACTTCTATCTTCCATTTACTTTCTCCTCACTTCTTTTTCTTCTAATTCAACCTTGGGGCATAACCTTTCATGATGATCTAGCTTGGTTTTTTGATCCTTATATCTTTCATCTTACATCAAGAACCTTATCTTTAGTTCGATTTGATCAAATTTATCAATTTACTATTTCTCCTCTATCTCATTTTGATTTTGATCACGAGGGGGTAGTATGTATCAAACTTCAATCCTTGATTCAGCTTTATCAAACCTATCAATCAAACCTTGCTTGAGATTCTTATCTCTTATCTGAGACTTGACAATTACCTATTTACAGGGGTGTTGGCCTTGTCTTTTTCAATCATTTTATCTTTCTCCTGATGTGTTCCCATCTGTCGAACACACATCTGGATTGTTTTGTGATCCCAAATTGATCTCACATTCCAACTTCATTCTTTAACTACATGTGATCCCAAATCGACCTCACATTAGTCAAAGAGGGACACATGTATGCACCCTAAAATGGTTGCCTACACTTTGGGCCCCATTCTTCAATTTATCAATTTCTTGAATCAATACTTGGCAATTTTCAAATCAATCTTCTTGATCAAATCCTAATTCTATCATTTATTCGATTATTTTCTATGAATTGACCATTTTATCCTAAGTCTCTATTTAATTAAAAGGAATTTCCTCCCCTTTTATTAAATAAAATGCCCCCACTTTCCTCTTATCCTAAGTTGCACAAATAAAGCATTATTCTTATTTTATAAAAAGAAGAAAAGGCCTTTTTGTCTCACATGGGACACAAAAGTCAACTCTTATTTCTCATTGGAGGAATCTTGTGCACATGGATCGATCCCTCTTTCAAACTCCACCATTGATTAACTCTTTTGCCTCTTAATCTCCATGGTCCATTCCTTTTCAATTCATTTAAAAGGAGAGCTCTCTTCTCATTTTAGGATCCATCTTTTGAATACTAATCTTATGCTATAGGATTTCTTAGAGATTTGGAGCCTTGGAGATCTTATTGTTCTTAGTCTTTCATTCTTGCATCATAGCTTAGCTTCCATGGCATTCCTAGTTTATCTTTCTATTTATGCTCTAGTTTAGCTCACATAGCTTAATTAGTAAGGGCTTGTAATACTTTTATTTCCATAGCTTAGCTTGCATCTTCATTTCTAGCATAGCATTGCATTGCATTCTCATTTAGATTATTGAGGATATTGGCATTCTTTCCCTTGTCTCATTGAGTCTCTCATTGTGTAGTTGACTAGCAAGGTCATATGCTTCATAGCTCTAGCTAAGAGCAACCCAAATATACTTGCAACTCCATGCATAGAGAGATCTAGGTTTCTTTCTCAAGGTTTCCCCTTCATGGATTCTCTTGGAAGTAATGACTTAGAGAAGTGCATAATTTGAGTGTACAATAAGCAGTGAGGCATGGATTTTATCTTCTCTACCATTTCTTTTGTAGGGATAACTATGTTTTTGTTATCAAGTCTTAAACTTGTCCATCATGATTAAACAAAGACCTTCATGATACTGCCAAGTTGCTTTGTCCTTGGTAGGTCTGTTTGCGACTACTTCTTGTGTCACTACTGCTTGATTCAAAATTTTGTGCTTGTAAATGAATGCTTGAAACCTTCAAACTGAGATTTTTGAGTAAACTATTCTTCAAACTATCTAAACACTAGATTTGTATCAGAGAACAGTTAAGGCTATGTCTCAAAACTTGACTTTTTATCTCAAAAACTATCAAACTTTGATCTATTCCCATGTAAAATTGTATCTTTCTATAGCACTTTCTCGCATGAGATTTCATTCTCTCATGTGAAATTCAGCATTTCTTTGCATGGCTTAGCACTTTCTCACATGAACCTGTACCCTATTTTAAAAAATAGCAAGCTATTTCCTATTGACTGGTTGACTTTTTACCTGATCTAGTTTTTGTTTAAGGTTTGTTAACCTATTTTCCTGTCGTCAACTATCTAAAAATTGACATTTCAAGTTGAGAGCTGACTGATTTCACTTAAAAATCACATTGTCTCTTTTTTGTTTGACTTATCCTATCTATACTTTTGTACCTTGCATCACGGTAGTCATATCTCGGTTGTTCTAGCCATACTCCTAACAATTCATGCCGAGTACATCTCACATCTTGGTTGTTCTAGCCTTATCTCTTTTTATTTACTATCCTAGAGATAGAGTTCTGAGCTTAATCTTAGGTCCTCTCTCATCATCCCATCTTCATCTATGACTATTATGACTAGAAGTGGTAACACTTTCCCCATTCGTGGTACTGGGCAAGGAAGAGGTAGACATCCTAATCAAGGAGTAGGTCATTCTAAACCTCTAGTGAAATCTGATAGTTGTGAGGGATCCTCGAATTCCTCTTCCCTGAGCACTTTGAAAGATAGCCCATCTTGATCTGCATCTTCGATGTTCCAGGAGTGTTTTAATCCATTGTTTAAAGTGCAACCTAAATTCTCCTTTCAAGAGCAAGATAACTCATTCTTCCAAGACAACTCATTGTTTCACAACTTTGGAAGGCCGTTTCCTCAGATTAGTCCTACATTGAACCTATCAAACCTTCTGATCCTACTGACTCTCTTGATTCTATTGATCCACTCAATCCTATTCATGCACAAAAAGTTGCCTTAGCTATGCCCTTACAACATCATTCACATCATTTTACTGAGTCTTCATTTGTTGACCAATCCCACGGTAACAAGATGGTGGACCCATTTGACTTCCAACAAGGTCAGTATAGTAGAAGTCATGAGAAATCCAAAAATGATCAATGTCATGCTCAATCTCACAATGATGATAAATCCTGAAACAAAGCTCAAGGTTGTTAGGAAGCATATCACTATCACACATCTCAAAATGATCAAAATCAAGATCAAGCTCCGAGCATCTATGAGATCCTTGGTAATGAGGATTAAGTAATAACCCAAAATGATATAGACATTGTGAAAGCTAACAAAAGTCTCATCAAGATGATGGAGATCCTCCTCCTAGAGGAAAAAGAGAAGTACTTCCTTGAATTGGCTAAACAAGGGGCCAAATTACCCCCAGATTACCAAGTTGAAATCCTTATTGCTAAAGAGGAAGAGTTTGAAACTACAAAGTTGTAAAAGTTGGTTAAGGATATGCAAAACCAAATTAGCCAACTTGCAAAAGCTAAGGACAAAACCACACAACCATTCACAATGGAAAGCATTTGTCCTTTTCCCTTTGATAGGAGTCTTCACATGCCACCTTTTCCCAAAGGTGTGGAGCTGCCTAAATATGATAAATACTTGGGTACTACCAATCCCCAAGACCACTTGAGATAATTTGGCACTTTGTCCATGGAATTCATACATGATCAGACCTATCTTATGTGTCTCTTTCATCGAAGTTTGGGTGGACCAGCTATGGAATGGTTTTCTCACTTACCCACTAGTATTAAGACCTTTAACGAGATTGCCAACTTGTTTCTCCAACATTACTCACATAATATTCAGCACCCAGTTAATATCAGCACCTAGTCAATATCAGAGACCTCTACAATTTGAAGTAGTGACAAGGGGAGTCTTTTTTGTCCTTTCTCCAGAGATGGAGACAACTATGTACAAAGTGTCCTCACAAGCTACCAGAGTCTGAAAGACTTGACATCTTTTTGGACAATCTTGTCCCAGATTTCAGATACCAAGTACAATTACAAGGTCCCTTGACTTTTGATAGCATGATCAAGCAAGCTGTTAGGATAGAGGCCTTTATGGTTAAGAAAGGGGAGTTAACTTTGAATAAGGACAATAAACAAGGGTTCTCCTTGAACAAAGACAAAGGAAAGGCTATCAAAAAAAATAGAGATGTTGTAAATGATGGAGTGGTTGACAATGTCACCACAAAGCCTTCAAAATCTATTTTTAATCTTAGTTCAAATATACAAGTGGCTAAGGCTATTGAAAAGGCCACAATGAATAATCAGTAGACTTTAAGATTTTCTAAGAACAAACCTTGGGCCTCCCGACCCAAGCATGAATTCACTCCTTTGGGAGAGCCTCTTGATGTGGTCTATCAAACTCTTATGCAAAATCAAATACTTGCTCCATTAGAAAAGTGTCTCTATGACCCACAACCACATCCTCATTGGTGGAATGACAACGCTTATTGTGACTACCCTCAAAATATTGGGCATAAGACATCTACTTGTCTCCAGCTGAAACACAAGGTTCAAGATCTAATTAACAATGGTGACATTGTTGTGGATGGTCATAACAAGAATTCTGACCATCAAGCATTTAAGGATCCCTTCCCTCCTCATGAGAAAGGTGAGTCTTCCAAAGCTAAGAATACCAATGCCCATGTTAATTATATGTATACTACCAATGATAATGTTATCAACATGATTGAACCTACTGAAGTTGAGTATTGCAATGTGATTACTTTCAAGGGGAGTGGCGATGCTCCCAAACCTAAGACTCCTTTTATCTTGCATAGTTTCATCTCTCATTTGTCTGAATCTAAACAATCTTAGGATTGTGCCAATGTTGTTACTCGATCACGTGGAAGGATTGTTTTGAAGGGTCCCAATCCTCCTATATCTTCTCCAAAGAAAACTATGGATAAGACTGCTACTGGTCCTACCAACAAAACCTCAAAATCGGTCCCTACACCTGGCACTTCTTTTTATAGCATCTTAGATCAGCTCCAGCTAACCAACAATCAAATCACCATTTTTGAGCTGTTGAAGATCTCACCTGCTCACAGATAGATTTTGGATAAAGCCCTCACCGAGGCAAACATCCCCAAAGATCTTGATCTCGACCTATTCCAATCTATGGTGGGTCATTTGACCTCACCTCATTATTTTTCCTTCTTTAAAGAAGATGATCACTCTTTGAGCCACCCGTATAATGCTCCCTTGCCTATAGAGGTCATGATAGGTCCTAAGAATGTCTGCCGAGTGCTCATAGACAATGGTGCTAGTCTCAACATCTGTTCTACTAAGTTGCTTACCTAGCTAGGTTATGATGAGGATTGTATAGATTCCCATAAGAAGATTACTATTATAGCCTATGATGAAGAAGAGCGCAAGTCCAAAGGATTAGTTGTGCTACCTATCCGCATAGGGCCTATTGAGAGAGATGTTATTTTCCAAGTCTTGGATATCGTTCTCGCATACAATATCTTGTTGGGTAGACCATGGATTCATGAGATGCAAGTTGTTCCGTCTATGTACCATCAATGCATTAAGTTTCCATTGCATGTAGTGGAAGTCACTATCCCTGCTAATACCAACTACTCTTGCAACGCACTCACATAGTCTGCGGACAACTTTGTCCTAGCTAATAGAGAGTCCACTGAGTTCTATGATGCTAAACTTAGAGAGATGGAATAGACTCTCAAACTCAAGGATACAGGCATGGGAGGCTATCAAATTGAACATGTGCTATCACTGGCTACTCTCCCTCTATCTCCACATTCCTATGGGAGACCTTCTAAGAATAAAAAACCTTCTGATGACTCTCCTTAAACAATCTACGATGGCACCTTTGTACGGGCCTCTACACCTCTAGTGGATGAGGATGAAGAAAGAGCTATCATAGCTTGGATCTATAAGGGAAAAGAAATAGCTAAAATGAATAATTCACCTCTAGACTTAGAGCAAGAGCCATATAGTGAGGCCTTCAAGATCATGAAGTGCTTTGGCTATAAAGGGAGTGGTCCTATAGGAATGAATGATAATGGTTTGCTAGAACCCATTGAAGCTATAGGTCACCGCACAAAGGATACTATTGGCTTAGGCTTCAAAAAGATCCCCTTTCATCTAGGGATAAAAAAATTTGTGTCCAAACCTGAATCTAATCCTGAACCAAAATTTGAAGATACTACCCTAGAGATAAATCCAGAGGCCAAATCTGATGAAGACATCTTTCCCTATCCCATACCTCCAGATTTCACTTCACTCTTTGAAGAACCTGATGAGCCTATCATACCTATCAATATGGTAGAAATAGATAGTGATTCTAATGAGACCACATCAGTGCACCAATACACATATGATCAATGGAAAGCATCACTAAATGATAATCCCAGGTCCCAAGGGGAACAATATGTTCCACCCTCATTTCAAAAATGGTTTGAGCAAGAACAACTCCAACAAGCCATCTACTACAAGAAATGGAAATAAGTTAGATGGAAAAACAAGTGTTGTGGGGTCTCTTATGTCAAGTAGCACCGACTCACATGAGTATGAGTTCAACTCTTTATCTATTGCTACTTCTGAAAAAGATATAGACATAGTGCATGCATATGAAAACCTTCTCGAAATAAGGGTCTAATGTTAGGACACATGAATTAGACACCATCAGTGTTAACTTGTCCTCTACTTCTGACATGGGGTATTATAGGGATTCAAATTCTCCTTTGGATGAGATCTCTCTAGGTCTTGACTTGCTTGTCTGCGCCTTTGATGATTATACCATGAATGCAATTGAACCCGTCACTACTCTCTCACTCAAAAATCCTGAGCTGATAAACTGGAACTCCCCTTCCTCATCCAATGAAGTCCTAACATTCTAGAATGATTAAGCTCTAGCCTATTACCTCTATGCTATTGAACCTATAATGTCCTCCACCAGCAAAGGTAGTGTCAGCATGATAGAGTCAAATATCAAGTATCTTAGTCAAAAAATTAAAAGAAGAAAAAATAGATGCTCTGATGGTGAAAACCACATTGTGACAGTATCAGAGCCAAAAAAAGTAAAAATAAAAGATGTATCTAAGGGTGAAAACCTCTCTAAGGTGCCCAAGGATGAGATACTTGATATGTTCCCAAGCCACTTTCAAGAGAGATCATCAGTATTGATTGAGCAAACACAACTAGTGAATTTGGGTACAGAGGCTGCTCCACAAATTATTCATCTAGCACAGTCATTATCTACAAAAGAAAAGGAAGAGTTCACTAGCTTCTTTCAAAGAAAGGAAATAAAATTCACATGGACCTACTCTGATATGCCTAGATTGGACCCCAATCTAATCATGCACCATCTATCCATTGCACCGGGTATTAAGCTTGTCAAACAAAAGCTTCAAAAGATGCATCCACACGTGGCACTTTTAGTCAAAGCAGAGCTAGAAAAGCTTCTTAAGGCTAGTTTCATAAGGACTATTGACTACGCAGTGTGGATTTCAAATATTGTTCCAGTCACCAAACATGATAAATCCATTCATGTGTGCATAGACTTCTGGGATCTAAATAAGGCATGTCCAAAATATGACTTCCCATTGGCCAATATTGACATGATTGTAGATATGACAGCAGGATATGAAATGCATTCCTTAATGGATGGCTTTTCTAGCTATAATCAAATAAAAATTGTGCTAGAAGATCAAGAAAAGACCAATTTTACATGTGCCTAGGGCACCTTTTTCTGGAATGTCATGCCCTTTGGGCTTAAGAATGCTGGAGCTACATATTAGAGAGTTGTCACTACTATTTTCCATGATATGATGCATAAAACAATGGAAGATTATGTGGATGATACTTTGGCCAAAAGCATGTAGCGATAAAATCACCTTATAGATTTGGGTCCCATACTTGACTGCATGGAGCAATTTAGTCTTAGACTTAATCCCAAAAAATGTGCATTCGGTGTCACTTCTAGGAAACTCTTGGGTTACATCATTTTAGCTAAAGGCATAGAGGTTGATCCTAAGAAAGTTCAAGATATTATGGGAATTCATCCACCTAAGAACATCAATCAGATGAGAGGACTTTAGGGAAGGCTATAATCTATTTGGTGCTTAATTGCACAGTTGGCTGACAAGTCACAACCATTCACTAAAACTTTGCATAAAGGTGTGACTTATGAATGGAATGAAGAATGTGACAGAGGGCTCACTCAAATAAAATAGTATCTTTCCAACCCTCCAATCTTGATGCCTCCTATTCATGGGAAGCCACTCATACTATAGATCTCAGCCACGAACACATCTTTGGGCGCTCTCCTAGCTCAAGAAGATTAGAACAACAAAGATAGAGCTATTTATTATATCAGCAGAACCTTGGTTTCATATGAAATGAACTATTTTGTTATTGAGAAAGCTTTTCTAGCCATAGTGTTTGCTTCACAAAAATTGCAGCATTATATGCTCACTCACACTACAAGGCTCATTGCAAAAATTGATCTACTAAAGTACTTACCGAGCAAGGCTGCCCTCATAGGTAGACTGGCAAAATGGGTTATGATACTCAGTGAATTTGACATTGAGTATGTGGAAAGAAACTATTAAAGGACAAGAAATTGATGATCAATTGGTAGAAGCTCCTCTGAAAGATCACCAACCTTTAAACATTTAATTCCCAAATGAATCCATCATGCTTCTCACACATCAAGCTTGGAGCATGTTCTTTGATAGATCATTTACTCAACAAGGATCAGGTGCAGGCATTCTGTTTATAACACCTCAAAAATACTCATTGCCCAAAGCTTATAAAATGTTGTTTCCCTACACAAACAACATCACTAAATATGAAGCTCTTATCAATGGTATGAAGATAACCATTGAATGGCGTGTGGATGAGCTCAAGGTGTTTGGAGACTCTCAATTAGTCATCAACCAAGTTAATGATATCTATCAAAGAAGAGATTACAAGCTAGTACCTTACAAATGAATGGTGGAAGATCTCAAATAGTATTTTGCACACATTTCTTTCTAGAAAATTCCAAGAGTAGACAATAAAGCAGTAGATGCTATGGCCACTCTTGCCTCAATGTTGAAGATGCTAGAAAATGACTTCAGACATGAATTCTTGGTGGAAACATTATGCTACCCAACCTATGAAATTCCTGAATGTAGGATGATCTGTTTTGTCATTGGACATGATTCATCCCGCTACCACCATATCTATTCTTACCTCTATGATCAAATCATTCCCGACACCTATACCCAAAATGAAAAATGTCACCTAATTCGTAATGCTTCATGGTATGTTATCATAGCAAATGACTTGTATAGACGGGATCTAGACGGTACCCTCCTTAGGTTTCTAGAACCCGATGAGTCCAAACATGTTTTAGCTAAGGTACATGAAGGTATTTGTGGGTCTCATTTGAGTGGTCTAATGTTAGCTCATAAACTTATTAGGGCTGGTTACTACTGGCCAAATATGGAGAAAGAAGTTGTTCAATATGCCAAGGCTTGCAAACAGTGCCAATTCCATGGAAATTTGATCCATGCTCCTACTAAAGAGCTTATCCTTTCATCAGTTTCTGGCCATTTCAACAATGGGCCTTTGATTTGGTGGGTTAGATCCATCCATCTTCTTCCAAAGGGAACAAGTTCATAATCACCACTACAAACTACCTTACTAAATGGTTTGAGGTAGTCCCTCTGACTATAGCTGATGGCAAAACTATGGCTATGTTTATACTAAACTATATCATCTGTAGATATGGTGTACCCTCATCCATTATCACTGACAATGGGGGAAAATTCAAGAACAAGGACCTGAAAGAGTTATGCACCAAATTTAGGATCATTCAACATTGATCATCTATCTATTATCCCTAGGGTAATGGACAAGCAGAAGCTTCTAATAAGACAATTCTCAAAATCTTGCACATAATAGTTCATAAATCTGGTAGAGATTGGCACCTCCAGATTAATCTAGCTTTATGGGCCTATAGAACAAGCATTTGAAAACCAACGGGAGCCATTCCCTTTACCTTGGTTTATGGATCAGATGCATTATTGCCTATTGAGGTCAAGATTCCTACATTGCGAGTCTCTCTGAGGGGCCTCATCTCTGATGAAGAGAACAGAATAACCCTGCTACAAGAGCTAGAGTTACTGGATGAACTTCAGAAGATGGCGTTCGATCATCTTTGAGCATACCAGAAGAGAATGTCTAAAGCCTACAATAAGAAAGTCAGAAAAAGGGAATTCCAAGTGGGTGATCTCTTCCTGAGAGAAAACCCCAAAAATCAGTAGCAGCAGATCCAGAAAGGAAAGTTTGAACCAAACTGGCTTGGTCCATACATTATTACTACAACATTTGGGTTTGGTGCTTACCAACTCTCCACCACTGAAGGAGAACAGCTCAAAGAGCCTATCAATGCTCTGCACCTAAAGCAATTCTACAACTGAGGCATTCTCTGTGTGCTCGTGTTTATACTTTATTCTGAAAAAATCCTAAAAATTGCAAAATGTCTTGAAAAAATGATCATTTTAGTGAAAACCTGGTAAACAAGTACTTTGATGTATTTATTATCCTAGTGAAAACCTGGTAAACAAGCACCTTGATAATACTCAAAAAAATTGAAAATTTGAAAAATACAAAAAAAATAAAAAATACAAAAATACAAAAAAAAATCAAAAGATCAAAACTACAAAAAAAATAAAAAATACAAAAATACAAAAAAAATGAAAAATAAAAAAATAAAAAAAAATTAAAAAAAGAGAAAAGAACAAAAAAATTGAAAAAGAAAAAAATGTGCAATTGATGAAAACCTGGTAAACAGGCATCATGGTAGCAAAAATAGAATCTTTGCCAAGATGGTGAAAACTTGGTAAATAGGTGCCTCTTCTTTCCTA
Organism: Chamaecyparis obtusa; assembly: GCA_027943335.1. Taxonomy (NCBI): domain Eukaryota; kingdom Viridiplantae; phylum Streptophyta; class Pinopsida; order Cupressales; family Cupressaceae; genus Chamaecyparis; species Chamaecyparis obtusa. The sequence continues at coordinate 674,374 of BSBK01001087.1, read as the reverse complement.
AAGTTATATCTCATCTCAACACCATTTGGCTCTGTATAGTTGCATCTTGCTATCTCAGCTTTAGTCTCTCACTTTCTTGCTTTAGTTGCTTTCCTTGTTTCATGCTTTGGTTTACTAGCTCATGCATTCTCTTTCACCTATCTTTGATATTTTCCTCGACTCTACATGGATTGGAACTAGTGACACTTGGGGGCATCTTCTTGGTCTAGGGGGCATTGTCCTATCACTTTCGGAGATGCTTTCTTGCATCAGTCACCAGTGGTTCTCACTGTGTCTGCCTACTGATGCCCAACCACTTTTTTGAGATCTCTCTCCTCGAGGGTCTCTCATGTATTAGTCACCAGTGGTTCTCACTGTGTCTTCCTACTAATACCTGGCTATTGCTTGGATCTTTCTTCTTGAGGATCCCTCGTACATCAGTCACCAGTGGTTCTCACTGCATCTTCTTGTTGATGTTTCACTTGTACCACTAAGATCTCTCTCCTTGAGGATCTATTTTGTATCAGTCACCAACATTTCTTTCTGTGTCTTCTTGTTGATACTTTGTTTAGCACTCTGATTGTCTCTTTGAGATGACTTTTTACACTGCATTCTTCCGATCCGACTTCAATCTGTTTGAGCACAAACTTAAACTGAAACTAAAACTAGATATGTGGTTCTCTGAAGCATGCTAAGTTTTTTCTATGAGTTTTTGCTTATTGATTTTATCATTTCCCCTCGAGTGAATCTAAGATGTCTATCTTGATTGAGAAATGTGAAGACTAGGGGCATGATCTTTTATGGCTTTCTATTTGCTGGTTTAGTTCCAATGATCCAAAGAATCCATCTAAGAGGGGTGTCCATTTTTAAGAGCCTTCATCTCATATTGGATAGCCATGTGTACCTTGACTCCTTTTATATTGAAACCTTGGTGAGGTTGGTTCTTCTCCTTGTCTTTTGAGTAACTTCTTTCTGCTACAAACAAAATTGTAAATGTTCATCCTACTAAGTGAACGTAAGAGTCACTGTGAGCATTCTTTTGTGAAAGAAGGAACTCTCATGTGTCTGGTGTGTTTTCCCGCAAGCAACATTCAGGTCATTCTAGCAGTTATGCTTTGATGCTTATGTTAACTTGCTAAATCAAAAGGAATAGGTGTTCAGGTCATTCTGGCTTATTGTGCCTTAATGCTTACACCTCATTCTGACAACTCTAAGACTTATGTCATATTCATATTTTCATGATTGCAAAGTCAATGAGGATTGTATGGCATCTTATGATTGTCCCATACCTAAAAACTCTATGATGATAATACAATGAGTCCAACAACCAAGTCCTAGGGCTTGCATGATTCATTCTAGACTTGCATCTAGTGTAGGCTTACATTTTCATCCTAGGCTTTCATTGAGGAAGTGTTTTGGTGCTCTCTTGATTGTCTTCTTCTGGATCTATTCATCAAAGGTTCTCCTCTTTTGTCCTGGGTTCCTCTTGGCTGCACAAGTGTCTAGTCCCTGTTCTCGATCTTCAAATATCCTTTGATTAGTACCTATTGTATATTGCAAGATCTTGCATGAGATGATCAGTATCATATACATTGCATTTCATTTGCATCCATAAAATCCATACGCATACATCTACATATTCATTTACATGTGCATCCATTATAAGCATAAATAAATCATACATTGCATTCATTTATCTACCATCTATCATCGCATTTCACATTGCATATTCATATACCATCATAAAAGAAAACATGTGCATATTTCTATCATAAAAGAAAGCATGTGCATCTCATACATATCTAATCCATACATCTAATCATCTAGGAAACATCTCACATCAACATTAAAGTAATATATAATCAAGTACAATGATATCAAAGAGATGATCTCATATATATATATATATATATATATATATATATATATATATATATATATATATATATATATATATATATATATATATATATATATATATATATATATATATATATATATATATATATATATATATATATATATATATATATATATATATATATATATATATATATATATATATATATATATATATATATATATATATATATATATATATATATATATATATATATATATATATCACAGTCGATCAATGTCATGTACAAAAAGAATGGTTCTACTCGAGCATAGTTTCAAAATATGGGCTACAATGTGTATATCAAGATAAGCTAACTCTACCCATCACCACCTAGAGAAGGTGGTGGTAGTGGTCCCTAAGGTGGTCCCTGTAGAGGTGCTAGTGGTGGTGGTGCCTGTGGTGCTCCAGCGTACTCCAAAAATGGAGGCACCTACTTTGATAGATCTGGAACAACTCTGCAATATGCCACATAATAGTAAGCTGCCTGAGAAGCCTCATATATGGTCTCTATCTGTGACCGTGCCAGCTCCTTGCGTAGCTCTCTAATATCCTACTCTCTATCAGCTACGCAGGTCTCCTATATGATGACTCATGTATGGAAGTCATCCTTCTCCCACTGCACCTACCATACCCTCTCTCCACTCTTCCTAAGAGCCTCTTGTAGCTATGGTACCTGTAATCCTATAGGGTTATCCTGCATATCAGTATCATCACTCGGAGGCACCTGCTATGATGGGACCTCCGTCCTCTGTCTAGTGGTCCTCTTATGGGTAGCACTACTACCTGCACCTGCATCTGACCCCATAGTCCTCAAGGGGATGTCTATCTTCCTTGTCCTAGGCCTCAATGCTATCTACCTAGGCCACTGTAATGGTATTTGTTGATGGGTAGGTACCTGCTGCTACTATGCAGGCTGTTGTTGTGCTCTTTGTCCCATCCCGATAGGATCTATAAACCTAGGAAAAGGGTGCACCAAGAAATGATCTCTATATGTAGGTGCCATCCCTACATTGGTGACATCCACCATGTAATCTCATTGAGTTAGAGGTACTCATGCCTTGATCGCACATCTGCTCGGATCCAATCTTGGGTGCCACCCTTTCTTCACCTCATCAGCAAAGTGGGCATAGGGGAAGTACTCCTGGAAGATGTCCTGCTGTCTTCCAAACTGGTGCAACACTCGTGTGACAAGAAAGTGCTCAATGATAGCAATAGTGTGCCCAATCAGTGGGCATGAGAAAAACATGTGTGATAGCTCCCGCCAAGCGTCATCCCAAGGCTCTGTGGCAATCCTAGGTCTCCATACAACTACTGCCATATCATCAATTTGCCCGTGCCACTGCTCAGTCTTACCCAGCAATAGTTGTGTCATGGGACCTACATACCTATATATATAAGGCTCAAGAGCCTACCCTGTATCAAGGAGTATCAGCCTGTAAACAGGGAGATGCTCCTAGGCCCAGATCTATAATACGAATAGTCCTGCCGCCATGGTCCTAGCACCTCAATACATAATCTCATGCATCTCGTGATACATATGGATGAGCATGCACTCACCCCATCTGAATTTGACTACTGGTCTGGCTAGCATCCACTGCAACATCGACCCCCAGCCACACTCCAAATTGTGCTGTCTTCGATCCAGTACCAAGTAGCAGCTCAAGAACATGGCTAAAACAATTGCTAATCTATGACCAGCTTCATACCTACTAATCAAATCCTCCCAAGAGATGGCCCGGCCCATCACTAGCTCATCTTGGAATATGGCTCTCAATGCCAGTGTGCCTACTCTCAGCTAAACATCATTCTCGACATGCGCACCATGAAAGGGTATCCTCAGTATCCAATAAATATCCTTAGGAGTGACTATCATCTCTCCCATTAGCAGGTGGAAGGTGTTTATCTCCGAATGGAAATGCTTGACAAGTGCACCAAGAAGACTGTGATTTACCTAAATGTCAGGTATATCATGTAAGAATGACAATCCTAGCCCCTCAATATGGGCACCCTCAACATCAGTCAATCTCTGGACCAGTGTGGTGATGACAAGATGGTGAGACCGGAATGAGACATCTGGAAAGTCAACCTACAAAGTAAGTGACATTGGATCAATATCTCGACATGGTGGTTTTTAGAGCAACAACAACAAATGAAGCAAGGCATCTATTCTAAACATAACTCTATGATGCTCTACTTGGCTGATTTCATTCAAATTTGGCAAAGACTCTACAAAATTGCAGCAACGTTTCATGTGAGATAGGACCTTGTCTCGCACGAGATTTCATCACCTGGATGAAATTTTGCATGGGATCTCCTAGTAGTTCATGCAAGTACACAGAGCCACATGATGCAGAGATCCCCTAACCCTCGCAAGGAAACTATTTCCTCATGCGAGGGGTGACTGAGGCCGGTGCGAGGAAACTGTTTCCTCGCACAAGACTTGGAGAACTAGCCCTAAAAAAGCTAAAAATCTAGCCTAAATGACCTAAAAAGTGATTAAAAATTGAAATGTAGGATGGTTTATCGACTACTTATAGGTGCATCATACTACAATGGTCATTTGTGGCATCAGGAGCACACGAATCGATGCGTATGCACTAGAACACCCTCCATTCTCTCTCAAAGCTCTCAAATTGCAAGAAGACAAAGTGACTAATGAATTGAAAATGACTGTTCTAAATCCATTTTTGGGATCAAAATCAAAATCTGACATCTCTAGATAGCTCAAAATCACATTTTAAAATTGTGGGACCTTCAGGATTAGATGCTTGTGTAGTTAGCCTTCTGGCATCATTTTCCTGGCAAAATCTCATCTCATCATCATTTCCTCGAGATCTTTAATCTTTGGAATCAAAGTCAACTCTAGTCAAATTTGGTCAACCATGGTCAAACTTGGTCATCAAGACCTCCCAATTGCTTCCAATTGCTTCTGCGGCTTCTTGAATCTAGTATGATTACTTCTATTCTGCAACCTCTTGGTGTCAATCATCCTTCTATGTCATCTTTCAATTTTGCTCCTGAGGGAGCAGGATGATTGCATCATTTGAATCTTGTCGAACCAGTCTCATATTGATCTGATCTAAATCAAAGTCCTCACCGCTTGGGGCATCTCTTCACTGAGGGGTATCTTTCAGCCTCGCATCTTGTTATCTAGGCATCTATCTTTTAGGTATCTGAGCAATCTAAGTTAGATCCTTAGAGATCAAGCTTCATTCTGGAGATGATTCTTGAAATCTCATTAGGTATTGGGGCAATCTAACCCTAATTCCTAAAAGTCAAGATTTTTTCTGGAGATGGCTCTCAAAATCTCTTCTTAGAGCATTATCTGGGCAATCTAACCCAGGTCTCGGAGCACTAAGCTTTGTATTAGGGTAATCTAACCCTGATTCTGGAGATTAGTCCTCAATCTTCATCTGTCATCATTTGATCAATGGGTATTGGGGAAATCTAACCCCGATTCAAGTCTCCTCTCAAGTTGTCATTAGACCGCTGTCTTCACAATCTAACTTAGACTTTGGAGAATCATGCCTCATTCTGGAGGTGGTTCTACAATTCAATCTGATCGGTGTCTTGGCATCCTAACCTAGACTCCTTAAACCTCATATGTCACATCAAACTATTCTTTGAATCAATGTGTTTCTCGCACATCAATTCAAAGAGGGGCAAATGTAATACCCCAAAATTGGCACCTAATAATTTCAATCAATTTTGGCGCATTTCTTCAATTTCACATCATCAAAGTCCTATTTTACTAGGCAATTTTCTCTCTCCTACCTGATTTTATTTGACTTGGTGTCAATTGCAAAAACTCTAAATTGCATTAATCTCACACTATAATTAATTCCTAAGTATTTTATTTTATTAGTTAAATCATCCCTATGATAAATATATTTAATTATAAAGTCCTAAGTGCTTTAAATTAAATTAAACTCACCCCCTTTAGCTAATACACATAAAAGGAATTAATCTTATTTGGTTATTTGAATGGATTATCTTTATTTGGATTTAATAATTCAAATTACTCAAAGGGTCACCCATATGTGGCAATAATTCATTCTTTTAATTAAATAATCCCTCAATATTTGTCTCAATTGGAAATGAAGAGTCAACCGCTTCATTTTAAGAAACTCTTCATCCTCTTCCAAGCTTGTCTATATTATGAACCTCTTTTTCTCATTTTGAGGAGGCAATTGTGAGAGCATCCTAACTATAGTTGATTTTTGTCTCAATTACTTCACATTTCCAAGATTTTATTGCATCTTAGTTTAAATCTCATTTTAGCATAATATTGCACTCTCTTTTTAATTAGTTTTCTTACTTGTTCATAGCTTAGTTCTCATATTTCCTTCAAGTTCTTTAGATTAAACTTGCACCTTCATTCTTAGTTTAATTGCATTACTCATTCTAGATTAATTTCAAATTTTTTCATCTTTCAAGCTTTTAAAATCCTTCGTATTAGCTCGGTCTTTTGGTTGTTGGCTCTCATTTTGAGAGTAATTCAAACACCCCAGTTAATTAGAAGGCAATAGGTCGAATCAATAGAATCATGTAAATTGGGTAATTCATACTCATCTTCATGATTTGATGATCGAGAAATGACTATGTTGTGTGTATGTTTGGATTAGAGGTCCACATTCAGCTATATAACATCCTCAAGATGTCTTTTGTATCTCAAACCCTCCATATTTTCCTTAAGGGTCTACCCAAGATGTCTTTTGAATTAGTGCAACCACAAATATAAAACCAATACTGATTATCCTTCCAATTAACCAACATGCAAACATAAATATCAAGTAACAACAAAACACATAAAAATTTACACAATATAACACTTAAAACCAAGATTTTTCATGGAAACCATTGTTAGAGGGTGAAAAACCATGTGTGGTGATGATGTCCACAATATTTCAATAGTGCACTTGGAAATCAAAACTATTATGACCAATTACAACAACCCTTTTGGGGTTATACTTGGTTAAGATTATTTACAGTCTAGTTAAGAGATTTGAGGACCTATTAAAGTCTATTATGTTGGGAGATTTCAAAATCAAGATAAATAATCACTTTGTTAAAGGATTTATCCTTTGTATCCTATTAAAGATCTTTCTCACCCTATTAGGAGTGACCCTGTTAAAGGATTTAGCTTGCTAATCTGTTACAGTAAAAAATTAAAGAGTGGTCTAATATTTGCACTCAATACACGATAGATCCAATGAACTATAGATAAACAGTGTCACTCAAATAACTTTTTTACCTCTATACTATCTCCAACAATCATCACATACCATCACAACATCACCTACCATCATCGTAACAACCATTTATAAACTTATTCTAGGTTGGTGCGAGAACCCTTGAATGTTTTACAAGTCAGCCCTTAAATCCAACTTAAACATGTGAGCGAGCATGCCAAAAAAAATAATTAACATCCTTGGTGTTGGCCCAAAGCATTAAATCTCAAAAATATATCAACAAACCACTAAGATTTGACCACAACACCAATCTAACCAGCTATGTCCACTAGTTCACTATTCTAACTGCTAGTTCCACTTCAATCTTCAATAACTTTCAGAATACTCCAAGATAATTGATGTGGTTGTAGGAATAGATTGATATACCTTTCTATATGTTAACTCTTTGACCACACACCTTAACTTTGTTGGTTCTCAAAATTGTAATTTGGAAAAGAGCACAAATTTACAATATTCATAATATCAAACATACAATTCTGGCCAACAAACCCTGAAGGGTTAATTCCTCTACTCTTTTGATCTTATTAGAATCAAGGCGGGTATACCCTAACTACTTAATGTTGGGAATAGTCTCAAGAGATAACTGAGAGGGGGGGGGGGTGAATCAGTTATCTATAAGATTCAATTCTTTAGCCAATTAAGTATAGAAGAACATTAAACATATACACAATAAGATAACACTAAACACAACACCACAATTTTGGTTATGGGGAAACCCATATAGGTAAAAACCCCAGTGGGAATTAGCACCCACTATGAACTGCACTAGAGTATTATGATCCCTGTTAGAAGATCTTACAGCCCTGTTAGGAGTTGATCTTTACAATGCATTAAGTACAGTGACCTGGTCAAGGGTTGGACCCTGTTAGGAGTCTTTTACAATTAACCTTGTTAGGGGTGAGGACACACTGTCCAAGAGCACACTGCTCAAAGGGGTGAAGGCTAAAAACTTTTGTTTAATAAATACACACTATATTTGGATCTTTGGTGAACTGTGAGTTAGACCTGCTATCTTGATCAGTTCTAGTGAATATAATACACTCTCTTCTTTGTCACATATACCTTCTATTAATGGCTCGGTACTTCACACCTTCTTCTCTTCTCTTATCTTTCAACTATCTGCCATGCTTAGTGATCACAACTAACCAGCTATAAGTATCTTTCTCCAAATGATATAATCCAATTGGCCTATTAGAACTTCCTTGAAATCATATTAGAGAAACAATATAACTCTCCTATAAAATCTCCAATAGCTATATCAAGTACGCAACACAAATAGGACCATGCAAATCCATATGAGTAGACGCGTCACTTCACACAGTTGGCTCCACCAAATTAGCTATAACTTTCTTCTCAAGCTGAATTATGTCATGCACTCTTAACTAAACATTCTTAACTCTTCTTCAAACATTAATCCAAACATGCATATCAAAATGATAGGCGCAACTACTACAACAATATAAACACTATCGGCTCTACCAGATAAACTTAGGAAACTGTAACTGTCAATTGGACACTTCATAACTCAACTTTTATTGCACAACTAACTCTGCGTCCACGAACATAGCATCATACACATGTCTAAAACATAAATATAAATGCATAAGGATTCATCACAACTATACTACAAATCACATACAAAACTCTTCCTGCGACCTGTTAGGAACACTACTAATATAAATAATTATATTACTATCTTCACTCAGAATCAACCTTTGCATCTATGTTATCATGTTGATAACATATCTAAGAACCATATGCTCAAGGCTCTCTCCATTAGTCTTCCACACATGCTACTTACCATATGTTTTCATCAATGACAAACATATTGTCAGCAATCTGGCTTGCTGGCAAATCTTTAACAATCTCCCCCTTTGGCATTGATGGTAACATATGGAATGAAAAACACCACCAATCCGAATGTACAATTATTTTATGACATTCTCCATTTCCTCAACAAAACTTCCCCAAGGATGAATCCTCCATCTACTATTGAATACTCTAAATATCAACTGCTATATGTTATTTATAGTATACTCCCCCTTACTTCATGCTCCTCAACTATATATATTCTCCCCTTTTTGTATTATTTTTCATGACTATATATACTCCCCCTTTAACATCAATGGAAAAGGGTGCCAAAACAAATAAGAACAAGTACTACTCTTGAAGTAGAGTAGTCAACCATTCATTAGTCACTGAGGACTGATGCACTCCTGAAAACTCTAATTAGATTCAGGGAAGAGAATTACTCCTGGCTTCTCCCTGAGATACTCAAAAGTATCCTTCAATAAAAGTTTTGTGAAAATGTTAGATAGTTGTTCTTTTTTACTCACATAGTCCACCTTTACTTCTTGTTTTGCAACTTTCTTTCTTAGGAAGTGATATTTTATCTCAATGTGTTTTGTCTGTGCATGCATCACAGGGTTTTTTGACGTATTGATAGTGCTAGTGTTATCACAATGAATAACAATAGGATAATCAATCTGAATACCAAAATCCTTTATCATCTACTTGATCCATACAATTGTAGAACAATTTAATGCTGCTACTACATACTCTGCTTATACTATTGATTGAGACATACAAGTCTACTTCTTACTTGTCCAAGTGACAAGTCTATCTCTAAGAAATACTGCTCCAATAGAGGTACTCTTTCTATCATCAACGCAACCTGCCCAATTTGCATATGTATACACTTAAAGTTCTACATTTTTTGAATTAGGATACCATAAACCATAGTCTATAGCTCCTCTTAAGTATCTAAATATCCTTTTTACTACCATGAGATGACTTTATTTAGGTTCTGCTGCAAATCTTCCAGCAATACCAACTACATTGGAAATATCTGGTCTAGATTGAGTAAGATATATGAGTTTACCAATCATAGACTTATATAAGGTTATGTCTATTGCTCCAGAATCATCATCTTTTGAAAGCTTATATCTTGTTATCATAGGGGTACTTACTGGCTTGCAATCATCCATCTTGAACTTCTTCAATATCTCTTTTACATACTTAGTCTGATTAATGAATATACCTTTGTCTGTCTGCTGCACATTCAATCCCAAAAAGTATTTGATAGGTCCAATTATGCTTATTTCAAATTCTCTCTGCATCTCTTTAGCAAATTTAGCACTTAGCTTGTCATTACCACCAAAAATAATGTCATCAACAAAAATAGCAACAAGTAGTAATTCATCAAGTGTTTCTCTTATGAACAAATTACAATCTGTTGCTCCTTTCTTGAATCCAATCTTTGTTAAGTAACCATCCAGTCTTTCATACCATGCTTTAGGGGCTTGCTTATGTCCATAGAGGGATTTCTTCAATCTGCATACCATATTAGGTTTTTCTGATAAAGTAAATGTATTACCTCCCCCTAGTCTGATTTTATAAATGTTATGATTATTCTACGATGTTAGATTATATGTTAGGAAATCATTGATGCTTATGATTTTACTGACCCCATACTTGCATGTGTATGGTTGATGTGTTTGTTTTACATTTCTATTTGATGTGCCTGATGTGGTTGAGAGATGGAGTCGTAGTTACTTGCTTGCGAGATCCACATGATTGGCTGATCCCCACCATTGTTTGTTATATATTTATATATGTATGTACATGCAAGTTTTGTATGTAGGTTTGCAGGTACCGGGCATCGACTTCCTTGAATTGTTAGGATGAGCGTGCCCTATCACAATGTCTCAAATGGTAAGAGAGGGGAGATAATACATAGATCCAAAACCCTAACCTAAGCCTAATTGTCCTATGATTAGACAAGTATCAGTTTGACTACCCTACCCGAATTCCTCTAGGTGATAGGAATTCATGGATCCCTTTTTGGTGTTACTTGGTTAAATACATTGTTTGATTTTACCTCGTTTGGCTTCAATTGATTTATTGCTTATGTGGGTGATTTTTTGTGATTTATTGATTAATGATTATAGTTGAAAGTTAATATTAATCACGTTCCTAAGTTTATTTGAGAAAATTTAATTAAATGTCAAATATTTGATTATTGGGATTTAATTGATTATTTAATTGGTAATTAGATTTAATTATGCTTGTGTACTTTATTAAATAATTAAATATTTAATTTGCATGGTTTAAGGATGCATTAAATATTTAATCTATTTAATACATATTTTAATTATAACATGTGCATTAATATAAATTGAAAATTGAATTATTTTCAAAAATTAATCAACTTGTTTTAAAAAGTCAATGTTGAGTTGTGCTGAAAAGTGTTTTTAATTTATTAATTAGATTTTCTTTCAATTTCTGATTTGGAGTTGAAGTGGGAGTTAGTTGTGGAGTTATCTTTAGGGTTGCTTGAAATGGGGAATTGAATCCCTATTAGGGGGAAATTGCATTCATTTGAAGGGGAGATAGGTTTTGGAGGAGAATTCTGGAAGAGCTTGTGTGTTTTGGATTTTGGAGTATTTGCCTATTGAGATTGCTTGTTGATTTTGGCTACATTGTGCATCTGGAATTTTGGGTGTTGCTTTCTACATGGGTTCAGATCTACAGGTTGAATCTATCTTCAAAGGAATTAGGGTCTTCAGATCTTCAAAGGTTCTCAATTTCAGTTTTAGCTTTGGATCCAAGGTAGGCTTTGAAACCCTGCCTGTTAGTTTTATTTTGCATATGTCTGGCTTTCTGTGTTTGTGCAAAATTTAGCATATTTCAATAAATAGATCTATATTCTTTTATTCTGGGTATTTAGAAAACCCTAGTTAAATCAATTTCTTATTTTTATTAAAATTTAGCATAGTAATGTTATGCTGGCAAAATTTTGTTGTTAGATTTTCTATAGAACTCCTAGAAAATGAATTATTAAACCAGAGCTATAGTTTGACTATAAGGTTTGAAAAATAAATGTACCCAATAGAAGAAAATCAATTTAAGACAAAAGCCCAATTTGGGTATAAAAGACAATTCTGGTAAAATTATCCTCTGTAAAAAAAAAATATAGTAAGGAAACAAAATAAATAAATTAAGAGTTCAATTAAAAAGATCCAATTTTGGTAGGAATGGTACCTCTGGTAAAAAAATATACAGTCATATTAAAGGCCAGGAAAGTCAAAAATAATAATAGATAAAATATCTACCTTTTTCACTATTTCCATTTTTAGAAATTAAATAAATATTAAATATATATATTTAAAAGAATGTGTTTGCATATAACAAAAGGTATTGACTTTTGTTTTAAAAAAAAATTATAAAAAAAATGCATGTCTTAATTTATAATGAAATAGATTTTTTTTTTTTTTAAAAAGTTAGGAGGGGTGGGGGCCACCACCTCCCTCCTTGATTGCCATCCACAGACCATGCGCAGGCCTGCTTGTGTAGGGTACCTTGCACATGTACCCTTGGGTAGGGATGTGGGCCGTGGGCCCCCCACCCACTTCACTTTAAAAAAAAATTTTTGTTTTTCTTTCAATTAATTTAATTTAATTTATAATTAGTATAGTTTGTAATCTAATTTAATTTATAATTTATTTGGTTTGTAATTTATTTAATTTACAATTTATTTAATATGAAATTTATTTAATTTATAATTTATTTAATAGGTAATTTAACTTTTTTTGTAAATTACTTTAAATTATAATTTAGTTTAGATTGTTTTGTTTATATATTTAATTTGTTAATTAATTTAGTTTAATTAATTTGGGATTATGATTTGTTAGACTTGATTAAATAATTTTTAATAGATTGTTAGATTACATGTATATGTATATGTATATGTATATGTATATGTATATGTATATTTGTATTTATTATATAAATATAAATATATAAAGGATTTAAATGTGTTTTAGGTTTTAAACTATTATTGGATCTAGAATATAGATTAGTTTAAATTCTAATTTCTTGATTCTTTAATGTGTATATATATATATATGTGTGTGTGTGTTTACTTTAATAAATATATATACATTAAGGAATATATATATATATATATATATATATATATATATATATATATATATATATATATATATATATATATATATATATATATATATATATATATATATATATATATATATATATATATATATATATATATATATATATATATGTTTACTTTAAACTATTATTGGATCTGGAATATAGATTAGTTTAAATTCTAATTTCTTGATTCTTTAATGTGTGTGTGTGTGTGTGTGTGTGTTTACTTTAATAAATATATATACATTAAGGAATAAATTTGTACACAAAATTTATAGCTCTTTTATGGAATTTTATTTTAGACATAAATCTATTATTTGTTTAAGTTGTCATTTGTAGGCATATTGAGTTTAGGAATATAACCAAATCTTAAGCAATAGGTTGAATTCATAGTCCTATTGGCAACACGGTTTAATAGATGTTATGATTCTACTGAAATTGGGTGTTTTCACTACATTAGGTTCCTAGGTAATCTTTAGGGAATATTCTTTTATTTATGGCAATATTGTAATGTTTATGTTCAAATTTCCCTAGTAGGTTTACGTTATTCTATACTTAAATTCAATTATGTTCAATATGGAAATTAAAGTGCTTATGAAATTAGATTTTAGTTTTCTATGGTGCAAATGTGTCTTCTTCATGTCTGGAGTGTCTTCTTGTGCTTACTATGATTTCAGGATACTAGAAGACTTAGGGGGAAGACAGAGGCCTAAGGTATGTGTTAGTTGTTCATGTTTTCAATATTATATTTTGGATGTGCAAGTTTATTCTCATTATACCCTGACTTGACCATATAGGCTCATGATGTTTTGTATTCTGCTTTTGGTGTCTTTGTAATCATTTCTAGTTCTTGTATGTGAAACTGGATTTGGGATTACCTGGTTGTGTACCTATTTTGATCTATGTGAGATCTGTGAGACTAGGGTATTTTACCTAGATATGTAGTTTGAGGTGGCTTGCAATAAGCGTCAGGGCCCACAAGTGGCTGCGAGGATCACTTACTGTGAGTATTGGTAATCAAGTGATAACTTAATATAACATTGAGAGATATTAAAATGAACCTAATAAGATATGTTTCCTCACCCTAGCTTGAGTATACTAAGATGGGAATGGAGAAGATGACTAGCCACCTTTAAAGGAATGAGTTGGCATAGTCGATGGCTTTGTTAGTACGAGAGGTCATTGACACCGTGTATAGTCACTTGGGTGTCAGGATCCAGAGAGATTACCAAGACAAAACTCAAGGCTTAGACGTACATGATGACACCTCCCTATGTATAGTCTAGTTATCCTACATGTGTCGATTGCCTCTGGATTAGTCGGTCTTACCTTGCTATCTTTGTTCACCTAGAGTTAGAGAGCTTTTAGGATCCTTTCCTTAGCTTGATCTATTTGATGTTTGTTGTTCGAGTGGGATTTGTTGTTATCTCCTCAGTATGGTGGGAGTGGACCATTTAGGTTCATGAGGTCAGGTGGTAGTGATTCTTTTCCCTATTGAGATTTTGACGTTCATGTACTAGTGTTGGATGATCCGTATAGAAGTTTTTCCTTCTTGATCTTCATTGTTGGAGTTGTGTTCTTACCTCTTCTTCTTCTTCTTTGTGATCCTATATCTTTGTATTAGTTCTTCAGAGGTATCATGTGTACTTCTTTTCAGTTATTGTATTACATACCCTGCGACATGTGTAGTGGATGTAGATTTATGGATACCTTATGGTACCAGTGGTATTTATGTTATCTTATATGTGATGTTACTTTTATCTTTCATTGGTTTATATTAGTTTTGTAATTGTACCCTAATCTAAATTAATTAATTAATGTTAACGTAATCTTCGTCAAGGAACCCTTGAGAGTTGTAACTTGTGTTGGTTAATGTATTAATATGAGTAAATGGTAATTGCTTCTACATTGATGTTTATCTTGTATGTTAACTTTAGAAAAAAAATTATTCTGCAAACTTAGATGCATGTTTAGGTTAAGTTCTCTTGGGTTCCCTGGTGGGGCATTACAGTAAATCCTTCGGGCTTCTCTATGTATACTTCTTCCTTCAACTCTCCATTCAAGAATGCTGACTCGACATCCATTTGATATACCTTAAAGTTTTTAAATGTATCATAGGATATAAACAAATTTATGGCTTCCAATCTTCTTACGGGGGCAAATGTATCAGAATAATCAATTCCTTCTCTATCCGCATATCCATTACATACTAGTCTTTCTTTGTTTCTTACTATTATCCCATCTTCATTCATCTTATTTCTGAATATCCACTTAGTTCCAATCACATTTTTGTCACTAGGCCTGGGGACCAGTTCCCAAGTATCATTCTTAATTATCTAATTTAATTCTTCTTTCATTTCTTCATGCCAATCTAAATTAGTACAAGCATCTTCAACACTTAAAGGTTCAATTTGTGAAAGTAAACATACCACTTCATCAACTATGAAACCTTTTGCTTTTGATCTTGTCATGAATTTTATATTCTAATCTCCAATAATGTCTTCCTTTGAATGATATCTAGATGTGAATTTAGGAACATTTGGTGTGACTCTCTCATCTGACTTTTTTGATTCTTCTTCACTAGTCTCAGGGTCATTGAATAATACATCAATGCTATCAAACATTTCTTCTACAACTATTTCTTTATTGGTAGGTTTAAGTTCTTCTTCAATCATAGGTTCATAATCATGATATCTTTCTATAATCATAAACTTTTCATCAATCTTAACATGTGCACTTTCAATGATCTTCTTAAATCTTAAGTTAAAACATCTATTAGCTTTGCTTTTAGTAGAGTAACCAAGAAAAATACCTTCATAACTCCTTGCATCAAACTTTCCAATGGATTCATCTCTCTTGATGTAGCACTTGCTTCCAAATATTCTAAAGTATTTCACTATAGGTACATTCCCAAACCATATCTCATGAGGTGTCTTGTCTACACCTAGCCTCAATTGAATTCTATTGATAGTATAGACTACAATATTGACTACATCTCTCCAATAGGTGTGTGCAACTTTTCCTTCAATCATGATGGTGCGAGATGTGTCAAGTATGATCCTATTCCTTCTTTCTACAATTCCATTCTGCTGAGGGGTTCTAGGTGCACTTAGCTATCTCTTTATCCCATATTTTGTGCAGTACTCATAAAATATGTCAGAGGTGAATTCTCCTCCTCTATCTGATCTCATACATTTTATCTATAATCCAGACTCATTTTCAACTTTAGCTTTGAATATTTTGAACTTATCAAATGCTTATGATTTGTCTTTTAAGAATGCAACCCACATCATTCTAGAATAATCATCAACAAACAAAACAAAGTATCTTTCACCATAGTATGATCTTGTTTGAGTTGGTCCACATAAGTCTGTATGGACAAGGTCCAATTTTTTCTATGTTGAATCATGCTTGCTTCTGAATGAGTTCCTCACATGTTTTCCCATCACACATTCCCTACATATTGCATCCACTGGTTTTGCAATACTAGGAAGCTCTATTACTGCCTTTACATTTATTATTTTCACTATATTGTCAAAATTGATATGACATAGTCTTTTGTGCCATATCCAACTGTCTTCTACTTTAGCAACAAAACAACTTGCTTTGGGATTAAGCTAAAAAACATTATCTTTAGTGTTTGAACTTGATGCAATCATTACTCCTTCTTTGTTATTAATGATGCACTTATTGTCTTTGAATTCCAACTGATATCCTTTGTCAAGCAACTATCCAACACTTAGTAGGTTATGCTACAAACCATCAACATATAGAACATCATTAGTGTTGTTCATTCCATCCAAGGTGATGGCTCCTCTACCTATGACATGTTTAGGAGTATTGTCTCCAAATCTAACCATGCTGCCTGTGTACCTATCTAGATGTACAAATCTATCTTTGTCTCCTGTCATGTGATGTGAGAAACCATTGTCAATGATCCAATCTATCTTGATATCTACTTGTGAAATCAATGCTAACTCTTGTGCTTTATTTTCATCTTCAATGTCCATTTCATCAAACATTCTCTCCATATCTTCAATAGAAATGAATCCAATTTCATCTTCTACTAAATCTTCATCTGATACTCCATCTTCAACATGGTAACATTCTTTTGTATACTTAGGCTTGTAGTTAGTTTTGAACTTCTTGACTCTTGTAGGACACTTAGATGAAAAGTAACCAGTATTATTACATGAAAAGCATTTGAATGGTAACTGACCTTCATATTTCCATTTTCCTTTACTTTATTTCTTAGCAATCATAGAAATTAATTCATCTAGTTCTTTATCCTCATCTTCATTATCAAAATTACCAGAAACATTCAAGGATTTCTTACCATGGACTGGGGCTTTAAAGGTTGTTTCACTTTTAGGCGCTGTCTTCAAACTTGATATCTCAAATGCTGCAATTTTTCTGATTATGGTCTCTCTTTTGAATTCTTTTGAAAACTGCATAGTCTCATCAAGGATGTTTATCTTTCTCTCATATTCTAGTGTCAAAGTAGTCATCAACTTATCCATTATGTCTTCATCCAAAATTTCTCCACCATTGTTTCTGATTCCTGCAACTGCTTCATTAATCCTTTAATTATAGGTTCTGATGTTCTCTTTAGGTAGCATCTCCAATGTATTTTAATTTTTCTTCCATATCTTTCTGCGTGCATTCTTAGCTTGGATGTCACCTTCAAACATGTCTTCTAGATACTTCCATATCTTGTAGGATTTATCTACTTTCTTGATCTCTAAAAACTCACTGTCAGACAAGGTGTTGATAAGGGATTCTTTGGCAATAGCATTTTGAGTGAACATCTCCTTTTTCTTAAGAGTTGCATCTTCCTTTGCAAGATCTACTAGAGAGGATATCTAAACTTCTTTAGTGGCTACTTCAAAAATCTCAAAAGAAATGCACTGCAAATGTGTCATCATTTTTTTCTTCCAGTCTAGATAGTTCTCTCCATCAAAATTAGGACTTTCATTTCTAAAGAAGGCCATATGATCAAACTCAAGCTGTTAAACTTTCTCTCTGAGGCACTTGGCTCTGATACCAATTG
Source organism: Chamaecyparis obtusa (assembly GCA_027943335.1). Classification (NCBI taxonomy): domain Eukaryota; kingdom Viridiplantae; phylum Streptophyta; class Pinopsida; order Cupressales; family Cupressaceae; genus Chamaecyparis; species Chamaecyparis obtusa. Next base: position 656,232 of record BSBK01001087.1, on the reverse strand, counting down.
TTAGGAATAGTCCCAAGAGATAACTAAGAGGGGGGCTGAATAAATTATCTAAAAGATTAAATTATTTAACCAATTAAGTATAGAAGAACATTAAACATATACACAACAAGATAACACTAAACACAACACCACAATTTTGGTTATGGGTAAACCCAAATAGGGAAAAACCTTGGTGGGAATTAGCACCCACTATGAACTGCACTAGAGTATTATGATCCCTGTTAGAAGATATTACAATCCTGTTAGGATTTGATCTTTACAATGCATTAAGTACAGTGACCTAGTCAAGGGTCAGACCCAAAAAGGAGTCTTTTACAATTAACCCTATTAGGGGTGAGGACACACTATTTGAGAGCACACTACTCAAAGGGGTGAAGGCTACAACCTTCTATTTAACACATACACACTATATATGGATCTTTGGTGAATTGTGAGTTAGACCTACTATCTTGATCAGTTCTAGTGAATAGAATACACTCTCTTCTTTGTCACATAGACCTTCTACTGATGGCTTAGTACTTCGCACCTTCTGCTCTACTCTTATCTTTCAACTATCTGCCATGCTTAGCAATCACAATAGACTGGCTATAAGTATCTTTCTCTAAATGATATAATCAAGTTAGCCTATTAGAACTTCCTTGAAATCATATTAGTGAAACAATATAGCTCTCTTATAACATCTCCAATGGCTATATCAAGTACGCAACACAAATAGGACCGCACAACTCCATATGAGTAGACGCATCACTTCACACAGTCGGCTCCACCAATTTATCTATAACTTTCTTCTCAAGATGAATTACATCATGTGCTCTTAACCAAACATTCTTAACTCTTCTCCAAACATTAATCCAAACATGCATATCAAAATGATAGGTACAACTACTAAAACAATATAAACATTGTCGGCTCTATCAGATAAACTAAGGAAACTGTAACTGTCAACTGGAGAATTCATAACTCAACCTGTACTATACAAATGACTCTACATCCATGAACATAGCATCATACACATGTCTAAAACATAAATATAAATGCACAAGGCTTCATCACAACTATACTACGAATCACATACAAAACTCTTTCTGGGACCTGTTAGGAACACTACTGATATAAACAACTGTACTATTGTCTTCACTCAGAATCAACCTCTGCATCTATGTTATCATGCTGATAACATATCTAAGAACCATATTCTCAAGGCTCTCTCCATCAGGCTTTGACACATGTTTCTTACCATATGTTGTCATCAATGACAAATATATAGTCAACAATCTGGCTTGCTGGAAAATCTCCAACACTTAAGAGTCTAATTATGTGTAACTCTTAATAGAACTCTACACATCTTTCAATTCTAAAACTTCATCATTAAGTAAAATAAAATCTTTGTCTTTATTTGGTGTTGGTTTTCCATGACTTGTCTCATTCATTGTATCAAAATGGTTCTCTTTTATCTGAGCGTTCACATACAACTTTATAAGATGACCCCATTGTTGTATCATCGCGTACTTAATACTATCAATTTTGATTTATCCCTTTTTATATTTAGGATTTTAGTCTAACCAAATTTAATCCCCATTTTAGAAAACTAGTTAGATGAGGAGATACAGGACAACACTTCAATGTACATCCTCATTTGGACATAAAATCAAATAAAAAAAGTGATAATTAACACAAGAATTAAAATTAGTCTTTGAAAACAAATTTTAACTATCATAAAGGACATCACTCAGAGAAAAAGGAACCCATAATACTTTGATAACAAAAAAATATATCATATTATGATATGAATAGCCATCTTTACATCTCATATAACTTATATCCAACCCTTCCTTCTCATTTTTTTCCCTTTTCCCTAACCATATTTATAACATGGTTGTAGTTTCTCCTATATAGGTAGGGGAAGTGAGAAGCTTCCAACCATTTACATCTCGTGACCTTTCAAAAATATAATTATAATTATAAAGGTTAACATTTAGAAGAAACCCTACATATCCTAACCATTATAGTAGCCAAAAATAAGTTGTTGTTAAATGGTTTTAAAAAGGGGTAAAATATCCTATGTGCATATGGTTGAACATTTGTTGAATGTCATCATGGAACTGTTTAGGATCAAAACTAGATTCTTCAACTTGGCTCGTAACTCATCTTTGTCCTACTCCTTTTCCAACTTGAACATATCACTTTGGTATCTGGAATAGCTAGTAGAATGATCCCATGTTGTAGACATGAGGTGATTCAGAACATCCTATTGATCCTCTTTTTTGAAATCCAAATTTGGTTGGATAAAGGCCATGAATTCTCATTCAAATACCCCTCAGCTACTAGAAGACCCATTCTTTTATCCAAAATTAGAAAGTGCATTGTGTTGTATGTGATGGTTGCCAAACTCTTCTTTATAAGGGAATTTTTAGTTACTAATTTCACAATGAATTTATGTCAAAAGAATATTTTTCACAAGGTGGGTGTGCCTTGGAAATGCAAAATAATAAATGATATCGTATCACAATTTATACTCTATAACATTTAAATCTTTTTTTATCTTTTCTAAATTTCCCCTTTAGATTATGTGCTGGCAGACCATTAATAATCTTTATTAACCCCTTTTGATCTCAAAAGTATGCCTGCAATAATCCAAATAGCATCATTATAGTCATATCACCTTAACTCCTTACTAAAAATGTCTCTCCATTTCAGACCACCTCACTGGCCATGATGTGATGTAGTAAGTATGGTGTAATGTCGCTAAAGCTTCAAACCCATGTCTTCTAAAATAGAGGTTTTCTCACTATTTTGCAAGTAAGCATTTATGTAGTCTGCAATATAACAACTCGATGTTGCTATTTTTCAAACCTCAACCTAACCCTTCTGCAAAACAGCAACAAGAAAACTTCCCGACTTGTATCATCATGCTTGGTAATGTAAGATTTATATATTCCTGGAAATTTCAAAAATGGTTCCAACAAACTTGATTTTGTGTTCTAGATCTGATTGACTATTTATTGCACATTATCTTTTCTCTAGTTGACTAAACACTTAAACATTTTGTCACACTAATCTTTATCTCCATCAATAACACTGATTTTTTGCCTCCAATGAATTAAGTTTCCAATAATGACAACAACACAATACATTTTCATGGTCAAAGACAACATCATCTTCATCAAATCCCAACAATACTTTGTGGTTGTGATTGTAGATACCTAAATTTGTCCTTTTAACATTAATTAAATTAAATTTAATTAATGACCCCAAATAACATTATAATTAATTATATTTGTTAAAACAATCTATTTATTTAAATAAATTCATTAATTATAGTACTTGAATTAAATTTAAATACTACCTTTCATAATGTATTAAATTAAATATAATACATGTTCCTCCATATTCCCCTTTTAAATAAATTTTTAATTTATTTAATTCCCTCACATTCTTTATTTCTACTAAGTCGTGATTAAATTAAATTTTATTTAATTTAATCCTAAATCCAACTTAGATGTTATTCTACACATGCCATTTTCTATCTAATAAACCTACTCACTAATTAACTAAGGTTAATTAGGCTAATTTTTGGATTCCTACATCCATTAGTCCTAATTATTTTCTCACACGTGTGAGCAAATTTCTAAAATTTCTTTTTCAAAAATTGCTAAAATTTGCATAAACAAGACTTCTTACAATTTTGATGACACTTCTTACACCTTCCAAGATTGTGAAAATGGACTTTTCTCTTACACATCTCTTACACACACTTACACATGTACTTGGAGTACACATTAACCTCTCACATCCCAAGTTTCTCACACATGTGTGAGAAAGTCTTGGACTTTGCATGGCTTATTTGTCTCCTTGGTGGCACCTATGTGGATTCCACATAGATGCTACCTCACCCCAGCCCTCCAAAATCCTATAAATAGGACCCTTGCCTCAATCAAATCATCCATCATTTACATGTAGAATTATAATGTTAGTTTTCTTTTTCATTTATATTTTTACTAACAATTTGGTAGTTGCTAGATTTCTCTTAAGTTTTTAGAACTTATTTTACTCCATGATTTAGCTTCATTTGCATTTATTACTTACATGTCATTGAGCTTGAGGATTGCTTTCATAGCTCCTCCTTGAGATTCTTTGGCTTTTTTGCATTGAATACTTGAGGGTTGCTTCCATAGTTCCTCCTTGGGTAGTTCAAGCTTTGTTTTTATTACCTTGCATTCATAATGAGATTCATACTTGTGTTGGGAGAGCACACCCACAAATATCTCTAAGAGCTGAAATTAAGCAAGTCTTGGGTGCACTTGCTTATTTCTCATCGGAGGTTGTGTAGAAAACTTCTTTGTTTAGTTCTTGAAAGTTTCATAAGTGTTAGATTCATATTTGAATATCTTGTTTATTTCTAACATTTGAATTTTTAAGCTTTATCTTAACAAGATTATTTTTCATCACATACAATGATGATAAATTTGTGACCATTGAATGATGAAGGATGTATTTGACCAATGAGATAAAAGGCCCATTGTTGAAATGGCTATTGCATTATGAATGGAAATAACTCTCTAATTTTAGTGTGGATCAATTTACCATGTAGTTGAGACTTCTTGCACGACTTTTCATATTGCAGTACATATTTCTCCCTATTGGGCCAGTAGTATCCAGCCCTTAGAAGATTCTTAGCTAATGAAAGACCATTTGAATGAGATCCATAAATAACTTCATGAAATTTTTGTAATGTGCATTTAGGCTCTTCACATTCTAAGAACCTAAGGGCAATATCTCCTAGACCACACCTATATAAATCATTAGCTATAATGAAGTAACATGATGCATTTTGAATAAGGTTTATTTTTTCATTGATAAATAAGCCATTAGGAATAACTTGGTCTTTTAGGTAGGAGTAGATTTGGTTTTATCTCGGTGAATTATGCCCCATTATTGACCATACTATTTGTAAATATGGGTAATCATATGCAAGAAAGGGTAATTCTTCCACCAGGAGTCATAGCAGAATTGATGTTCTTCTAGTTGTAACATTGAGGCTAGAGTATCCATGAAATCAATTGCTTTATTCTCATCTCTAGGAATCTGCTGGATAGTAATAAACACAAATTACTTCTTCAAATAATCTACCATTATTTTATATGGCATGAGATTTTCATCCTTTATTTGATATTGATCATTGATCTGATTGATTATCAATTGTGTATCTCCATAAATGTGCAACTCCACAATTTTCCATTCAATTGCTAATTTCAACCCATTCACTAAAGCTTCATATTCAACAATGTTGTTGGTACATGGAAATATAATTTTTTATGCTTTAGGAATTTTTCATCCTTGAGGAGTTATGAAAATAACATCAACTCTTGACCCCTATTGGGTGAATGAACCATCGAAGAACATCTTACATGGGTGCTCTATTAAATGTAGTATAGCTTCATCAGAAAACTCTATAGTTAGTTTCTTGTTGTCTTGAATTGGTGCATCAGCTAGGTGACCAAAAATTCTCTAACTCTTGATATCCGTCCTTTCCATGTACTCAATATCAAATTCACTCGATATTAATACCCATTTTTCTAACCTTCCAGACAATGTTTCTTTGTTCAGTAGATACTTTACAGGATCAATTTTATCAATTAGCTTCACTGTGTGGGATAGAATATAATGTAAAAGTTTTTGTGATGCAAATACCACTATGAGGTAAGTATTTTCAATAATATTGTATATTAAATCATAAGATATTAGTGTTCTTCTTATGTAGTATATATCTCTTTCTTTCTTTGTCTCCTCCTCTTGTGCCAATAGAGGTCCTAATGATGTTGTCGTAGTTAATATGTAAAGAAATAGTGTTTTCCTTGAATAGGAGCCATAAGTACTAGGGGATTCATCAAATACTCTTTTATCTGATTGAAATTTTTCTCATATTCATCATCCCATTTGAAGGTAACTCCTTTGTGTAAAGTGTTGGTAAACAGTTGAGCTTTGTCAGCTAATTGCGATATAAATAGCCTTCTTGATTGAGTCTTTCCTTGCAACGTCCTCATTTGACTTATGTTTCTAGAAGTTTGCATCTCTAGAATTGCCTTAAATTTTTATAGATCTCCTTTAATTCCTTTTATCAATATAATGTATCCCAAAAGGTTTCATGAACTTACTTCAAATGTGTGCTTTTTTGGATTCAGTCTGAGTTGAAATTGCTCCATCCTATCAAATATTTTCCTTATATCTTCTATGTGGGTTGTTGTGTTGACTAATTTAATTGTATCATCTACATAGTTCTCCATATTTTTATGCATCATGTCATGGAATATGGTTTTCATTTCCCTCTAATATGTTGCACCTACATTTTTAAGATGAAATGGCATGACATTCCAACATAACATTCCCCAAGCACAAGTGAAAGTTGTCTTCTCCTGGTCTTCGGGTGCTATCTTGATTTGATTGTAACCTAAGAAGTCATCCATTAATGAATACATTTTATACCCTTCTATGAGATCCATGATCATGTTAATGTTGGGAAGAGGAAAATCGTCTTTAAGACATGCCTTGTTTAAATCTCTGAAGTTAGTATATACTCTGATAGATTTCTCTAGTTTAGAAACTAGGACAATATTAGAGATCCATGTTGCATAATCTATTTCCCTGATGAATCCAACTTTTAAAATCATTTCTAGCTACTCTTTGACCATATATACCACATGAAGGTGCATCTTTTTGATTTTTTGTTTCCCTAGTTTGATTCCTGGGGATATAGAGAGATGATGTATAATGAGATTAGGATCTAGACCCAACATATTTGAATAGGACCATGTAAAGTTGGTCTTCTTTTCTTTGAAAAACTCCACAAACTATTTTTTTTCTTCCTTTGATAATGATTTTTCTATGTGGACCACCTATGGTGCTTCAAATATTCCCAATTTGATTGGTTATGTTGGTTCAATGAGCATTATAGATCTCTCTTGAGAGTGATCTAGTAGGATATCAAAATTCCCATCCTTGGGTACCTCTAAGAGGTTTTCACCTTTGGATACATAATTTTTTTTAGGGGGGATCTGATACTTCCACAATGTGGTTTTCACCATCACACTACTTTTCTTTTTCTTTTTCTTTTTCTTTTAAGACTGAGAAACTTCATATCCCTCTCCATCATATTCATGCTTGTTGCACTTGTGGAAGAGGTAAAGGGTTCAAATATATTTAAATAGCATGCCAAATTATAGTCATTTGGAAAGGACATTAGGTTCATGGGTTCATTATGACTCCATTCAATGATTTTAGGGTGTAATAAGGATAAGGATTCATATGGTTCAAGAGATAGTACCACGTTATCGTCAAAGCTCATGACCAGTAAGACAAGTTCCATTAGGTTACTCTCTAAATAATTTCTTAGATTGTAAAGACTCCAATCATCATCACTAAAGTCATTGTTAGTATTACATGAACCTAATCTGATAAACCTAGGATTGGAGTTTTGTCCCTCCTCTAGTTGGTAAGAATATTTGTGAATCACATCTATCTCAATGTCAATTGTAGCATCAGAAAAATAATCTACTCATACTCATTACAGCTTGTCTCAGCATCATGTGGCATATTTAGGACATAGGTAAGGGTGACTATCTGCCCCTAGTTAGGGTTTCTTTCGAGTTGTTCACTTTTAGTCTCACACTCAAATTCATACTCATGTGAATCAGTTTGACTATCATTAGATCTACCCAAGGAATGGGCTATAGTCATTGGTATCTCTTCTTCTTCATCGGAATTATTTTTTTCTTATTGATTATCAACTTTTTGTAAAGATTCTTGTTGAAATGTGGATGTCTCTCTTTGATTATCATAATGAGTTATATCAAGGACATGATTAACAATGACTAGATGCCCCCAGTTAGGGTGTCTTTCTTATTTTCCAACCTCTAAATATTGCTTAGATTCAAGAATTGTTTCTTATTGTGATCTAGATGTTTCTAGAATTGGAATGGTACTCAGGTCTGAAAAAAGGATCTCCTTGTAAGAGTAGTAATCTTTCATATGATATGGGTTCTCCTTTTACTTCTTCTTCATCATCAAAATCATCTACTCTATCAAATATAGGACCATGTCTAGATGTAGGATGAGACATTTCTTCTCTAAATCTCAAACCAATTTTTTATTTATGATTTTAGAACTCCATATGCATTTGTTCTATGAGTCCCTCCTTATTTTTCCAATAGGTCCTTTACCCTTATATCTCATTTGTTTCATGATATAATAGCCTTTTCCATAATTTTATAGGGATATTTCAATACGTTTGACTCATTTGTTAACTTATTCTTCTTCTCCTTTGTATATCCATCCTAGGACAACCCTTTTTTTCATTTTATTCAGCAATAGATACACTAGCCTCTACAAATATTGTTCCCTCATGAATAGTTAAGGTTTTAGAGCTAGAAGGTGGTAAATATGATGAAGATTTTCTATAAGAAGATGTAGGGAGATCATCCAAAGATAGAAATGGATCTAATTTGTATTTTCCCATCCCTATATCCTTTCTTAGTAGTTTATTCTCCAAGTTTCTCATAACAGTTGGCCTAGAGATTTCAAATTCTTGATCTTTTGAGGCCTCTTTGTTGTGTGGGACCATTGTATCAGCTTGTTTCAAATTATTTCAAGAATAGCTAGCATTTTATAGTATAGTGAGTTCTACTTTGTTGTGTGAAAACTTCACATATTGATGGTGCATTGATGGGACATCCTACATGTCATGTATCCACGACCTTCCTAGTAAGATATTATATGCTAGAGGTAGATCAAGAACTTGGAAAATTACATCTCTCTCAATAGGTCCCACCATGATAGGTAATACAACCAATCCTTTTGATGATCTTTATTCTTCGTCATATGCCTTAATTATTATTTTTTTTCTTGGGTCTATAACATGCTTTGAGAAACCCAATGCTTTAATAGATTGAATGTGCATATGTTCAAACCAGCACCTCCATCTATCAAGACATGCTTAACTTGGTGTTTATAGATCAAGACTTCTATATACAAGGGATGATTCAAGGATTTTTCATCTTCTTCAAAGAAAGAAAGATATTGTAGGGAAACTAAATGACCAACCATAGCTTGGAGCCGATCTACATTTGGTTGTTTTGGAACATTTGATGTAAGTAAGGCTTTTTCAAGAATTTATCTATGTGCAGGAGATACATTTAGCAATTAAAAATTTGAGATTTGAGTAGATGTGCAATGTAGTTGTTCCACCAAGTTGTACTTAAATGATGATGATGAAGGTACTAGTTGTTTTGATGTAGAAGTTTTTAATATTGAAATGGCTAGTTGTTTTAATGAGGAATTAACTCCCTTGATAGTGACCTTGGCTTGACTTCTTGTGACTGCATTGGAAGATTCAACTTCTTTCTTTTCACCCTTGATGATAATGAGATTCACCAATTGTTCACTTAATTGTATGATATTTGATTCATCATCTCATTCTATTTCTTGATCAACCATGGGATTCTCATGAATTGTAAGAATCTCTCTAGTAGATTGATCATTGATGGACTGTTCGTCAGGTTCAATCATGTGGATCAAATTTTTATTGGCAGTATAGGTGTAGTTGATCTTTTTACATTTGGTATTAGAACCTTCACCTTTCTCATAGTGGGTTATCAGTTCTTTGAATGACTTGTGATAATTGCTAGATTGGTGACCATCCACTTTGATTTTATCATTGTCAATCAAATTTTGGATCACATGCTTGTGTTTCATGAATTCATTCATCTTATGTCCTTTTTTCTATGGAAATAATAGAAATGGTCATCATTCCACCAATTCAATTTCATTTTCCATTCCCATGGTGTTGACTCTGGTAGAGTTATGATCTTGTTTTCCAATAGAGTCTTTATTATTGCTTCTAGAGGTTCTCCAAGAGGAATGAAATTGTGCCTAGTTTTGGATAACCAAGTTTTATCTTATTTTGATTCATTGTTTCTTCTTTGAGTCGGTGTAGTGTTAGAGCTCTTGTTAGCTTAGAGATTACTCAAAAGATTGAGGATCGTCAGTTGTGGTTTAACATTTGATGCCTCCACAACTTTGTCATTAACCACATGCATATTTTCATTCTAATAATTTGATTTTTCCTTGTTTTAGTTGGATTTGTTAGAGAATTTAGGGTCCTTATATAGAGTGATCTCCCTTTTTCTCACCAAGACATCTTTTATCTTTATTGCACTATCCACCATTTTGTCAAGACTAGATGGACATTGTAATTGTAGTGCAAAATTCATTTTGGTAAACAAGTTATTGATCAAGATATCCATTTTTTCATTTTTTAGGTATCTTCCTAGGATGTCTTATGAAGATTCTTCTCCATCTTTGAAGAAACATGAAAAATAGTTCTCCACTTCATTGTTTAGTGTTACATAGATCCAGAATTGTAACTGTGTAGTTTATGTTGTAGGAATACTGCTAGATAAAATATTTAACTAAATCCTCAAAATAATTGATACCGGGAGGTAGCTTAGAGAACCATTCCATGGCTTTCCCTCCTAGGCTTCTTGGAAACAACCTCGTGAGATATGTTTTTTTGTGCATGAATTTCATGCTAAGTGTAAAAAACTCCCTTACATGGTATTGAGGGTTTGTGTTTCCATTATACTTGTTGTACTTGGGTATATCCATGTTTGGAGGAAATGGTATCATCTACAACTCTTTGTCAAATGAAAAAGGAGAAATTTGATCCAATGAATACTTCTTCAATGGTTTGTATTTTTATCTCTTGAGATATTTAATCTCAATTTGAAGTGCTAGGAGTTGTTTTGAAAGGATGGATATAGGTGTCTCCACTTCTCTCACCTTTAGTTGATCTATGTCAAAATATTTAGGATGTTTCACTCCTAGAGATGCTAAGTGTAGGAAATATCATTCTTTGCCAACATTTAGGATTTTTTCCATCATTACTTGAAATATTATTCTTTTCTAACACTTCTTAGTCTTCTTTTGTTGGTTCTTCATCTCTATCTAAATCATTATGATCATTGTGATCACTATGGTTTCTTTGGTGATTAGGATCTTCCTAGTCAAATTCTTGTTGAGACATGGTTGGTGTGGTATGATATTCTTTTTATAATGGGATAGGAGACTCTTGGTCGAATAAGAGATTAACTCTTCAAGTCTCTCCTTGATTGAAAGTGATTAGTCTTGGAGTATGTGTATCTTCAGGATCTTGATCAAAGGGGTATGGATTGCTTCTTGTGTTAACCATGAAATTTAGGTATTGTGATACTTGATGAGGTGTGACCTAATATACAAGGTTTTTAATGGGTGATTTTGTACAATACTTTGTCAATGATGGGATTGATTTGATTATATTCTGATTTTAGTTTTAGATGTCAGGATGAGGGTTAGATTTATTTGATGATTGACTTATAAGAACCAGATAGAGATGAGATACGATAAGATGTACAAGGGATGATGTAAAATCAAGTAACAATTGGTTACACCTTTATAAAAGAACTTTTTAAATCCCATACTTTAATTACTATAATGATTTGACCTAAAAGAATGTCTAAAAGGGTACTAGAATCACTGACCAAATTGCTTGTAAATTATACAAAATAGCCCACTCACTTGTATGCAAATAACCACATGCGACTAAAGATATTTGGGGTGCAACTAAAGACAGCCTAAGTGTGACTCTTCTCCTCCATGCAACTCATAATTTTCCTTATGTGACTTGACATACAGGATGTGACTCTAAATTGACTATATACGATTTTATGTTATTTGGAGCAAGATGAGATGTGACTTAACACTCAAGATGAAACCCTGGATTAACTCTTTGTGACTAATTGGGATGTTTTCTGCTACCCTATAGGTAAGTTTGATATTTCTAGTATGTCTCTGATCATATTTTGTCAATTTTAGGGTTTTTGTGAACACACAAGTGTGAGGTAAAACAAGCACTCATTATCCCTATAGGTATTGACATAGTATGAAAATCATTTCCCCCGCCTAGGAACTCTCCAAAGAGCTAATTAGAATATGACCATTAAAGACCATGCAATGGTTCAAGAAATGTCATATTGGCTAACTCCAAATTCTTAATAAAGACATGAAATGGTGAGTGATCTTGGGAAGGTATCCTCCTTGCACAAGTATTATCTAGCTTTTGGGGGTGATCAATGTGGGTTTCTACACTAAGGTGTCTAGTTTGAGGTATTGTTTGAAGGTATCTTGTGTTAACCTTATAAGGAAATGTGGTCACGCAAGTGCAATTGATACATATAATCCCACAGGAGTAGGAACATGATAAATCCATCCTCCAAGACTTTAATCTCAAAAAAGGCATTTGATTATAATGGGTCATAATGGTTGGCTTTGCCTTGTTCCCACTTGGGTCATCAAATGTGACTTTTTCATCAACGATAGGACCTCTAAAGGATTAGAATGAAAATAAAATTGGATTGGAAACTTAGGAGTCTAGATTTTTAATTTTCCACTGGGGAAAAGAGCATATTATCCTATTCATGTTGTGTACTCCTAAACATATCAAACAAGCAATTAAGTCACCAAGATTCCACAAAGTGAAAGTTCAAGTGCTTCTAGGTTTCTAATTTTCCACAAGGGAAAAGAGCATAATCCCCTCACACCTAATTAGTCACCAAAAGTAAATCTACTAATGTTCCTAAGAAAACAAGCTTTAAGAATACAAAATGTTTGCTCAGATTCTCTTCATAAGAAACTTACATGATTATTAGTAGTTTGGATGTTTATGTTCTTCAAGAAGCATCCTGTAGACAATTGTTAAGTCATTAAAATTATCGTCGAAGATCAAACAAGATAAAAATTGTTGATCCCTTAAGTTTTGTTGTCTATTAGTGTCTTACACTTAGTCATTTTCTAGGTAATATTGGTAGGTTATCACTATGACCGAATCATCATATATAGTTTGAGTTATGTATAATGTACATTTACCAAGTAGTAGTCACTACCGAGTAAAAAAATGGTCACTAAGTACTTCAATATTAGCCGAGTCATCTTTTTCTGAGTTATGTAAAGAAGACAATGTCAAGCACCAAGGTATAAAGAACAATGAATGCTGAGTGCCAAAGATATTAAATGCCGAGCAAGCCAAAATTGACATATGTGTTTGTTATGGCACAAACACTTAGGTAAACCATTTTGGCTAACATTCATATTTCTTTTATTATTTGTTGAGCAAATCACAAAGGTAATTATGCTCTTGTATTATAATCATTAAGCCCTATGTAACACATGGAACCAATCAAAATTAGGAAAGCTTAAGCAGCAAAAAGAGATAATGTAGATTGTAGATCATAAATCTTTGAGGAAGATAATTGTCTATATAATATGTGATCCGGACCCTAAAATAGTGTGTGTGATAAAAGTAATTGTCAAGAGAAGAAGAGTATGAAGGAGATCTCATACTTTCAGAACATAGAAGTATTTTGATGATCAAAGATAGAGTTTAGTGACTGAGTAGAATAGAGAAACACAGTGAAGGATAGAACAAAGACATATTTGATAGAAGAGATCAAATCTATATTGTAAGGATGAGATCTGTAATCAACATCATAGTGAAAATCGAAGGATCATGTATTGACATATTTTAACAGGTGTATTAGGGTAAATCTCTTAATTGAGTGGTTTTGACAGACCTTAGTAAATCTCTTAACTGAGTGCTTGCTTAGTTATAAGTCTTCAATCCTTTTGAAAGGTAGATTTTATAAGTCTCAAATCTCTTAACATGGCAGACCCCTCATAGGGTAGATCATATTTTATGATCAAACTTGTATCCCTAACAAGAAAACTTTATACTATAGTAGTGAAGATTTGTGAGTGTCATCCCCACCCCAGTTTTACCTTTCAAGGGTTTTTGGGTAACCAAAATCATTGTGTTATGTTTATTTTCATGGGTGATGTTTAGCTTATTAGATCTGTTACACTATTGATTTTTTATGCTAATGCTATGAAAGTTTCATTTATGTCAAAATGGATAAATTAGTGATATCCGATTCACCCCCCTCCCCCCCCTCTCAGTATCATAATTTCCCAATAGATCTCCAACAATTGGTATCAAAGCTTGGTCTCTTAAATAATTCTAACCACTTGTGAGATAAAGATCTTGAGATGGAGGTTTATAAGTTGGGAAAAACCATAGAGAATCAGAAGATCAACATTCAACTTTCATTACAACAACTTGAAGAAGCCAGAGGAGAACTGAAGAAATATTTAAGCAGAAGAAGAGAAACAGCTATTCAACAAAATGAAACACAATATCAAGAAGAGGATACTACTAGACTATTTGGTAGTGGAAACTCTGAAGAAAGTGACAAAGCCATAAGAAAAACTACTGGAGAAAAACAACATACTAAATGAGGACATCAGAAATATGAAAAGAGAACAAGAAATACAATCTGTGAGACTCTGTGAAGTAGTTGAATAGAAAAAGAAAGCTAAAGAAGATAATATAATGGGTGAAGAAGATAAAAGAAAAATATCAATGAGACTTGATGAAAGGACAAGTGACATGCAAATATTGACAAATAATCAACTAGACATGGTAAATCAACTACTACTGGCTAATGAAGAATTGGCAGGAAAGATGTGAAACTCACCAATATTAGATAAAAAAGAAATCAACTAAGGAATGAATTGAGATTTGAAAAGGAGATTAATGAAAGGATGAACAAGCCTAATGAAGCTGTGAGATATATTGAAGAGCTATTGAGGTCACCTAGAATATCTAGTGATACATCTGGACTTGGACATGATGAGCATTCATCATCCACCGAGGAAGGAGAATCATCAAAGAGTGGAGAATAAAGGAATGAAAAACCAAAGAACAACAAGCCCACATGCCATCATTGTGGAAAGCTAGGACATACAACCAACATCTACAGAAGCAAACATGGTAAATCTGATCCTAAACCAAAATTCAATGGACATTGTTTTAACTATAAGAAACATGGACATCAGGCACATGAATGTAGGAAAAAGGTTAGTAATCCACTGAACTCACCTAAATTTCAAGGACATTATTTCAAATGTCAAAAATATGGACATAGAGCATTTGAATGCAAATCAAAACCCAAATGGTCATCAAATCAACAAATTAAATCACCTAAGAAGGGTAATACATACAATTGGGACTACAACACTTGGTACAATTGTCATTACTGTGGAAAATACGGTCACATTGGAGTAAATTGTTTGAAGACACATTTTAGGCATAAATCCAAGAGTTGGATGAATGGAAGTATTTTATCTATAAATTCAATAAGATTGGTCACCTAAAGGAAGATTGTAGAACACACATGTTGAGCAATGATCAAAGCAAAAATGAAGAAATTGTTATCATTATTTCACTCATTTTTGGAGGCCTAATTACTAAGTGAGACTATTGTACCCAAGTTTGAATTATTAGATATCTTTCTTAAATTTGTGTTCATTTCATTGTAAGGTACATGAAAAGAAAAGAAATTATCTACATCTAAGCATTGCATATGTATGTACTAATGTCTTAAGTGTGCTATACAAAAGGAAAAGAACTAAGAAAACCATTTATCTGAGCTCACATAGGCCATGAGCATAGCCATTATTAGAATTGCATAAATGAGGGTAGGCATACATGAAATGAGGAACATAAATACAAGGGTGCTAGACATTGTTTGCTAATGAAGTCTTGATCCATGGTGTTTTCATGTGCTCTTGAGATCCAGAACCTGTAGAGAAGAGAGAAGTAAATGGGTTAGATCTAATGAATCTAAACAATGTATGGTACCATAATATTTACAAAACATGCATATATGCACTCAGTTATACACCCCTAGGAAGGGTTGTGCTCAGGCAATGTGTACTAAAGAGGCTACAAAAATAAAAAGAGATACCATGTTTTCACTAACATGTTTGTTCCATGTGCAGATACAGAAGAAGTTGATTCATTGTTGTTTCCCCATTCAGATAATCAAGGAGCTTAGAGGATGGTATCCCTAACAAAGACCATCTTATAAGATCTGTGATTGTCTGAACAAATACAATGGCAAGATGTTGGGATCTAGATGAAAGAACTTGACCTATGATATAGGCCATGCTAGGAAAACCTCAAATTTTCTTGACAGTGACTTCATCATAGGCCAAGAAGACCCATGATCACCAAGGCAACAACCGGATGATGCATTATTAGTGGGACACTCAAGAATCAAAAAGATAAATCAAAGGGAGCATGGTCAAAGGGGCACTAGCAGATTCAAGAGGCATACAAAATCAACATGTCAAAAGTTACACAAATCCATATGCTAAGGAAAGATACACTACAGCATACATGTGCTTCAAAAGCTACATTCAAAACATTAATACTATAGTATGAACATATCAAAATCTATATAATGAACCAAAGATCAATATGGCATGACATGATAAATCAAATGATGGCACCAAGTAAGCAATCAAAAAAACAATGCTGCATGATCAGCTCTTAGGCCCAGTGTATCAGTGATCAAGTAAACATCAGAAAACATATGAAGTAAATGTTTACTAGCATCATGAAGAAATTAGTGGATCTGGGTGCAACACAAGGTGATGCCCAAAGAAAAAAACTCACGGTTTCTCAAGAAAATAACACAAGGAGAACTGGTCTAGATAGCAACAACATCAATGCAAAGACAAGGGGTCAGACCCATGCTTGCAAGCTAGCATCAACAATGAAAGGTAAACATTAGTTAATTCATGGCACCAATTAATAGCACAAATACCAGAGAAAATAGCAATATAAGTGTACCAATATACCTAGCAAAGATACAATAACAAGTGACATCAATGGTGGCATGCCCTGTAGCTTTCTCACGAGCTATACATGATAGAGAAACAATGGCCTAAGCATGAAAACATCCCAGCAAATGTCAACAAACATGTCATATCATCATCAGCAATAGATAGCATAAAAATAAGAAGATCATGGGCTAGATCATAGGTGGTCAATATGTGTTGTGTATGATTGATAAGACCACAAGTTGGAGACAACAACAAAAAGCAAAAAATCAAATCACAATGCCCTAACTCAATGGGTCACTGGCCCCATTAAGAAGTATAAACATAGTGTGATGACATTGGTGCCAAGTAAATGGAAAATCAATGATAAAGAAATGAAAATCAAACAATTCATATGGCTTTGGGTTACCAAGCGTCAGCAATAACAGTACCTTGAGTTGCCAAATATGGGCACTCGGCTACCACGGGCTGTGCCATAGCAATACACAGTGCCCCAAAGTTAGTACACAATGATGAATTCATGTATGCCAGTGGATGTGTAATGAAAATAGAAAGAAGTATTAAATGTGGGATAGAATCAACAATGTCATCATACTGACATTCCATTAATACATGATTCCGTAGCTCTTGGGTCATGTGTGGAGAAATGAACAACAAAGTAATGCTAAAAAACTACAAATAAGCCATAGTCAGTAAGCATCCCAATTGTTAATAACACCAAAGCATCATAGAAATACCAAGACAGTGATGCCCTCGGCCATTGAATAAAGCCATGGCAACAATGATGCCATGTTGTGACTCACTTCCCCAAGAGCTGGTGATAGTGAGCTGTAGAAGTATTCATGGGTTATATAGAAGTTGGAGAAAGAAACACATTTGTAAGAAAATAATGATACCACAAGCATTGATAGGGCACAAGCATAGAGATATACACTGTGATAGTAACCATAATCCACGGGTAGCATCAACAGTGAGCCCAATTTTATGCAGGGACGTTAAGATGGCCACCAAACAGAGAATGTAAATAAGGATTTGATGCCCTAGCTTCATATATCATGATAAACATAACCATGGGCTTATTAATAAATACCTCACAAATGTAATGGAAGCAATGTATCTAAAAAAAGATCAAAATCCCAAACACTTATACAATGGTCAAAAAACATGCCAGCAAACACACAATACATGATGCCCTAGCACACTGCTCACAGGCAGTGAACATAATAGGGATTAACACAACAAGTACATGGAGTGGAACAATGTGGATGCCCTAGTTTATCCATGGGATTTAAAATATAAAGAAATAACCATACAGTGATCAATCAAATACTACATGGTAAAATGAGATCAACAGTTTAATAAAATGCATAGTGCCTCCAAACACAAAGATGCTATCATTTTGAAATCAAATGAAGAAGGATTCACAATAATAGTGCCCTCAAAAATAAAGACCAAGAAGCTGAATATGCGATCAAATGAAATGATATGAATTCCAAATTAGAATCTACCTCGACATCATGATGCCACTGATGGCTGTTTCTAAAGCCAAACTCAAGGATTAGGTCAGAAGTGCCAGTCAAGATGGAAACTTGCCAAATGCCGATGGGAAGGTCTGAATTTCAGTCGAGTCCTCATCCTCACAGGGGATTTTCATAAATAATTATTTATTCTTGTAGCTCCCCTTTTGGGTTGACTTTTATTGTTTATTTATTTTGGTTGCATTTGTTATATGTGGGTTTTATTAAAAAATGTAAATATTTTAAGATATGTTTTCCCCATTTTGGGTTGAGAACTATTTTAAAATACAATTAAATCCACATTATTTTGTCATAGGATGCGTAAAAATTCAAATGTAAAAATCATTGCAAATTTCTTGTTTTAAATTTTGACGATGGTATTCTATAAACCATTTGTCAAAATACTATTAGTGCATGACTTGGAGGGGTCAGAGTGGTCTCCTTTTGACCACCTATTCTAGGAGTCTACTTTTCCACTACCCCTATAAACTCATGAATCTGGTATCCAAGTTTATAAGGAAACCTCATGGGCCTATTTTAAGGGATTTCCACTTTTAGGAGGTTGAGGTGGCTTCAATGTTGATTCTTTTTGCCTCATTTTATATACCTCTCACTTGCATGATTGAGGTTAGCTCTTCATTCTCTCTCCCATAGATTGAGAGTGTTGTAGCTATGAGAAACATAATTATGTACTTGGCTTCTCTTAGTAATAAAGAAAGAGGTCCTTCTTGTCTTATTTGATTTCTGAGCTTTTCATTGAGTTTTCTATGCTAAGGTTATTGTGATATGGTCATATCCTTAGCCTGCATGTTGATTCAATTAAGTATTTAGAAATTTGTTTTGTCTTTGAAGTGTTGGTTTGTGTACAAATTGGAATCAGATCATGGAAGTATCTTCCCTTTTCACATTTTCCAAGTACCTTACTAGTTCTAAGAAGTTTGAAGTGATACGATCAAGTTGTG
Organism: Chamaecyparis obtusa; assembly: GCA_027943335.1. Lineage (NCBI taxonomy): Eukaryota > Viridiplantae > Streptophyta > Pinopsida > Cupressales > Cupressaceae > Chamaecyparis > Chamaecyparis obtusa. Next base: position 636,983 of record BSBK01001087.1, on the reverse strand, counting down.
GGTTATAGTTTCTTTTCAGCTATTTTGCAAGCTCACATCAATTGTGGATCTTATATCAATTATGTGGATCACCTAGCTTTAAATCAGTTTTAGTTAATTACTTTCATGCATTTTCTCCCTTTCCCCAAAAAGTTAGTCATTTTCAAGTGATCCAAGGGGAAGTTGGCCCCTAATCCAGAAGTCTACTCTCGGATAGGTTACCCATAGCTTAAGAGTAGTCACATGTTTCACAAGATTGCTAGGTCTTATACTTAGCCATACTCAGGTGCAATCCCTAGTGATAATAGTTTTTGGCACGCCTGGTAGGACTGAAGACTTAGTGAGTCAATTTTTTGAAGTATTTTCTACATGGGTTATTGTTTGGTATGAGCAGTGACTATGTTTTGATATCATACCTGGTGACTCTAATCATGTTTCATGCAGATCATCACCTAAGCTTATGAGTGGGATTCCAACCAGGCAGAGCAATAATCCTTTTGTTTATACAAAGCTACCATCATCCAAGAAAAGGCCTAAGGCAGCCCAGTCTAGTACTTCCCAATCTGCAAAACCCACTCCTAGCCCCATTTGTATTCCTGCAAGCACTACCATAGTCCCACCTATGCAAGTAGCACTAACAGTTCAAGTTCCCCTTAATCCTCCAATGGCCAGAAATCATCCTTTTTTGGCATTCAATCAAGGCAGCCCTTTGAACTTGTAGCAACACAATGACATACCTATATCAGCCCTTAAGAGCCTACATATTTTTACTGGAGAGGATCAGACCTCCACTATCGAGCATATAAGAGATGTTGCATCCCTCTGTTCCCTCCACAATATAACCCAAGACAATGTGGCTTTGATATTGCTAGTAGCATCCCTTAAAGGAAAAGCTTTGCAATGGTTTAGAGGTTTGGAAGTCAATTCTATAACCAACTAGGATGAGTTGGGTCAAGCCTTAACTAATCAATTTGAAGACAAGTCTGACCACCTCTATTTAGTTGAGCATTTGACTACCATTAAAAGGGCACCCCAAGAGTATATGATGGATTTCAACTTCAGATTCCAAAGAACATAGAACTAAATACCAACTACAGTTAGACCCTCAAGTCAGCATGCTTTCCTCTACCATTTGAGGGCACTTAACAGTGATATCTCTATTATGATCTAGTCTATGGGAGGGAATAACTTACTAGCAGCATATGATGTTGCTATAAGGGGTGAAAATAGTCTGATACAAGCTACAAAGATAGCTCCAAGAACTCCAATGCCTATCTTTCTTGAGGTTCATCCTATTCTAAAAGTAATTCCAGCCTTGGCATCTATTCCACCTCTCCCAACTCCTCCCCAGAAGGCTGTCATTCCATCTATTAACCAGTCCCAAGATCTAAAAGATATCAAGAAGACCTTACAGTATGTTTCCAATGAACTGGTCAACCTTAAAATGCAACAATTTCAGCCTTACCAGTAGCCTTATCAAGCCCCTTATCAAGCTCAATATCAGCAAAATAGGCCCCAATACCAATCAGGTCAGCAAGGCTAAGCAAGAAATTATAGTTAGAGAAATAATCATCCCTACAATCCTAACATCCCTAGCACTTCTAGAGAGCTAGTTCTTGTAGCTCAAAACAATATGGCTCAAGAATATATGTGGAGCTTCCCATGCAATCAGAAACACATCCAGCGGATGTTCCCCAATGGTTATGGCCAAGCCCTCATGGTGCAAAACAATGTCATGATGCCACAAGAAATGACTCAAGAGCCAAATATTCAACAAGGTCAAACTGCTACCCCAAGTGAGCTTCAAACACCAGAGGTGGCACTTGTTAACTTTTAGAAGGAGGAGTTTTGTGGGGTAAATTTTCCCCTAAATGACAACTAGAACTATGTTCCAGTTGTAGCCAACACAAGGTCTAAGAAGAAAGCTTTGGAGGCTAAACAAGAGGTCTCGACTAGTCAACAAGCTCTAGTTGTGACTCCACAACCCAAGGTAGTTCAGACTCCACTCCAAAATTAGTGAAGAGAAGGCAAGGAACTAGCCAAGATAGCAACACAGTTGGCATCTGCACAACCAAAGATCACACTAGTAAAGGGATAGCCAAAGGTGAACTTAGGATCTTTTAACATTGTTGAACAAATGAAGAAGACCTCTATAAGTGTGCCCATGATGGACACTTTGGCAATTCCTGGAAAAAATGAGTTGATGCTTAGCACTTTGGCTAAAATTTCATCAAATGAAGATAGTGTTTTAGAGTAGCCTAGAGTCATGATGGCTGAAGTAGCCCAGAAAGAGCAGCAAACTAGAGAAGCCAACTTGCATCCCACCATTTCCCCATAGGTTAAACCCCCTCCTTTCTATGTTACTCTTGTCATTGGAAAGTTTTTGGTTCATAATTACATGATAGACTCAAGGGCAAGTAGTTTAGTAATTTCTAAACAGCTTGCAGACCTCCTAGGATCATCTTATGAGCCAATATACATGCATGTTGTTCAATTGGAAGGGTCATCAATTAACACCATTAGAGTCATTAAAGACTTGAGTCTCAGTTTACATGAATGTCCCAACTTCTCTATCCCTCAAGATGTTTATGTCATAGACCTGCCTCGCTACTTTGCTATTTGTTTGAGCAGAGATTTAACTACTAGGTTGGGGGATACCTTTCAGCTTATTGGTCTCATTTATACTTCAAAACCAGATATGGGACTAGGGTTAGAATCAATTCTGAAGCCTTTGTAAAGAAACATATTGAACCCTATACTCCTAGTCCTATAAATTCCAATCTGATATTCCATGAGTAGGATCCTATTGACTTTGAACCTGAGACCACTATCGAAAACATTCCAGATATTGTCCTAGATGAGTGGGCTAAAAGAGATTTAGAAGATGATCCTTTCAAAAACATGGAAATCTCTGGTATTGGGATGTATATCATTCATGAGGAAGGCGCAGTGATTCTAGATTTGATAAACAAAGAAGATGAGCATTTTGAGGACCTGAATAGTGAAATATGGTAGTTTTTCTTTGATGGTGCCATTAGCAGAATTGGTTCAAGAGGAGGAGCTATCTTAATTTCTCCAGAAGGAAAAAGGTATTACTCTACTCTTCATTTTTATTTTAGCTATACTACCAATATAGCAGAGTTTGAGGCTTTGATTCATGGTTTAGAATGGGCTAGATAGAGAGGAATCAAATGTCTAAAAGTTATAGGTGATAGTGAGTTAGTGGTTAATCAGATTCATAGAACTAATCTCACTAAAAATGATACACTCAAGATGTATAAGCAAAGGGTTTTGGATTTAGTAGAAGTTTTTTGTTCTTTTAATCTGGTTGTTGTCCCAAGAAATCAGAACAAATAGGAAGACAAGTTGGCTACCATGGGAGTAGAATATGATATTCCCAAGGAGGTCACAAGCATTGAAATGCAGCATGTGAGATTCCTTGTGAGACCCTCAATACCAGACAATTAGGTGACCTGGAAAGTCTTTGAAAATGATGAACAAATTTTCAATTTTTTGATAGAAGAAGCTGAATTCTCTAAAGTTAATTAGAATAAGCTTTCTCACCAATATAATGCCTAGATGTTACAGTTGAAAACTAACAAGTTGCCCAAGGAACTGGTCACCCTTGAGTCCATTTTTAACTCTCATGACTAGCTTAGAGGAGACAAGGCTAGCATGATAGTCAAAGAGGAACACTACCAGCCTATAGAGATTTTTAAGGACAAGTCCCTCAAACTGGGAAAGGTATGTACTCAGCCAGAAAGGCGGGCCTTTATCTCATTATGTCAAGAGTTTAATGATATTTTTGCATGGGAATATTATGATCTGAAAGGATTTGATCCCCACTTAGCCCAAAATACCATTGAGCTAGAGCCCCATGCCAAACCAGTGAGACAGAAATAGAGACCTATCAATTGTAAACTAGAAATTTTAATGAAAATAGAGTTAAGGAAAATGATTGAGGCCAATATTATCTTTCCCATCAAATACACCTCTTGGGTCTCCAATCTAGTGCCTGTCATAAAAAAGAAAGGTGAAATCCAACTATGTGTGGATTTCAAAGACCTCACTAGAGCCTCACTCAAGGACCACAATCCATTTCCCTCCATGGAATAGATATTGCAGTTTGTCTCAAGGTCTAACAGATTTTCCTTGCTAGATGGCTTTTCTGGCTATAACCAAGTCCTAGTAAGGGAGGAAGACCAATATAAAACGGCCTTCACCACCAAATAGGGCACCATGGCATACAAGAAAATGCCTTTTGGGCTATCTAACGCTGGCACTACATTTTAGAAAGCCATGGAAATGGGATTTGTTGGTTTGATGAACAAGTTTGTTCTAGTCTATTTAGATGATATAACTATCTTTTCAAGAGATAATAATGATCACCTAGTTCATCTAAGGTAGATTTTTTAAAGGTGTAGAGAATTTGGAGTTTCATTGAATCCTAAAAAGTGTATCTTTGTTTTCCATGAAGGGGGGCTGCTAGGGCACATTGTTTCTAAGCAAGGAACAACAATTGATCCTAAAAGAGTAAAGACCATCATGACACTACCCTTACTAGCACACAAGAAGTAGCTATAGAGTTTCCTTGGGAGATTCAACTTCTTGAGAAGGTTCATCCCTAATGTTGTAGCACTACTGAAGCCTATGACCCAGATGCTGAAGAAGAATTCAACTTTTCACTGGACAAACAAAGGAAAGAAATGTTTTGAGAAATAAAGGAAGCAATTGCTTTTGCTCCTACTCTGCTAAACCCTAATTTTTCTATAGATTTTATTCTATATGCCTTTGGGGACATTGATAGTATCTCCACCATGTTAGTCCAGCAGAATACTGAGGAATAGGAGTAGCTAGTGGCTTTTATAGCCAAGGTTTGGATGGTTATGAACTAAATTACAATGTTGTAGAGAAACATGTCTTAGCAATAGTGAGGAGCTTGAAGAAATTTAGGCACTTGCTATCCAACAACACAGTGTACCTAATGGTTTCTCACCCTTGCATAAAAGACTTCCTTTTGAATAAGGATCTAAGCTACAAAAGGGTTGGATGGGTCACCAAAGTCATGGAATATGATATCCAAATCAAGGTGACTAAATTGATAAGCAGAAAAGGGTTGTGTGAGTAGATGAATAAAGGTAGAATGGATAAAGGTCGGCAAGAAAAAGAGGCTATCTTGATGAAATAGAATTCAAAACAGAGTGCAAGCTGGACAACAGAGATGAAACACTATCTCTCAACTGGTCAATGCCCTCAAGGCCTTGATTGGAGAAAAAGGACATACTTTAGGCTCCAATCCATCCCATTTATCATTTTGGATAATGTTTTGTATGGAAGGGATTATAGCGATGTCCTAAAACCAGCCAAGTGAGCAAAATATTAGAGGAGTTTCATGATGGAGGTTCGAGAGGACACTTTGCAGCTAGAAACACTACTCTGAAAGTAATGAGAGAAGGGTACTATTGGCCTAGCCTATACAAGGATGCATTTGATTAGATAAGGAAGTGCAAGAACGGTGCCATGTTTATTGGGAAACAAAAGTGGGCAGCCCTCCCACTACATCCCATAAAAAAGGAGCAGCCCTCCCACTGCATCCCATAAAAAAGGAGCAGCCCTTCTCCAAATGGGGATTGGACTTCATTGGACCTATTAATCCTCCATCCAGTAAAGGCCATAGATGGATACTCACTACTACAGATTATTTTACCAAATGGACAGAGGTTGTGGCATTGAAAGAAGCAAATGAAACCTTTGTCCTAAATTTCTATCAGGTTATTGTGTCAAGGTTTGGCACTCTAGACTCCATCATTTCAAACAATTCCATGACATTTCTTGGAATGAGAATCTCAGAATGGGTATTGAGGCACAATATCTTCCTAAGCACCTCATCCAACTATTACCCTCAAGGTAATGGCCAGGCGGAATCAACAAACAAGAACTTGTTGAGGATCATCAAAAGGAGTATAGAAGGAAACCAGAGGGATTGGAACAACAAGTTGAAGCTGGCCTTATGGGTGGATAGAATAACACCTAAGAGATCTACATGTAACTCTCCTTATACACTTTTTTATGGGGAAGAAGCTAGGATTCCTATCTCTACCGAATTGCCTACTTTGAGCTTAATTAAGGAAATTTAACTATTGGGAGAAGATATTATGCAAGTTAGGCTTGCTCAGTTAGTTGAATTTGAAGAAACAAAGAGACCAGCACTAGAAAACTTGGAAACTCATCATTCACAGATGAAGAAGACCTTTGATGAAAGAGCCATACCTAGGGTTTTAAGGAAGGAGACCTTGTCCTTAAGTGGGATGAGTCAAAACATAAACCAAGAAGGCATACTAAATTTGATGCCATATGGAGTGGACCCTTCATGGTTGTTAAATGCAAGGCCCATAATGCTTTCCAGCTTTTTAATATGGATGGAGAGGAGTTTCCCATTCCAGTGAATGGGATTCACCTCAAAGCTTGTTTTTGAGGTTAAGTTCTACCATGTACATTAGTAGTGTTAGTTTCAGTTCTATCTTTCTGTATTTCCTAAGTGCCTCAACACAAGTTGGCTTTCAATTTTTGCTTTAAGTTTGCTTTTAGTTCAGTTCTCAATTTGGTTTGAGTAGCAATAAGCTAGAGCAGTCTATCTCCAGTAGCTAGTGGTTTTGTTAGCAAGAAGGAGTTGTTGATTTAAGGATAAGTTTGATTCCGGATTACAAGACTTTGTGCCCAATGGATTTAAAGGCAACTGCTCAGGGTGCTTAGTAGGCAAGCACTCAGTTGAGGTCACTAGAATGTTATCATTATTTTCACTCATCTTTGGAGGCCTAATTATTAAGTGACACTATTGTACCCTAGTTTGAATTATTAGTGATCTTTCTAAAATTTGTGTTCATTTCATTGTAAGGTACATGAAAAGAAAAGAAATGATCTACATCTAAGCATTGCATATGTATGTACCAATGTCTTAAGTGTGCTATACAGAAGGAAAAGAACTGAGAAGACCATTTATCTGAGCTCACATAGGCCATGAGCATAGCCATTATCAGAATTTCATAAATGAGTGCATACATACATGAAATGAGGAACATAAATACAAGGGTACCAGACATTTCTTGGTAATAAAGTCTTGATGCATGGTGTTTCCATGTGCTCCTGAGATCTGGAACCTGCAAAGAAGAGAGAAGTAAATGGGTTAGAAATAATGGATATAAACAATGTATGGTACCATAATATTTACAAAACATGCATATATGCACTCATTCATACACCTCTAGGAAGGGCTGTGATCGGGGCATATGCACTAAAGAGGCTATAGAAATAAAAGAGATACCATATTTTCACTAACTTGTTTGTTCCATGTGTAGATACAAAAGAAGCTGATTCACTTTTGTTTCCCCATTCAGATAATCAAGGGGATTAGAGGATGGTATCCCTAATAGAGACCATCTTTGAAGCTTCGTGATTGTCTAAACAACAAAAATGGCAAGATGTTGGGATCCAAATGAATGACCTTGACCTATCATGTAGACCATGCCAGGAAAACCTCAAATTTCCTTAATAGTGACTACATCACAGGCCAAGAACACCCATGATCACCAAGGAAACAATCAGATGATGTAGTATCAGTGGGACACTCAAGAATCACAAAGATAAATTAAAGGGAGCATGGTCAAAGGGGCACTGGCAGATTCAAGAGGCATACAACATGTCAAAAGGTACACAAATCCATATGCTAAGGAAAGATACACTACAGCATAAATATGCTTCAAAAGCTACATTTAATACATTAATACTATAGTACAAACATATCAAAATACGCATGATGAATGAAAGATCAATATGGCATGACATGATAAATCAAATGATGGCACCAAGTAAGCAATCAAAAAAACAATGATGCATGATCAACTCTCGAGCCCAGTGTATCAATGATCAAGTAAACATCAAAAAACATATGAAGAAAATGTTCAATGGCACCATAAATAAATCACTGGATCTAGGTGCAACATGAGGTGATGCCCAAAGAAAAAAACTCACGGTTTCTCAAGAAAAGAACACAAGGAGAACTGATCTAAATAGCAGTAACATCAATGCAAAGACAAGGGGTAAGAACCATGCTTGCAAGATAGCATCAAAAATGAAAGGTAAACATCAGTTAATTCATGGCACCAATCAATAGCATGAATACCAGAGAAAATAGCAATATAAGTGTACCAATATACCTAGAAAAGATACAATAAAAAGTGACATCAATGGTGGAATGCCCTATAGCTTGCTCATGGGCTATACATGATAGAGAAATAGTGGCCTGAGCATAAACATGTCCCAGGAAACATCAACAAAGATGGCATATCATCATCAGAAATAGATAGCATACAAACAAGAAGATCACGGGCTAGATCATAGGTGGTCAATATGCACTATGTATAACGGATAAGATCATAGGCTAGAGACAACAACAACAAGAAAAAAATCAAATCACAGTACCTTAACTCAATGGCTCACTAGCCCCATTAAGCAGTATAAACATAGTGCAATGACATTGCCACCAAGAAAATGGAAAATCAATGATAAAGAAATGAAAATCAAACAATTCATATGGCTCTTGATTACCAAGAATCAGTAATAACAGTGCCTTGAGTTGCAAGATATGGGATCTTGGCTACCATGGGTTGTGCCATAGCAATACATGGTGCCCCAAAGTCAGTACACAATGATGAATTCATGTATGCTAGTGGATGTGTAATAAAAATAGAAAGAAGTATTAAATGTGGGATAGAATCAATAATGTCATCATATCGACATTCCATTAATACATGATGCCCTAGCTCTCAGGTCATGTGTGGAGAAATGAACAACAAAGTAATGCTAAAAAACTACAAATGAGCCACAGTCAATAAGCATCGCAACTGTCAATAACACCAAAGCATCATAGAAATACCAAGATAGTGATGCCCTCAGCCATTGAATAAAGCCATGGAAAATAATGATGCCATGTTGTGAATCACCTTCCCAAGAGTTGGAGACAGTGAGCTATAGAAGTATTCATGGGTTATATAGAAGTCAGAGAAAGAAACACATTTGTAAGCAAATAATGATACCACAAGCATTAACAGGGTACATACATAGAGATATACACTATGATAGCAACCATAACCTACAGGTATTATCAACAGTGAGCCTGATTTCATACAGGGATGTCAAGATGGCCACCAAATAGAGAATGTAAACAAGGATTTGATGCCCTAGCTTCATATATCATGAAAAAAAATAACCACAGGCTTATCAATAAATACCTCATGAATGTAATGGAAGCAATGTATCTAAACAAAGATCAGAATCCCAAACACTTATACAGTGGTCAAAAAATGTGTCAGCAAACACACAATACATGATGCCATGGCACACTGCTCATAGACCTTGAACATAGCAGGGATTAACACAACAAGTACATGGAGTGGAAAGATGTGGATCCCCTACTTTATCCATGGGATTCCAAATATAAAGAAACAACCATACAGTGATCAATCAAATACTACATGGTAAAATGAGATCAATAGTTCAATAAAATGCATAGTGCCTCCAAACACAAAGATGCTATCATTTTGAAATCAAATGCAGAAGGATTCACAATAACAGTGCCCTCAAAAATGCAGACTAAGAAGCTGAATATGCGATCAAATGAAATGATATGAATTCCAAATTAGAACCTACCTTGACATCATGATGCCACTCAGCTGATGGTTGTTTCTAAAGCCAAACTCGAGGATCAGGTCAAAAGTGCAAGTCAAGATGGAAAATTTCCAAATGTCGATGGGAAGGTCTAAATGCTAGCTGATTCCTCATCCTCATAGGGGTTTTTCATAAATGATTATTTATTCTTGTATCTCCCCTTTTGGGTTGACTTTTATTGTTTATTTATTTTGGCTGCATTTGTTATATGTGGGTTTTATTAAAAAATGTAAATGTTTTAAGATATTTTTTCCCCATTTTGGGTTGAGAACTATTTTAAAATACAATTAATCCACATTATTTTGTCATAGGATGGGTAAAAATTCAAATGTAAAAGTGATTGCAAATTTCTTATTTTAAATTCTAACGATGGTATTCTATAAACCATTTGTCAAAATACTATTAGTGCATGACTTGGAGGGGTCAGAGTGGTCTCCTTTTGACCACCTATTCTAGGAGTCTTCTTTTCCACTACCCCTATAAACTTGGGAATCTGGTATCTGAGTTTATAAGGAAACCTTATGGGCCTATTTTAAGGGATTTTCCACTTTTAGGAGGTTGAGATGGCTTCAATGCTGATTCTTTTTGCCTCATTTTATATACCTCTCACTTGCATGGTTTAGGTTAGCTCTTCATTCTCTCTCCCATAGATTGAGAGTGTTGTAGCTATGAGAAACATAATTATGTACTTGGCTTGTCTCAGTAATAAAGAAAGAGGTCCTTCTTGTCTTATTTGATTTCTGACCTTTTCATTGAGTTTTCTATGCTAAGGTTATTGTGATATGGTCGTATCCTTAGCCTGCATGCTGATTCAATTAAGTATTTAGAAATTTGTTTTGGCTTCGAGGTGTTGGTTTGTGTACAGATTGGAATCAGATTGTGGAAGTATCTTCCCTTTTCATGTTTTCCAAGTACCTTACTAGTTCTAAGAAGTTCGAAGTGATAAGATCAAGTTGTGGGTTATATTTTCTTTTCAACTATTTTGTAAGCTCACATCAATTATGGATCTTCTATCAATTCGGTTGATTGCCTAGCTTTAAATCAGTTTCAATTAATTATTTTCATGCATTTTCTCCCTTTCCTCAAAAAGTTAGTCAGTTTCAAGTGATCCAAAGGGAAGCTAGCCCCTAATCCAGAGGTCTACTCTCAGATAGGTTACCCACATCCTGAGAGTAGTCCCATGTTTCACGAGATTTCTAGGTCTTATACTTAGCCATATTCGGGTGCAATCCCTAGTGATAATAGTTTTTGGCACACCCGGTGGGACTGAAGACTCGGTGAGTCAGTTTTATGAAGTATTTTCTAAATGGGTTATTATTTGGTATGAGTAGTGACTATGTTTTGATATCATACCTGGCGACTCTAATCACGTTTCATGCAAATCAGCACCTAAGCTTATGAGTGGGATTCCAACCAGGAAAAGCAAGAATCCTTTTGTTTATATAGAGCTGCCATCATCCAAGAAAAGGTCTAAGGAAGCCAATCTAGTGCTTTGCAATCTACCAAACCCACTCCCATCCCCATTTGTATTCCTACAAGCACTACCGTAGTCCCACTTGTGCAAGCAACACTAGTCGTTCAAGTTCCCCTTAATCTGGTAATGGCCAGAAATCATCCTTTTGTGGCCTTCAATCAAGGCAGCCCTTTCAACTTGCAACAACACAATGACATACCTATATCAACCCTTAAGAGCCTACCTATTTTTATAGGAGAGGATCATGTTATAAATAGGGAATACTGAGAGGGGGGGGTGAATCAGTATTCTACAAACTTTTACTTTTTCCCAATTATGGATATAACAGATTATCTTGATACATGCATAATAGAGTAAACTAAAGAACATGCATAAAAGTAAAGAAAATGAACTCATAACACATTATTTGTTCTTGAGGAAACCCTGGCCCAAGGGAATACCCCGATGGGGATGGTACCCACAAAGATCCACTAATAAAAAGTATCCTGTTAAGGATGTTGACCCTGTTAGGTGTCTGTTACATATATATAGTGTCTCAGTCCTAATTAAGGGACTCTAGGCTTGTTAGAAGCCTCAACCCTACTAAGAGTTGGTAGTACAGATTACAAATGATTACAAGATGAGCCCACTTCCCAAACAAGTAATTTACAATGATTACTGATTATAAAATAGGGCAAGGTACATAACGTTATACTTGTTTTCTTGTCTTTCACAACTTCACATCAATACCTTTCACATGGTGTATGTTCACTTATATCATCTATTTCATTACACTTCTTCACATCACATATGCCTTACATTTATACAAGTTATTAGGACTAATAACTCGTAAAGTCAACTTTACTACACATAAAGCACTTTACAAAATACATTTTAATATGCACTGCCCAAGGGTTAACATCTAGGATTTCATCCCTTTATATGATTAAGACATTATTTTGATAAAAAAATAATCCCTTAACTATTTACCAATTTTGTCTTCTTATTCTATCCTATCAACTTCAGCTCTATTCCTTTAAAACTATAATAACTTCTTCTGTACATGTCATACAAACTTACACTCTTAGGTGAGTCTTCAATATGCATCATAGTATCTATGTTCAAGTGCACAAGCACTGAACTTACTTTCAATCATGTCACCAATCAAAATTGTCTCCGAGTACACTGGAAAAATATTGCTTACACTTAGACAATTTTTATCTATGCTTTGTCATACTTGCTTTCTATCATATGCGGTCTTCATGTAGATCATATGTTGCCATAATGACAACATCTAGATATCTAACTTAGACAAATTTCCAACAATCTCCCCCTTTGTCATTGGTGGCAACATATGAGAAAATCGGCTAAGTCTCAAAACTCAAAATTGTGGCCATAGCAAAAATTATCTTCACTATCCTTATGACTCCATATATCTTATCTATACTCCCCCTAGGAATATAATCCCTTATATATATATATATATATATATATATATATATATATATATATATATATATATATATATATATATATATATATATATATATATATATATATATATATATATATATATATATATATATACATATATATATATATACATATATATATATACATATATATATATACATATATATATACATATATATATATATGTATATATATATACATATATATATATATGTATATATATATACATATATATATATATGTATATATATACATATATATATATGTATATATATATACATATATATATATGTATATATATATATATATATGTATATATATATATATATACATATATGTATATATATATATGTATATATATGTATATATATGTATATATATATATATATGTATATATGTATATATATATATATATGTATGTATATATATATGTATGTATATATATATATATATCAATTTTATGCTATTACTCCCCCTTTAACAACAATGACAAAAAAAGGGTGCCAAAATTGTGTTTACAAAAATTGTTTACCTTGATTCAAAATTGCAGAGCCGGTAGGCTTGCAACACAATCTGCAATGTTCACTTTTATACTCTCTATCTCCTTCTGCCATGCCTTCTTAATGGTGTCTGCAACACTGAGTAGTGCACACAAACCATAAGATGTGATTTCACATGCTCAGAGATTTGAAAAGTTAAACTTTTCATAAGATGTCTTTGATGAAAGACATTATTCCAACTATCCTTCAATGATATTTATCTTTATTGAAATGTGCTCTCTTAGAAGAGAAAATCTTCTCAATTTCCTATCTTTTTCATCATTGAGAATCTAGATATCATCATTCATCTTGCTGATTCTTTTCTCAATATCCAATATCTTTACATTAGGACTGGTTAATAGATTTACCTCTGACTGAATTTTAGCCTCTTTTTCTCTAATCTTCTCAGTTACTTTAGATACATGGTTTCTCTTTATATGTACATTGTATATACAGAGCTTTTCCTCTGTCCAAATTCCTTCTCAAATCTTTTATACAGACATCCAAATTACTGATATCATTTCTGATATTTTGACTTATATCAAGAAACATTTTGGCCTCATAGGTTTCCTGAGCCTTCACTATAGCTATATCTGACAAATTTGTGAATTCATTTTCAAATGTCTTCATCACTTCTCTGGCTTTATTTTTGGATCTATCTTTGTTACTTGATTATTCACAACACTCTATAATTTCTCCGTTACTTCCTACAGTAATCCTTCAAGGCTTTTCGCCTTCTTGTTCTTTCCAATTATCTTGTTCATGGATGAGATCAACTCCATTTGATCATCATCATCAACTTATTTTCCAATATCAGCAAAAAGTGATTCAATCTATGGTTTCTTTGCTATAATCTCAGGGGTAGGATTGATTTCCACTTTGCTAGGTGTTTCTTTCTGTGCTTGAATCTCTGTATTAACTTGAATTTCTGCTTGTTTCTCTTCTTCTTTTCTTATTTCCTTCCTTTCTTCTTCAATTGTTCTATCCTGCGCTTCCAAAGCTGAATTGTCAACAATGTTGTCAAGGTTACTAAAAGGATTTTCAACAGTGTTCAGTGTGATATTGGTTCCTTCCACATTCATGGATTCATCTTCAATGTTAATTGATGGTGGTGGAGATGGATTCTTCTGATGCTGAACTTCCATAGCTTATTCTACTGCACTAGGGTGCTTACCAATACTTCTTGTCATCACCTTTACAACTACTTGCTCAGTTTCCTTATTTATTTCCTCATAATTTCCTCCCATTATTAAAATTGTTCTTCTTTTAGTCATCAAAAGAGTACCAATTTCTTTCATAATTTCTTTAAAGCATTCTTCATCTCTGATATCACACGACTTCCTTACAAAGTTCTCTCTGATTCTATTATCTTCTTTAGCTACTCTTTTCTTTTTTTTTACCAATTTCTCAAATAAATCATCAGGTATCTTTCCTTGAATTGTATCAAACTTCTTGTCTTCTAGGATCATATGTCTCAAAACTGCTTTTTCTAAGTTTAATCTCTCTGAATAGTTGTAAAGATCATAATATTTGTTCATCTTTGAAAAATCTCCATCAGTGATGATTTGTTCATTTACTTTCTCAATCTTAGGCTTCCATTTCTTCTTCTTAATGTATGTATCCTCATCATCTTTTATCTTTTCTATTTTCCTTTGCACAGGGGCAACTATTGTCTTCTATCTCTTACCTGGTCCAGTAGCTATTTTCTTTCACTCTTTTCCCTAGTGGAGTGGAGGAGGATCTTGTAGACTTTCTAGTTTCTTGTTCCTTCTCAACTTTCTCCATTTTTACTACATGCTACAAATTTCCAGTCTCAACTATTGATAGGTTTGGAATAGACAAAACTTTCTTTTGTCCAATATCTCTAAGTGTTGCTACTGTATTCTTTGCAATTTGAAATTCCTCTTCTGACAGACCTGTATCCTTTAGAATTTTCTTTATGGTTCTTTCTACTCTCTTCTTAGATTGTTTTTCTTCTTGAATCGACTTTGCGGAGTTGAAGTTCTCCTCATAAGTCCCAAATTTGTTGTTGTTTACATCCAACTTACATTTTAGCAATCTACTCACATATTCTTCTACTTCAACTTCATAAATTTCATAACCAAGAGGGTCTATGAATTCTACTCTAGGTTCTACTGCTTCAATGAAGGTAAAGTCAGTGTCAACCATAAAGCATACTTCATTCTTATACTTTTCAACAATAGACTATGGAATCCTTGATCTATTCTTCATCAAATTTTGAAATCTTTTTGTTAGAATAACTGAGAGGGGGGTGAATCAGTTATCCACAGTCCCAAATCAAAATATATAATTCAAAACAATTATCTTAAACTTATGCAGCTCGATAACATAAACTACTATTATGTCTACATTTATTGATTACCAGTTGACCACTTAGTATATTCACCGATCAGATCAAATATGAAACATGTAAAGTATGATAACAAACAAAAATAACAATCAACACATAACATAAGAGATTTAATGTGGAAACCCTGTAAAGGGAAAAACCACCTGGGACCAACAACCCAAAATATGTTCACTCTTCTGAAGTGAGGCCGGTGAAGACCCAACCCTATTAAAGGTTACAAAACACACTATAAGGTGTGACCTTGTTAGAGGATTTTAGACCAACAGTTATTGTCCAATTAGCATTCACTATGGGGTTGATAGGATAACAATGTTCATTCTATGAATGATACATAAAAGACTTTCCTAGTCCACTCAGTAAGAGATTTGACTGTATACAATGGTTAAAAATGTAACAGTAGATGATCTGATTCAATACAACTTCAATTGCAGATGTACAGATCAATATTAAGCTTATTCAAATCCTCTAATCAATGTATCTATTATGTTTCAAAAATATTCAACAACTTATTGTCTCTTGGTAAATAGCTCTCTAACGCTTGGTTATCCTCTACAATTCGGTTCTCTTTTAACCAGTCTGATCAGGCATGCATGAAGCTTGTTCATGCGATATCTCTGTAGTTATCTTCTTTTCAGCATCTGTAAATGATGAAATCACTATCTCTTAAATATACAAGTAAACCATTTTCTTTCCATCCATTAGATTTTGTCGCTTGTTCTCCTTCATTGATTTTTCCACTTAAACCTTCATCAGCTGTTGTGTCACTAACACATTTTATTTCAATTCCTTCAATATTTTCTTGAATTTTTCTAGCCATAGATCATCATAAAAAACTTTATCTCTAACCTTGAACTCATACACTTTCCAGCTCATCAATCCTTATCGGCTAAACTGATCTTTGATTCCTTTCTTCCTGCTTAGTTAACAAAGAAATGCATCAGTGTAAATAGGCCTGATAAGTACTATCACTCAGTATACACTACACTACTTGGTGTATACTGAAATTGCTTCTTTAACTGGCCACACTGATTTGTACATTTATGCTCTTTTCTTTATCATAGATGAATGCAACATAATCAAGTCAATAACATAAGATCATAGACTCATCAATAAGTTACCCAATGTATTCCTCATCCTTAGTTATCTCTATCTTCCTCATGTAGATACATATGTTCTTCATCTCTTTTTCTCCTTTCTACAGATTTTTGGGTATAGTAGCTTACAAGATAAGTATAGTCAAACTAGTTGACATCAATGACAACATATTACTGAATTAATTATCTTACATATCTAATCAGCAAATTTGGTGATCTTAAATCATAGATCTTCAAGTTATGCATCAATCTCTTTCTCAAATCAGTTGTAGGTTCATCAATCTCTCCCTTTGGCATTGATGGAAACACACAAAATATGAAATATGTCATACACATACCAAACATGTATTCTACAACATATGCAAAACAATCTCTATAACTCGGTAAAGCTATGCAGAGCTTTTTAGATTTAATATGTTTAATCGCTATGTTACAACAACTCACCATATGCAGACAATCTTCTGTAGATTGATGTTTTCAGCTCCTTCTGTTCTCTATGTTCTTTGCAACAAATCTTCAATGCTCTCCCTTTCCTTTCCATTCATAATCTCAGTTTATCAGATTTCTCTCTATGTATCAGATCTAACTTATTTTTCTGTTCTCTCCCTTTGTAGATATTTCATTGAATATTCTCTCCCTTTGACAGCAATGCCAAAGAACAATATAAACATTCATCTCTTCAGTAGCTAGTTTACTCACTATTGTTTAGTGTATTCTGTATCTTTGTATACTGATATACAAATCTATTCCAGTTCTTCAAAACTTTTCACAACCTTAGATAGAGTCCAAAGTGTGACCAATGTTGCATCAACATGTATGATCTTCTAATAAGATTAGGCTAATGCAACCTCCAAATCACCTTAGTGATCACTAGATAGGGGACTGACCCCAAGTCTGTTCCTCAAGTATTCAAATGTATCCTTCAGTAGGGTCTTTGTGAAGATGTCAACAAGTTGTTCCTTTGATATCACATACTCCAATTTTACTTACTTCTCATGTACGTGTTCTCTTAAGTAATGGTACTTAATAGATATATGTTTTGTCTTTGAGTGCATTACAGGATTCTTTGAGATATTTATTGCACTAGTGTTGTCACAATATATAATCACCAGATCAGTGATTACCTCATTCATACCTTCCAACACTTGCTTGATATATGCAATATTTGAACAGTTTGTAGCAGCAGCAACATACTTTGCTTTGGCAGTAGACTGAAAAATACAAGGTTGTTTCTTACTTGTCCATGTAACAAGTCTTTCACCAAAGAAAAATGCTCCTCCAGTGGTACTTTTCTTGTCATCTATATTTCTAGCCCAGTCTGCATCGGTGTAGGATTTAAGTTCAAACTTGCCTTCCCTTGGATACCATAACCCATATTCCTTTGTTTTCTTCAAATATCTCAAGATTCTTTTAGTAGAAACCATGTGTGATTCTTTTGGATTTGCAAAAAATCTTGCAACTATTCCAACAGCATGTGCTATATTAGGCCTACTATGAACTACATACATTGACTTACCAATCATAGATTGGTACAGTGTTTGATTTACCTTGGTAGTTCCATCATCTTTAGTCAATTTACATCCAGTAGCCATCGGTGTTCCTACAGGTTTAGCATCTTCCATGCCAAATGTTTTCAATACTTCCTTTATGTATTTGGAATGTGTAATGAAAATACCATCATTCTGTTGAATCACATGTAATCCTAGAAAGAGCTTAATCTCTTTGAGCATAGACATTTCAAATTCATTCCTCATATCATCATAAAATGACTTACAGATGTGATCTTGTCCTCCAAATATTATGTCATCCACAAATATTTCAGCAATCAATATAGTATCATCAGAATTTCCTTTCATGTACAAATTGCTATTCTCACTAGTTCTTACAAAACCAATACTTAGCAAATAAGTATGCAGCCTTTCATACTAGGCTCTCGGTGCTTGCTTTAAACCATATAGAGCTTTGTGTAATCTACATACCATATGTTTGTTGTTTGGATCCATGAACCCTTCTGGTTGTTCTATGTAGACTTCTTCTTCAATTATTCCATTCAAAAAAGTAGATTTAACATCCATTTGATAAACTTTGAACTTTTTATGTGCAGCATATGCAAGTAGCATTCTAACTCCTTCCAGTCTAGTAATAGGTGCAAATGTTTCACCATAATCTATTCCTTCCTCCTGTGCATATCCCTTGCATACTAATCTAGCTTTGTTCCTTGTTACCTCTCCATTTTCATTAAGCTTATTTCTAAATATCCACTTAGTAAAGTCCAAGTCTTGTATTTCTCTATTTTCTCTATCTCCTCTTTCATTGCATTAGCCCATTGATCATTTTCTAATGTAACTTTCACATTTTTATGTTCATATTCACAAACTAGACATGTACCTTTCTCATTTTACTCCTTGTCATCATGCCAGCTTGTCTATCTCCAATGATTTGTGTCTCAGGATGATATCTCCTAAAAAATATTTCCAGTACTTGATCTCTTCTCTATTTTTCATCCTGTGCAGGTTCATTTTCTTGCTCGGTAGGTCCTTCTTGCTCGTCGGTTTCTCTATTTTGTTCCTCAATAATGTTTTCCTGCTTACCGGTTGTCACTGTCTGCGGCTTCGATAGGTACTCTGGTTGTTCAATGTAAATGAATCTACCATAGTCTTTCAGTTCCTTTGTGCTTTCTTCTGCATTCTTGTCATCAAACTCATCAACCCGAACATTAGCACTTTCTATCATTTTGTTAGTCACTTTGTTAAGACATTTGCATGCTTTACTTTTAGTAGAATATCCTAAGAATATCCCTTCATCACCTTTTGAGTCAAACTTTCCATTTCTTTCATCTTCCAGAATAAAGCATTTACTTCAAAAAATTATGAAATAACTTACAGTGGGTTTGTGACCAAACCATAACTCATAGGGTGTCTTATTTGTTACCTTTTTCAGTTGTACTTAGTTCAGAACATAAACAGTTGTGCTAACTGCTTCTCTCCAATATGTTTGAGCAACATTCTTTTCCAACATTAGTGTCCATGCACAATCAACAATTGACCTGTTCCTTCTTTCAGCTATACCATTTTTTTGAGGTGTCCTCGGTGCAGAAACCTATCTTTTTATACCATGCTCATTAAAAAAGTTAGTAAATTCATCAAAAATAAATTCACCACCTCTGTCAGATCATAAGCATTTTAATTCTTTACCAGTTTCCTTCTCAACTTTTTCTTTATACCATTTGAACATTTTGAATGCCTCTGATTTTTCTTTCAAGAACATGACAGTCATCAACCTAGTGTAATCATCAAAAAAAATAATAAAATATCTATTACCATAATAACTTTGAGTTCTCATAGGACCACATAGATCGGTATGAACATTAGTACATTTGAGGTTAATTTCTGATGGTCATTTGTCAGATTTGCAATGGTCATTTTTTGGCATTTTGACACGTGTTCATCATAGTTTTTGCATTGGAAATTGCAACAGGAGATATATCCATCAGTTTACCAACACCCCATTACGTCATAAACTTGCACATGATAACAGCTTTGTTATGGCATTTCTTACAGTCCCTCTATCAAAATTCTAACACAAAGACCTATCAGAAATACACAATCTCTTTCAAAACTAACTGTCGAAAAGATATCCTTTCCGATGTTAGAACTGTTGGTATTGCTATAGATCTTCAACCAATTTCTGATAGATAATCTCATTGGTGATGTAGCATTAGTGTTGGACCTATCTGTCAAAAATTGTGTATCTCCGACAGGTTTCCCTGTCAGACGTATAGCATTACTTCACAATAATTGTTGTAAAGTATTTTCTCTAACATTTGATATGTCAAATAGGTGATGTGTTGTCCTATATTTTGATGGGAAATGATGTTAGATGTATAGTAGTGCCATCAGAATTAATTATTAAGTGTCAAAAAATTGACGGATATGCACATTAAAGATAACACAGCTCAAGAGACCATCATAGGTTGCCTCTTTCTTGCGTCTATATTATTTACAGAATGTTTTACCTTTCATTAGCTCATCAAATCTAGGAATTTGAAAGAATTTAATAGAATATTTTCATGACAACGTATATTAGTTAAGTTGACATTGCACAAATTTATCTACTTTGTGCACTTGTAGACTATGAGGATGGCGATAAAGAAGCATGGCCATGGGAGAAGATGCTTCTTTATCATCATCCTAATAGTCTACAAGTGCATGAAGTAGCTAAATTCATGCAATGTCAACTTAAATAATATACGTTGTCATGAAAATATTCTATTAAATTCTTTCAAATCCCTGGATTTGATGAGCTAATGAAAGGTAAAACATTTTTTCAATAATATAGACCCAAGAAAGAGACAACCTATGATGATCTCTTGAGCTGTGTTATCTTTAGTCCTAGCTACTGGGTAAGGTCTGAAAGACTTATACATGTTGATCATTGAGAATAATCACCACCTTGCATTTATGTACACTGCACAAATTGATCCCAGTCTTGCAAAAACATTTTACACTTGTAGTACATCTCATCAATATTGGAGGCCTAAAGTAATTTTATATGATCACTAGCACATTTCGTGCATGGATGAGAAACAATATCCAAAGTTTCTAGATAACCATTTTTGAGAAGAGGAAAAAGTGGAGGCCAAAGAAGGGATAATTGTGAAGGTTTTATAGATGTAGGTTACTGAATCATCATCTTTGCACTAGTACAAAATCTAGCCTCCACTCCATATATGTCTTCTCAGAATCTAAAAACTTTCCACCATTGATTCACATAATTTTTTCAACATCTCCATGGACTGAGACCTTAAATTATTGAGCTTCTCTTTGTTTCGAGAATAGTTTAACATTATCTACTTAACAAGGCCAACCACGTGAAGCTGGAAGCTCACCTGGCCTCTCCTAGGAGCCTCTTATAACCCTTTACGACATTTTAAGACATCTAATATGTATTCTTAAGGATCGTAAAGGGTCATAAGGGGTCCTGGGACACAACAACTAAGAAACATAAATGTAGGCATCATGGTCACAATTTTTTGGAGACACAACATAATTGATTGGTTTTCTGAGATGATGCAAAGTAGTGGTTTCTTTGCATCATCTGGGAATAGCACTCAATTATGTTGTGTCTCCAAAAAAATTGTGATCATGATGCCTAGATTTATGTTTCTCAGCTATTGTGATATGTACATCATAGTATGTCATTGTTGCAGCAGCAGAGCCTATATTCCACAACAAAAAGGAAGACATCTTTTTAGCCTAGGTCTGGATCCTACCGCAATTGTCGAAGGATCTAGGGCCAAGCTTGAAAGATGTCTTCCCATTCTATTTGCAACATTGTGTCCATCCATGATCTTAGGAACATCATCATCTTTCCACTCTTCATTTGCCAAAATATATCGCTTCTTCAAGCTTGCAGAGTAATCTTATTAATAAAAGAACTCTTGCCAACATTAGGGTACCCACAGATCAAAATAGTTGATGTTATTGGTGCTTGTGCTCAAGGATATCGATTCACTATTTTGAAATGGCCAAATCATTTTTATTTTGATTTTAGAGAAAAGGAGTGGGAGAAAATGAGTGGGTGAAAGCTGATCGAGCATGAGAGAAGGCATTGCATTTTATTTGATCATGAATGCTCTCTGAAATGACCAATCATGTTTTCTATTCGATTCTTTTTGGTGCTTTTTTTTCCCATATTCAGTAGATAAAAATTATGGCGGCAGCCACTTAGCCATCTTTTTGATGTTCCAAGTATTTTACAAAGATACAGGTATGTGGATTTATCATTCAATTGCTTGTAGTTATTGGTCAAATGCAAATATTTTGTCACGTTGCAAGGGCAAGATATCAGTTTAGTGTTTTCGGTTTATGTTAAAAGTTGATTTGGTAAAATCTTCAAAAAACACACTACATGTTCTAAAATGTAAAGAAGTTGAATGTTAAATGTAAGATATATATCTCATCCATAATAATCAAAAGAAAGGACATGAAACTTATAAGGAGATTTACCAAACCAAAAATATAAGCGAATAGGAAACATGATTGGTACCTTATGAATTGGTTTTTGAGGTGCACAATCTTCATCAATCTCCTCAGAACAAGACCCCTCCTCATGAAAAATTCATTTAACACAAAAAACAAATCTACAAAACTGAACTAATGGCATGTTTAGAACAAAGAAATAGATTGATAATAATATGCTGAAAATTCTATTATGTTTAATACACACAAAAGGACCAGTCCCAACAATTCTTAAGCATACTTTATTTGATATGATAATAAAATGCTAATTAGACTAATAAAGGTGTTATTTGCATTTAATCTTCTAGTTACTAATTACACAAAAAACAAATTTACAAAACTGAACCAATGGCATGTTCTTCGTATGTGATTTCATCTTTCGAGCCTCTGGCATCATATTCGACTACAAATTTCAAATGCATTGCATTTTATTTGATCATGAATGCTCTCTAAAATGACCGCATTCTACTGGTGTCATGCCCTAGCCCATGCTTTATCTCCATTATTTGATGTTATTGGTGCTTGTGCTCAAGGATATCGATTCACTATTTTCAAATGTTTGGATCATTTTGGTCATGGTTGTTCCTCTAGTACACAGTCAGGAAATGTAACTATCTAATGATTATATGTAATGTTGAATGGATTAAATGCTTTATTCTTGGTAGAAGTGAATGGAAGGAATAGTGTTGGTGTTAGGTTTCATTTATTATTGAATTCAATGGTTTCCAAGATGTGTTGAGGAGTTTTCTCCTTGTTTAATGTTAACTATTCCTGCACAATCCACTCATACAATAGTGAAATACTATGTGATTGATAATTTCATACAACTGGTCCTTTGGTGTGTATTAAATACAATCCAGTCACTTATTGAATGCTTTGGAGGCTATTGGTTTGACTGTCCATGCATTACCAGTGACTGAGATTCATTAAAGGATACAAAACCCTTCATTTTTGGGTTATTGTGTGTGGATTCAAATGTAGGTTTGATTTGGTTAATGTTTAGAAGAGATCAATAAAGTATTTAAAGACAATCTTACATGTTTGGAGAGTTTTGAGAGGCACTTATCATGATTGCACCCTCACAAACAACAGCATAGACTGGTTTTACTAAGTTTCCTTTCTCTACCGCAGGGGTACAGTCAGAGGGTTCATTGACAAAATGATCCTTTCAATGGTTACTATGAATATGAATGATTTGATATAGCATATTTTTCATTTTACTTGAAGTTTGGAATAGCTTGTGCAAGGGTGAAAGTAGTTTTGATCATTTTGGTCGTGATTGTTCCTCTACATAGTCAAAAAATGTAACTGTCTAATGATTATATGTAATGTTGAATGGATTAAATGCTTTATTCTTGGTAGAAGTGAATGGAGTTTCCAAGATGTGTTGAGGAGTTTGCTCCTTGTTTAATGTTAACTGTTCATGCACAATCCACTCATACAACAGTGAAGTTACAAAACTGAACCAATGGCATGTTTACAATAAAGAAATAGAATGATAATAATATGCTAAAAATTCTATATATTCTATTTAATACACACCAAAGGACCAGTCCCAACAATTCTTAAGCATACTAGTTATCTGATATGATCAATTGTTAATAAAGGTCTAATTCTGTAGACTGCTAGCATGAAGGAAGATTTGACCTAGCCAAATCTTCCTTCTACCACACAAAAAAAAAGTGTGATAACTATGTCTACTCCAACCTTAATTGTTTAAGAATTCATCATATTAGATAAAGTATGTTTAAGAATTGTTGGGAGTTCTATTAGACCTTTGTTGTAAACATGCCATTGGTTTTCAAATGTTTGGATTCACATTTGTTGATATTACTGGCATGTTTAATGATGCCATTGTATATTGTTGTCACTGAAATGACTGCATTCTACTAGTGTCATTCCCTAGCCCATTCTTTAACTCCATTATTTGATGTTATTGGTGCTTTTGCTCAAGGATATCCATTTTTTTGAAATGTTGACTGTGGTTATCAAATGGACAGCCTGTGAGCTTCTAGCTAGGCATCATTTGTATTGATAGCTTAGGGCATCAAATGTATTGTATCATTGATAGTTGAAACTTTGTTAAAAGGAAATAGGACAAAGAATGATTTTGATTTAGTTTCTCTATTTTGATCTCTTAGTGGCTTACAACCCTAGAGAAGTATATGCAGATTTACAGATGCAACTGCAGGATACATAGTAGCCAATAATTCACAAGAAATCCATGCATCCAATTTGAATAGAAATTAATAAAAAGAAATAGGGTCTTCCAATGGCCCAATCATCTGAACCTTGATTGTCCCCTCAACCAGTGACCCTTCAAAACTAGGTTATCATGCAATCAGTGAGTGATCCTTCATTCTCCTAGTCTTCCCTGCATCCAAACATATTGGAAAAACACAATACAATGATAACAAGTCTTTCACAATCCCCCTTCCCTCAAGGGACACTATCAACCATCCCTTCCACATAGCATTTCACTTTTGTATGAGTGGATTGTGCAGAAACAGTTAACATAAAACAGGGAGCAAACTCCTCAACACATCTTTGTTGTAAACATGCTATTGGTTCAATTTTGTAAATTTTTTTTTTTTGTTAAATGCATTTAAATGGAACATTAATCATAGTAATAATATACTTAATCTATTAGTAATTGTAGATTAAATGCCCATAACACCTTTATCAGTTTAGCAGGTTATTATAAGATACTAAAGAAGACCTGCTATTTGTCAAAGAAATCTTCATTGTCCCCCACAATGAAGATAACGAAGATTGACCTCCTGCCCCATAGAAAAGAACATTGTAATAATAATAAGATATAATATAGTGTTAGAATAAACTTTGAACAAAGACATGTAATGCTTAAGTTAATGATCTAAAAAGCTGCAAATATAGGAATTGAAAAAGAAGATAGTGCCAAGAAACATTTTCACAAATATGAAATGTGAGGAAAAGTAATAAAATTAACAATGTCAAGATTCACAACATTAAATTTCACCTGTGAATGAGTTTCTACAGTGGGTTACCCAGCATCAAAAATATGTTGAGTTGCATTTGAGCTATAACTAAGAGTATCATGTGGAATAGACCCTAAGCTTTGAAAGCATTCTCCAGCCTGGCAATTCAAAATTCAATCTAGGCAAGCATCAGTAAGTGAAATAAATTATAGACATCAACATCAACATCATCATAATCATTAGAAATAAACTTTAAAGACATATTTTGGATAGTACTATGTTTCTTGAAATTTTTTGTGATGCTTCTAAACTTTAAAGACATATTTTATAGCTTAATGATAACATAGATTAGTGTTTTGTTTTCTAATGGAATGTTGTTGATCATTCATGGTCTTGAAGAAACTTTTGGTTGTTTTTATTCTCAATTCTTGACATTGTTTCTCAATATGATATAGATTGACCACAAGATGGTTTAGTTGGTCCTCTCTTTCTATTTAATCATTTGTCTTCTTCATGGTGTAAGTGTGAATATGTTATAATCCAACCAGCATGGCATACCCCCACTTCTGACAAACCACACAACATGCAAATCATAGCCAAAGACTTGGGTGATCAACATACACAAATAGCGATTACCCTTAGGAAACAATGATCATTAATATTCATTAATGGTGGGTGGTGATTCCTTGGTAATAAAGGCATTGACAACATTCATCATCTTAACCAAGTCACTGGTGGTGATCCTTGAAATAGCACAATTAGTAAAAGCAAATAACAACATAACATAATTTGGAGTGAGGAAGAAGGAAAATTGGAAAACAAAATATGGAATAATTAGGTTGGAATTAGAGAAGAATTTATAAATAAACTTGAATTAGAAAAAAGCCAAGTTATCCAGTTCTTTGTTTGAGGTTGGGTTCTAGTTCTACTTTCATTCTCCTCTAGGTTTGACTTGGGTTCCTTTGGTAGGAACTTGG
Source organism: Chamaecyparis obtusa (assembly GCA_027943335.1). NCBI lineage: Eukaryota > Viridiplantae > Streptophyta > Pinopsida > Cupressales > Cupressaceae > Chamaecyparis > Chamaecyparis obtusa. The sequence goes on along the minus strand of BSBK01001087.1, from coordinate 610,397 downwards.
GTGCCTAGGCCAATCTTGGGTGCACCTACAGTATTTTATTCATAATTTTATAGGCTAACTCATTATTATGGTAACATGGGTATGACCACACTCCATGCCTTATAATGGTACCCGACATGGAGTGTGGTTCAAATGAAGTTGAACCAAATGCTGACCGTGATGGATATGATCATGATGAAGATGAATATGAATATTAAATCTAAAATATGGCTTGTAATTTGAATTTCCATTATGAATGAAAAAAACTATAGATTCAAGTTGACTCATTCTATGTTGTAGTATATTTGTTCCCTAGATCTACCATATTATATATGTGTAGCCTATAAGGGACATCTTCTAGTCATCCATGTATCAGAGCTCGGTGAGAGTTCTTAGGAGAAAGACAAGATGTCAGTGAGAGATGGAGAAACCAATCTCAAAACACCACTTGAAGCCTTGCAATGTTGAGAGTGGGATAAAGGCTACACTTGAGACCCTATATAAGGAACAAACTTATTGAGCTTCACTTTGTTTCAAGAATAGTTTTATATTCTGTACTAAACAGGGCCAACCACGTGAATGTGGAAGCTCATTTGGCCCTACCCCCCCCCCCCCCCCTAACATCACTCTAAATTCCCTGTTAACATCTAACATTCATTCATTATTTCATCCATTAATAAAATGTAATATTCATTAATTATCACATGATAACATTCATTAACATTCATTCACACATTAATAAAATGTGACATTCTTTAATTATCACACGATAAAATTCATTAACACATTATAAAATTTATGAACATTCAATACAACATAATTAAATTCACTGGCATATAAAAATCATTCATTATCAATTAAGGTGCATAGATGACAATCATTTCTTTTGATGATCATCTAACCTCTCATTAGATCTCAATGCACGCCTAGTTCTCTATTGATGCAAAGGGGGGTCATCTACAATAACATATAAAAGGGTTAAATTAAAAACAATTTAAAACATTTTAAAGTATTTTAGTAATTTACAGGCCATAATCATATAGCTCTTTACCTGATCTAGTCACATCATCAACATCGAGGTCAGTTTGTCTGGCCTTGGCCTCAACCTCAACCTGCTCATTAACAATGGCCTCTACACTCTCTATAGCTGCAATACAAATTGTTACATTAATCCAAACACCAATTGCAATTAAATTTGTATTACTACACCAATCAATTTAAGATGTTTACTTGTATTACTATGATGCACGTCCTCATTGTCATCAACACGCACAGGTTGTGTATGACAAGAATCGACAGGCTACATTTCAATTTCATATGCATTCATGTTATCATTGTTTTCTTACTTAAAAATTTTTTACTCACTTTATGTTAGAACTTAACATCAAATGCTTCTTTATCACTGTCCAAATAGTCTACAAGTGCACAAAGTAGATAAATTCATGCAACGTCAACTTAAATAATATATGTTGTCATAATTAAATTCTTTCAAATCCCTGGATTTGATGAGCTAAGTTAAAACATTATGTCAATAATATAGATTGAAGAAAGAGACAACCTATGATGGTCTCTTGAGTTGTGTTAACTACTGGGTAAGGCCTGGAAGACTTAGACCTATCGATTGTCGAGAATAATCACCACCTTGCATTTATGTACACTACACAAATTGATCCCAATCTCATAAAAACATTTTACACTTGTACATATCATCAATACTGGAGGCCTAAAGTAATTTTATATGATCAATAGCACATTTCATGCATGGATGAGAAACAGTATCCAAAGTTTCTAGATAACCATTTTTGAGAAGAGGAAAAAGTGGAGGCCAAAGAAGGGATAATTGTGAAGGTTTTATAGATGTAGGTTACTGAATCATCATCTCTGCACTGGTACTCAATCTAGCCCCCACTCCATATATGTCTTCTCATAATCTAAAAACTCTCCATCATTGATTCATGTCATTTTTTTAGCATCTCCATGGACTGAGACCTTAAATTATCGAGCTTCTCTTTGTTTCGAGAATATTTTAACATTCTCTGCTTAACAGGGCCAACCACGTGAAGGTGGAAGCTCATCTAGCCCCTCCTAGGAGCCCCTTATGACCCTTTACGACATTTTAAGACCTCTAAGATGTATTCTTAGGGATTGTAAATGGTTGTAAAGGGTCATAAGGGGTCCTGGGACACAAAAAATGAGAAACATAATTGTAGGCATCGTGGTCACAATTTTTTGGAGACAACATAATTGAGTTGTATACCCAGACGATGGAGAACAACTCTTGCACCTCCGATTCCAAGTTGACTACATCTATTGCTCATGAATACAAGATCCTCCAATAGATGTATTCAACTTGGAATCGAGGGTGTAGAAGCTGCTCTCCACTGCTTGGGTACACAACTCAATTACGTTGTCTCCAAAATATTGTGACTATAATGCCTACAATTATGGGTGCCTACAATTATGTTTCTTAGCTATTGTGACATCTACATTTATGTTTCTCAGTTGTCATGTTTATGTGCATGTTTTTTATGTGTTTTGTTTAGTAAGTCTAATTTAATTTATCCATGGACTAAGACCTTAAATCATGTAATGAGGATGCTTAGAACACTAGTATATGCAAATTTCATTATTTAATGATAAAAATCTATTAAAATGTTTATACCTTCTTCTCCCATTTGCTGGTGTAATTCCTCTTTGAGTATCCCCTTTCTCCTTTGCATCCAAAATGAACTCATTCCAATCCCTCACTGGAATAAAGGGAGGACACTCAAACTTCAGCAAGACTTCATACCACGCAATGTTCATAGATTACATTCAATGCGTTATCTACATTCGTAAATTAGCGTTGCGTACAAATCTATGAACGGTGTGTGGTACGAAGCCATGCTCAAGCTTGAAAATGATAGCCAATCCATAGTCAAGGTCAAGGAACAAATGGAACAACCAAGAAAATACTATACGTTAAATCATCTGATTGATAGCAAATTGGGGCTCACCTGAGCCATAAACATGAAGAATTATTCTAGAAAAAGATGTAAACCATATATATGTGCACTTGAGGCAAAGAGAAGTTACATCATATCCATATTAAAATATTAGTTACAATATGAAAATACTAAACTAACTAATTCCTGAGTTCATCTCTGCATATGGTCGCAACAAAGATATGTGATTATAGTACAGAGAAGGCATTGTAAAAATATAATTTTGGAATTTTCCCTAGCCTAACATGTTTTGCACTCAAATCCTTCATCGCGGATAAGTGGAGATGGGTGGATAGATGCAGATGAGTTGTCATCGACCCAACTAAAGTATCCGCGGCCATTATTCCCTGTGATGCCCAGTCTACATTAGTTCTTATATTATAATGAATAGTATTTACATTAGAAACATTAAATATATACACATCAACAACCTTTTTTCTATTTGGGCATCACCAAAATTTTCATCCAAGGTTGTTCAATTTTTGTGAAGTCTTCAACACGCACTACCAACCACCACATCGACAGTTTGGCACATTGACAAGAGTCGTCGAGCCTATATATCAATAATGCACTGCACCATCGTTACTACATTTATTATTTTTATATGAAATACACCAAGGAGTACCATCATAAATATTAACCATTTACAATAATGAAAAGTAAACCTAAATCAAATAGCTCAATTTTTTATCAGCATGTTGTGTGCGTGAATTTTGTACCTGATCTGTAGACACAACACTTCAGTAAAACATTAGAGGTTAGCAATAATAAAAATTGTGCAAAAATTGAAATACTAATCTAACCAGGTGATTTACTACCTTCTAGTAGATGCGAGTGTGAATTCTCAGATTGCACCGAGATTAGTGACCCTGATAACACCTAAATGAAGGATTTGAATGCAATTCTAGATATGGAGATGAATGCAAATAATCTATTTTTTTTTTGGTTTTTTAGATGCAATTATGATGAAAAATTATATGAATTTGATCTAATATGAAAAACTGATATGCTATGACATGCTAAATGATCTAACAATGAAAACTATGCAATATTGATCTCACAAAAGCTTGGATTCGTAGAGATGATTCTTCAGTCTCCAATTCGGCAGCGTGATTGTGCAATTCTTGTGGTTATGATATGAAGAGCTAAAGCCTTAATTTATAGAAATCTAGAGCTTTAGAGGTGCATGGAAAAAGCCATAAATCACTCAAATAAACTCAGATTGATTTTTGAGTTATCTTGAAAATAAAGGATAATTAACTCACAAAAATAGGCAAAAATTAGAGTTTAACTCAAAATAGAGTTTAGATTTAATTGATAATTGATAGTTGCCTATTTTTCTGATTGTGCATGTTTTAATTATGAATTAATTTATAATTAAAGTGATTTATTCTCAACTTAACTGATTTTGAAAAATAAAACAATTGATTTATGGGTTAATCAATTATTTTTCAAACTTTTATTCAAAAACTATACTATTAGAAATTGACAACTTGCTTTAATTAATTAAATAAGCAATTATTCATGAGATTTTGGATTTATTGTCAAAATTAAATAATACAATTTAGGAATAAATGCAATTAAATTCAATTAAATAATTAAGTGGCGGTATTAAATCTAATTAATTAAATATTTAGAATATTCAATTAATCAAACTTTAGGATAAATTGGATTTATCGCCAAATAATCATTAAATTAAAGATAATTATGATAAATAGGAATATTGCTAGGAATATTCCCTGATGAAGATTTTAGGATAATCAATTAGGATTCGATGATGTTGAAATGTGCCTTAGTTTAGGACATCGATGTCAATTTCATTCGATTTGTAGATGTAGGAGGTTAATGAACCTATAGCCCATTTTTGGGGTATTACATTTTGCCCCTCTTTGAATTACTGTGCGAAGCGCAATGGTTCAAAGATAGTTTATGTATGATATTGAAATTGATATTGAATTTGATATTGATATGATGTTGATATGAAACAGGATTTGTGATATGATATTTGAAGATGCTAGGTCCTGAATGACCAAAGATAATGTTAACTATAACATTAATGAACCGATGATTGCGAAAAAGTGTCAAAATGCCTGATTCTGAACCTTATGATTGTGAAGAAGTGAGTGATCAATTCCAGACGTGATTGTCATTATATTGAATCACATTGGTATCACATCCTGAACCCATCAGTTGCAAAGAACCAAGGAAATAACGCTAATGAACCAATAGTTGCAAAAACTGATACAATTTACAAGATTAAGAGAATAATAGATTGATATGGATCTCGATGAATCTGATATGCCCCGAGTGATGATTTATTGGCCCCAAGCGATGAGGTCTTTTGATGAATCAACAACTAGATGTGGTTGTTGTTTCGATTACTAAGGAAAGATATGATTTCAGATTTAGATTACAGACTTTGAATGATGTGCAATACCATGCCCCCTTCAGGATTAAAATTGAAATCTGACAAGAAAAGTCAGTGTTGAATGGTTTAGAAGCATGTTAATTGATTTGAGAAGTGGTTATACACGTCTGAGAATGCATTTTGCATCGTTGGAGGTCCTGGAGACCAAGTTTGACTAGGTTAAACCATGAGTTGACCATAGTTGACCAAGTTGAAATTTTTATAGTTTGATGTAAGATAGTTAGTTAAGTTGAATTCTAGATTTCTATGATGATTGAAGGTTGATTATGCAAGTAGTGAATAATATAAATGATCTCAGATTTTGATTTTGATTTTGATCCCGAAAAAGGATTCTACTTGCTATTTCATTGGATGGACCTTCGTGTAAGATTCAACTCTTGTTAGATTTCAATAGATGATTGAAGAATTGTTTAAGCATTAAAGTTCATTCAGCCATTGTGAGATCATGCAAACATGAAAAATGCAAAGAGACACTTAATATGAAAATGCAACCTAAGACCTAGGACCTAGTCATTGATCATGTGTCGGTTATTCTCATCATTGAATTTTTAGGTAACTAGATAAATCAATACAATGCCCACTAGTTATGAAACCATAGACATATGAATATCGATTTGTATGTGCAGGAATCAATATAACACCCACTGGTTAGGCAACCATGGACATATGAATATTGATTTTATTTTTGGAATGTTCGGATTAGATATAAGCATCAAGGCACAAATGCCAGGATAACCTGAATATCATGTCCATTTTGATATAGCAATTTGTATAAGCATCAAAACATAGACATCGTGATGACCTAAATATGCCTTGCCTTCAAAACACATCAAACAGTCAAGAGATCATTCTAAATCCAATGTGAATTACCCTTAGTGACCCTTTATCATTCACATCATTAGGTAAGATTGTAGTTCACAATAGGAGAAAGAACTCACTCAAAAAGACAATAGTTAGATTAAACTTCTTTGAATTTTTTGGGTATCAATGGTCGAGGTACGCATGGCCATCCAATTCAAGATAGAGGCTCTTACAGTCGGACACCATTTCAATCTAGAATTTCCAAAGTTGTGAGATTTTCACATACAAGAAGAAAACAAAGAAAAGATTATGCCCCCAATCATCACTCTCTAAATCCTGTAAAGGACATCATCAAAGAGCTTGAAAAGACACAATATGCAAAATCTCAATGCGAATCAGTAAGCATACAAGGAGATAAAAGCATGAAAAGCACAGATTGTTTTTAGTTTGTGTTTGATGTTTGATTGCATTGTTGTAGATGCAAAATCCTTTTTGGAGACGAGACTGACTGACTGACTCAAATGAAGCTTCAAAGGACTATGACTGGATATGGCATGTCTAAGATACACTGGAGACCATAGGATATGATATTGATTTCCCCCAAGTGTGAACATTGAGAGGATATAGACACTTTTGCTGATTGGTGTAAAGACCGACTTATTGAAAATAGGAATGTTGAAACAAATCAGGAGATATGTACAAACTAAAGCAAGACTGAAAGTTGGGAAAGACCAAGACTGCACTGATAGATGGAGCATTTTGAAACAAGTGGCACCCATTTTCTGGGTTTTCACCATCTTGGTAGAGATTCTATTTTTGCTACCAAGGCACTTGTTTCTAGGTTTTCACCAAGGCACTTTTTTCTTTTTCTCATTTTTTTGTATTTTTCATTTTTTCAATTTTTTTGTACTTTTGATATCTTTTACTTTTTTTGTGAATCATCAAGGTGCCTATTGCTAGGTTTTCACCAAGATGTTCATTTTTTCAAGACTTTTTTTAATTTTTAAGATTTTTTTAGGACATTTTACCATAGACTGAATGCCTTAGGCATAAAATTTCTTCGAATGGAGAACGTTGATTGGTTCTCAGAGCTGTTCTCCTTCAATCATTGAGAGCTGATAGGCATCAGAGCCAAAAGTAGCAGTGATAACAAAGGGACCCAGCCAGTTGGGTTCAAACTTCCCCTTACGTTCTCTATGTGATTGATTTTTTGGATTCTCTTTCAAGACTATATCACCAACCTAAAATTCTCTGTGTCTGACTTTCTTGTTGTAGCCTCTAGACATTCTCTTTTGATACACTTTGAGATGATCATACGCTACTTGTCTGTGCTCATCTAGTAGTTCAAGTTCTTGCAACCTAGACACTCTGTAGTCATCATCAGTTACTAGACCATGCATTTTGATTCTTAGTGATGGGATTTCAACCTCAATAGGCAATATCGCTTTAGACCCATAAACTAAAGTGAAAGGCGTAGCCCCTATGGGCATTTTGATGCTTGTTCTATAGGCCCGAAGAGCTAGATTGATCATGAGATGCCAGTCTCTTCCTATTTTATTAACTGTGCGATGCAAGATTTTTAATAAATTCTTGTTAGAGGCCTTTGCTTGTCCATTCCCTTGTGGATAGTAGATAGAAGACCAATGTTGAGTGATCTTAAACTTGGCACATAAATCATCTAGGTCTTTGTTTTTGAATTGTCCCCCATTATCTATGATTATAGTATGCGGGATCCCATATCTACATATGATGTAGTTCAAGATGAACATAGATATTTGTTTTCTAGTTGCTTGTGTCAAAGGAACTGCTTCTACCCATTTTGTAAAATAATTTGTAGCTGTGATTATATGGGTATGTCCATTAGAAGAGTGAGGATGAATGGATCCTATAAGATCAAATGCCCATTGGTGAAAAGGCCATTGTGTAGTAAATGGAATTAGATCTCTCCCTAGAGCATGAATTAGGTTGCCATGTACTTGACACTTTTGACAATTCTTAGCAAATTTGATAGCCTCTTTTTCCATCTCAAGCCAATAGTACCCAGCCCTAATAAGTTTTTGAGCTAGTGTTAAACCATTCGAGTGTGACCCACAAATACCTTCATGGACTTCCTCTAATGCACATTGAGACTCTTCCCATTCTAAACATCTAAGTAGTGTACCATCTAGACCTTATTTGTATAGATCATTACCAATGATGACATATCATGAGGCATTTCAGATAAGGTATCTTTTTTCATGTCATTTAAAGGCTTCGGGAATGATTTGGTCTTGGAGATAGGAAAAGAGGTTTTTGTATCTAGATGAATCATGACCAACAAAAATGCAAATCATCTGGGTTTCAGGGGAATCGTATGCAGGATAAGATAGTGCTTCCACTAGGAACTCATAGCATAGCTCATGTTCAGACTACTATAATAAAGTACATAGTGTTTCCATTGCATCGACAACCTTGTTCTCCATTCTAGGAATCTGCTCAAATGTGATAGATATGAAATATTTCTTTAGATCATCTACCATTCTCTTATAAGGAATTGAGATTTTCATCTTTATTTTGGTACACATCATTGACTTGATGAATAACAAGTTGTGAGTCTCCATGAATGTGTAGTTTTGTTACTCTCCACTCAATGGCTATCTTCATACCATTAAGAAGGGCCTCATATTCAGCAATATTGTTTGTACAAGGAAACTTGAGTCTGAATGCTTTTGGGATTGAGTATCCTTGAGGAGTTATGAACAATATGCCTACTCCAGATCCATTCTATGTGTAGGAGCCATCAAAGAACAACTGTCATTCTCTAGAAGAAAGAGTCATGATAGAGGAATCCAAAAATTCCATTTGCATTGGTGTATTGTCAAACAATGGTGCTTCAGCTAATTGATCAAAAATTACCTATCCTTTTATAGCTTTTCTCTCAACATATTCAATGTCAAATTCACTTAAGAGCATGACCCATTTGGCTAATCTACCCGTGAGGGCAGCTTTGTTGAGTAGTTACTTTAATGGATCAATGTTAGCTACCAATTGAGTGGTATGAGATAACATGTAGTGTCTCAATTATGTGATGCAAAGATCACAGCTAGACAAGCTTTCTCAATCATTGAATAGTTCTTCTCATATGCAACCAATGTTCTACTAATATAGTATATAGCTCTTTCCTTTTTGTTCTCATCATGTTGTGCTAGTAATGCCCCTAGTGATGCATTTGTTGTAGCAACATATAAGATCAATGGCTTCCCTTGAATAGGAGGCATCAAGATAGGAGGATTTGATAAATATTGTTTGATATGAGCAAATTTTTTCTCACATTCTTCATTCCATGCAAAGGTCACACCTTTATGTAATGTTTTTGTAAAAGGTTTTGATATGTCCGCTAGCTATGATATGAATCTTCTGATAGATTGGACTCTTCCTTGTAATGTCCTCATTTGATTGATATTCTTAGGAGGTTGCATCTCCATTATAGCCTTTACTTTAGCTGGATCAACTTCAATGCCCTTCTTTGAAACTATGTAGCCTAAGAGCTTTCTAAAAGTGACGGCAAAAGCACACTTTTTAGGATTTAGTCTAAGACTAAATTTTTCCATTCTATCTAAAATTTTTCTCAAGTCATTTAGATGTTCAGCTCTAATCATAGATTTTGCTAAAGTATCATCAACATAATCTTCCATAGACATATGCATCATGTCATGAAAAATAGAAGTCATAGCTCTCTGATATGTAGCACCAGCATTTTTAAGCCCAAATGGCATGACATTCCAGCAGAAGGTGGGTGCCCCATGCACATGTGAAAGTAGTTTTCTCTTGATCCTCTGGAGAAATTTTTATTTGATTATATCCAAAAAAACTATCCATTAAAGAATACATCTTGAAACCTGCAGTCATGTCCACTATCATATCAATGTTAGGTAGTGGAAAATCATCCTTAGGGCATGCTTTGTTCACATCTCTAAAGTTTGTGCACACTCTAATTGATTTATCTAGTTTAGAAATATGTACAATATTAGAGATCCATTCTGCATAATCAATGACTCAGATAAATCTGACTTTCAAGAGCTTCTCTAATTCAACTTTTACTAAGAGTGCAACATGAGGATGCATCTTTCTCAACTTTTTCTTAACTGGTTTGACGTTTGGAGCTATAGATAAATGGTGCATTATAAGATTAGGATCCAACCCTGGCATACCTAAATATTTCCATGCAAAATTGATCTTCTTTTCTGTTAGAAATGTTGTAAATTTTTGCTTCTCTTCTTCTAATAAATATTGTGCTACATGGATCAACTGCGGTTCCTCTTTTATTCCCAAGTTGATAGATTGAGTGGGCTCAATTAGAATTGGAGATCTGTCTTGTAAATGACTCAAAAGGACATCAAATATCTCATCCTTAGGTGCCTTAGAGAGGTTTTCACTTTTGGATACGTCTTTTATTTTTACTTTTGTAGGTTCTGAGACTGCCACAAAGTGGTTTTCACCCTCAGAACTCCTTTTCTTTTTATTCTTATTCTTATTTTTCTAACTAAGATATTTGATGTCTAACTCGGTCATGCTGATGCTTGGTTCACTGATGGAAATCCTCATAGGCTCAACTGCATTGAGGTAGCAATAAAGGGCATAGTCAGTCGAGAAGTTATAAATACCATGGCTCGGATTTGTGGAGGTTTGATCAAGAAGTTTGGGATGTCGGATAGTCAAAGTGGGGAAAGATTGGGAGATAGTGTTTACAGATATGGATATGTCATCATTGATCCTAACCTGATGCTCGAGTTCAAAGGTGATATTACAACTTAAGACATTCAATTCATGAATAGGCTTAATGTCATTGTGGGAGTCCAATTCAGCCATAGGTGGATCAGACTCGTTAGGTTCATTATTTTTCTCTAGACTTATGTTGGGTGTAGGTGGATATTGGTGAATAACATCAACATGTTTCTTTTTGATAAGCTCATCTAGTTTTGGAATGACTCTCCATTCATAGTCATTAGATTCATCTTCTAATTCAAGATCTCTAGGAAATCTTAGAACATGAGTAAAGTCAGGATGAATACCCCAAGAAGGGTTACCCTTGGATTTTGATTTGTATTCATACTCATGGGAATTTGTCTCAGAATAACTACTACCTTCCTCTTGGTCTATTTGATTAGTCTTGAGATTAGCTGGTCCTTGTGTGGAAAATATCTCTTGCTCTCTAGTAGGTTCTTGTGTTTCTACTACATTGATTCTCCTTATGGGATCATCTTCTGCATCAAGAAAGTCTTTGATTTCCTTAGGTATTTTTTCTTATGGAATGAGTTCTGAGCTATCTAAATCACTATCTCATGGTTCAGTTTCTTCTTTCGTAAGAAGGGCTTCTCCTGGTGTGATCTATTCTATGACATGAGAACAATTACCTTTGAGGTGAAAGGGTTTCTTTTTAAAGCCTAAGCCAACTTTGTCTTTGTTTTCTCTACCAGTATGTGGAATAGGTGCCTCAAGACCTTTCCCTCTGACTCCTAGAGGTTCTTCACTTGGATATCCCATCTTAGCTATCAATTTATCTCCTGGGCCATATGACTTAGAAGGAACTTTTGGGACTGTTGAGTTACTAGTTTGGACTCCATGGGATTCGGGTTCATCTTTGTATAGCCATGAAAGCACAGCTTCATCTTCTTCAAACTCTTTCTTGGAGACTTGTTCTACTACAAAATTTCCTTTATATGCCTCAAGAGGTTCCTTAGATTCTAGTGTAGATGGTTTCAATGATTGCCCAGAAGACTTAGGTGAGATAGGGAGAGATGTCAAAGATAAGACTCGCTCTATAGTATATTCTCCCATACCATTTTCTTTGATATTGACCTCTTTTGCAATGTCTTCCATTTTAGATGTGGATGCTTCTTTTATTGATTCAATGGAAGATTCTCTATTATTGGGTACAAGTTTATCTGCACTTTCCTTCAAGGTATCACAAGTAGTGGATATGTCAGCTGGAATGGTGACTTCTACTCCTTCATAAGGAAATTTCAAACATTGCTGGAATGTAGAAGGAATAGCTGCATTTCATGTATCCAAGGTCTCCCTAGAAGAATATTGTAGGCCAAAGGTAGATCAAGGACTTGGCATGTAGTTTCTTTGATAATTGGACCAACTCTGATAGGTAAGACAATGGTGCCTTTAGAAGATCTTTCTTATTCATCATAGGCCTTGATTGTTATCTTCTTTCTAGGATCAATAGCCATTTATGAAAATCCCAATTGTGTGATCAAGCTGTAAGAACAAATGTTTAGGCCAGCGCCTCCATCTATCAACACACATTTGACTCTACGGTTATGGATCAAGAATTCTATATGCAAAGGCTGATTATGTGGGTGACTCAAGGAGTTGTCATCTTCTTCTGAAAAGAGATATATTGTGGGGATGTAAGATGTCCAACCATAGTCTGGAACCTATCTAAATAAAGGTCATTAGGAACATTAGATCTGAGAAAAGATTTGTCGAGAATGGCTCTATGAGCTGGAGATATTAGAAGCAACTCAAACATGGATATTTTTGCATTAGTGTGCTGGAGTTGTTGAACAATGCTATAAGACGTGGGCCTCGTATCCTTAGGATTGGAAGATTTAGAAGCAACCTTCTATTTTGAAGCAGAAGAAAGATTGAAGGGCACCTTAGGGACATTTGATGAATCTGGGATTTGTCCTTTCAGATGTGGTTGGGCTTGTGATCGAGTAACTGCATTGGCAGTTTGATTTTGTCTATCTCTTCTTACAATTTTGATGACATTGAAATGTTCTGAGAGATAGGGTTCAACCATATTGATGATAGCATTATTTCCAAGGTAAGCATAATTGACTTTTGCCCCCATGTTAGGCTGAGAAGATGAAACTTCTTGACCATGTTTTGGAAATGGTTCTATGAATGTTGTGTGATCATTATTGCTCTTATGGTTGTCAATCGTGATGTCACCTTTATCAATTAGATCTTGAATGGTATGTTTCAAGTGCAAGAAGTTATTCATTTTATGACCTTTACCCCAGTGGAAATCATAGAATTCATTCTCTCTCCACCATTTCGGTTTAGGATCTAGATCAAATTGTTAGATTTCAAGAAAAGAAATGATGTTATTAGCTAGCAAAGTTCTCATGGCTGATTCCAAAGATTCTCCGAGAGGAGTGAATGTTCATTTATCTTCGGCGGACCACTTTTTATACTCTATCTTCTTTTGAGATGATTCAGGCACCTTTTGTTTAGAAGCTTTAATGGATTGGGTACCAATAGTTAGATTGAAAGTTGGTGCCTTTGATGGAGCATAGATAGTATCAACAACACCATCTATGATGATTCCTTTGTTCTTGTTCCATTTTTTATTCTTGTCTTTAGAATTGGATCCATATTCATACTTGTCTTTCTAGAGTGTGATGTCTCCCTTTTTCACAAGCACCTTTTCAATTTTGATAGCATTATCCACCATCTTATCAAAAGATGTATGATCTTGCATTTGTAGAGGATGATTGATTTCTAGAACAAGGCTATTGATGAAGATTTCTAGTTTTTTAGTTTCTGGAATAGGTCTGGCATATAGAGAGAACTTCTTCCTCCATCTCTTAAGAAATGTTAAGAATGGTTCCCCTGGATATTGTTTGAGATTACAGATATCAATCATGGTGACTAGATGTTGAATATTGTATGAGTATTGCTGATAGAACAATTTGATCAATTCCTCAAAGTTTTTGATAGTAGAAGGTAATCGAGAAAACCAATGAATGCTTGCTCTCCCAAAGATCGAGGGAAGAGATGCATCAGATAGGTGGGTTCATGCATGAACTCCATTGATTGTGTATAGAATTCTCTAACATGATCTTGAGGGTCAGAGTGTCAATCATACTTATCATACTTGGTCATCTCCACTCATTTCAGAAATGGTGGCAAGTACAAGCCTTTGTCAAATGGAAAAGGACATAGAGCCTCCATGGAGAACTCCTTGGGTTCCTTTTCTTTTTCAAGGTTATTAAATTTGACTTGCATGGCATGCATCTATTTCATCATAGCTGTGAGTGGAGTTTCTTCCTCATGCGTAATGATATTTTACACATTAAAATTGGGAGGAAGTTTAGCTCCTTGATGAGCTAGCTCTAAAAAGTATGTTTCTCTATCTTCTTTCAAGAAATGCTTCATCATTTTCTTGAATTCATCATCATTTTGATATCGAGCAATTTGTTCAGGTGTGGATTCCTGATCTGCTTCGTGTTGAGATTGAGTTCTATGAGAACCAAAGTTAGTCCATGCTTGAGACATGGTAGGAGTTTGTGGGCTCCCTGAAATAGATTGATGAGGAGTTTTTTGGTTGCCTCCATGAGTTGATGGAGGAGGTATGTAATCAGCTTTTAATCAAAAGTTGCCAAGACCGTCATCTTTGTAAAGACCAAAATTGTAGAGTTGCTCAAGAGTTGGACCTACGTGAGCATATGAAGTTCCGGTGTTAAGTGCTTCTCCAGATTTCTTGTGAGAGGAAGCTCTAGTTTCCACCATTAACTTTGAGTGAAACAAAAGAATAAGATCCAGATAATTGAAGAATGAATTGAATCAAGATGATCAGATGACACAACCTTGTCAAGGTTTGATTGATTGAGGTTTGGATTTGACTTAGATGGGGGATACTATGCCCAGGATGTATGGGTAGATGTCCAAAAGATAGCAGACAAGATATCACAACACTTAGTCATTTTTGAAGATTGATTGATTGATTGAGGATTGATAGTTATGACAAGGTTTTGACACAAGATAAAGAAGACCCAAATTGATTAAATAGAAGGCTGGATCAAATTCAAAAGACCACTTTAGGATAATGATTGGATTCTCAATAGCTTACTGCTATGTTCCTGACATAGTGATTTGATTGATGGATTCTGGAAATAGGCTGAAAATACTAGATATCTAGCAAATTTGACAACTTTCTGGCAATTTTTCAAAACTTCCCAAATGACTTTCTGCAGGCTCGTACGATAGTGGGTATGGCATGAAACAACAATTGCTAAGCTCATATGACAGTTGACAACAGAAAATTGATTTTTTAAAATGACTGGTAGCAACACTCATTTGACAATGTACCAAGTATAATATGACACTTAGGGGGTTCTAAAATGACTCTTTCCAAAACTCGTATGACTCTCTGACTGACTGAGACGACAGTGGACTCCAGAAAAGAATTTTACTTCAAATTTTGCCAATTTTGAGTTTTTCAATTCAGTTTCTTTGCAAATTTCAATGTCCAAATTTGAGGATTGTAATAGACTTGTTCATTTTCAATAACTAGATAGATAAGCAAGCACATAAAACATCACACAAATGATTTCAAGCATGTCTGAAAATAATGAACAAGGGCAAAAGCAACCTTGCGCATGAACAATCAAGTGATTTATTTGTTCTAATCCTTAGAAGTGCTAACTGTGTATGTTCCAAAAAGTTTTTGCAATAACGCACATATACCCTAGAAAAATGAAAATTTGGCCTCACTAGGGTTTTTAGTAATGGTTTGACTTTGCAACTTTTATGATCCAAGAGGGTGAACTCCAATCCAAGCACACTGGGGTTTTGACACAGTTTGAGAACTTAATCTTCATGATCTACTAGGGAGATCTGGCTGCCCAAAAATAGACCACACCTATGGAGATTTCTTCCAACAGGACATTTATATAGTGGTTGTCACTACCACGGTGAAAATGGCTATTACAGCTTGATTTTTTGTCAACGTGGTTGACCCAATTAAGGGAATATCCACTATGGTTAACCCTCTCTAAAGGTGACTCACAAGATATACCACATGGAGACTAGATCAGATTCAAGGATCTAGGTTTCTGGTACTATCCAAAAAGGAAGTAGAGCATAATCCCCTAACCTTTTCACTTCACCAAAACAAAGCATACAGATTAATCCGACACACTAAGACCAAGATTATCTCACAAAGATCTATGACATCAACTCCTTATGATCTATTAACCTCTCTGAAGAGAGAATGTATCAATCAAAAGTTGAAGACACACGGACCTAGTAGAACATGAGACTCCCTCAATATCCTCCCTACCTACAAGGGTTCCTTCATTGAGAGGAATTTCATTGGAAACTCACTCTCTCAAGAGCCATGAATAGTGTTCATAGGGCCTATTTACTATGTTTAACAAAGATGCTAAAAGCAAATCTATATTCATTTTTAGAGCCCAAATGAAATGTGTGATATGAAAAATGAAAGGCACTCAAGCTAGACACGCAAGATGTTCATTTTAATCCAAATCCAAATGTTATCAGCTAAGAGAGTTACCTTAATTCCTCGCAACATGCTTAGGATATTTTTACCTCATTTTAGCAATTCTTGTGCTTTTCCAAATCCAAATCAGTGAAAAACCAGTCAAAAATAGGGAATATCGATTGTTATGGTTAGCTGTTAGCCGAAATCTAGAAAACAAATCTGAGAAACTACCTTAAACAGTGAAATGACAATGAAACCCTAGCACCAAAACTCGTATGATAGTGGGTTACCTTCCAAACAACAATCCAAAAACTTGTACGACACTGGGTATTAGACCAGATGACAGTCGAGCTTCCAGATGACAGTGGATTTCTATTGGTATGATCCTCGATTTTCTCAACTGTCGTACGATAGTGTGTATTTCCCAAGATGAGTTTCTGACAAAACTTGTATGAAAATGTATGGATAGAAAATAAAAATCACGGCTGAGATAGAAAAAGACAAGAAAAGAATAGAATTTGATTAAATTCGAAGGGAAACCCATTTCAGGGCCCCACGATGGGCGCCAGAAATGTCTGTGTGAATTTTGTACCTGAGCTGTAGACACAACACTTTAGTAAAACATTAGAGGTTAGCAATAATCAAAATCATGCAAAAATTGAAATACCAATCTAACCAAGTGATTTACTGCCTTCTAGTAGATGCGAGTGTGAATTCTCAAATTGCACTGAGATCAGTGACCTTGACGACACCTAAATGAAGAATTTGAATGCAATTCTAGATATGGAGATGAATGCAATTAATCTATTTTTTTTTTGGTTTTTTAGATGCAATTATGATGAAAAATGATATGAATTTGATCTAATATGAAAAACTGATATGCTATGATATGCTAAATGATCTAACAATGAAAACTATGCAATATTGATCTCACAAAAGCTTGGATTCGCAAAGATGATTCTTTAGTCTCCAATTTGGTAGTGTGATTGTGCAATTCTTATGGATATGATATGAAGAGATAAAGCCTTAATTTATAGAAATCTAGGGCTTTGGAGGTGCATGGAAAAAGCCATAAATCACTCAAATAAACTTAGATTGATTTTTGAGTTATCTTGAAAATAAAGGATAATTAACTCGTAAAAACATGCAAAATGCAGAGTTTAACTCAAAATAGAGTTTAGATTTAATTGATAATTGACAATTGCCTACTTTTCTGATTGTGCATGTTTTAATTATGAATTAATTTATAATTAAAGTGATTTATTCTCAACTTAACTGATTTTGAAAAATAAAATAATTGATTTATGGGTTAATCAATTATTTTTCAAACTTTTATTCAAAAACTATATTATTAGAAATTGACAACTTGCTTTAATTAATTAAATAAGAATTTAATCAATTTTTCATGAGATTTTGGATTTATTGTCAAAATTAAATAATACAATTTAGGAATAAATGCAATTAAATTCAATTAAATAATTAAGTGGCAGTATTAAATCTAATTAATTAAATATTTAGAATATTCAATTAATCAAACTTTAGGATAAATTGGATTTATTGCCAAACAATCATTAAATTAAAGATAATTATGATAAATAGGAATATTGCTAGGAATATTTCCTGATGAAGATTTTAGGATAATCAATTAGGATTCGATGATGTTCAGATGTGCTTTAGGTTAGGACTTCGATGTTGATTTCGTTTGATTTGTAGATGTAGGAGGTTAATGAACCTATAGCCCATTTTTGGGGTATTACACATGTGTAGTCTCTGTGTATATGAAAAATGAAAGAAATATGAAGCTGAAATAAAATAGTGAACAAAATAGTATTCCACATAGACTGAATGAAATATACCATCAAAAGAAGGTGACAAAATCCTATCACGAAGCACAGACATAGGAAATCAAAAAGGGACAAAAGACAAGAAATAAGAAAAATCATTACGACTATAGAAAAATCATTTATACTATAATAAAAAAAAGAAACACTCTTTGTCAACAATTTTCAAAATCATTAGGACTATAGAAAAATAATTAAGACTATACAAAATCAAATTTTAGAAATGGACGGTTCTGATGCTTTTCCATTACAACAATTGAGCATTCATCATTTGGTATTGTGTATTCCACTTAAGTATGTCAACAATGTTAAAAATCCTATCACCAAGCACAAACAAGAAATAAGAAAAATCATTAGGACTATAGAAAAATCAAGTTCTAGAAATGGATGGTTCTGATATTTCTTTGCCATTACAATAATTGAGCATTCATCAATTGGTACTTCTTGGTGTATTCCATTTAAGTTTTTCAGTTTTCGTGTTTATGTGCATGTTCTTTATGTGTTTGGCTTCTCTCCCTCGAAAGGGATGCATCGATAGGTAATTGATTTGAAAGCATAATGATTTGACAGTCTTTTTTCAGGATAGGCGTAATCATCCTGCCAACCTTAATTAGCAACATTTGTGATAAATGTTAAGTACTTATAATCAGTATGCCCAAAAAATAGAGACTTAGTAGTAAAAACATGTCCTTTGGTTTACTAGTTTACTTATAATCAGTATGTCCTTTGGTTTACTAGTTTAATATGGTTTAAGAATGGTTTGTTTCATGTTTGAATGTACCATTGAATGAAGCTTGGCTATATTAAGTACAATCTTAAGACTCATGAATCTTAAAATTCTCTTGTTTCCTTCAGACCTCCAAACATGTGTACTTTGAGTAGCCCTCCAACAAATGGACTTGTGATGATTTTCACAATAGTACATGTTTAGGAGGACTACTCAAAGTACTACTTAGGCAAATCTGAATGTTCATCACCTGTGCATATAAGAGTTGATCATAGAAGGTATATGCTAGACCTAGTAGAAAATAGATTTGTGGTGATTTTCACAATAGTACATGTGTTGCTGGGTAAGCTCCCAATAGCACTCAAGAAAATATGCATGTGCATCACCTGTGCATATGAAGTGGCTCTAATGGAAGATACAATCACTAAATTTTGCATACTCCTTATTTTGTTCTGTGTTGATATTGTCAGACATGGTCTTTCTTGAATGGAATGACTCGTTACTTGTACATTGACTAGAATGTTGGTGGAAGAAGGATGATTTGTTTGCAACCATTTTTTCAACACTAATTTTCTCAACCCAAAGGGACATTTATCATAGCCATAGAAACATGATTATTTTAAAATGAAATACACCAAGGATTACCATCAGAAATATTGACTATTTACAATCATGAATAGTTAACCTTAATCAAATAGATCATTTTTTTATCAGCATGTGTAGTCTCTATGTATATGAAAAATGAATGAAATATCAAGCTAAAATAAAATAGTGAACAAAAATTCAAATTCAAGGCCTAATTTATCAAGAGCACAAACATTAGGATGAAAGAAAAATCATTAAGAGTATAGAAAAAGCATTAGGACTATAGAAAAATCATTAAGACTAGAAAATCAAGTTCTAGAAAAATCATTAAGAGTATTATAGAAAAATCATTAAGACTATAGAAAAATCATTAAGACTACAAAATCAAGTTCTAGAAAAATCATTATGACTATAGAAAAATCATTTAGACTATAAAATCAAGTTCTAGAAATGGATGGTTCTGATGCTTTTCCATTACAACAATTGAGCATTCATCATTTGGTACTTCTTGGTGTATCCCATTTAAGTTTTTCAGGTATCATGTTTACGTGCATGTTCTTTATGTGTTTGGCTTCTCTCCCTCACAAGGGATATGCCGATAGGTAATTGAATTGAAAGAATAATGATTTGACTATTCCAAGTAATGTTTTTAATCCTTTGAAGTTTCTCATGATCCTGATGTAAGTTGATTGAATTAAGAAATTTGGGGATCCAATAGGACTTTAGGGGAGTTAAATAAATGTTTTGGAAGAATTAGAGGAACTATTATCATGATTGTTCCTTCATCTACAATGAGTTAGATTGAATTTGCTAAGTTTTTTCCTTTGTTTTGAAGTGTATTTTGTAATCTATTTCCTTTCCATGGACCCAAAGACCTAGGACCCATGGAAAAAGGATACTAACAATGTATTATACAACTCTAATGTTCTTGACTTGCAGAGATTTGAGAAAGTAAAGAGAACACTAGCTATGTTTAATGTTAACTATTCCTGCACAATCCACTCATACAAAAGTGAAATGCTATGTGATTGAAAATTTCATACAACTAGTCCTTTGGTGTGTATTAAATAGAATAGAATTTTTAGCGTATTATTATCATTCTATTTCTTTGTTGTAAACATGTCATTGGTTTAGTTTTAATCTATCGGTGTCATGCCCTAGCCCATGCTTTATCTCCATTATTTTATGTTATTCACTATTTTGAAATGTTGACTGTGGTTATCAAATGGAAAAAATAGAAAAAAAATTGTACATGAATTTTTTTTTACAAAACTGAACCAATGGCATGTTTACAACAAAGAAATAGAATGATAATAATATGCTAAAAAATCTATTTTTTTTTAACACACGCCAAAGGACCACTTGTATGAAATTGTCAATCACATAGCATTTCACTGTTGTATGAGTGGATTGTGCAGGAACAGTTAACATTAAACAAGGAGAAAACTCCTCAACACATCTTGGAAACCATTGAATTCAATAATAAATGAAACCTAACACCAACACTATTCCTTCCATTCACTTCTACCAAGAATTCCAGCACAAGCACAAGCTATTCCAAACTTCAAGTAAAATGAGAAATATGCTATATCAAATTATTCATATTTATAGTAACCATTCAAAGGATCATTTTGTTAATGAACCCTCTGACTATACCCCTACGACAGAAAAAGGAAACCTCAAAATAGCAAAAGGAAACTTAGTAAAACTAGTCTATGCCACTGTTTGTGAGGGTACAATCATGATAAGTGCCTCTCAAACCTCTCCAAACATGTAAGATTGTCTTTAAATACTTTATTGATCTCTTCTAAACATTAACCAAATCAAATCTACATTTGAATCCACACACAATTACCCCAAAATGAAGGGTTTTGTATCCTTTAATGAATCTCAGACACGAGTAATGCATGGACAGTCAAACCAGTAGTCTCCAAAGCATTTAATAAGTGACTATATTATATTTAATACATGCCAAAGGACTAGTTAAACCATTTAATCCATTCAACATTACATATAATCATTAGACAGTTACATTTTCTGACTGTGTAGAGGAACAGTCATGACCAAAATGATCAAAACTACTTTCACCCTTGCACAAGCTATTCCAAACTTCAAGTAAAATGAGAAATATGATATATCAAATCATTCATATTCATAGTAATCATTCAAAGGATCATTTTGGCAATGAACCCTCTAACTATACCTTTGTGACAAATAAAGGAAACCTCAAAATAGAGAAAGGAAACTTAGTAAAACCAGTCTATGCCGCTATTTATGAGGGTACAGTCATGATAAGTGCCTCTTAAACCTCTCCAAACATGTAAGAATGTCTTTAAATACTTTATTGATCTCTTCTAAACATTAACGCATGGACAGTCAAACCAGTAGTCTTCAAAGCATTCAATAAGTGAATATGAATGTTTGAAAACTTTCCTCTCAACTTCCCCAACCACTCCTAATCGGTTAGAGAGATTAGTTGAGTGTTTAGACACTAAAACTTCTTAGACATACTTTATCTAATATGATGAATTGTAATATCAACAAACGTGAATCCAAACATTTGAAAATAGTGAATCGATATCCTTGAGCACAAGCACCAATAATATCAAATAATGGAGATAAAGCCTGGGCTAGGGAATGACACTAGTAGAATGTGGTCATTTTAGTGAGCATTCATGGTCAAATAAAATGCAATGCATTTGAAATTTGTGGTCGAATATGATGCCAGAGGTTTGAAAGACATTGTCCGTCAAAGATACCAATCAAAGATGAAGAAATCACATACCTTCTCTTGCGCTTAGCTTGCACGAAGGAAGATTTGATAGCCAAATCTTCCTTGTACCACACAAAGAACATGCCATTGGTTTAGTTTAGCATGTTATTATCATATCAGATAAAGTATGTCTAAGAATTGTTGGTAAGGATAGGAATAGTGGAGATTCTAGAAATATCCCTCTAACTGATTAGGAGTGGTTGGGGAAGTTGAGAGGAAAGTTTTTAAACATTCATATTCACTTATTGAATGCTTTGGAGATTACTAGTTTGACTATCCATGCATTACCAGTGACTGAGATTCATTAAAGGATACAAAACCCTTCTTTTTTGGTTATTGTGTGTGGATTCATCCGCTTTAGCCAGGAACATCAAGAAGATGGGGCAGGAGGACATTGTGGTAGAAGAAATATTTAAAGAAGCAACAAGAAGCAATAGAAATTTTTTTAGGAGTTTGGAACAACATTTCAGAATCCATGAATGGTATGGGTAAGGTGACCTTCATTCTTGGCCGTGACTTCAATGTAACATTGGATATGGCTGATAAGAGTAAGGGTCACTTGTTGATAGTGTTCCTTGAGGGAAGGGGGATTGTGAAAGACTTGTTATCATTGTATTGTATATTTCCAATATGTTTGGATGCAAGGCAGACTAGGAGAATGAAGGATCACTCACTAATTGCATGATAACCCAGTTTTGAAGGGTCACTGGTTGAGGGGACATTCAAGGTCTGGATGTTGATAGTAATTCATTGAGGGAAGGGGGATTGTAAAAGACTTGTTATCATTGTATTGTTTATTTCCAATATGTTTGGATGCAGGGCAGACCAGGAGAATGAAGGATCACTCACTGATTGCATGATAACCCAGTTTTGAAGGGTCTCTGGTTGAGGGGATAGTCAAGGTCTATATTTTGATAGTGTTCCTTGAGGGAAGGGGGATTTTGAAAGGCTTTTTATCATTGTATTGTGTATTTCCAATATGTTTGGATGCAGGGCAGACCAGGAGAATGAAGGATTAGTCACTGATTGCATGATAACCTAGTTTTGAAGGGTCACTGGAAGAGGGGGGAATGAAGGATCACTCATTGATTGCATGATAACCCCACCAAGAATTATTTCCTTTAAGTTTCCACAATATCTCAAAATATGATCATTATTCTTTACTTTCTTCTATATGCTATTCTTTCTATGGTTTTTTTATCTTAGAAATATATCAAAAACATTGCAGATGTGCATATAAAAGTAAAATATTATCCTTCAATTGTTCCACATTGAAGCATTTCCTCTTGGGAGTATTCTCTTCATTTGTACAATATCTATCAAAAATGGTTCCCATATTTCTTCAAGATCTATTTTAGTCTTTATACTACAATTTTGATTAGATTTGACCAATAGTTGATTTCATTGGTATTTTATAGCATATAATCCTAATGTGAAATGTGGAGAGAAATAAAGAGAAACACTAGGTATGAATTACATGATATATCCATCATCACTTAGCACTTAAATAATAAATTATGGACAGGGAACAACCCCCTAACTTATGGATGTTTGTTTCATGTTGGCCTCTTATTATATGAAAAGGTAGGCCTGTCTTAGGCTAACAACCATAGTGTAGGGGCCATAAATTATGGATCTCAAAATAGTGCACACTTGTATTAAATTAGGTTCACTATACTACAAGGGAATGGAAACCATGAAATAGTGCCTCATGGGGATGGAAGCAACCCTTCACCAAGAAGATAATTGTGTCTGCAATATTTACTAGAGGCAAAGAAGATAATTTGGTTCCAAAAATTACTCCTAGAAGATAATGGCACCCACAAAACACTTGGAAAAGATAGCACTGTGAGGCCTCACCCCGACCTGTCATAGCATCTTTTCTTTTTGCATTTTGATACATTGATACACTTGTTGATCTATTTTGATAGAGACTCGAGATATGATATTTTGATGGTAATTATTATATTATGTATATGTGGATGTGAATCTAGAGTACGTCATGATTTTGATTATACATGGTTGGTAAAGTGAATTATTCATGTTTAGATTTGATTACTACACATGATGATTATGTACTTATGATGTTCGAATATTATTGAATGGAAAATTGTAATTTGAATTGAATTACAAATATTGGGTTACGATACTAAATAGGAAATTGAATGTGTATATTTCATGTAATGTTATCATCTTGAACTACTGATGCTCGATGTGAAGTGTGTAGGTAAGAGAACCATGGAATTTATCGGAGAACCAAGGTTAAACACATGTGAACTGAGTAAGCCAAGGCTTAATCCAATATGGGATTACAAAGCCTTGTTGTAATGTGAACTTGATGTAAATGTGAATTTTCATGTGCGTTAGTAGTTAGCTTCATGTTGTCATTCATAGCATTTGTATATAATGTGCAATCATTAGTGTCATTTGACACTTGTTGTGTGCTCTTTTAAATTCATTTTATTCCGGTCACTTCTAGAGGCCAATAAGAGGTTCTAGGGGTCATTTTTGGCATTATTTAAGTACCTTAATGTTAGGGGTATGGGTTAGGGAGGTTTTGAGCATGTCCTTAATCCCCTAGTGACCTTGACAACCCATTTTATGACCCATTTATCCTTAGCTACGAGATTGGATGGATCTTGACCTTTACCCAACTTCACCTTTCCTTCCAATCATGCATTTATCATGGGGGGGACAAAGAAGACCAAGTAGACCATAGAGTCAAGTCTGCATTTATGATTGGTGGGTGGGTAGAATTTGGAGCCCTTTTTAGAGGCCCTTGATAGAGTTAGTGGGTGTTCACCCACTCTCTATTTTTAGAGACTTTAGGTTTTTGGAAAAAGGAGGACAAGTGGATTAGCTCTTCTCAACTATCATTTTCCATCACACTTGTGAAGGTTGGTCATTCATTTCCATGGAGGTTTTCTTATTTTCTCAATAGATTAGCTTGTGTTCTTGCTCTCTCATGTATTTGAAGTTTATCCTTGTTGTTCTATTGTGTTGTATGGGATGGGAATTTGATTTTGGATTTATGGCTTTCCTTTTGTTTTTGCTTGAATGAGGGAGTTCATGTCTGTGGGAGTAGGGCACTACTCACCCTTTGGGAAGGGGAAGAAGTGGCCTTGGGTGAAGGGGTTAGTTGGGCTCTCCATGAGGTGAGAGTCTCTTCTCTTGGAGAAGAGGGAAAAATTCATGGTGTATGGGCACCATGAAGCCATTGAGATCTTGGTATCATGAAGATATTGATAAACATTGTTGTGTATGGAAGATGGATTTGTAGCCTTGAAGAGGCAATGAGATATTCTTGTTGAGGAATTTGTGAAAGCAATGGAATTATCCCCTTGGAAAAGCCCACCTTCACCCTCTTTCAATGGGCTTGCAAGCTCATTTGTGTAGCCTTGGAGGGAGTAAATTGTTGTAATTGCATGTGTGTTAAATTGTGAGCATCTTGTTGTTTTGTTGCTTACCCATTTAGCCTTGGTTCTCCAAGCTTGGGGGTGGTCTCATAAGAGACCTAGGTTGGGTGGTGAGCACCCATGGTTTTCTCCCTTTTATTGTAGGTATTGAAGTTAAAGACCCATGTGGAAAAAGCTTGAAGAAATCCCTTCTTTGATGTGCTTGTATTAAACTCACATGAGTTGTTTTATTGTTGATCTTGGAGAAGATCCTCCTCTTGTTGTAAATTGTAAAGTGGTTTCCATTCTTGCATCCATTGTGAAGTGGTAAATGAATGTGAAGTGGTAAATGCATTGTGATGAAGTGAAGTTGCTAATTTTATGTTGATATATCATTGAGTATCTTCATAAAATTGTATTATATAATTGTAATGTGAATGCTTCTTAATCATAGAGATATATATTGAAGTTGATGAGATGACTAAAATGAAAATGTAATTCATTTCTTTCATGCCTATTAGATTTTACTTCTTAAGATAGTGGAGTTATTTTCATGAAATGATATTCAAGTTGATAGAAATGAAATGTGATAGCTTCAATGTCATCTAAAAATTAGCTTATACATGAATTTAGCAAGCTCTCTATTATAGTTTGGAAAATTGTCATAGTTATATAATCAAATTCAAATGAACAAAATTCTATGCTAATCTCAAAAATTGTAGTATGAAACAAGATCAATAAGAAAATTGATGATAATTGAAATCTCTTCAAATAATACCCTATCCATCAACCTCCATAGTATAATAATCAATAAATTGATGCACCCAATAACTCAAATGTAAGAAAAATAAGAAAGTATGAAGGAAACCATGTTCTCCAAAAATGACACTTCCAAAATTTTATTTAGAGCAATTAACTCTATAGATTTTGTATGGAGAAGGATAATATTCTCTTACCATAGAGAATATTCTCCATCCCCTCTTAACATAAGAATCTAATGAAATTTTAGAAGCCTAAACTACCACTTAATCCCATGCTAATATCTATACCACGTTGATGATTAATCAAGTAAACCTTATCTTGTAAAGGACTCTTTCTATGACTTGTTTCCACTTGATTTGGTGGCCCCCACATAGTCCTTCTTCTTCCATGTGCAGGTTACTGACATGGAAATAAAGTTTTATTATTTTTTTTGGTCGAGCTCACCATTCCTTGTGTGAGTGCTTGGTTATTGTGACTTGACACTCCACCTAAGTTTTTAATTATCTTCCCTTCTCATACTTATGCCATGCACATGAGCTGACTTGGCATTAATTTTCCACTCAAATAGCAAGCTATCCTCTTCCCATGTGTACTTGCATCTGACCTTAGCATTTAGCTTATTCACTTCTTCCATTGTAGTGGTCTCCTTCCTTGCCATGCGTACCTTCACTTAAATTTCACCTTGGAAAGAGCAAGGTACTTCTTGCTGATTTACTTTGACTTCTAATATTACCCTTTCCTTTTGGCTCCCTTGTAAACTGTGAAAATCCCATCCATGTGATTGGTGAGGCCATCAATCTTGTCTCCCCTTTGTCCTCTTGAAGTGCGCTCCCCTTTGGCATTTATCATTGGTTAGTGGGTGTTGTAGGTTAGCCTAGGGGATAGACTAGCCTTTTTTAGAATTTGAATTTCCCATTGCTAATTTTTAATTATTTGTTAATTACATATTATTTAGGTAACATAATTACTTGCTAAACCATTGTTTTTCTCTAAGCAAGGAACTTATGTTAGGGCAGTGGGTGTGTAGGTTTATAGGATAGGATATTTATAATTATGTTATTATCCTTTTTATAAATTGGTTGGGTCAGCACATTAGAAAATAGATTAATCAACCATTTATATGTAATGAACTTAAGGTTGATATGATCTATTCCCTTTTGTAATTAATTGGAAATTAAGTAATTAAGTTATAGGTTTAGAGGATTTATGTAAGGAGTTGAGTGGGTATAGAATAGGATAAGGGCTTAAATTGTTTGTTATTTTAATTATACTTTGTTTTGATAAAGTAATTAGTTAAAGGAATCATTTGCTAAGTACTACTTATTATTAGTGTAATTAGATTTAGTTTTGATGTATAGCTTGCCAAGTTAAAGTTTTACTTTTATTTATTTGGTAATCTGTTTAAATAAGACCAACAATAATAAATATTGAGACTTATTTAATTGATGAAATTGATATTTAGGATGATTGCCTTTTTAATTATTAATTGTTTTAGGAGAGCATATATTCAATTATTTAATCAATTAGTTAGTAAGGGAATGATTACTTGTTAATATGTTAGATTCTTTGAGAGGAGAGAACATAATATTAGTATGTTAGACCATCAATTAACCAATTGGTTAGGAAGTGATAGGTATGGTGAATCATTAGATTAGGGTTTATTGGAGCAGGACATTAGTCATTTAGATGCCAATTATAATCCTTTAGCCATTAAATTCTAATTTTGGTAATTAATGAATTAGACTTTTAGTTAGCAGTATTATGTTCCAACCTAACTAAGAATGAATTAAATGATTAATCTAGTAGTTTTGTCGGGTTTATGTTCATACACATCTAGCAGTGGAACTTCTTAACAAGATAATAGTCAATTCAATTAAAGTTCATTCTAATAACAGGACCTTCAATGTTTGCTCGGTGAGGGCTTAGTTGAGATAGATCCCCCTTGATAGATCCACTTTTTGTTACTGTCATTGCAAGCATATTCCTAACCACTTTCAGCATAGGCGTATCCGTGTTGATCTTTGGCTAAGTAGATCGAAGTACGTGACAATGACATATGTTATTACATTTCACCCTTCAAAAAAAAAAATTGTTACATTTTTGGTTGTTTATTTTTGGGCATGACAAGCACTCACTATATCTTTTATCACTCTTTTAAAGCTGGGACAATAAATCTCAAAGATTGATCAATGAATTCTTGAACACAAAGAACCATTGACAATTATGATTCATGTGTACAATAGCCAACAACCAGTTGTTCCAATCATGGTGTCCAATAATTATGTTAGAAAAAGCATCTACAAATCCCTTACATAACCATAATAGATTCAAACCATGAACCATAAGAACCTAGCAATGGGACTAACAAAGATACAACCTAAACAAATCTTGATCATATTCCACCCTATTGTAAGGGCCAAGAAGTAACTCTATCTTAAAGCTACACATTCCTCTAGATGAAGCTCAAAGGTTAGGTAGCTGAAGCATAAAAATACTTGAATGAATATAGGAATAATTTTATGTACAATCATTTGCTAGCTTGGTTTGTGGGTTTTCCACAAAATATTTTCCCTTTAACCACATTTATAGTTTGAGAAAATCAGAAAAAATTGTTTTAGATTTATATTATCCTTTTGAACTAGCACAATGCCATCAAATGCATAATCATTGGTCATATCAAGAAAATTCCTATTGATTAGTAGGATATCCTTATAAAAATTTGATGCATGGATTTCTTGTGAATTATCAACTGTTGTGTATCCTGCAACTATGAAAGGAATAGTGTTGGTGTTAGGTTTCATTTATTATTGAATTCAATGGTTTCCAAGATGTGTTGAGGAGTTTGCTCCTTGTTTAATGTTAATTGTTCCAGAACAATCCACTCATAAAATAGTGAAATGCTATGTTGAAGGGATGGTTGATAGTGTTCCTTGGGGGAAGGGGGATTGTGAAAGACTTGTTATCATTGTATTGTGTATTTCCAATATGTTTGGATGCAGGGAAAACTAGGAGAATGAAGGATCACTCATTGATTGCATGATAACCTAGTTTTGAAGGGTCACTGGTTGAGGGGATAGTCAAGGTCTAGATGATTGGGCCATTGGAGGACCCTAGTTCTTTGTATTAATTGCTATTCAAATTGGATGCATGGATTTCTTGTGAATTATCAGCTGCTATGTATCCTGCAACTGGATCCGTAAATCTGCATATACTTCTCTAGGGTTGTAAGCCACTTAGGGATCAAAATAGAGAAACTAAATAAAAATCATTATTTTTCCTATTTCCTTTTAACAAAGTCTCAACTATCAATGATACAATACATTTGATGCCCTAAGCTATCAATACAAATGGTGCCTAGCTAGAAGCTCATGGGCTATCCATTTGATAACCACAGTCAACATTTCAAAAAAATGGATATCCTTGAGCACGAGCACCAATAACATCAAATAATGGATTTAAAGCACAGGCTAGGGCATGACACCAGTAGAATGCAGTCATTTCAGTGACAACAATATACAATGGTGTCATTAAACATATATGCCAGTAATATCAACAAACGTGAATCCAAACATTTGAATACAGAGAATCGATATCCTTGAGCACAAGCACCAATAACATCAAATAATAGAGATAAAGCACTAGCTAGGGCATGACACCAGTAGAATGCGGTCATTTCAAAGAGCATTCATGATAAAATAAAATTAAATGCATTCAAATATGATACCAGAGGCTCAAAAGATGAAGAAATCACATACCTTCTCCTGCGCTCAGCTTTCGCTCCTTTTCTCCCACTCCTTCTCTATCCAATCGAAATAAAAATGATGAGGTTGTTTCACTTTTTTTTTTAATGTATACCCCGAATCTATCAGAATTTTGATGGTCAATTAAAAACCCATTGGAATACCGACATCATTGGGGCCTATTACAAAAAAAACACCAAATTCGTAATAAAAAGTTACCCATCAAAAACTTTTGTCAAAATTTGGCCCCAAATGTAGTAGTGGAACCAACTCAAGTATCTTCTTTGTTGAGTAATCTTTGCTTTTGAAACTAGACTTAGTCATCTTACCTTTCTAACATTCATGGCACATAACATGATCAGGCTTTGTTAAGTTAGGTAGACCTCTAACTTTTTTCTTTTTACTTACCTTAATCATGTTATAAAAGTTCACATGACATAACCTTTTATGCCACAACCATGCATCCTCATTTTTCATCATCAAACAAGAAGAATCACCATTATCAAAATAAAAAATATTACCTTTCGTTTGTGCTCCTATTCCAACTAAATTTCCAATATCATCATAGATCTTTACTTTCTTGCTCTCAAAAGAAACTTGGTGACCAGAATTGTTTAGCTGAGCCACACTTAACAAGTTATACTTTAATCCTTCTACCCAATATGCATTATCACACTAGATTCTATCATTAATTAGTAAGGATCCCTTACCTCTAACCATGCAGGGTGTGTCATTACCCATCTTTATCCTCCATTGTATTGCTCAAGATGATTGAATTTCTCCTCATCACCAATCATGTGATGTGTACAGCCACTATCTATGATCCATGTATCATTTTTGTTAACTTTTGAAATCAATGATGTTTCTACATACCTTTCTTCTTCTTCTGAATCATCCTTCATTGCAACAAACACTACTTCACAGTCATTATCAGAGTCTGAGTTAGATTCATTATCATCAGAAATGTAACATGCCTTCTTACCTTTGTCATTATTGTCTTGGTTGTCTCTTTTATAATGTTGGTAACTCTTGTTGTTTCTTCTCCCATAGCTTCCTTCACTAGATTGATCTTTGTTTCTGTCATCTGACCTTGATGACCTTTACCTTTAGGTAACCTTCTGGCCATTAGAGCTTCCAATTCATCAAGGTCATTATCAGTATTGTTATCATCATTATCATATCTACTACTAAATTTACCAATCTTCAGAGAAGTCATGAAAGCAAATTCAACAGTTGGTACAACACTATTATCATAGTTATTCAACTCAAATGTAGTAAGCTTACCAATCAGATTGTCAAGAGTGGGTGTATTATTTGGTGCAGATCTCATTTCATTGATTGCAGATATTCTAATTGCATAAACCGGTAATAAGGTTCTAAAAATTTTACTTACAACTGTGTCTTCACTTATAACTCCATCAGATGCTCTTATGGCATTAACAAATTCCTTGATTTTGTTTGTGTATTGGACTATGTTCTCACCTTCCTTCATTTTCATGTCATCGAATCTTCCTATTAGGCTTTCAGCTCTTGCTCTTTTGACATTAGCATCACCACTATAAACTTGAGAAAGTTTCTCCCACATATCTTTAGCAATAGTACATTCCTTGATATCTTCAAATTTAGCATTTGTTAGAGTAGCAACAATCTCCATCATAGTAACATTATGCTCATTGTTGGCTCTTCAAAATATTTTACACTCCATGAGATACCAATATGCTTATGACTGATATTAAGGAGTAGTTACTTCCAAATGTGGGAAATCTAAAAGCAACTGGACCAACTATAGGGACAAGACTACCCTCTTCACTTCTGGCTCTGCAAAACTAAGGTGGGTACACTTGATCCAATAGATATAACTTTTTTCTTTACTTAATATTGGATCTTACAATAGATAACAATGAGAAAGTACTAAATAACAACCTATTATTCATTGACTCTCCATCATTGGGGTGAAATTGAAACTACACAAAATAAAACTAAAAGGCTAGAAAGGGTAGAAAGGATTATATTTAAATTTTGTAGAATACAACATATTCCAACCAGACATGTATCAGCATAGAATATACTTGCTTTAGATCAGTGCCTTGTCCATTGGGCATGTTAGGGATTTTTCTTATGGGTCAAACTTGGCAAGGACATTGGCTTGATTCTCAGTAAATAGGTTTCCAAGTTTGCAAGAAAAGCCTAATTGATGAGGATTGGATAAGATCCTCCTTCTACTTTGAGCTCCACAGGACTCAGGTAGGTATTGCCTACAAATAGGTTACTATCTTTCAATTAAACTATGGAATGGTGGATTAGGTCTTCATTGTCATGCTATTGAGTTTATTAGAGGTGCTTTTATGGAAGATAATCCTAAAGACAAATGAGAACAACATATTGTAGGATATGACTAATGAAACTCCTAGGATGATAACATGAACAATGGCATAAGGGTGATGAGTCCTTCTTTTTATGAGTGAAACTCAAGGAAGGCTAACCTTTGATTCACTCTTCAAGGAATCAGAAACTATGGACTGTAAAACATCAGGGATAGTCCTATTTTCTAGGTACATGAACATGAAATGAAATGGTATTGATAGTGATGAATTTTGTGTTTGATGACTGAAAGGTGTTTGGATAACAAAGATCAAATCAGTGCCTAATCTTTTGGGCAAAGAGTCTAACATAAATCAATAGAGGAATTTCTAGGAAATACAGTGATATGCCTTACAAACCACATACAATTTGGATAGAATGCCTTACAAACTATCTTCTCAATCTAGTTTTTCTACCATCAAGATCTTCCACAGATGTATTCAATCTCTGAAATTGCACATAAGGATTTAATTCTTTCCTTGAAAGAAACTCATGCAACAATAAGATAGCTACCTTACAACTAGTATGTTCCAAATGCCTTACAAATAGAGACATACAAGAATAAACACAAAGCAAAGAGATAATAATAGAACCAAGGTAGAAATTGTATTGTATTTCATGGAAGTGTATCAATACATACAAGTAAACTCTTTACTCAAAATCATAGGATCAACAATCTGCTCTACAAAATTTGTATTATTAGCATTCAACCATCAAGAATATGTAACCAAATAATAGAATCCCTTGGATTGCCAAAGAATAGAACCAGGAACCAAAAAGATGGGAAAACCAAAAAACTAGGAGACCCAAGAAGTTTCGGAACCATTACAAAATTAGGACTTTTACTACTTATACCACTAGCTACCTTGGAATCCCAAATAGGTTAAGATGCAAATACATACAAGTAAACTCTTTACTCAAAATCATAGGATCAACAATCTTCTCTGCAAAATTTGTATTATCAGCATTCAACCATCAAGAATATGGAACCAAATAATAGAATCCCTTGGATTGCCAAAGACTGGAACCAGGAACCAAAAAGATGGGAAAACCAAAAAACTAGGAGACCCAAGAAGTTTTGGAACCATTACAAAATTAGGACTTTTAATACTTATACCACTAGCTACCTTGGAATCCCAAATAGGTTAAGATGCAACAAGCTTCAGATAGCTAGGGTTAGGGTTTCACCCACTAAATCAACCAATATCAATCAGTAATAAATTCCAGGGAAGAAAACCAAGCAACTTGGACAAACAGACCCAAAATTGATCTTCATCAATGAAAATCCTCTGATTTGTACTGAAGATCATGCAAACACCAGGCCTTTTCAGTCTATTTGTACACCTGCAACATGCCTCAAGCTTTATCTATGTCCATTTCATGATGGTACAGGCATCTGCAACCAATCATCAAACCCTCTGGACCACCCTACAGCAGTCAACACAACAACTTCATCAAATCCTGCCACAAAAGCCATTAATTCTGGTCCTTTCTTTCACTGAGAAACCCTTTGCAAATTTGAATTTGAAAATCAATGGTCACATTCATGGTGCCTATAGTGAATCGGTGGTCGATATTTAAATCTGAGCTATCTTTATATCGTGACTGTTAGATCTCTTTACTTCCCAGGTTTTATGTCCTTAACTCAACCAAATACCTCAGGTTTACCTCCTACGACCACATGATAAGGCACATCTTTATTCACGTGATGAAAAACTTAACCTGGCCTTGACCCTGCGACTTAGCAAAAAAAGGGAAACATTTAACTTTGGTCCTTATTTGGCAAACTGGCAACAAAAGGATTTCACCAGTTCGCAAAACACTTTAAGTCATCACTAAAATACTTAGCGATCATGCGGCCTTCCTTCGCTGAATCACCAAACCTTTCAGAACTCTGCTACTTTTCCTCACAAATGAGCGAACAACATCGAACCTTTGTCAGGCCACCAAGAAATTTGTCAGAACCTCTAAGCCCTTTGGCCCCTTCCCGGGCCCACTTTATGCCACCTATCACCATTTTATTTGCTACTTATGCCTGGTCATCTCTGACATAGGACCCACATGCCTAAGCCTTTGAAAATGGATGACAGGCATAAGATCTCACAGCTCTGACACAACTGATAAGATCTTACACCGACCGTGGATTTTGTCCTCATCACTGACCCTTCTGACAACATCCCCACTCTACAGTATTCCTCATCATCCTCCAGCTCAGTCAATCAAAAATTGACACCTCAGTGATGACACATCATGCGGTCCCACTTTTCAGCAAACCCCTAACCTTCTATCCATTTGGTGAATAGGTGACCGAAGACCTTCACCCATTCGTGAGAAATTTGAGGGCACCACTAAATCATTTGGCTATTACATGAACACTGTTCACCAAATAGCTAGGTCACTAGACCTTCCACCAAAATATCATGCGAACCAGAAAACAAAGCATACATTTATTAGAACTACCAAAAGGATCGATAAATTTACTAGGCCCGCATCAAGAAGATCAACGACCATCTCATTTTCGCATAGCCTGACAAGATTCCATCATATTACATGCTCACTGTTAGATCAAGAATCTTACCCTGACCTGACAACCCTCTTACATCGGATGAAATCAATAGCTAGTGCATAATCTCAAGCCTCTAACAAATTCAATAAGAACTTATGTCGTTTGTCGATTGACTGACAAGGTTAGGTCCCTCTGACACATCTAGAAACCAGGTCCCACTGACAACCTCCACCTCAATAATACATGGACCAATCACAGCTTGCCATTTGTGCATATGTGTCATCCTGGACCCATAGCCTTCTACCATCACATCGGATGGTCATCATTAAAGTGTTACTTTAACACCCATGCATATTCCATCAGCGGTATGGTGACAATCGTTGATTCTTCTCACTCGTTAACCAAGTCAACAAGGAAGGAAGACAGGGCCCGCCTAGACAGATGGCACACGGTCGCGAATTCGCATGTTAGAGACCTTTGACACCAAATAGTCATGCATATTAATGACAACCACATATTTCTAAAGGGTGAAACATAGGAAAATATTACTGTGGGGGACTTAGGAAAAATTAACGCTGAAAGACTTAGGAACATTTTCACTAGGCGCATGAAAACTTAGGAAAATAAAGGCTGCTAGGGAATAAAAAATTAACGCACATGCCTTTATGAAATTTTAAGTGGCCCAAAAATTAACATGAAATTAGAATAGGACCAAGGGAAAACTTAGGGTTTTCTATGCAATGGCTAGATTTTTGAATTTCAAACAAGGGTTTTAGCCAGAAAATAGGGAAAAACAAGCTGCAAAGACTGGAAGAAAAATTGGAGGGCCATGAAATTTTGTAGGTGCCAATAGTGGCTCTATCTAAGGATGTTGAAACACAAGTTTTAACAAGAACCATAGGACTCTAGGACGCAGACCAAAAATTGCTAACCTAAGACAGGGAAAGAAACACACAACCTGAAAGGAAACAAACTTGCACAAAAATTTACAAAGTATTCACATATGCATGATAATCAAAAACTTAACTGAAGAAGGGCTTCAAGAATTTCCCATGCACTAGCAATCCAAAAAATTCACCATCCATGTTCTTCAGCAAGTAGGAATCCTTCCCAAAACTATCATGAATCACAAAAGGACCAAGCCACAGTGATTCAAATTTCTTATGCTTCCCTTTATCTTCTGCCCTCACATTCCATTGAAGTACCAAATCATCAACCTTGAACTTTCTGGTAGTTTCTCTTTTGTCAAATAAGTACTCCATCTTCTGTTGCAACTTGATATTATTCTTTTGACTCTCTTTTCTTTTTCCATCTAACTCAGTCAGCTACATAATTCTATTCTACATTGGCTCTGTGACATCCAACTCCTCATCCTGAATAAATTGATAAACTGGAATTAGATTATTTATAGGTAGCCTTGACTACAAACCATATACAAGCTCAAAGGGAGACTTCCCAGTGGCTCTTTTCACTATAATCTTGTCTTCCCATAAAGCCAATCTCAACTTGGAATGCCAAGCTCTCTTATTCTTTTCAAGTGTCTTCTTTAAGATTGTCAGGATACTTTTATTGCTAGACTTAGCCTATCCATTTGCCTGAGGATGATAAGGAGATGAATAGGAAGTTATGATTCCATTATCATTGCAAAACTCTTTAAACTCATCTGATCTGAAACACATTGCATTATCTGTAATCAACTTCATAGGGACACCAAATCTAGTCAAAATATTGTCAAGTAAGAAATCAATCACCACTTTACTTGTTGCCCCTTTTGTAAGGATAGCCTCTATCCATTTTGTGAAATAGTCAGTTGCAACAAGTATATAACTATGTCCTCCACTAGATTTCTCAACAAACTCACCTATGAAATCCAAGCCCCACATGGAAAACGGTGCTTCAACAACTGTTGGGTTTAATGACAATGCTCTTGAGTACTTTAATTTTGAAGCAAACCTCTAGCAAGCTTCACATTTCCTGAAATACTAAAATGAATCCTTAAACAATGTAGGCCAAAAATAACCTACCCTTAAAATCTTGTGAGCAGTAGTCCTTGCTAAAAAATGACCTCCACAAACACCAGCATGCATTTCATTTAAAACCTTCTCTGCCTGATATCTGTCAAGACAAAACAACAAAACTCCATCTCTATTTTCCCAATACAAGTCCCCTTGTATCAATGTATATTTCTGAGCTTACAGTTTCAAGGACCTCTTTTGGTTATCTGTCATATAGTCTGGGCATCTAGCATTCTTTATGAAATAAACAACATCAGCATATTCTAGTTGCAATTCAATACTTGTGATTGTCATATCTAGAGTTCCTTCATTATTTACTTGGACTAAGTCCATATTTTCTTTAGTCATCAATTTTTCCAGACCTTGTCCTCTTACCAACCTAGTGATATGGATATCTAAATTAAATTCTTAGATTGTGGTAATCCACTTGCATCTCTTACCAGTAACTTCAGATTGAGTAAGAACATCCTTTACTGTTGAATGTGGGACATATGCAACAACCTTTTCACACACTAGATAAGGCCT
Organism: Chamaecyparis obtusa; assembly: GCA_027943335.1. Lineage (NCBI taxonomy): Eukaryota > Viridiplantae > Streptophyta > Pinopsida > Cupressales > Cupressaceae > Chamaecyparis > Chamaecyparis obtusa. The sequence continues at coordinate 572,753 of BSBK01001087.1, read as the reverse complement.
GAAAGATTTGACTTCTTTTACCAATGCATATGCCTGCTTCTCCATCATCTCATAATTTAACTCAGCAGCCTGCAAGGATTTGCTAAAAAATGCAATTGGATGTTCAAAACCTTCATTGTCCTTTTGCAATAAAACAACAGCAATGGTGTGAAATGATGCAAAAGAAAACAATGAGAAAGGCTTGGTATACTCAGGAGACCTAAGCACAGGTGCCTGTTGGACTACATCCTTAATTTTATCAAATGCAACCTGAGCCTCTACAGTCCATTGAAACTTCACATCCTTTTTCAACAACTTTACTATAGGCTTGACAATTTTAGCAAAATTTGCAATGAATCTCCTAACAAAATTGATCTTCCCTAGAAAGGACTGCACCCCCTTGAGATTTTTTGGTGTAGACACTTTCTTGATTGCTTCAACTCTCTTTGAATCAATTCTTATTCCATCTTTTGATACAATGTGTCCTAGAAGCTTTCCCTCTTTGACTGCAAAATTACATTTTTTAGGATTCAGGGACACACGATACTCCAGAGCTTTGACAAAAATGTTTTCTAAGTGTGAACAATGATCATGAGCCTTCTTGGAATAGGCAATTAGGTCATCCTGATACACAACCATAAACAGGTCTATGTACTCTTTGAAAGCAACATCCATGGCTCTTTGGAAAGTTGCTCCAGCATTTTTGAGACTAAATGGCATTCTGACATACACATATGTTCCCCAAGGTGTTGTGAATTTAGTTTTGAATTGTTTAGATTCTTTCACCAGCACCTAGTTATATCTAGAGAAGCCATCCATCATAGACAATAACTCACAACTAGTGACCTTGTGCAACATTGCCTCCATATTAGGCAGTGAATAATTATCTTTCAATGATGCAACATTCAAATTCCTAAAGTCTACACACAACCTAATGTCACCATTCTTCTTTCTCATTGGGACTAAGTTAGACACCCAAGTTGAATGCCTTATAGGTTGAATTATTCCTGCATCACTCAACTTGACTAGCTCCTACTGCATCTTAGGAGCCAACAATGAGTTATTGGGCCTTTGCTTTTGTCTGAATGGTTTGACATCTTGCTTTAATGGGATTTCATGCTGGAAAAGGTCCCCCCTATAGGCTTTTAGGTCATCATAAGACCATGCAAACACATGCTTGTACCTCCTCAACAACCTTATCAAATTATATTTCAATTGAGGGGTTAATCCTTTTCCAATATAGACCATTTGAGAAGCATTATGTGATCCCAAATTCACTTCCTCTAGATCTTCTACATTAGCATTACTTATTTTTGACATATGATCATTTTGGCTACTATACAATGCTTTTAACTCAGTTAAGCCTTTAGGAATACTATTTGAACTCAACTGGATCACCTCACTTCCCATGATCATGTCCTTTCCTTCAATTTCCTCAACCAAAGTGTTGCAGTCTATAGGTTGATCCTCATATATGTCAAGACATTGAATAAATCTCAGGATGTCATGATCATCTTCAAAGACCTGCCAATTGTAAATGTTGTCTGCAACAACTGGTCTACTTTTTACTTCAAGGATTGACACTCCAAACAAAGTTGAATCATCCCCTTTTAGAGAAACATTGGCCAAAAAATTGGCCATTATGTTATTTGATCTTTCTACCCAACATATATTGAAAGCATCAAACATTTCAATCTGATCCCATATCACATGTTTATACAATTTCAATCTATCATTCTTAACAACATATTTGGACTGAACTTGTGCCACAACAAGCTCAGAATCACCAAAAACCTTTAAACATTTTATCCCATGTTTAATAGCAATATTCAATCCCAAAGACAATGCTTCATATTCAGTAGTATTGTTTATGCATCAAAAATTCAATGAGAATGAATACTTAAAAGTGGTACCTGATGGAGATATGAACAAGACTCTAGCTCCTAAGCCTTCTTTTGAGCATGCTCCATCAAAATAAATCTGCCATAGTCCATCTTTTTGTTTCTTTAATTCTGCAACTAGTGGATCTACCTCCTCCACTGGTGGGACAATTTCCTCTAACTTGAAATTCTCCATGTCAACATCCACACAACAATTTAAATGATCATCATTTATTTCAATCATATGTGGAGTTCTACCTTCTCTAGATACTTTCACATTGTCACCATCAATATTGAAAGTTGCAAAGGATAGATCACATTGGATACTACCTCCCATCTGAGCACTCCACTTCCTTGACAACAACATTCCATAATGAGGAGGAATATCTACCACTAGAACACTCAATGTTAGCAACTTGTCAGGGAAAGTTGTCAACCTAAAAGGAAGTGCTTTTATAGTACCAATAATAGGGACCTCTCTTGAATCCATAGCCTGACATCTTTCATGAGGTGTATCTACTTTCAGACCCAAGGATCTCATTATTTCTGCAGGCATAACCGTATTAGAGGCTCCTAAATCAATCATGCAATTTCTTAACAACTTTCCATTCACTATTAAGCACAAAAAGAAAGGATCAACTATTCCTGACATAGCATTTGCAGCATTAGCATCCAAATAAATCTAAGGGATCTTAGAAATGATCTCCCCACACTAGTTCTCAATTGAATCACCTCCTGCAGCTATTTCATTAGCCTTGGTGGAACTTTGGGTATCAGAAGAGAAGGCTCCTTTTACCCAACTCAAAGCCTTAACTTTATGCTTCTCTATCCTCATCATTTCTAATAAGGGGACCTTGACAGTGATTTGTGACAACAATTTGCTCATGTCAATGGGAACATACTTGGGATCAACTACATCCTGCCCAATGGCAGTGACCCCTTTATCTTCTTCATGTGTAACCACATTGGGGCTATCTTTGCTCTAACCCTTTTCTTTCTCTTGCAAAGGAGAAACAAGATCCACAAGAGGCTTAACTTTTACTTTGTAGGCCACAATTAGCTTTGTGAAGTTGACATTTTTCTTCAACTTGGTCTTATCAGCAATCTCAGTAACCTTTTGCTTATTTTGGGCTTGATTTTCATCCCTTTCTTTTTTCTTGATGAAAATTCCAGCAGGCCTGCCACTTGGACTACCTACCACCCTATTTCTCAAATTATAATTTCTTTTAACTTGGGACACCATGTCTGCTATGATTTGTGCAATTTCTTCATCAAAAGGTCTTCTCAACATTACTGATCCATCACTTCTTAAAGTATTGCACTGAACTACATCAAGGTGATTATCTTCTTCATCAAAAAACACTTGTTGATGGTAAACCTCATTCCCGACTTGGGAACTACCAGCATCTTGGTTTTCATCTTCATCTATAGAATCTAACTCATCATATATGTATGAAGAAGTCATACCACACCCTTGATCATCATAAGTATCATCATTGTTGTTGCCTTGATCTCCATCTGCAGAAACACTTTGAGCAATAGAACAGTAGTAGGGATCATGAGGTGATTGGAAAACAATGCACCACAGAACATCATCATTCATGTTCACTATATTTCTATGCAGAGGGTCAGGGGTCTTATCATTTGGTTTATCCTTTCTTTCAAGAAGCACAGGCTTTCCATCCTTCCACTGAGTATTATAGGGATAGTTCTGCATTCTTGGTAACTTATTAAAATTATTGAAAGATGGCCTATCATTTCCTTTCACTCTACTATTTCTTGCTTCACCAGGCTTTAAATCCTTTATTGCTTTCAAGATTTGTTTCAAACTATCATCATCTTTTGGCTTTGCATCAGGTTTCCTTGGCTCTCTTCTATTTGAGACTGATGGCTGACAATCTTCTCTCCTTCCCAACTTCCCTGATATCCTTCTATTGCTCTCTATATTAATAGCCAATTTATAAGCCTCTACAAGATTCCTAGGATTCTTATCCCTCAAGAGATATCCCATCTTTGAATCAAAAGCATTTAGGTATGTAACAAGGCACACCCTGTCATCCAATCTGATAACTTGCAACAATTTATGCATGGCCTTCTAAAATCTAACATTGAATTGAACAACACCCTCATTTGAATTTTTCTTGATGTTGTTAAACTCATTAAGCATGAGGCCTTCATTGGTTTTATCACCATACTATTCCTTGAAAGACTTCCTAAACTAATTCCATGAACATATGCTAGCATGAGGCAAATTTCTAAACCAATCTCTAGCATCTTCAATCAAAGATTGAACAAAAAGCTTCATGATCACATCATCAGGCTCAATATTCTAGTCATCTATCACATCAATGAAACTTTTCAAATGCTCTTCACAAGTAATAGCATTGCTTCCAGTGAATTTTTGGAGCTTCTTCCTAATTTCATCAGGGATGGGATTTGGATAACTAGGAATTCCAATAAAAACCAATTGCTTATGCCTCTCATGAATGGGACCTATTTGAGATGGGCCACCACCTAAAGATGTAGATGTTTGAGTATTAGAAACATTAGGAGTTTTAGGCATACCTGAAGTTGTAGTAGTATTCAACACATTTTCTCCTTGTGCTTGAGAAATGGAAAGGGTATTAGCATGTCCAGAAGATTGCCTAAGGAAGTCAATCTTTCTCTTCATTTCCACAATAGTGGCTTCAAGCTCTGCCTTTTCTAACTCCTTGGCCAACAATTCTTTTTTTCTTTTTGCTTCTTCCAAGTCAGCCTCTAATCTTGTTGCCTAATCCATGGACTTCTTTGCATGATTTGTTTCATTTATTGAAACTCCTATAGCCTTTTGTTTACCTTTGTCCCCAGGATTTCTTGTCTCATAGGTCTTATGGACAATAGGCTGATCTTCTGCTTGTTCTGTCACATGATCCTGATTCATGGCCTCAAGGTCCAACAATTGTCTCTTCAATTGCTCAGTTCTAATCATAGCATGTTTGATCTTTTCCTCTTTTTCCTTGTCTCTTTTTTGTCTTAAATGGATTTGTTCTTGGACTCTCCTCTCCAACTCATAGACCTCTTCAAAAATTTCTTCTGATTCAAGGAGAGTAGTCTCAGATTTAGCATCCCCTATTTGAACCTCATCTTCATATTGGTTCAGACCCAAATCAACAGCCTCCTCATATTCAGAGCTATTTCCTTCTTGATTCATTTGCATAGACTGGATTTGTTCTTCTTGTCTAGTATCTTCTCTATGTTTCTGAGTATGAAACATATTTCTATTTCTTCTTCCTCTCTTTGTCTGACCAAGGCTAGAAGTACTTGGAATACCTTCTCCCAATCTATCCTTAGGAAGCTTATTTCTCTGAGACCTAGTACCTTTGTAACTCATCTTGTGAATGATTTTCTAATCAGTACTACAGCAGAGATTGTTAGAGTTACCACCCAAAAAATTTAGGAATTCTTCTTTAAAATATAGGCACCAATGGTAACTAGCTGATTTGTATAGGGTAGGAGCCTTGGCTCAACTAAACCCTACAACTTAGCAAAATATTTCTTACAAATCCCCAATGCAGTTGCCAGTCTGTTAGGGATTTTTCTTGTGGGTCAAACTTAGCAAGGACATTGGCTTGATTCTCAATAAATAGGTTTCCAAGTTTGCAAGAAAAGCCTAATTGATGAGGATTGGATAAGATCATCCTTCTGCTTTGAGCTCCACAGGACTCAGGTGGGAATTGCCTACAAATAGGTTACTATCTTTCAAGTAAACTATGGAATGGTGGATTAGGTCTTCATTGTCATGCTATTGAGTTTATTAGAGGTGCTTTTATGGAAGATAATCCTGAAGGCAGTTGAGAACAACCTATTGCAGGATATGACTAATGAAACTCCTAGGATGATAACATGAACAATGGCATAAGGGTGATGAGTCCTTCTTTTTATGAGTGAAACTCAAGGAAGGATAACCTTTGATTCACTCTTCAAGGAATCAGCAACTATGGACTATAAAACATCAGGGATAGTCCTATTTTTTAGGTACATGAACATGAAATGAAATGGTATTGATAGTGATGAATTTTATGTTTCATGACTGAAAGGTGTTTGGATAACATAGATCAGATCAGTGCCTAATCCTTTGGGCAAAGAGTCTAACATAAATCAATAGAGGAATTTCTAGGAAATATAGTGATATGCCTTACAAACCACATACAATTTGGATAGAATGCCTTACAAACTATCTTCTCAATCTAGGTTTGCTACCATCAAGATCTTCCACAGATGTATTCATTCTCTGAAATTGCACATAAGGATTTAATTCTTTCCTTGAAAGAAACTCATGCAACAATTAGATAGTTGCCTTACAACTAGTATGTTCCAAATGCCTTACAAATAGAGACATACAAGAATAAACACAAAGAAAAGAGACAATAACAGAACCAAGGTAGAAATTGTATTGTATTTCATGGAAGTGTATCAATGCATACAAGTAAACTCTTTACTCAAAATCATAGGATCAAAAATCTGCTCTACAAAATTTGTATTATCAACATTCAACCATCAAGAATATGGAACCAGAGAATAGAATCCCTTGGATTTCCAAAGACTGGAACCAGGAACCAAAAAGATGGGAAAACTAGAAAACTAGGAGACCTAAGAAGTTTTGGAACCATTACAAAATCAGGACTTTTACTACTTATACGACTAGATACCTTGGAATCTAAAATAGGTTAGGATGCAATAAGCTTCAGATAGCTAAGGATAGGGTTTCACCCACTAAATCAACCAATATCAATCAGCAATAAATTCCAGGGGAGAAAACCAAGCAACCTGGACAAATGGATCCAAAATTGATCTTCATCAATGAAAATCCTCTGATTTGTACTGAAGATCATGCAAACACCAGGCCTTTTTAGTCTATTTGTACACTTGCAACATGCCTTGAGCTTTATCTATGTCCATTTCATGATGGTATAGGCATCTACAAACAATCATCAAACCCTTTGGACCACCCTACAGCAGTCGGCACAACAACTTCATCAAATCCTGCCATAAAAGCCATTAATTTTGGTCCTTTCTATCACTGAGAAACCCTCTGAAAATTTGAATTTGAAAATCAATGGTCACATTCATGGCACCTATAATGAATCGAGGGTCAATATTTAAATCTGAGCTATCTTTATATCATGACCGTTGGATCTCTTTACTTCCTCAGCTTTATGTCCTTAACTCAACTAAACACCTCAGGTTTACCTCCTGCGACCACGTGACAACGCACATCTTTATTCGCGCAATGAAAAACTTAACCTGGCCTTGACCCCATGACTTTGCGAACAAAGGGAAACATTTAACTTTGGTCCTTATTTGGCAAACTGGCGATAAAAGGATTTCACCAGTTCACAAAACACTTTAAGTCATCGCTAAAATACTTAGCGATCATGCGGCCTTCCTTTGCTGAATCACCAAACCTTTCAGAACTCCGCTACTTTTCCTCACAAATGAGTGAACAACATCTAACATTTGTCGGGCTGCCAAGAAATTTGTCGGAACCTCTAAGCCCTTTGGCCCTAGCCCGAGCCTGCTTTATGCCACCTATCACCATGTTATTTGTTGCTTATGCCTAGTCATCTCTGACACAAGACCCACATGCCTAAGCCTTTGAAAATGGATGGTGGGCATAAGATCTCATAGCTTTGACACAACCCTTAAGATCTTATGCCGACCGTGGATTTTGTCCTCATCACCGACCCTTCTAAAAATGGCCCCACTTTGCAGTATTCCTCATCATCCTCTAGCTCAGTCAATCAGAAACTGACACCTCAGTGATGACACATCATGTAGTCCCACTTTTCAGCAAACCCCTAACCTTCTATCCATTTGGTGAACCACAACTGAAGACCTTCGCCCATTCATGATAAATTTGAGGGCACCACTAAATCATTTGGCTATTATGCGAACACTGTTCACCAAATTGCTAGGTCACTAGACCTTCTGCCAAAACATCACATGAACCAGCGAACAAAGCATACATTTATCAGAATGACCAAAAAGACTAAGAAATTTACTGGGCCCGCATCAAGAAGATCAACGACTGTCTCATTTTCGCATAGCCTGACAAGATTCCATCAGATTACATGCTCAGCGTTAGATCAAGAATCTTACCTTGACCTGACAACCCTCTGACACTAGATGAAATCAATGCCTGGCACATAATCTCAAGCCTCTGAAAAATTCAATAAGAACTTACGCCATTCATTGATTGATTGACAAGGTCAGGTCCCTCTGACACATTTGGAAACTAGGTCCCACTAACAACCTCCACCTCATTAATACATGGACCAATCACAGCTTGCCATTTGTGCATACGTGTCATCCTGGACCCACAGTCTTCTACCATCACATCGGATGGTCATCATTAAAGCATTTTGTTAATGTGTATGAAAATTGTACCTGATCTGTAGACACAACACTTCAGTAAAACATTAGAGGTTAGCAAAAATCAAAATCATGTAAAATTGAAATCTAATTTAACCAAGCGATTTACTGCCTTCTAATAGGTGCGAGATCGATGTTCTCAGATTGTAATCGAGATCAATGACCTAGATGACACCTAAATGAAGGATTTGAATGCAAAACTGATATGAAATATGAATGCAATTAATCTATTTTTTTGGTATTTTCTATGCAATAAGATGAAAAATGATATGAAATCTATGATATGTAAAAACTGATATGCTATGAATTGATCTAACAATAATATGAAAACAAAAGTGATCTCACAACAATGTTCATTCACAATAAGCTTTGATCCTTCCAATTGCAATTCTCCAGCGTGATTGTGCAAAAATATGAGATGCTTTGGGATGAGCTGAAGCCTTAATTTATAGAAATCCAAGGCTTTAGAGGTGCATGGATAAAAGCCATAAATCACTCAAATTAACTCAGCTTGATTTTGAGTTATCTGATAATAAAGATAATTTAATTCACAAAAACATGCAAATCATGCAAAAACAACTTTTTAACTCAAATTAGAGTTTAGATTAGCTTTTTGAACTCCAAAAGGATGTTGAGTTCTAAAAAGTCAACACTTTGCATTGATTTTCTAATTTGGAGTTTAACTGTTTCTTTTGAATGTGCATAATAATTATGAATTAATAAATAAATAAAGTGATTTATGCTCAACTTAATTGATTTTTGAAAATAAATAATTGATTTATGGGTTAATCAATTATTTAATCAAACTTTTATTAAAAACTATATTATTAAATAATGACAACTTGTTTTAATTAATTAAATAAAAATTTAATCAATTATTCATAGGATATTGGATTTATTGTCAAAATTAAATAATACAATTAATAACAGATAGAATTAAATTTAATTAAACAATTAAGTGGCAAATATTAAATCTAATTAATTAAATATGAAAATATTCAATTAATCAAACTTAGGATAAATGTGATTTATTGCCAAATAATCATTAAATTAAAGATAATTAAGATATTTAGGAATATTTCTAGGAATATTCCCCGATGCAAAATTTAAGATAATCAATTAGGATTCGATGATGTGCAGATGTGCCTTTGGTTAGGACTTTGATGTCGATTTCGTTCGATGTGTCGATGTAGGAGGTTATTGAACTTATAGCCCATTTTTGGGGTATTACATTTTGCCCCTCTTTGAATTATTGTGCAAAGCGTAGTGGTTCAAAGATAGTCTGTGTTTTATAGAGATATGAAATGGATTCAAAATTGATAATTGATATGAGACAGACGCTGATTGTTATTGATTTGATATGAAGATAATAGGTCCTGAATGACCAAGGATAATGTTCACTATAGCAATGATGAACCGATGATTGTGAAAGAGTGTCAAAATGCCTCATTCCAAACCTTAGGATTGCAAAGAAGTGAGTGATCGGTTCTAGACTCGATTGTCTTAGCAGAACTAGCAGGTATCACATCCATATCCTTCAGTTGTTGAAGAACCAAGGAAAGAACACTATGACCCGATGGTTGCAAAAACTGATACAGTTTACAAGATTGGGAGAATACCAAATTGATATGGATCTTGATGAATCTGATATGCCCCAAGTGATGATAGATTTGCCTTGAGCGATGAGGTCTTTTGATGAATCAGTAACTAGACATGGTTGTTGTCTTGATTACTGAGGAAAGATATTGATAGAAATTGATAAAGACTTGAATGATATGCAATACCATGCCCCCTTCGGGATTAAAATTGAAATCTGACAAGAAAAGTCAGTGTTGATAGTTTAGAAGCATGTTAATTGATTTGAGAAGTGGTTAAAGATGTTCAGGAATGCATTCTACATCGTTTGGAGGTCCTGGAGACCAAGTTTGACTAGGTGAAACCATGAGTTAACCATGGTTGAAATTTTGATAGTTTGATGTAAGATAATCAGTTAAGTTGAATACTGGATTTCTGTGATGATTGAAGGTCGAATATGAAAGTAGTTAATAAGATGAATGATCTCAAATTTAAATTTTGATCCTGAAAAAGGATTATACTTGCTGTTTCATTGGAGGAACCTTCGTGTGAGATTCAGCTCTTGTTAGATTTGAAGATGCGAGTGGAGAATTGTTTAAGCATTGAAGTTTGTTTAGCCATTGTGAGATCATGCAACATGCAAAATGCAAAGAGACATGCAAAATGAAATGCAACCTAAGACCTAGGACGTAGTCACTAATCATGTGTCAATTTGTTATCATCATTGAACTTTTAGGTAACCGGATAAATCAATACAATGCCCACTAGCTATGAAACCATGGACATATGAATATCAATTTGTAACACTTAAGAACCAATACAACACCCACTGGTCCAAAACAACCATGGACATATGAATATTGGTTTTGTTTTCAGAATGTCAGATTAGATATAAGCACTAAGGCACAAATGCCAGGATGACCTGAATATCATGTCCATTTTGATATAACAATTTGCATTTAACATACACATCAAATGATCAAGAGATCATTCTAAATCCAGTGTGAATTACCTGTAGTGACTCTTTAGTGTTCACATCCTTAGGTAAGATCGCGTTTCACAGTAGGAGAAAGAACGTCACTAAAAAAGATAATAGTTAGATCAAACTTCCTTGAATTTTCTGGGTATCAATGGTCGAGGTACGCATGGCCATCCAATTCGAGATAGAGACTCTTACAGTTGGACACCATTTCAATCCAGAATTTCCAAAGATGTTAGATTTTCACATACAAGTAGAAGATAAAGAAAAGATTATGCCCCTAGTCATCACTCTCTAAATCCTATAAAGGACATCATCGAAGAGCTCGAAGGACACAATATGCAAAAATCTCAATGCGAATCAGTAAGCATACAAGGAGATAAAAGCATGAAGCACAGATCATTTTTAGTTTGTTGTTTGATTGCGTTGTTGTAGATGCAAAATCCTTTCTGGAGACACGACTGACTGACTGACTCACATGAAGCTTCAAAGGACTCTGAGTGGATATGATATGTCTAAGATACACTGGAGACCATAGGATATGACATTGATTGCCCCCAAGTTTGAACATTGATAGGATACAGACACTTGAGCAGATTGGTGGACAAACCGACTTATTGAAAATTGGAAATGCAAAAACAAACTAGGAGATATGTACAAACTAAAGCAAGACTAAAAGTTGGGAAAGACCAAGATTGCACTGATAGATGGAGCATTATGAAACAAGTGGCACCCGTTTGCCGGGTTTTCACCATCTTGGCAGAGATTCTATTTTTGCTACCAAGGTGCCTGTTTCTAGGTTTTCACCAAGGCACTTTTTTTCTTTTTTCATTTTTTTTTGTATTTTTCATTTTTTCAATTTTTTTTTGTACTTTTGATATTTTTTTATTTTTTTTGTGAATCATCAAGGTGACTATTGCTAGGTTTTCACCAAGATGTTCATTTTTTCAGGACTTTTTCCAATTTTTATAAAATTTTCAGGATATTTTACCATAGACTGAATGCCTTAGGTATAGAATTTCTTCAGATGGAGAATTTTGATTGGTTCTCGGAGCTGTTCTCCTTCAGTCATTGAGAGTTGATAGGCACTAGAGCCAAAAGTAGTAGTGATGACAAAGGGATCCAGCTAGTTGGGTTCGAACTTCCCCTTGCGTTTTCGATGGGATTGATTTTTAGGATTCTCTCTCAAAACTAGATCGCCAACCTGAAATTCTCTGTGTCTGACTTTCTTGTTGTAGCCTCTAGACATTCTCTTCTGATATACTTTGAGATGATCATATGCTGCTTGTCTGCACTCATCTAGTAGTTCAAGTTCTTGCAACCTAGACACTCTGTAGTCATCATCAGTTACTAGACCATTCATTCTGATTCTTAGTGATGGGATTTCAACCTCAATAGGTAGTACCGCCTCAGACTCATAAACTAAAGTGAAAGGTGTAGCCCCAGTAGGTGTTCTGATACTTGTTCTGATACTGGTTCTGATACTAGTTTTGATACTTGTTCTGATACTGGTTTTGATACTGGTTTTGATACTTGTTCTGATACTGGTTTTGATACTTGTTCTGATACTTGGTATATTTGATAGCATCTTTTTCCATTTTCAAACTCCCAAACAAGATCATATCGTGTAGTCCCAATGTCTAGCAAGGTGGAGAACAAGAGGGATTAGCAAGTTGGTGGATGAGATGGAAGACAAGAGAATGAAAGATAATGAAGGGAAGAAATCCTCAAGGGAAAACTCCTCAAGAATACCCAAGCTAGGGAAAAATTGTCATGTAAAACGTATTTGGACAAGCAATAAAAGGCCAGCATAGGATAAGTCACAAAATTTTAATGTCAAAGAAGGAAAGGATGTAGTCCAAAAGAGTAGACATGTCAAGAGGCTTCATACCACTGTGTTTACTCTTTCTTTCTTTTTTTTAGATCAAGACCAAAGGGGAAAAAGATAGCGATAGGCAAAAATGAATGGAGGAAGATGGACATGAAGGCTGAATAGGAAGGGAATGAAAGCAAGATCATCATAAGATAGCTCACAAGATAGCCAAATGTTCATGTATAGGTCAACCTTGTCAAGATCAAAGAGAGAAGATGGAATGGATGAAATATGTAGAAGAACTACGCATGATTCCTGATTGCCAAGTTTTCATCATGGTACTTATCCAAGGTGCCACAAGGGAGCGGTTTTCACCATAGGATAAATTTATTTCTCTTTACTTTTTCTACCAAGGTGCCTGTTTCCAAGTTTTCACCAAGGCACATTTTCAATTTTTATATTTTTCTCTTATTTTGGAAGAAGGCAAGCTTTTTAGATAATGCTCCTTGAAAGGATAAACCATGATATGCCAAGGATTCAAAATGATATGCTCAAAGATGCTGATAGGGAAAAGGACATGGAAGAGAAAAATGGAGGATAAGGTTTTATGTAAAGCAAGTGAGGTTGGAAGATAGGAGGAATAGGCAAATGAGGAAAAAGGATAGAAGGTAGAAGGATAATGAATGGAAGGATTGTGAAAGGGTAGATGGAAAGGAAGGCAAGATCAACATCAACACACACCTTGAAGGGTGGCGAGAGGATGGAGGAATTGTGAATGAAGGAATATGTGAAGGAATATGGCGAATGGATAGCAGAGGTTGCGGTTTAGGCACATGGAATGGAAGGATATTTCTGGAGGAAGATGAAGTGGAAGTCTTTGGAAGCTTGAATGTCAATTTCACTTTTTTCTCAACACCAAACTCTTTCAAGAGGGACTTTGGAATCCATATAGCTATAGGATTTTCATTTCATTTTGATGATCTAGAGAGAATATCTTTAATGATGGATTTTAGAACCCATACTTGTCTTGCAATTTTTTTCTTAGATATCTCTTTTGACTTTATGCCTCCATGTCGTTTAGAGGAGACATGGTGATTTTCTCTTTTTGATGGATTCTTGTATTGCTTCTTTTTCTTGTATTGAACATTCAAGTTACTTCCAAAAGACTTGGGACTTGTGGAAGAAGAAGGAGGATATGACTAGTTTAGATGGGTGGGTGGATGAAAAGGATTCAAGGGTATGCATCTATGTTGATCTTGAGGAAAGATAGGAGATGGAGGGACGTAGGGACCTAAGATGGATGATGAATTAGGAGAGTTAGGAGGGGAAAGTGAAGGGACATAAGGACCCAAGATGGAAGGTAGATGTGAAGCGCTTAGTAGTGGTGGAGGAGGTCCAAGGATGGAAGTGGAAGACATAAAAAGATAATCAATAAGTTCATCAGCATCTATATGACAACCAAGGATATCAGCATCTTTAGAGTGAGCATTAGAATTTTCAATAGAATCATGGACATCTTGAATATGAGCACCTTCTTTGATAGAATTGTTCAAAGCTTGCAAAGACTTAGGAAGAGTAGAAAGTGGAAATGAACATGGAGTGGTAGAACAAGAAGATGGAAGACTTTGATCTTGACAAGGATCTTTGGATAGCACAAGCACGTAATTTTTCTTTTGATTTTCAATAGGCTTAACATTGGAAGTAACAACACCATTTTTACCAACCTTAATGGAAGTATCATCTTTGGAAAGCGCAAGTGTAGTAAGGTTATTTTGATTTTCAATAAGCTCAACAGTGTAAGTAGTAGCTTGATCTTGCTTAGGAGAAGACTTAAGACATAGTTGAATGCATGAAAAAGGGGCTGTAGGATCAAAAGAACCCTGAGGCAGATAAGAGACATCATGAAAAGGAGTGGATGACATGGAGGGTTCTTGATCTTGATCTTTCTTTATGTTCTTTTCTTCATCATTTTTAGAGTCCTCTTGACATGGAGCCACTTCTAAGGACAATGAAGCATGTTGGGATTGTATGGATGACTTTGGAAGAGATGGTGGAGGACTAGCTGAAGTAGGGATTATAGCATATGAAGGCTTAGGCTCTTTAGGTTTATCATTATTGAAAGTATTTTTAGCCAAGTGAAGGTTAGCTTGAGTTTCTTTAAGAGGTAGCCCTGGAGGATAACTATAGGGAACCACATGAAAAGTATCAGGGCTTGTGTCAGATGAAGGTTCTGTGAAAGATTTGAAAGACTCAGAAGCTTTAGGAAATGTATGGGTATTGGAGGAAGTAGGGGATGGAAAGGAACCATTGCTAGACAAAGGTTCAACATTAACATGATCTTTCTTGAGAAGATAATCTTTATTTTTAGTAGGAGAGTCCTTAGGAGAAGGATTCTTATAATATTAATGCTTCAAGCTAGCACGATGCATTTTATAGTCCTCAGCAGTAGTAGATGGATCATAATCAAGGTATTGTCCACAAAAGCCATCAAAATCTCTTTCAAAATTAGAATCATATGGATCACCATCATGAGCTATCCAATGTGACATCCCATTTCCAGTAAGCAAGAACACATGATGAGGAGGACTCTTAGGAATAGAGGTGTCATAGGTATCATTATATTATCTGTCATCATAGTCATCATAGTCTCCAAAGCTAGATGTGTCACTCTCCATGGAAGAGGTATCATAAGGGTTATCATGTTGCTCAAATTCTATCTGGGGGCATGGTGACATGTACAAGTCTTTATCAAATGGAAAAGAGTATAGAGATTCCATGGAGAACTCTTTAGGTTCCTTTTCTTTCTTAAGATTGTTAAGTTCAACTTGCATAACTTGCAGCTACTTCATCATAGTGGTGATTAAAATTTCTTCCTCATGTATACTAATTCTTTGAGACATGTATACTGATTTTCAATGGCTACTGCTCTGTTCTTGATACAATGATTTGTTCGACAGATTCTGGAAATAGGCTGAAAAAGCTAAATATCTAGCAATTCTGACAATTTTTTAACAACTTTCAAAAATTTCCCAAATGACACTCTGCAAACTCGTATGACAGTGGGTGTGCTATGAAACGATAGTTGCAAAACTCATACGATAGTTGGGTAGAAATGAAATGATAGTTGCGAAACTCGTACGACAGTTGGGTAACAATGAAATGATAGTTGAAAATCTCATACAACAGTTGCAAGATTTTGACTTTGAGAATTTGCTGGCATGGAAACTCATACGACACTGGGTACTCAATCATATGATAGATGGGTTGTAATGAAATGACACTTGGAAAAACTTGTATGACTTTTGACTTCCTGAAATGATTTTTGACTCCAGAAAGGATTTTTCATCAATTTTTGCAAAATTTTGAGTTTGCAGATTTGGATTGTTTATAAATTTCAATGTCCAAATTTTGAGAATTGTAACAGATTTGTTCATTTTCAGTAACCAAATAGATAAACAAGCACACAAAATAGCAAGCACATGATTTCAAGCATGTTTGAAAATAATGAACAAGGGAAAAAGCAACCTTGCGCATGAACAATCAAGTGACTTATTCATTCTAATCCTCAGAAGTGCTAATTGTGTATGTTCCAAAAATATTTTACAATAACGCACATATACCCTATAAAATGAAAATTTGGCCTCACTAGGGTTTTTAGTAATGGTTTGACTCTGCAACTTTTATGATCCAAAGGGGTGAACTCCAATCCTGGTGCACCAGGGTTTTGACACAGTCTAAGAACTTAATCTTTAGGAGCTGCTAGGGAGATCTGACAACCCAACAATGAACCATACCCATGGAGATTTCTTTCACAAGGACATTTATATAGCGGCTGTCACTACCACGGTGAAAATGGCTATTACCACTTGAGGTTCCATCGACACAATTTTCCCTATGAAGGGATTGTCCGCTACAGTTAACCCTCTCTAAAGGTGACTCATAGTAGTATACCACAAGGGGACTTGGCTCTAGATCCAAGGTTTTTGACACCTTTTCACTTTTAACCCAAACAAAGCAAGTAGATTAATCTGACACGCTAAGACAAAGTTTTGCTTCACCAAGGTCTATGATGTCAACTCCACATGATCTATCAACCTCTCTAGGGAGAGAATGTATCAATCAATAAGAGAAGGTGCACTAACCAATTTTGATTCACCAAAGTTCATGATGTCAATCCCATGTGATCTATCAACCTCTCCTGGGAGAGAATGTATCGATCAATAAGAGAAGACACACTAACCAAGTTGAATGTGAAATGCACTAAGTATCCTCCCTACCTACAAGGATTCTATTGTCAAGAAGGATTTCGTTGGGAATCCAATCTCTCAAGAATCACAAATAGTGTTCATAGGGCCTAATTACTATGTGAGCACAGATGTATGTTTCCAAAATCAAATCTACCAAAAGTACCCAAAAAGTAGAAAGAGGAACACTTAATGCTTAAAGAGAATATGAGATGAGTCCACAAGGTGGAACACTTAACACCTCACACAAGCTGAAAATGAGTCCCTAACTTAGAAAACAAGTGAGTTCCTAAAAGCACAAAAGGGTTGCCTGGTGGAACAATTAACACTTCTCTCCTATAGACCCCTCCCCTTTATGGTGCTGAGATTGCAACCACGGGGTGGAATGAGGGGCCGACAGATTAGCCAGTCCAATAACCCAAGATAGCAATCAAGATCAATCACAAGTAATCTAAGACTGCTAATAAATACTTAAGGTGTCACAACCTAGTATGAATTATGTAAGTGTGTAAAAAAAAAGCATGAAAAGAATCACCCAAGCTAGACACATGAGAGATTTATTTTAAGCCCAAATAAAAATATTATCAGCACAAGTGGAATACCTGAGATCCTCGCAACGCGCTTAGTAGATTTTTACCTAATTTTAGCAAACATTACGCTTTTTCCAATCAAAACCAGCAAGAGTCAATCAAAAATAGAGAACTTCAACTATTAAGATTAGCTGTTAGTCAAAATCTGAAAATCAAATCTGACAAACTGCCTACAAAAATGAAATGACAATTGAAATCTGATGCCTAAACTCATACGACAGTGGGTCTATTACCAGATGAGAGTAAGAAACTCGTACGATAGTGGGTATGCTCCCAGACGACCTTCTGGAAACTCGTACGACACTGGGTGTCTGATGAAATGATAATCCAGCTTCCAAACGATAGTGGGTGCCTGATGAAATGATACTCGGTCAACTGTCATACGACATTGGGTATTCTCCCAAATGACACTAGGTGTCCAATGAAATGACAGTTTGAAAAAGTCATATGACACTGGGTGTCTAATGAAATGACAGTCTGAAAAACTCGTATGACAATTCAAAAAACTCGTACGACACTGTACGGACCAAAATTAAAAATTGCGCTGTACAGACAGTTTTGATAGAAAAAGTGCCAAAAAAAAAAATTTCTTTTTTGTAGGCAAAAAAGAAACAAAAAATAATGTCCTACTGAGAATACCACCAGAACAGGCAGCAACAGGGGAGTTCTAAAAGAGAAATGATAGAAGATTGATAGAAATGAAGGGAAGCCCATTTTAGGGCCCCACACTGGGCACCAAAAATGTGTGTGAAAATTGTACCTGATCTGTAGACACAACACTTCAGTAAAACATTAGAGGTTAGCAAAAATCAAAATTGTGTAAAATTGAAATCTAATTTAACCAAGGGATTTACTGCCTTCTAATAGGTGCGAGATCGATGTTCTCAGATTGTAATCGAGATCAGTGACCTAGATGACACCTAAATGAAGGATTTGAATGCAAAACTGATATGAAATATGAATGCAATTAATCTATTTTTTTGGTATTTTCTATGCAATAAGATGAAAAATGATATGAAATCTATGATATGTAAAAACTAATATGCTATGAATTGATCTAACAATAATATGAAAACAAAAGTGATCTCACAACAATGTTGGTTCGCAATAAGCTTTGATCCTTCCAATTGCAATTCTCCAGCGTGATTGTGCAAAAATATGAGATGCTTTGGGATGAGCTGAAGCCTTAATTTATAGAAATCCAGGGCTTTAGAGGTGCATGGATAAAAGCCATAAATCACTCAAATTAACTCAACTTGATTTTTGAGTTATCTGATAATAAAGATAATTTAATTCACAAAAACATGCAAATCATGCAAAAACAACTTTTTAACTCAAATTAGAGATTAGATCAGCTTTTTGAACTCCAAAAGGATGTTGAGTTCTAAAAAGTCAACACTTTGCATTGATTTTCTAATTTGGAGTTTAACTGTTTCTTTTGAATGTGCATAATAATTATGAATTAATAAATAAATAAAGTGATTTATGCTCAACTTAATTGATTTTTGAAAATAAATAATTGATTTATGGGTTAATCAATTATTTAATCAAACTTTTATTAAAAACTATATTATTAAATAATGACAACTTGCTTTAATTAATTAAATAAAAATTTAATCAATTATTCATAGCATATTGGATTTATTTTCAAAATTAAATAATACAATTAATAATAGATAGAATTCAATTTAATTAAATAATTAAGTGGCAAATATTAAATCTAATTAATTAAATATGAAAATATTCAATTAATCAAACTTAGGATAAATGTGATTTATTGCCAAATAATCATTAAATTAAAGATAATTAAGATAATTAGGAATATTGCTAGGAATATTCCCCGATGCAAAATTTAAGATAATCAATTAGGATTCGATGATGTGCAGATGTGCCTTTGGTTAGGACTTTGATGTCGATTTCATTCGATGTGTCGATGTAGGAGGTTAATGAACTTATAACCCATTTTTGGGGTATTACAGTTAACACCCACACATCTTCCATCAGTAGTATGGTGATGATCGTTGATTCTACTCACTCGTTAACCAAGTCAACAAGGAAGGAAGACAGGGCCCGCCAGGACAGATGGCACACGGTCGCGAATTCGCATGTTAGAGACCTCTGACACCAAATAGTCATGCATATTAACGACAACCACATATTTCTAAATGGTGAAACATAGGAACATATTACTGTGGGGGACTTAGGAAAAATTAACGTCGAAAGACTTAGGAATATTTTTGATTGGGCACATGAAAACTTAGGAAAATAAAGGCCGCTAGGGAATAAAAAATTAATGCACATGCCTTTATGAAATTTTAAGTCACCCAAAAAGTAACATGAAATTAGAAGAGAAACAAGGGTACACTTAGGGTTTTCTATGCAATGGCTAGATTTTTGAATTTCAAACAAGGGTTTTAGCTAGAAAATAGGGAAAAATAAGCTGCAGAGACCGGAAGAAAAATGTTAGGGCCATGAAATTTTGCAGGTGCCAACAAGGCAAATCATCTAGTGCACTGCAAAATATAGAGACTGATTACTATTACTTCACCACAGGTCCAAGTCATAAATACAAACACCCAAAACCACACTACTTATAGAAATCCCTGTGCAAACCCCATGAATTTGTGTTTCATCTAAAGCATACTTTAATCTGATCAAAACTAGAACTGAAGACAAATAACACATGCATAGATAAATTCCATACAAAGAATGAGAACATTCAAAACCCATAAAACTTGACACAGATGGAGAGAACTGGAACTGAAAACTTGAATTAAGAATGAGGACCTAAGCCTCTGTATACACCTTGCTTGAAGATTCAGAGCCTCTTGAAACAATATGCAAATGATCTACAAATTTCTACTCTATTCTGATACAAAATGGACTAAACATGTCCTACTCCATGATTGAAGGTTCAAGATGTAACCTTGTGAACTAGAAAACCAACAGCCTTTATATATGGTCTTGGAAATCCTAATATAGGATTGCAACAAGCTTAGGACCATTTAGAGCATTTTTAGGGAAACTCAGTCAACCCTATGACTAACAAAAATATCTCAAACAAATCTGATTTCATTTACATTCCAGATCTCTTTACAAAATATTTGCATCCTTACCCAAGTTTGACCCCAGATTACATAGTCCATTATTGCTCTCACCAACTTTGTCAAAGCTGAAACTAAACACCACCATTGGAAAGCTTGTTTCATGCCAATTTTGAAAACATAAAATATGTCCATATTTGGGTAAAAAATAAGCCTCCAGGAAGCATTTTCGTGAGCAGATAGCATCATTTTAAATTTTGATTTATGTATATAGTTGAAACTTTATTAAATTCAAAATTTAATTTAAATTTTTGCTGCAAACTTCAAATTCAAGGTGGGCCCCATGTGCCACGTGGCACTACATGATTTGTCTACTGATTCATCTCATCACCTAGTTGGACTCGTCAACACACCCCTGCCACTTGTTGCTCTGTGATTGGCTCCTCTCACTGACTGAGCACCTATATGCCAGCTCACTGGATGACACGTGTTGTGCTATTGCCATTTTTCCAAGTTAACGAGTGAGCATCTTCAACCTTGCACTTTTGCGATGACCGTCAAATCAGCATGCATCCCAAGGTAGCCGACCAACTGTTCAAGCTTAAGCTCCATCATCGCCTTGTTAGTGTCCTCCACCAGGTGTCACATTCTAATTGGGCTCACTGATCCATGTGGGCATCTTAATGAACCATCCTGCCACATCATCGAGCCACTAGGTGTCGCCATGTCGCTAATCCGCTATATTAATTAGTGTGCATTTTCCTCTTAATAGATAAGCGATGACCTTCAAATCTTGTGGCATGCATCTCAATGTATTATGAGCTACACCTACGTATTTCACTAAAATATACTTACCTATGCATGGGGCCCATTGTCAAATCATCGTCCACCTGTCTCCTCGATCCATGCGTGCATGATAAGGCTCTCCAACTAGGCGACTGTTCTTGAGACATTTTCATTACCATGGGTTTTGGCTTATAAGTTTCTTAATCCTCCTTCCCAGTGTCAATGTGGGACAAACTAATTTGAGTTTATAATAATTATTTTATTTCAAAATATAATTTCTCATGACAAGCACCCAATTGGATGGGCCCACTTCCTCTCTTCCTTCTCATGTTACCATGTATCTGAGCCTTCTTATTTTAAAACACCACTTAATATCCCAACATAATGAATGTGCGATAAAGGCATTTATATATACTGGCCTATTCTTGCCACTCCTCATCTATCCAAATCACTATGTACATGTCATCTATCTGCTCTTTGTCTGGCACAATCCCTCTGAGACATCTACGACACCTTCCTACTGGTATTGTTTGTGCTTTGAGGGCTCACATAGCCTTGTCTATAGAGAAAAAACTAGCGGAGAGCACAAGTGGGGGAGGAGAACTCACACAAGTCAGGTGCGTAGTAGACCTACTCCTCCAAGGTGCATGCAAGCTACTAAGAAAGGTGCACAAGGTACCTCCAAATGAGCACCATGCTGGTTCATCCCCTGCAAATGTTGTTTACGTACTATGCATTGTAGAGTTAACACCCTCAGGAGCCTTGTCTTAGCATATAACGTCCTCTAAATGGTGCACAACCAGGGTGTCATGGTACACAAAACATATCAGAAAGAGCCAACATATTTTAAAAAATGGAGATGCCTTCCTTCTCACACTGGGTGAATACATGCAGCACCTTAAGACAAGCACATACTTCAACCTTGGTGCGCATAGCACTCCATTCAAGCATTATGCACATAGCACCAGCATCGAAGGAACATAGGTGCACCCCTGTCTAGTATTTGTATGCAGCCACCTTTGATGTATGAGCACATTGCATTGTGTGCTCAGCTCTCCAAACCTGGTGCGTATGAAAAAAGGTAGCACCTCACTCACTTGGTAGATTTAGTGTAGCCTTCACACAAGCTCTCTACCCCTTTGACAATCCTACATTCAACCCACAATCTTACTTTGTTTGGTGCATACACATAGGAAGGCCATGGTTAGCCTTCGACAAATTTGCACTAGGGCACACGTGCAGGACATGAACAAAACTTACAATGTTAAAATGCATTCCAAATCTATCACTAATTCAGATATTTTAAAAGCTTCTTTGCAAAATCAATTTTGTGCATATCTTGTGATCATTACATTTCATGAGATGACTTCTCTTTAAAATGACTTGTCAAACAATTTAGGTTCCATGTTTTGAAAAAATTCATGGAGGCTATTCCATTTACACCCTATCTTCAATGAAAGTAATTGGAACTTATTAATTTCATCCTTTGAAAATAATGAGAGCATGTCTGATACATTTTTATCCATGCTTACTCTCTCCCTAGAAGAAAATGTCTTAATTTTCCCCCGCAAGATTTGGATTCTTCATTCATCTTGTAAACTTAATTCATTCCTTCAAATGATCTCATAGTTGTAACAATGATTTCCCTTATATGTAGATCCATATTGAAATCAATGTTTGATCAAAATCTAATGTACATGAAGAGTGATCGCAGCGTAGAATATAAATAACATGTCAGATACTGACAAGTCTTCAAAATAATGAGGCAGGTTGGACCCCAAGTGGGTCCGGCCTAAAAAATTTTTGAACTCAAACAACCGGCCCTGAAAATGATCTAGGACGACTGGTGTGTACAACCGGATCCGATCCGGATAACCAGAAACCTTTAAAAACTTTAAAATTTAAAACTTCGCCAGTCACCAAATCTTGATAAAACACCCTTAATCGCGCCATCAAAAGACCGACGAAAACTAATCCCTGAAAGCTGAAAGTTGGCAGACAGGGACCTTGTACCATATACAACTACCTTGCCAAAGGGATTCACCAAACAATGAACGAGACATGAGATTTTAAAACTCGAAAATGCCCATTTACAAATGTCGAAAAACCCCAAATTGAAAACATTGCCAACTACCTCGGAAAGAGATGAATGAAAAATATCAAACAGCGAACTGGAGATGAGCCATTGAAACTAGAAGAAGTCTCATCAACAAAGATCACAAGAAAACAATCCTCAACTGAAGATGATCATTCGTTCAAAAGCTACAAATTTTTGAAAATGATTACTTTACATTTATTATATCCGTACTTTCATCATTGTAAAACACCCTTTTGTCTGACCTGGCAATTACGTCAAACAGAACCTTTACGGTCTGAAACCCTGGATGAAGATTCTCTCTCATATATAGAAAACAAGTCTACATTCAGATTCATCAAACAATCAACTTATTATCAATTATTAATCTCCAAAGTTGGCTACTTAAAACATCCTGAACTGAACACCATCAAATTCGTAGAAATTGCATTTGGAATTGATCGAACAAGGTGATCAATCGGATTGGCAGAGACTTGAAAATTTTGAGGCAAGTACAGTTCTAGGTCCACAACATGGAATATCCTTCAATTATGTTTGACCTTGATCCAGGCACAAATAGCAAGATCCCAAAGTAGGCCACTCAGAAGATTGAACTATGCACTGTTGCAGAAACTCAACAATCTACAAACTGAATGGCCCTAGCAAACATGTCAAACGGGCACATGGGGGGCTAAAAATTGGCATGGACACTCTTTCCCATGCCTATAGCATGATGCAAAAATTGACACATCTTGATCAATCACATGGCACTTAATGCACTCATCCAAATAGGGCCTCCGACTAAACTGTGGAACTAATCCTCATTAAAATGTTAGAAATTGCAAACAGAGTCAGATTGGCAAACTAGACAAACAGATTCATCATGGCTTGAAAATTGAAACATAAGAAGTATTTGACCACTGGAATACAAGGCAAAAGGAAATTTCACAATTGGGTCACAAGGTCAAAAGTTATAACTAGTCAAACAGGGTCACTCAGAAAACCAGGCAGATTAGAGAAATAGGATAAATCTGGAAAGCTAGCTTAGGGGGATCCAAAAACTTATCAAACGAGCTCGAAATAACTTGAGCTTTGAAACATAAGCTCTTTGATATACATTGTAAACATTCCCAAAGTGGCGAGCCATGAAATTGAACAGAAAACAAGATATTCAAATGCAAATAGGGCTTGCTACAACAATTTGACACAGGCAAAAATGCAGATTTAAGTGAATACCTCGAAATGGCTACTCCCTAAACACTTCATATTCTTCATTTAGGAGTAAGAACCCACTGCATATGTCAAATGAAAGGTGTTGAACCTGTCCCCCAAGCTGTATCTCATGAAATTCATCAGGCCCATTTCTATATGCTCTTGAACTCGGGTCTTTAAATTGTTCTTTGAAGGTCACAAACTTTGGCATTGGAGAACTTATTGATAATTGACTCAAAACTTTATAGATTTTTTAGGGTACCAACACTCATTTCTATCTCTTAACTGGTCAAGGGTCAAAGGTCCAGTGGGCGGTACAATGTAGCCTTGTTGCATTAGAGTGAGGGTAGAATTCCCAATTCCAGCTATGTGCAGCTTCATTCAACTTTGTCATACTATGAAGTTATCTTTGTTCAGCTTTGGCACATCCCTCTTATACATTTTGAGATCGTTATGTTGAAGTCCTTAAAACTTTGTTCCAAGCAACTTGGTTTGCTCTGATACCAATTGTTAGAATAACTGAGAGGGGGGTGAATCAGTTATCCAGAGTCTCAAATCAAAATGTATAATTTAAAACAATTATCTTAAACTTCTGGAGCTCGGTAACATAAAATACTATTATGTTTGTGCATTTACCGATTACCAGTTGACCACTTAGTATATTCACCTATCAAATCAGATATGAAACATGTAAAGTATGATAACAAACAATCATCACAATCAACACAACATAAGAGATTTAACGTGGAAACCCTGTAAAGGAAAAAACCACCTGGGACCGGCAACCCAAAATATGTTCACTCTTTTGAAGTGAGGTCGGTGAAGACCCAACCCTATTAAAGGTTACAAAACACACTATAAGGTGTGACCTTGTTAGAGGATTTTAGACCAATAGTTATTGTCCAACCAACATTCACTATGGGGTTGACAAGATAACAATGTTCATTCTATGAATGATACATAAAAGACTTTCCTAGTCCACTCGGTTAAGAGATTTGACTATATACAATGGTTAAAATGTAATAGTAGGTGATCTGATTCAATACAACTTCAATTGCAGATGTACAAATCAAAATTAAGCTCATTCAAATCCTCTAATTAATGTATCTATTCTGTTTCAACAATATTCATCAACTTACTGTCTCTCGATAAATAGCTCTCTGATGCTTGGTTATCCTCTGCAGCTCGGTTCTCTTTTAACTAGTCTGATCAAGCATGCATGAAGCTTGTTCACACAATATCTTTATAGTTATCTTCTTTCTGCTATCTGTAAATGATGAAATCACTGTCTCTTAAATAGACAAGTAAACCATTTTCTTTCCATCCACTAGATTTTGCCACTTGTTCTCCTTCGTTGATTTTGCCACTTAAACCTTCATCAGTTGTTGTGTTAGTAACACATTTTATTTAAATCCCTTTGATCTTTTCTTAAATTTTACTAGCCATAGATCAGCATAACAAACTTTATCTCTAACCTTGAACTCATACACTTTCCAACTCATCAATCCTTATAGGCTAAATTGATCTTTGATTCCTTTCTTCCTGCTCGGTTAACAAAGAAATGCATCGGTGTAAACAGGCTTGGTAAGTACTATCACTCAGTATACACTACACTGCTCGGTGTATACTGAAATTGCTTCTTTAACCAACCACACTGCTTTGTACATTTATGCTCTTTTCTTTATCATAGATGAATGCAACATAATCAAGTCAATAACATAAGATCATAGACTCATTAATAAGTTACCCAATGTATTCCTCATCCTCATCTATTATCTCCATCTTCCTCATGTAGATATATATGTTCTTCATCTCTTTTTCTCCTTTCTACAGATGTTTGGGTATAGTAACCTACAAGATAAGTATAGTCAAACTAGTTGACATCAATGACAACATATTACTGAATTAATTATCTTTCATATCTAATCAGAAACTTCAGTGATCTTAAATCATAGATCTTCAAGTTATGCATCAATCTCTTTCTCAAATCAGTTGTAGGTTCATCAATTTTGATCACCAAAACTGCACTCTCATTGACCTTGTCTATAAGGTGTCTCATATATAATTTTTTGATTCTTTCCATTGTGGTATTTCCATCATTCCAATCTTCACTAATAGTGTATGGGAATCTTCTCAACAAATGGAAAAACATATATGTAATCAGGGATGAGAATCTAAACTGGGAATTCTTAGTTTTCTTTATCTTCTCCAAGTTCTCAAATAACTGAATTCTCAAGATTTCACACATATCCACTTGCACTTTATCAACACACATCAAATACACTGCATGAATCATACTAGGTACCAATCATCTTCTCTAGAATTAGCACAAAATTTAGATGTTAAGATCTTGCATAGGTATCTAACATCATCTTGTTGAATCTTACTGATCACTATTCCTCTACCATTATAAGTTGACTTAGTGTTATTCAGTACTATTTTTCTCATATTCTTCTCATTCAATGATATAACTCTAGATTTTGACAAACCAATTAAATCATGAATTAGGTCTACTGTGATATCAATCACTCTGTCATCTAACCAAAACTTTCCATTATGAATTCTGCTCAAAATTATCTTGGTGCATTCTTCATCATCAAATTCATATTGTAGAGAGTACTTTATGATTTCATTGTCTTTAAAATGTTCAAACCCTACTTTCAAAGACATATCTTGATTGTATAGCTTCTCATATTCCTTAGTAAAATCACTTTCACCTAGGGTTTCAAGCTTGCATCCCAAATAGCTTCTAACATTCTCTAATTATAAAACTCTGTCTGGTATGGATGACAATGCTAATTTAGGGTCTTCCTCTAAGGGTTCTACTAGTTCCCTTTTAGTTTTAGGTATGATCTTATCTCTAATACTATGAACCAACAAAACATCCATATCTTCTACAAATTCTCTAACTAACTAATAGATTTTCTTAGTGAAATACCTTAATTCTACGATTTAGGGCTTGCATAGATCCGGCATGAAGTTCTTTCATCAAATCCTTGCAAACTACTTTCAATCACTGCTGCTTTGATCTCCTTAACACTTTTATTCACTTTAATGATCAAACAATACTGATCATAAGCTTTTAACCTTTCAATCTTATAAGATTCTGACATCTCATTCAACTATTTTGTCGCTTCTTTCCAAAAAGTTGATTATGCTTACTTGCAAAACTTAAAAATTCTTGTGATCTCGCATAACTTCATATTATCTTATGCACTCTTAACCATAATATCACTACATCATATTCTACCTTGCATTAATTACACAAGACTCAAATCATCCTATGCTAACTTCTACACTATCCTAAGTTCCTATTCTAATGCATTCTTTCATGAATTAAGTACTTTGAGATGGGTTAGGAAGAGATTCACTCTTACCATTAGATACTTCACCTGTCTGATTACCTTCAGTGCTGAATGTGTCTCTTTGATCTATGGCTTTCACAAATTTTACTTCTTCTGAATTACTATAGCATCCTCTTTGACTGTTGCTTGCATTCTCATTTCTCCTTGTGTAATTTCAAGGGTTAGGGTTTCTCATGTTATTCATCCTACAAAACCTTGTTGTATGACCAAACATGTTGCATATTTGACAAACTACTCCATTGTTTCCATATCTTGGTCATGTCTGGTTGATTTGTCATCTGCAATTCCTAGCAATGTGTCCAACCTTGTTGCATCTATAACATACTTCTCCATTTCTTTTGTTCATATCTTCAGTAGGTCTCTTATCTGCATGGTTAGTATCTCTAAACATTCTACTATTATTATTATCATTGAATCTAGGCTTCTTACATTCAATAGCTCTATGTCCAAAACCATGACAATTATAGCAATATCCATTAAGAGGTTTAAATTGCTTACTTGTACAATCTTTCTTCATATGACCAAAAGTATTACGTGTAAATAATCTACCTTTAAATTCTTTCTACGTACCTTTAGGTGATTCTTCTTGTTTAGGTGGTTCTTCTTCTTTAGGTGTATCCTTAGATTTGTTAGCTTCATAAGATTTATTTTCTACTATGTTTTCAAAAACTTTCAGATCTGGTTCCTTGCTTTCTTCACTTACCTTAGATGAGTTAAATCCAAGACCAGTTTTTTCATAGAATGGCTTTTGATAAGACATTTTTTCATCAATCTTCTCACTAGTGGAATATAGTCTCTCAAGTTGTTGCTTAAATTGAGTCAGTTCACCTTTCACAATTGTATTGTACTTTTCAAGTTCAACATACTGCAATTTTGTTTTCTCAAGTTTAGATGTCACTTTACAAAGTTTAGATTTCAGATCTTCTTTCTCAGATTTCAAATTTTCATTCTCAGATTTTAGATTTGCTTCATTCTTGTCATTTCCATCTTTCAAACTCAATTTCAGATTTCCTATCTTTAATTCATGTTTAAGGATCTCATTTTATTTTTCCAGATTATCATCACAATCT
The DNA here is from genome assembly GCA_027943335.1 of Chamaecyparis obtusa. NCBI lineage: Eukaryota > Viridiplantae > Streptophyta > Pinopsida > Cupressales > Cupressaceae > Chamaecyparis > Chamaecyparis obtusa. The sequence continues at coordinate 543,731 of BSBK01001087.1, read as the reverse complement.
TCAATTTGAATTATAGATTCCTTCTCTTATTTTAGTTCTTCCAACTTCTTTTTCAACTTCTCAATGAGGTTCTTTGCATCATCATATTTTCCTTTAAGAGTATTTCTTTCTTCAGTAAGTATATCAATCTATTCAAGAGCTTCTTCAAGATTCTTATGTAGCTTATCCATATCCATAGAGATCTTACTCAAGCTGCTAGGCTTTTTCTGAATGATTATTTTTCGAGTAACTAAGCTCTGATACTAATTGTTAGAAATAGAGAATACTAAGAGGGGGGTGAATCAATATTCTACAAACATTTACTTTTGCCCAATTATGGATATAATAGATTATCTTGATACATGCATAATAGAGTAAACTAAATAACATGCATAATAGTAAAGAAAATGAACTCATAACACATTATTTGTTCTTGAGGAAACCCTGGCCAAGGGAAAACCCCAGTGGGGATGGTACCCACAAAGATCCACTAATCAAAAGTATCTTGTCAAGGATGTTGGCCCTGTTAGGAGCCTATTACATATATATAATGTCTCAGTCCTGATTAAGGGACTCTAGACCTTGTTAGAAGACTCAACCCTACTAAGAGTTGGTAGTATAGATTACAAATGATTACAAGATGAGCCCACTAACCAAACAAGTAATTTACAATGATTACTAATTACAAAATAGGGCAAGGTACATAACCTTATACTTTCTTTCTTATCTTTCATAACTTCTCATCAATACCTTTCACATGTGTATGTTCACTTATATCATCTATTTCATTACACTTATTTGCATCATGTATGCCTTACATTCATACAAGTTATTAGGACTAATAACTCTTACAGTCAGCTTTACTAAACATAAAGCACTTTACAAAATACATTTTGATATACACTGCCCAAGGGTTAACATCTAGGATGTTATCCCTTTATATGATTAAGACATTATTTTGATAAAAAAAAAATCCCTTAACTAAATTACCAATTATGTCTTCTTATTCTATCCTGTCGGCTTCAACTCTGTTCCTGTAAAACTACAATAACCTCTTCTGTACATGTCATATAGACTTGCGCTCTTAGGTGAGTCTTCAATATGCATCATCATATCTATGTTCAAGTGTGCAAGCACTGAACTTACTTCAATCGATGTTGCCAATCAAAACTGTCTCTGGGTACACTGGGAAAATACTGCTTACACTTAGACAATTTTTCTCTGCGCTCTATCATACTTGCTTTGTGTCATATGAAATCTTCATGTAGATCATATGTTTCCATAATGACAACATCTAGATATCTAACTTAGCCAAATCGCCAATAGATCAGACCTCCACTATCAAACATATAAGAGATGTCGCATCCCTCTGTGCCTTCCACAATATAACCCAAGACAATGTGGCTGTGAGATTGTTAGCAGCATTCCTTAAAGGCAAAGCTTTGAAATGGTTTAGGGGTTTTGCAGTCAGTTCTATAACCAACTGGGATGATTTTGGTCAAGCCTTCACTAATCAATTTGAAGACAAGTCCGACCACCTCTCTTTAGTTGAACATTTGACTACCATTAAAAGGGCACCCCAGGAGTATATGATGGATTTCAACTTTAGATTCCAAAGAACATGGAATAGAATACCAGCTATGATTAGACCCTCAAGTCAACATGCTCTCCTCTACTATTTGAGGGAACTTAATAGTGATATATCTATTATGATCCAGTCTATGGGAGGGAATAACTTACTAGCACCATATGATGTTGCTATAAGGGCTGAAAATAGTCTAATAAAAGCTGGAAAGATAGCTCCAAGGCCTCCAATGCCTATCTTTCCTAAGCTTCATCCTATTCAAGAAGTAATTCTAGCCTTGGCATCTATTCCACCTCTCCCAACTCCTCCCCAATAGGCTGTCATTCCATCTATTGACCAGTCCCAAGATCTGAAAGATATCAAGAAGACCTTGTAGTATGTTTCCAATGAATTGGTCAACCTTAAAAAGAAACAATTCCTGCATTACTAGCAGCCTTATCAAGCCCTTTATCAAGCTCAATATCAAAAAAATAGGCCCCAATACCAATCAAGCTAGCAAGGCCAAGCAAGAAACTATAATCAGAGAACTAATCAGCCCTACAATCCTAACATCCCTAGCACTTCTAGAGATTTGGTTCATGTAGCTCAGAACAATATGGCTCAAGAATATCTATGGAGCTACCCATGCAATCAGCAACACATCCAAGGGATGTGCCCCAATAGCTATGGCCAAACCTTCATGGTGCAGAACAATGTCATGATGCCATAGGAAATGACTCAAGAGCTAGAGATTTAGCAAGGTCAAATTGCTGCCCCAAGTGAGCTTCAAACACCAAAGGTGGCACTTGTTAACTTGCAGAAGGAGGAGTTTTGTGGGTTAAATTTTCCCCTAAATGACAACCAGAACTATGTTCCAATTGCAGCCAACACAAGGTCTAAGAAGAAAGATTTGGAGGCTGAACAAGCAGTCTCTACCAATCAGCAAGCTCCAGTTGTGACTCCACAGCCCAAGGTAGTTCAGACTCCACTCCAAAATCAATCAAGAGAGGTTAAGGAACTAGCCAAGGTAGAAACACAGTTGGCATCTGCACAACTAGAGATCGCACAAGCAAAGGGATAGCCAAAGGTGAACTTAGGATCTTTTAACATTATTGAACAAATGAACAAGACTTCTATAAATGTGCCCATGATGGACACTTTGGCAATTCCTAGACAAAAGGAGTTAATTCTTAGTGCTTTGGCTAAAATTTCATCAAATGAAGATAGTGTTTCAGAGCAGCCTAGAGTCCTGATGGCTAAAGCAGCCTAGAAAGAGTAGTAAACTAGAGAAGCTATCTTGTAGCCCACCATTGCCCCATAGGTTAAACCCCCTCCTTTCTATGTTACTCTTTTCATTGGTAAGTTTTTAGTTCATAATTACATGATAGACTCAGGGGCAAGTAGTTCAGTATTTCTAAACAACTAGCAGACCTCCTAGGATTGTCTTATGAGCCAATAGATAGGCATGTTATTCAGTTGGATGGGTCATTAGTTAACACCATTGGAGTCATTAAAGACTTGAGTCTCACTTTACACTAATGTCCCAACTTCTCTATCCCTCAAGATGTCTATGTCATAGACCTAGCTCCCTACTTTGCTATTTGTTTGAGCAGAGGTTTCACTACTAGATTGGGGGGACACCTTTTAGCTGATTGGTCTCATTTATACTTCAAAACCAGATATGGGACTAGGGTTAGAATCAAGTCTGAAGCCTTTGCAAAGAACCATATTGAACCCTATACTCCTAGTCCTATAAATGCCAATCTGATGTTCTATGAGAAAGATCCTATTGACTTTGAACCTGAGACCACTATCAGAAACATTCTAGATATTGTCCTACATGAGTGGGCTGAAAGAGATTTAGAAGATGATCCTTTCAAAAATATGGAAATCTCTAGTATTGGGATGCATATCATTCATGAGGAAGGCACAGTGATTCCAGATTTGATAAAGAAAGAAGATGAGCATTCTGAGGACTAGGATAGTGAACTGTGGTAGTTGTTCTTTGATGGTGCTAGAAGCAAAATTGGTTTAGGAGGAGGACCTGTCTTAATTTCTCCAGATGGACAAAAGTATTACTCTGTTGTTTGTTTTTCTTTTAGCTATACTAAAAACACAACAAAGTATGAGGCTTTGATTCATGGTTTAGAATGGGCTAGACAGAGAGGAATCAAATGTCTAAAATTTATAGGTGATAGTGAGTTAGTGGTTAATTAGATTTGTGCCACTAATCTCACTAAAAATGATACACTCAAGTTGTATAAGCACAAGGTTTTAGATTTAGTAGAAGGTTTTTATGCTTTTAATCTGGTTGTTGTCCCAAGAAATTAGAACAAACAAGCAGACAAGTTGGCTGCCATGGGAGCAGAATATGATATTCCCAAGGAGGTCACAAGCACTAAAATGCAGCATGTGAGAGTCCTTGTGATACCCTCAATACGAGACAATTTGGTGACCTGGCAAGTCTTTAAAAATGATGAAAAAATTTTCAATTTTTTGATAGAAGAAGCTAAATTCTCTAAAGTTAATCAGAATAAGCTTTCTCACTAGTATAATGACCAGATGCTACAGTTGAAAACTAACAAGTTTCCCAAGGGAATGGTCACCCTTGAGTCCATTTTTAACTCTGATGACCAACTTAGAGGAGACAAGGCTATCATGACAGTCAAAGAGGAACACTACCAGCCTGTAGAGATTTTCAAGGACAAGTCCCTCAAATTGGGAAAGACATGCACTTAGCTAGAAAGGCAATCCTTTATCTCATTATGTCAAGAGTTTAATGATATTTTTGCATGGGAATATTATGATCTAAAAGGGTTTGATCCCCACTTAGCCCAACATACCATTGAGCTAGAACCCCATGCCAAACTAGTGAGATAGAAATAGAGACCTATCAATCCTAAACTAGAAGAGTTAATGAAAATAGAGTTAAGGAAAATGATTGAGGCCAATATTATCTTTCCCATCAAAGACACCTCTTGGGTCTCCAATCTAGTGCCTATCATAAAAAAGAATGGTGAAATCTAGCTATGTGTGGATTTTAGAGACCTCATTAGAGCCTCACTCAAGGACCACCATCCATTTCCCTCCATGGAACAGATATTGCAGTTTGTCTCGGGGTCTGAGAGATTTTCCTTGCTAGATGGCTTTTCTGGCTATAACCAAGTCCTAGTAAGGGAGGAAGGCCAATATAAAATAGCCTTCACCACCAAATGGGGCACCATGGCATATAGGAAAATTCCTTTTGGGATATCTAACACTGGCACTACATTTTAGAAAGCCATGGAAATGGCATTTTCTAGTTTGATGAACAAGTTTGTTCTAGTATATTTAGATGATATTGTTAGAAATAGGGAATATTGAGAGGGGGGGTGAATTAGTATTCCAAAAACTTTTAATTTTGCCCAGTTATCGATATAAAAAATTATCTTTATACATGCATAACATAAGAAACTAAATAACATGCATAACAATAACATCAAACAACTCATAACACATTATTTGTTCTCGAGGAAACCCTGGCCAAGGGAAAACCCCGGTGGGGATGGTACCCACAAAGATCCAATAAATCAAAAGTATCTTGTTAAGGATATTGAACCTGTTAGGAGTCTATTACAAGCGTATAGTGTATCAGTCCTGATTAGGGACTATAGGCCTTGTTAAAAGCCTCAACCCTGTTAGGAGTTGTCAATACAAAATTTGATTAATAGCTGAGCCCACTACCCAAACAAGTAATATACAATGTATAAAAAAATAGGTCAAGGTGCATAACCTTATTCTTCTTGTATCAATATTCCTTTGCTTCTCTTAGCTTCGCATCATCACTGTTACATTCGCTTCACAAATTACATAGATTACTTCACTCTTTCTTACAATTACAATTACATATATACAAGTTATTAAGGCTACTAAATTTACATGGTCAAAATCCATATAAAATTATCTAAGGGTTAACATCTAGGATGTCATCCCTTTATATTGTTAATTCATTATTTTGATAAACAAAATATTCCCTTAACTCTTTACCAATTCTGTCTTCAAAACTGTCTTGTCGACTTAACTCTGTCTTTGGTAAAACTGTCATAACTAATTTCGTACATGTTGTACTAACTTGCACTCTGAGATGGATGGTCAATAGCCATCATAGAGTCTATGTTCAAGTGCACAAGAATTGAACTTACTCCAATCAACATCGCAAACAAAAACTATGTCCTGGTACAATGTGAAAACACTGTCTCACACTTAGACAAATTTGCAATGCGCTTTTCCATACTTGCTCTCCGACCTGTATGATCTTCATGTGGATCATATGTTTCCATAATGACAACATCTATGTACTTAGCTCAGCCAAATTTCCAACAATCTCCCCCTTTGTCATTGGTGGCAACATATGAGAAAATTGGCCAAGTGTACAATAACAAAATTTCAAAAATTGTCTCAAAACTGGCCATAGTATAAGATATATACTATGCTTATAATTCCTCAAAAATTCTTATATACTGTAATACTCCCCCTAAGAGTATACATAATACTATCAATCTTCTACTCTATATATCTCTCAATTTTTTGTATATCTCTCCCCCTTTGACAACAATGACAAAATAAAGTAGGGAGGCTTACAAAATTGTATCACAAAAGATTATACCTTAAATGTCTTATTGCAAAGCTAGTAGGCTTGCAACACAATCTGTAAATTTAACTTTTATAGCTTCTAATTCCTTTTCCCATGATTTCTTAATGGAATTTTCCACATTGAGTAGTGTGCTCAGTCCATAAGCTATAATTTGACATGATTGGAGGTTCTCAAAGTTAAATTTTTGAAATGATGTCCTAGCTGTAAGACATTCTTCTAGCTTCTCTTCAATAACACTTAACTTCATGGAAGTATGTTCTCTCAGAAGAGTGAGTCTCCTCATTTTTCTATTCTTCTCATCTTGCAATATTCTTATTTCATCATAAAGCTTCTAAACTTTCTTCTCAACATTACTAACCTTCACATTAGGATTAGAAAGAAGGTTTGATTCATTCTGAATCTCTACTTCCTTCAACTTGATCTGCTTGACTTCTTCTGCTGTCAAAATCTCTAGTGTTGTACATTGTATGTACAATGACTTTCCTATTCCCAAATGTCTCCTTAGGTCCTTGATATAGATATCAAGACTATTAATATCATTTCTAATATTTTGATTGATATTCAAAAGCATTCCAGCCTCATAATCTACTTGTGCCTTTACCTTTGCAATCTCAGATAGATTTTGAACTCATCATCAAAGGTTCTCATCAATTTATTTGCTTTTTCCAGAGGGTTTGCATCTGCAATCTATGTGGTTACAACTCCTTGTAACTTTTCAGTTAAGTCCTTTAGACATCCTTCAAGATTATTTACCTTCTTGTTTTTACCAATAATCTTATTCAAAGAAGTGATCAATTCTAACTGATCATCATCATCAACTTCTTTTCCTAAATCTTCAAATAAAAATCCAATTTCTTTCTTCTTTCCAGTCTCAAGAGTAAGACTGATGTCTTCTTTTTTAGGAAGGGGTACTTCAACCTCAGATTCTTTAGGTTCTTCAATAATAGATTGGGTTTGTTCTACTTCTTTAGTTCTATCTAGTTCATCAAGAGCCGAATTGTCAACAATGTTCTCTAAGTTCTTGAATACATTTTCATCAGTGTCCAAAGTAATCTTTGTACCTTCAACATTCATAGATTATTCTTCAATATTAATAGCTGGTGGAGAGGGAATATCCTCTTGTTCTACTTATTTTTCTTGCTCTGTTGCAACTGAAGACTCTCCAACAATTTCTACCATAACTTTAATTATTGCTTGTTTTGTTTCTGCTCTCACTTGTTCATATTGTCCTGCCATAGTTTGAATGGTTCTCCTTTTAGTCCTCAAAAGAGTGCCAAGGGGATTCAAAATATATTTAAGATGCTCATCATCTCTCACAACACATAGTTTCTTGACCATATTCTCTCTCATAGTTTTGTCTTCTTCTTGTGCTCTCATTTTCCTGTTAACAAGTTTCTTGAATAGGTCATCAAGAATCTTGCCCTGAATAGTATCAAACTTATTATTAGCCAGAATAATGTGCTTAACAATAGAATTTTCAAGATTTAATCTCTCAGAATAGTCATAAAGGTCATATTACTTATTCATCTTTGTAAAGTCTCCATCTTTTATGATTTCTTCATTCACTCTCTCAACTCTAGGTTTCCATGCTTTCTTCTTTACTGTAGTGTCATCATCTCTAATTTCTACAATTTTCCTAGGGAGTGGTGGCACCAAAGTTTTTTTCCTCTTACCAAGTCTTGTAGCACTTTCCTTTACTCTCTTGTTGGGTGTGGAAGAATAAGATCTAGTGTATTTCCTTGTTTCTTGATCTTCCTCGGGTTCCTCAACTTTCACATTCACTTGTGTAGCTTCATATTGTACTGCACTTGATGATAAGGGAGGTACATACAAGATCTCTTTCTTCCCAATACCTCTGATTGCTACTCCTATCTTCTTTGCAATATCAAACTCATGCTCTATCATTCTAGTGTCCTTCAATATTTTCTTTATAGTGTTGTCAACTGTCTTCTTAGACTGCTTTTCTTCCATTATAGCTTTTGCAAAGTTGAAGTTCTCTTCAAATGTTCCAAATCTATTACACTGGGTGTCCAACTTACTCTTAAGTAACCTACCAACATATCCTTCTATTTTTGCCTCAGATATCTCATAGCCAAGAGGGTCTATGAACTCAATTCTAGGTTCCACTACTTCAATATAGGTAAAGTTAGTGTCAACCATAAAACATATGTTATCCTTATATTTCTCCATAAGAGAATGTGGAATCCTTGATCTATTAGATACCATGTTCTAAAATGTCTTCAATACCATCTTAGCACTTTCATTCAATTTATCAATAACATGTCTCAAATACATTCTATTGATTCTTTCCATAGTGTTTTGTCCATCATTCAAATCATTTGCAACTATGTAGGGAAATCTTCTTAATAGGTGGAAAAACATGTAAGTGATCAAAGAAGAAAATCTAAATTGTGCATACTTGGTCTTCTTAATCTTCTCCAAGTTTTCAAACAATTGAATTCTCAGGATTTTGCACATATCAACTGGTACCTTGTCAACACACATCAAATATGCTATATGTACCATTCCAGCTACCATGTCATCTTCTCTAGAATTTGCACAAAACTTAGTGGTTAGGATCTTGCATAGGTATCTTACATCATCTTGCTTGATTTTATTGATTACAATTCCTCTGCCATTATAGGATGAACCTATGTTATCAATAACTATTTTCCTCATATTCTTCTCATTTAAGGGAATAGCACCAGATTTAGATAATCCAGTTACATCATGAATCAAATCAGTAGTAATGTCTATTACTCTGTCTTCTAGCCAAAACTTTCCATTATGAATTATGCTCAAAATAATCTTAGTGCATTCTTCATCATCAAATTCATATTTCAATGCATACCTAATGATTTCATTATCTTTCAAATGTTCATAACCTTGTCTCAAACTCATATCCTGGTTGTAAATCTTCTGATATTCACTTGAAAAGTCACTGTCACTTAGGTTTTCTAACTTGCATCCAAGATAACTTCTTACATTTTTCCAAATGCAAAACTATGTCTGGTACGGATGATAGTGCTAACCTAGGATCATTTTCCAAGGGTTCTACTGGTTCTTTCTTCATTCTAGGCATATTCTTATCTCTAACATTGTGAATTAAGGATACATCTATGATTTCTTTCTAATCTCTTATACCGATTCAAGGATCTATCAAGATAAATACCTCAAATTCATGATTTTAGGGCTTTTGCAGATTCGGCGCTTTAATCTTTCACCAAACCACTACAAAATGCTTCCAATCACTACTTTCCACTCTTCCAAACACTTGTATTCACTTTGATAATCAAATAGCATCAATCATAACCTTTTATCACTTGAATCTCTCTTAGGTTTGACATTGCATTCAATTATTTTACCGCTTCTTTTCCAAAAAGTTGTTTCTATTAACCTGTAAAACTTAAAACTTCTTGTGATCTCGCAAAACATAATATTTTTCTTTGCGCTCTTAACCATAGCATTAGTACATCATAAACTACCTTACATTAACTACACAAGACTTAATTCATCATAAATCTACTTCTACACTAATTCTAAGTTCCTAATCTACTGCAATTTACATAAATTAAGTGCTTAAAGATAGGTCAAGTAAGGATTCATTCTTACCATTTGATACTTCACCTTTCTGATTACCTTCAATATTGAATATGTTTGCTTGATCTGTACCTTTAACAAACTTCACTTCATCTGTATTACTACAGCAACCTTTCTGTCTGTTACTTGTATCTTCATTCCTTCTTGCATGATTTCTAGGGTTAGGATGATAAGCTCCATTGTTCATTCTACAAAACCTTGTCGTATGTCCAATCTTGTTACATATCTAACAAACAATTCCATTTTTTCCATATCTCAGTCCTTGTTGATTGATCTATGACCTGCAGTTTCTAGCAATGTGTCCAACCTTGTTGCATCTATAACATACTACTCCATTTCTTCTATTCATATCTTCAATAGGTGTTTTATTTGCATTGTTAGTATTCCTAAACATTCTACTACCATAATTATTCTCAATAACTTTAGGTTTTCTACATTCAATAGCTCTATGTCCAAAACCATGACAATTATAACAATAACCATTAAGAGATTTAAATTGTTTACCTATGCAATCTCTCTTCATGTGACCAATAGTATTACAAGAAAAACATCTACCTTTGAATTCTCTTTGCATACCTTCGGGTGATTCTTCTTACTTCAGTGATTCTTCTTCTTTAGGTGTGTCTTCATATTTGTTCATCTCATCAAACTTCTTCTGTTCTATGCTTTCAGATTCTTTCAGATCTAGTTCCTTGCTTTCATCATTTGTTCTTAATATATTAAATCCAAGTCTAGTCTTATCATAGGATGGTTTACCAAAAGATACTTGCTCATTAATCTTCTCACTATTTGAATATAGCCTTTCAAGTTGTTGTTTGGATTGAGTTAATTCACCTTTCACTATCTTAGTGTATTTCTCAAGTTCAATATACTACAAATTTACTTTCTCAAATTCAAATGTTACTTTGCCAAGTTTAGATTTCAGTTCTTCATTCTCAATCTTCAATCTTTCATTCTCAGATCTTAGATTTGTTTCATTTTTGTCATTTCCATCTTTCAAACTAAGCTTTAGATTTGCTATCTTCAGTTCATGCTTAAGGATCTCATTTTCTTTTTCTAAATTATCATCACAATCTTCAATAAGAACTTTAGATTCCTTTTCAGATTTCAGATCTTCTACCTTGTTTTTTAGTTTCTCAATAAGGTTCTTTGCATCATCATATTTCCTTTTCAGAGTGTTTCTTTCATCAGTAAGCATATCAATCTATTCAAGAGCTTCTTCAAGATTTTTTTGTAGTTGATCCATATCCATAGAGATCTTACTCAAGCTACTAGGCTTTCCTTGAATGATTCTTCTCTGAGTAACTAAGCTTTGATACCAATTGTTAGAAATAGGGAATACTGAGAGGGGGGGGTGAATCAGTATTCCACAAATTTTTACTTTTGCCCAGTTATGGATATAACAGATTATCTTTATACATGCATAACATAAGAAACTAAATAACATGCATAACAATAACATCAAACAACTCATAACACATTATTTGTTCTCGAGGAAACCCTGGTGGGGATGGTACCCACAAAGATCCACTAATCAAAAGTATCCTGTTAAGGATATTGACCCTGTTAGGAGTCTATTACAAGTGTATAGTGTATCAGTCCTGATTAAGGGACTATAGGCCTTGTTAGAAGCCTCAACCCTATTAGGAGTTGTCAATACAAAATCTGATTGCTAGCTGAGCCCACTGCCCAAACAAGTAATATACAATGTATACAAAAATAGGTCAAGGTTCATAACCTTATTCTACTTGCATCAATATTCCTTTACTACTCTTATCTTCGCATCATCACTGTTACATTCACTTCACAAATTACATACATTACTTCACTCTTTCTTACAATTACAATTACATATATATAAGTTATTAAGGTTAATAACTTTACATGGTCGGATTCCATATAAAATTATCTAAGCTTTAACATCTAGGATGTGATCCCTTTATATTGTTAAGTCATTATTTTGATAAACAAAATAATCCCTTAACTCTTTACCAATTCTGTCTTCAAAACTGTCCTGTCGGCTTAACTCTGTCTTCGATAAAACTGTCATAACTAATTCCGTACATGCCGTACTAACTTGCACTCTAAGATGGGTGATCAATAGCCATCATAGATTCTATGTTCAAGTGCACAATCACTGAACTTACTCTAGTCAATGTTGCAAACAAAAACTATGTCTTGGTACACTGTGAAAACACTGTCTCACACTTAGACAAATTTGCAATGCACTCTGCCATACTTGCTCTCCGACCTGTGCGATCTTCATGTGGATCATATGTTGCCATAATGACAACATCTATGTACTCAGCTTAGCCAAATTTCCAATAGATATAACTATCTTTTCAAGAGATACTAATGATCACCTGGTTCATCTAAGGTAGATTTTTGAAAGGTGCAGAGAATTTGGAGTTTCATTGAATCCAAAAAAGTGTATCTTTGTTATCCATGAAGGCCGGCTTCTAGGGCACATTGTTTCTAATCAAGGAAAAAAAATTGATCCTGAAAGATTAAATGCCATCATGGCACTACCCTTACCACCACACAAGAAGGGGCTGCTGAGTTTCCTGTGAGAATCAACTTCTTAAGAAGGTTCATCCCTAATGTTGTAGCACTACTAAAGCCTATGACCCGAATGCTGAAGAAGAATTCAAATTTTCACTAGACAAACAAAGGAAAGAAATTTTTTGAAGAAATAAAGGAATCAATTGCTTCTTCTCGTACTCTAGTAAACCCTAATTTTTCTAGAGATTTTATTCTATATGCCTTTGGGGACACTGATAGTATCTCCTCCATGTTAGTCCAGTAGAATACTGAGAAACAAGAGCAGCCAGTGGCTTTTTACAACCAAGGTCTAGATGGTTATGAACTAAATTACACTCCTATAGGGAAACATTTCTTAGCAATAGTGAGGAGCTTGAACAAATTCAAGCACTTGCTATCCAACAACATAATGCACCTAATGGTTGCCCAGCCTTGCATAAAAGACTTCCTTCTGAATAAGGATCTAAGCCACAAAAGGGCTAGATGGGTCACCAAATTCATGGACTATGATATCCAAATCAAGGTGACTAAATTGATAAGGGGAAAATGGTTGTGTGAGTAGATGAATGAAGGCAGAATGGACAAAGGTCAACAAGAAAAAGAGGTTGTCTTGATGAACCAGAATTTAGAATAGAGTGCAAGCTAGATAGCAGAGATGAAACACTATCTCTCAACTGGTCAATGCCCTCAAGGCCTTGATAGGTGAAAAAGGAGGTATTTTAGGCTCCAAGCCATCACATTTTTCATTTTGGATAATGTTTTGTATAGAAGGGATTATAGCGGTGTCCTGTTGAGATGTGTTGAAACTAGCCAAGTGAGTAGAATATTAGAGGACTTTCATGATGGGGGTTTAGGAGGAAACTTTGCAACCACAACCACTACTCTAAAAGTGATGAGATTAGGGTACTATTGGCCTAGCTTGTACAAGGATGCATTTGATTGGATAAGGAAGTGCAAGAACTATGCCATGTTTGCTAGGAAACACAAGTTGGAAGCCCTCCCATTGCATCCCATCAAAGTGGAGCAGCCCTTATCCAAATGGGGATTGGACTTCATTGGACCTATTAATCCTCCATCCAGTGCTAGCCACAGATGGATACTCACTACTATAGATTATTTTACCAAATGGATAGAGGTTGTGGCATTGAAAGAAGCAAATGAAACCTCTATCCTAAATTTCTATCAGGATATTATGTCAAGGTTTGGCACTCCAGACTCCATCATTTCAGACAATGCCATGGCATTTCTTGGATTGAGAATCTCAAAATGGGCATTGAGGCACAATATCTACCTAAGATCCTCATCCAACTATTACCCTCAAGGTAATGGCCAAGAGGAATCAACAAATAAGAACTTGTTGAGGATCATCAAAAGGACTATAGAAGGAAACTAGAGGGACTAGCACAACAAGTTGAAGCTAGCCTTATGGGCGAACAAAATAACACCTAAGAGATATATAGGTAACTCTCTGTATACACTTGTTTATGGGAAAGAAGATAGGATTCATTTCTCTATTGGATTGCCTACTTTGAGCTTAATTAAGGAAATTGAACTGTTGGGAGAAGATACTATGCAAGTTAGGCTTACAGAGTTAGTTGAACTTGAAGAAATAAGGAGACTAGCACTAGAAAACTTGGAAGCTCATCATTCTCAGATGAAGAATACCTTTGATAAAAGAGCCATACCTAGGGTTTTTAAGGAAGGGGACCTTGTCCTTAAGTGGGATAAGTCAAAACATAAACTAGGAAGGCATACTAAATTTGATGCCATATGGAGTGGACCCTTCATTGTTGTTAAATGCAAGGCCCATAATGCTTTCCAGCTAGCTAATATGGATGGAGAGGAGTTTCCCATTCCAATGAATGGGATTCACTTCAAAGCTTATTTTTGAGGTTAAGTTCTGCCCTGTACATTCGTAGTGTTAGTTTCAGTTCTTGATTTTTGTGTTTCCTAAGTTCCTCAACACAAGTTGGCTTTCAATTTTTTCTTTTAGTTCAGTTTTCAATTTGGTTTGAGTAGCAATAAGATAGAATAGTCTATCTTCAGTAGTTAGTGGTTTTGTTAGCAAGAAGGAGTTATTGATTTAAGGCTAAGTTCAGTTTTGGATTACAAGACTTTTTGCCCAATGGATTTAAAGGCAACTGCTCAGGGTGCTTAGCAGGCAAGCACTCAGTTGAGGTCGCTAGAATGTTATCATTATTTTCACTCATCTTTGGAGGCCTAATTACTAAGTGAGACTATTGTACTCTAGTTTGAATTATTAGTGATCTTTCTTAAATTTGTGTTCATTTCATTGTAAGGGACATGAAAATAAAAGAAATGATCTACATCTAAGCATTGCATATGTATGTACCAATGTCTTAAGTGTGCTATATAGAAGGAAAAGAACTAAGAAGACCATTTATTTGAGCTCACATAGGCCATGAGCATAGCCATTATCAAAATTTCATAAATGGGTGCTGACATACATAAAATGAGGAACATAAATACAATGGTAACAGACATTTCCTGGTAATAAAGTCTTGATCCATGGTGTTTCCATGTGCTCCTAAGATCTAGAACCTGTAGAGAAGAGAGAAGTAAATGGGTTAGATCCAATGGATCTAAAGTATGTATGGTACCATAATATTTACAAAACATGCATATATGCACTCAGTCATACCCTCTAGGAAGGGTTGTGCATAGGGCATGTGCACTAAAGAGGCTACAAAACAAAAAAAGATACCATGTTTTCACTAACTTGTTTGTTCCATGTGTAGATACATAAGAAGTTGATTCACTATTGTTTCCCAATTTAGATAATCAAAGGGCCTAGAGGATGGTATCCCTAATAGAGACCATCTTCGAAGCTTCATGATTGTCTGAACAACAATAATGACAAGATGTTGGGATCTAAATGAATGACCTTGACCTATGATGCATGCCACGCTAGGAAAACCTCAAATTTCCTTGATAGTGACTGCATCACAAGCCAAGAACACCCATGATCACCAAGGGAACAACTGGATGATGCAGTATCAGTGGGAAACTCAAGAATCACAAAGATAAATCAAAGGGAGCATGGTCAAAGGGGCACTGGAAGATTCAAGGGGCATACATCATCAACATGTCAAAAGGTACACAAATCCATATGCTAAGGAAAGATACACTACATCATAAATGTGCTTCAAAAGCTACATTCAATACATTACTACTATAGTATGAATATATCAAAATTTGTATGATGAACCGAAGATCAATATGGCATGACATGATAAATCAAATGATGGAACCAAGTAAGCAATCAAAAAAACAATGTTGCATGATCAACTCTCGGGCTCAGTGTATTAGTGATCAAGTAAACATCAAAAAATACATAAAGCAAATGTTCAATGACACCATGAAGGAATCAGTAGATCTAGGTGCAACATGAGGTGATGCCCAAAGAAAAAAACATCAATGCAAAGATAAGGGGTTAAACCCATGCTTGCAAGCTAGCATCAACAATGAAAGGTAAAGATCAATTAATTCATGGCACCAATCAATAGCATGAATACTAGATAAAATAGCAATATAAGTGTACCAATATACCCAACAAAGATACAAGAAAAAAGTGACATCAATGGTGGCATGCCCTGTAGCTTTCTCACAGGCTATACATAATAGATAAATAGTGGCCTAAGCATGAATATGTCCTAGAAAACATAAAAAAAGATGGCATATCATCATCGACAATAGATAGCATACAAACAAGCAGATCACGGGCTAGATCACAAGCGGTCAATATGTGTTGTGTATAATGGATAAGACCATAGGCTGGAGACAACAACAACAAGCAAATAATCAAATCACAGTGCCCCAACTCAATGGCTCACTAGCCCCATTAAGTAGTATAAACATAGTGTGATGACATTGGTGCCAAGAAAATGGAAAATCAGTGATAAAGAAATGAAAATCAAACAATTAATATGGCTCTCGATTACCAAGCATCAGCAATAACAGTGCCTTGAGTTGCCATATATGGGCATTGGCTACCATGGGTTGTGCCATAGCAATACATGATGCCCCAAAGTTAGTACACAATGATGAATTCATGTATGTCAGTGGATGTGTAATGAAAACATAAAGTATTAAATGTGGGATAGAATCAACAATGTCATCATACTGACATTCCATTAATACATGATGTCCTAGCTCTCAAGTCATGTGTGGAGAAATGAACAACAAAGTAATGCTATGATACTACAAATGAGCCATAGTAGGTAAGCATCCCAACTATCAATAAAACCAAATCATCATAGCAATACCAAGACAGTGATGCCCTTGGCCATTGAATAAAGCTATGGAAACAACGATGCCATGTTGTGACTCACTTCCCCAAGAGCTGGCGACATTGATCTATAGATGTATTCATGGGTTATATAGAAGTCAGAGAAAGAAACACATTTGTAATCAAATAATGATACCACAAGCATTAATAGGGCACAAGAATAGAGATATACACTGTTATAGCAACCATAACCCATGGGTAGCATCAACAGCGAGCCCAATTTTATGCAGGGACATTAAGATGGCCACCAAATAGAGAATGTAAACAAGGATTTGATGCCCTAGCTTCATATATCATGAAAAACATAACCACAGGCTTATCAATAAATACCTCGTGATTATAATGGCAGCAATGTATCTAAACAAAGATCAAAATCCCAAACACTTATACAGTGGTCAAAAAATGTGCCAGCAAACACACAATACATGATGCCTTGGAACACTGCTCATAGGCCATGAGCATAATAGGGATTAACACAAGTACATGGAGTGGAAAGATGTGGATGCCCTACTTTATGATTTATCCATGGGCTTTCAAATATAAAGATACAACCATACAATGATCAATCAAATACTACATGGTAAAATGAGATCAACAGTTCAATAAAATGCACAGTGCCTCCAAACATAGAGATGCTATCATTTTGAAATCAAATGCAAAAGGATTCACAATAATAGTGCCCTCAAAAATGTAGACCGAGAAGCTGAATATGAGATCAAATAAAATGATATGAATGCCAAATCAGAACCTACCTCGACATCATGATGCCATTGATGGCTGTTTCTAAACCCAAACTCAAGGATCAGGTCATAAGTGCTAGTCAAGATGGAAACTTGCCAAATGCCGATGGGAAGGTCTAAATGCCAGCCGATTCCTCATCCTCATAGGGGTTTTTCATAAATGATTATTTATTCTTGTATCTCCCCTTTTCAGTTGAGTTTTATTGTTTATTTATTTTGGGTGCATTTGTTATATGTGGGTTTTATTAAAAAATGTAAATGTTTAAAGATATGTTTTCCCCATTTTGGTTTGAGAACTATTTTAAAATATAATTAAATCCACATTATTTCTTCATAGGAGGGGTAAAAATTTAAATCTAAAAATTGCAAATTTTTTTGTTGTAAATTCTAACGATGGTATTCTATAAACCATTCGTCAGAATACTGTTAGTGCATGACTAGGAGGGGTCAAAGTGGTCTCCTTTTAACCACCTATTCTAGGAGTCTATTTTTCCACTACCCCTATAAACTCAGGAATCTAGCATCCGAGTTTATGAGGCAACCTCATGGGCCTATTTTGAGGTATTTTCCACTTTTAGGAGGTTGAGGTGGCTTCAATGCTAATTCTTTTTGCCTCATTTTATATACCTCTCACTTGCGTGATTGAGGATAGCTCTTCATTCTCTCTCCCATAGATCGAGGGTGTTGTAGCTTTGAGAAACAAAATTTTATACTTGGCTTCTCTAAGTAATACAAAAATAGGTCCTTCTTGTCTTATTTGATTTTTGAGCTTTTCATTGAGTTTTCTATGCTAAGGTTATTGTGATATGGTCATATCCTTAGCCTACATGTTGATTCAATTAAGTATTTAGAAATTTGTTTTGGCTTTGAGGCATTGGTTTGTGTACAAATTGGAATCAGATCATGGAAGTATCTTCCCTTTTCTCATTTTCCAAGTACCTTACTAGTTCTAAGAAGTTTGAAGTGATAAGATCAAGTTTTGGGTTATATTTTATTTTCAACTTTTTTGTAAGCTCACATTAATTGTGGATTTTCTATCAATTCGGTGGATCACCTAGCTTTAAATCAGTTTCAGTTAATTGTTTTCATGCATTTTCTCCCTTTCCTCAAAAATTTAGTCTATTTCAAGTGATCCAAGGGGAAGTTGGCCCCTAATCCAGAGGTCTACTCTCAGATAGGTTACCCACAGCCTGAGAGTAGTCCCATGTTTCATGGGATTGCTAGGTCTTATACTTAGACATACTCAGGTGCAATCCCTAGTGATAACAAAAACCATTGAGAAAATGAGAAATCAGATGAACAAAAAATGGAAGAAGAAAGAAGAGGCAAGAAGTAGTGAAGCCATTGCACTTGAGGTCACCCAATCCAATGGATCAAGTGATCACACTATTTTCAGCTAAGAAAAGAAGTTATGTATGGAACTAAATCTTATAATGTTAGAAATAGGAAATACTAAGAGGGGGGGGTGAATCAGTATTTCAAAAACTTTTTCTTTTTCCCACTTATGGATATAATAGATTACTTTAGTGCATACAAAGATTATCAAGATGATTAACAAACATAGCAGTAAATAGAAAGAATTCATAACACATCATATGTTCTTGAGGAAACCCTGGCCAAGGGAAAACCCCGGTGGAGATGGTACCCAAAAAGATCACTAATCAAAAGTATCCTATTAGGGATTTGGACCCTGTTAGGAGTCAATTTATAATAAATAGTAGATCTATCCTGGTTAAAGGACTTTAGGCCTTGTTAGAAGCCTTAACCCTGTTAGGAGTTAGATTACAAAACTTGATCACCAGCTGAGCTCACTGCCCAAATGGGTAATACAAAATGTTTCTAACTATAATATGGTACTTCTTACAACTTTGCATCAATAGCCTTTGCTGCTATCACAATATACAACTATCACAAGTTATCTTTTCTTCCTTTTTTCATATCACTTGTATGTTTCATTACATTTCAAGTATGCCTAATATATGAGTTATTAAAGCTAATAACTTTACATGGTCAGCTTTCAAAATATTTATCCAAGATTAAACATCTAGGATTTCATCCCTTCATAATGTTAAGTCATTATTTTTACAAGAAAAAATAATCCCTTAACTCTTTTGCTAAAACTGTCTCCAAAACTGCTCTGTCTGCAAAAACTATCTTCGGTAAACTTTGAATAACTTTGTCCGTACTACTCCAAACTTTATGTGCACTAAGATGGGGTATCCTCATACTCTATAGAAGCTTCATTTAACTATACAAATAAAAATATTTCTCCAGTGGACATCACCAACTAAATCTTCATCGGGTGCTTTGTTAGGATCACTGTATCCAAACTTAGACAATTTCTTCCTTCAACTTTGCATACTTGCTTTCTAGATTCTGAACTCTCAATAGAGATCATATGTTTCCATA
This sequence comes from Chamaecyparis obtusa, assembly GCA_027943335.1. Lineage (NCBI taxonomy): Eukaryota > Viridiplantae > Streptophyta > Pinopsida > Cupressales > Cupressaceae > Chamaecyparis > Chamaecyparis obtusa. The sequence continues at coordinate 523,956 of BSBK01001087.1, read as the reverse complement.
ATGACAACATCTATGCATCCACATTAGCCAAATTGCCAACAATCTCCCCCTTTGTCATTGGTGGCAACATATGGGAAAATTGGCTAAGTGTGCAAACAAAACTTCAAAAACACTTATACAAAATTGAAGCCAAAAGTTTATACAATATGTATACAATATCATACTCCATAGAATAGATCCCCCTATGAGTATCCTTCCTCAACATATATTCAATTTTCTGCTATCTCTCCCCCTTTGACAACAATGACAAAGATAGGTTGTACAAAAATTTCAAAAACTTTATACCTTATTATTAGTTATTGCAAAGCCGGTAGGCTTGCAACACAATCACCAAATTCTAACTTCCAAGATTCAAAATCTTTCTCCCATACCTTCCTGATGGATTCAACAACATTGAGTAGATTACTCAATCCGTATGCTACTGTCTGACAAGCTTGCAGGGAATTGAAGCTAAACTTCTGAAATGATGTCTTTGCTGAAAGACACTGCTCAATTTGATCTTCAACAATTGATATCTTGATTGAGACATGCTCTCTCAAGATGTTAATCCTGATCATCTTTATGTTCTTCTCCTCTGCTATCATTCTGATTTCATCTTTCAATTTCCTTATGTTCTTCTCTACAGAACTTATCTTGACAGTAGGGCTTGTCAAGGTGTTTGTCTCAGCTGTAATAGCATCTAACTTCTCTCTGATCTTCTTATCCTCTTCAACTATTAGGATTTTTGATTTAGTGCATTGTATGTACAAATTTTTTCCTATCTCAAAATGTCTCCTCAAATTCTTTATGCATACATCTAAACTACCAATATCATTCTGAATATTTACACTTAAAGTTTGTTGCATTTCTGCTTCAAAGTCTTCCTGAAATTTTATTTTAGCAATATCCTTCAAGTTAGAAAATTCAAAGTCAAAAGAATTCATTACTAATTGATCTTTCTCAAGTGGATTTGATTCAGATACCTTAGTGCTGATCATACTCTCAAGTTTCTCTGTCAAAACTCTAACTTTGCCTTCAAGATCTTTCACCTTCTTATTCTTTCCAATAATTTTATTCAGAGATGTGATGAACTCAAGTTGATCATCATCTTCAACTTCTTTTCCAAGGTCTTCAAACATTGAGCCAATATGCCTCTTCTTACTCTCAGGTGTACTAATGTCTTCAACTAGTATAGAAGGTGCACTAGAGGTAGTGGCCTCTGTCAAAATTTGTTTGCCTTTAACTGACTGCTTTGCTAGAACTGATTCTGATATAGTTGGTGCTTCCTCTGCCTCTGTATTCTTCTCTGATTCTGTGACCTTTTCTTGCTCTCCCAAAGCCAAATTGTCAACAATGTTCCCTAGATCATGAAATACTGCATCATCTAATTCTAGAGTCACTTTGGTGCCTTCAATATCCATTTATTCTTTGCCAATATTGATATGTGAAGAAGATGGAACTTCTTCAATACCAACTTCCTCTACATGCAATTCCTCTGATTACTTCTGCTGAGGGTCTGATTCAACATGCTTTTCTGCAACTATATCTGCAAGAACTTTCATTACTACTTGTATTGTCTCTTTCTGTACTTCCTCCTTTTTGCCTCCTATTATAAGGATTTTTCTTCTCTTAGTTCTCAATAAAGTTCCAAGAGACTTCAATAATCTCTTCAAATGATCTTCATCCTTAACTTCACAGAACTATCTGATTACATGTTCTCTCATCTTTATGTCCTCTTCTTGTGCTCTCTATTTTCTATTCACAAGTCTGTTATACAAATCTTCTAGGATCTTACCATGAATGGTGCTAAGTTTCTTATCTGCCACAATCATGTGTGTAACCATTGCATTTTCAAAATTCAATCTGTCAAATGATCCATATAGATCATAGAATTTATTCAACTTAGTGAAGTCTCCATGCTTCAATATATCTTCATTAACTCTTTCAATTCTTGGTTTCCAAGTTTTCTTCTTGATTGAAACTACATCATCATCTTTAATTACTGCTACATTTCTAGGTATAGGTGGTACAACCACTTTCTATCTCTTGCCGGGTCCTATTGCACTCACTTTTTCTCTTTTGCTAGGAATAGGAGAAAAATATTTATCTCCTTCATCTTTTTTAGGTACTTCAACTTTTACCTTTACTGCAATAGGATCAACAGGATTTGCACTTGATGTCTCAGGTGGAATTACAAGATTTTCACTTTGCCTCAGGGCTTCTGCAGTCTTCTTAGCTATGTCAAACTCATGACTTGACATACCAGATTCTTTCAATATTTTCTTAATAGTAGATTCAACTCTCTTACTAGATTACTTCTTTTCTCTCAAACTTATTGCAGAGTTGAAATTCTCTTCATAGGCTCCAAACCTATTTGCATGACCATCCAACTCACACTTTAACAATCTATTCACATATCCTATTGTTTTTGCTTCAGATATTTCATAGCCAAGAGGGTCTATGAATTCCATTCTAGGCTCAACTGCTTCAATGTAGGTGAAATCAGTGTCAACCATAAAAAAAATGTCATCTTTATGCTTTTCAACTAAGGATTGAGGAATCCTTGACTTGTTCTTAGCAATATTCTGAAAAGTCTTCAATACAAGCTTCACACTGTCATTAACTTTATCAAAAAGGTGCTTCATGTATACTGAGTTTATTCTTTCCATTGTGTTCACATTGTCACTCCAACCAACTGTGTAAGGAAATCTTCTCAAAATATGGAAAAACATATAGGTTATCAGAGATGAAAACCTAAACTGAGTGTACTTAGCCTTCTTAATCTTTTCTAAGTTCTCAAATAACTAAATTTTCAAAATTTCACATAGGTCTACTGGTTTCTTCTCAATACACATAAGATAAGCTACATGAATCATTCATGTAGCCATGTCATCTTCCCTTGAACTACCACAGAATTTAGTTGTTAGGATCTTGCAAAGGTACCTAACATCATCTTGCTTAATCTTACTTATCACAATTCCTCTACCATTATAACTAGATCCAGTGTTATCTAAAACAATCTTTCTCATGTTCTTTTCATTCAGTGGAATCTCTCCAACTTTTGATAATCCAATAACTTCATGAATTAGGTTGGCAGTTATCTCAATAACTCTATCCTCCATCTAGAATTTCCCATTGTGGATTCTACTTAAAATGATTTTGGTACATTCCTCATCATTGAATTCATACTTCATGGAATATTTGATAATTTCATTATTCTCTAGATGCACATAATCTGGTTTAATTGACATGTCTTGATTGTACAATTTCCTATAATCATCACTAAAATCTGCATCTCCCAAAGTTTCAAACTTACAACCTAAATATCCTTTAACATTCTCAATGTGCAATACTCCATTTGGTACGGATGATAATGCTAGACTGTCATCAATTTCAGTTGGTTCTATTGGTTCTTTCTTAATCTTTGATCTATTCTTATCCTTAACATTATGAACCATATAAATATCCATCTTATCAACTAATTAAAGATCAAAAAATACTTCAACTTTGCAAATCTAGAGTTTCGGTATGATCGTCACTGCAAACTGCATCCAAACTTCTTCAAATCATCGTCAACTCACTTTTCTTCTTTCAAATCTCTTTTCAATCACTTTTTAATTGTAATAACTTCAATTTCAAAGTTATAACACTTCACATTAACTCAATCTGACATCGCATTCATTCATTTTTCCGCTAAAACCTCAAAAAGCTGATTTTGCAAACCTGCAACCATAAAACTTTCTGCGACCTTGCAAAACATAATATTTTCTTTTGCGCACTTAACCATAGCATTATTACAACATAATAAACCTATATCTAACTACGCAAAACTTAACTCATTCAAATTCCTAATCTACACTAATCCTAAGTCCTAAACTACAAAAACTTACATAATTTAAGTACTTAAAGAAGGGTCAGGTAAAGATTCATCCTTACCATCAGTTACATTACCTTCCTGACTACTTTCAATCGTAACTATACCTCCTTGATCTGTGCCTTTGTCAAATTATACTTCATCTTTATTGCTATAGCAACCTTTCTCTTTGTTTCCTGCATTTTCATTCCTTCTTGCATTGTTCCTAGGGTTAGGGTTATGATGATAACCTCCATTGTTCATTCTGCAAAATCTTGCTAAGTGTCCAAACTTGTTGCATATCTGACAAATGATTCCATTGTTTCCAAATCTCTGTCCTTGCTGGTTAATCTGTGACTTGCAATTTCTAGGAATGTCTCCTACTTTGTTGCATCTAAAACATACTACTACTTTTCTTTGATTCATTTCTTCAATAGATTTCTTATCTGCATTGTTAATATTCCCAATCATTCTATCATAATTATTCAAAATTACTTTAGGTCTTCTACATTTGTTAGCTCTATGTCCAAAACTATGACAATTATAACAATGTTCATTAAAAGGTTTGAATTGCTTACTTGTGCAATCTCTCTTCATGTGCCCAATAGTATTACAAGAAAAACATCTACCTTTGAATTCTCTTTGCATACCTTTAGATGATTCTTCCTATTTTGATTCTTCTTGCTTTGATTCTTCTTTCTCTCTAGGTGGATCTTCTAATGTGTTCTCATCTAGCCTTATTTCCTCCACACTTTCAGATGTCTTTAGATCTGGCTTCTTACTTTCATGGTTTGTTCTAAACATACTATATCCAAATCCAGTCCTATCAAAGAATGGTTCCTCAAAAGAATTTTTTTTTTCAGTCTTATCACTTTTTGAATATAGCCTTTCAAGTTGTTGTTTAGATTGAGTTAATTCACCCTTCAGAATTTTATTATACTTCTCAAGTTCCACATACTACATTTTTACTTTTTCAGATTCGGATGTTTCCTTTTCAAGTCTTGACCTTAGATCTTCATTCTCAATTTTCAATTTTTCATTATCAGATCTCAAATTTCCATCTTTCATACTAAGCTTCAGATTTAGTATCTTCAACTCATGCTTAAGGATCTCACAATCTTCAACAAGCACATCAGATTTCTTTTCAAATTTCAGATCTTCAATCTTACCTTTCAATTTGTCAATAGCATTCTTTGCATCTTCATATTTTCTTCTTAAGGAGTTTCTTTCATCAGTAAGCATATCAATCTGTTCAAGAGCTTCTTCAAGATTCTTCTGAAGTTGATCCATATCCATAGAGATCTTACTCAAGCTGCTAAGCTTTCCTTGAATGTTCCTTCTTTGAGTAACTGAGCTCTAATACCAATTGTTAGAAATAGGAAATACTAAGAGGGGGGGGGGGGGTGAATCAGTATTTCACAAACTTTTTCTTTTGCCCACTTATGGATATAACAGATTACTTTAGTGCATACAAAGATTATCAAGTTGATTAACAAACATAGTAGTAAATAGAAAGAACTCATAACACATCATATATTCTCGAGGAAACCCTGGCCAAGGGAAAACCTCGGTGGGGATGGTACCCACAAAGATCACTAATCAAACGTATCCTGTTAGGGATATTGGACCCTGTTAGGAGTCAATTTACAATATATAGTAGATCTGTCCTGGTTAAAGGACTTTAGGCCTTGTTAGAAGCCTTAACCCTGTTAGGAGTTAGATTACAAAACTTGATCACCAGCTGAGCTCATTGCCCAAATAGGTAATACAAAATGTTTTTGACTATAATATGGTACTACTTACAACTTCACATCAATAGCCTTTGCTGCTATCACAATATACAACTATCACAAGTTATCTTTTCTTCCTTTTTTCATATCACTTGTATATTTCATTACATTTCAAGTATGCCTAATATATGAGTTATTAAAGCTAATAAATTTACATGGTCGGCTTTAAAAATCTTTATCTAAGAGTAAAAATCTAGGATTTCATCCCTTCATAATGTTAAGTCATTATTTTGACAAGAAAAAATAATCCTTTAACTCTTTTGCTAAAACTGTCTCCAAAACTGCTATGTCTGCAAAAATTGTCTTTGGTAAACTTTGAATAACTTTGTCTGTACTACTCCAAACTTTATGCACACTGAGATGGGGTATCCTCATACTCTATAGAAGCATTAGTTAACTACACAAACAAAAATATTTCTCCAGTGGACGTCGCCAACTAAATCTTCATCGGGTGCTCTGTCAGGATCACTGTATCCAAACTTAGACAATTTCTTCCTTCAACTTTGCATACTTGCTTTCCATATTCTATGATCTCAATAGAGATCATATGTTTCCATAATGACAACATCTATGCATCCACATTATCCAAATTGCCAACATATAATGTTTTAATCTTACATCAATTCCTAACATTTGTTGAGAAAAAGTCCATATCTGCATAGATTAAGATGCATTAGGATAGATTTGAGCAAAGAACTACACTACAAATTTGATGTTGAGCATTAGTATTCTAGTCTATAGTGACCGAGTCACTAGTTTTTTGTGAGTACTAGTGATTTTCAAGATGTGATGTACATCGAGCTGTAACCGAATGGTTGTATCAAGCGAGCTTATGTTGACCAAGTTTAACATGAGATTTCTGAGATAGTTGTAACTCACCTAGAAAGTGTGCAGATCATTAATGAAGCCCTAATCAAATTGTTTGAAGTCTATAAATTAGGAAGTTATTGCTTATTTCATTCCACCAACAAATTGAAAAATTTAGAGAGCGAGTTACCCATGTGATTAGTGCTAAGTATGATTTGCAAAAATCTTCACAGCATTCCATCAACAAAATATTTGAAGAACACTTGTGCAAGGTATCTTACTAAGTAAATCTTTTTAGTATTTTAACCCTTAAGGTTGAAAGACATGGAATCATCATCATCAATTGTAATGAAGTGAGGAAAAGAGGTTTTCAATGTTTAATTAGTGAGGAATGAGGTGTGCAAGCTACAAAAGCTTCAAGTCCTTCCAGAGAGTGCAATCATGGGAGATCTGACTGGAGCCATGTCATCAATTCCTAAGAAAGTCTTAATGATAAATGATATTCGGTCATGTTATATGTGCAAGATTGGAGAAATTGGTGATTATGAACTAAGAGAGGCATATGATAAACTATGAAGTAATAGGGTGTTGAATCTGGAACACCAGAAGGTTGTAGAGCAAGGGTTGTTTCATGCCCTTGACTTTCTACAAAATTTCAAAGTAGAGTGCATCAAGATTGTACTGAGCAAGGTACATGATATGAAAATATGGCTAGAGGATGGACCAGTCCAAATCACTAAAGATATGATTCACTGGGTAACTGGATACCCTAAACTCACTAGGAGGAAAACAATGAGATATCAAAGCAAGGAGGAAATACAAGAAAACACATAGGTAGTATGGAACAAGTGAGGCATGACTATCTCTACTATCACCGACCCAAAAATTGAATTTGCAGTAAGGGTGAAAGCACACAAATTTTATCATTCAAGTCAATTAGATAGTGTCTCATGCATGGAAGTGGACCAAGCTTAGAAAATAATAAAGAAGGATCACACATATGACCTTGTCGAGCTCCAACTGACACAACTTTCTAAGAATCTTACATCAATCCAGAAAGAAAAGAATTCTATGTGTAAGTTCAGCTCCCTACTTGTTTGTCTCTTTTTCTACATTCAAAAAAGTTTTCCTACTATTGGAGGAGTAGAATGGGACAATAATAGACCAGTGAAAGTTAAGGTTAATGAGTTTATTAGTCAAATGGGTGATAATTTTGAAAGCATTATGGAGAATTACTTTGTTGAGTTTAAGAATAAAATGAGGAAAAGAAGTAGAATACTTGTATCCTTAGTAGAGAAATACAATCAGGACATATTCTTTCTAGTAGACACTAACCACACATATGCTCAAGTTGTAATACTGAGGGTATAATGGCTAATATCATTACTTTATGAGGTAAACATTGATGAAACCACAACAACAATTAAAGCCTTATTAGCTCAGGAAGTTGATAAGAAGGCCACACATTTTGGAACCTATGAGGAAGCTAAGATGAAGATAACCATGGGATTAAATTCTACTACCATGGAGAGAAAGAAGAAAAAGATAGTGAAAAACATTGAGAATTTGATAGGAGAAGAAGAGGTAGATGCACCTCTAGAACTGACTCAAGGATTAGAAGAAGACAATTCAAGTGAGTCTAGTAAAAGTGAAGAGGAGGAGAAAGTGGTAGAAAAGAAAGGCAAGAAGGCATCAGCTACTAAGCCCATAAGGAAAATAATATAGAAATCAAAGCCCATCTCCTCACCAATACTTAGGCCAAGAACTAGGGCAATCTCTACTGCTGTAGCTTCCAAGCCTCAAAAGAAAACCCCTACATTAGGGAAGAGAAAAATAGTTTAGCCTAAGGTAGTGTTGAGCCAGATGAAGAAGAAACCAAGGAGAAAACTTATTTTGGAGAAGGATGATGAGGAAACTGATAGTGATGAGGAAATAAAGAAGAAGGTACCGCTACAGAAGAAAACACTAACTGTGGATGAAATATGCCACAACATCAAGAGCATTGATGGCCTAGCAGGCTTCAAAAAAATAAAATTTGAAAGGATGAGCATTGAAGATAAAGAAAAAGTTGAACAAGAAATGCTTGGGATGCTCTATATATTTAAGATGACACCACTTCAATTGGAGAATTTGATTCCTGATGAGTTATATCAATGGTTAGCATAGAAATGGGAATATGCCCTTATAATAGAAAAGAAAATCAGGGAAAGCACACTTGCTCAAGTCACACTAGACTTATCCCCTACTTACATTCAATAGTACATGGAGTAGTACAAAAATAGATTCGTTCCCAAGCTCCAGGCATACTCTATCCTTTAACACAAGGTTGAAGATGTTTTTCAACAAAATCTAAAGGTGTGGAAGATCATTTTTGGTCTCCTAATTGATAAAAGTAAACAATAGGATGCTATCACATCTATGGTAATTGAATTAGATAATAAAGAGGATGTTAGTGAACCTCAAATTCAAAAGGAAGTAGCTTAAATAACCATTGTTGATATCACTAAGGACACACCAATGAAAAACCATATATTGACCGAGTAAGAAATTTAAGCTAAGGCAGCCAAAGATACATCTTTTCCTAATAGTAATCATATGTTATTACAAGTACTAGATTATCCAATAATTGAGGATACATCAACTATTAAATTTACCTCTGCTAGTCTACATATAGCTACAATTGATATGTTAGCCAATCATAGTACTACTACCAAGGAACAGGAAAAGTCAGTAATTACACCTAAGCCTACATCTGTTGAGGAGTCAAGTAAAGAGCAAGAAGAAAATTTTGCATTGGTTGTAGTAAATTCTCATGTGGAGGAAAAGGAACCAAAAAAAAAGAAATAGAAAAATAAAAAGAGATTCAAGAGCCTAAGGAGAAAAAGGCAATAAAAGCTCTTATACAGATGTCAAGTGGAAAAACACCTAGGAAGAAGTCATAGAAAAAGAAGGTGAAATCTCCTACTCCATACATGACACTTGAGGAAGTTATTGTGATTCCTAAAGGGGACAAAAATAGCTTGACCTATGATCAGATGAAAATTTTGCAAGATCTACTGAAGAAGAAGAGAAAATAGGAAGAAATGAGAAGGGAACATTAGCAAAAGCAAGTACTTCATGAAATAAAGGTATATTCATAGATTCTTTTGATATGACTAATGTAAATGACTCTGACCCTATTCTGGAACAACTTGTTCACATTTTCAAGAAAGTGACTGATGATGACAGTGAAGCTAATGACAAGTTTTTGTAGTGGTCAGAAAGGAAATTTGAGACCAAGTTACTTAATTAGGTCTTTGCAAACATTGTAGTGAAGTAGGTAGAACTTTCTATCTTAATAGAAAACTTAGAAGAAGTTGTACAAAATGCACATTCTTTGTACAAGAAATTGTGTGATGTAGAAATGTTTACAAAGGACAACTAGGATTTGGTAGATAAGCTATAGTTAGATATCAAATCTATAGGTCATTCATTGAGCATGGATGCAAGTTCCATCTCTCTACATTATACCAGGCTTCTACTTACTCAAGGGAGATCAGCTGAGTTGATGGCTAATGATGGTAAGATAAGGGCTCTCTTACTCTCCATTCAAAATATGTTAACACCTCATTTGGAGGCCATGAAAAGAGAGTTAGTTACAGGAAAGGAATTAGTTTAGAAAGATCCCCATCTTTCTATTGTCGAGAGCCTAGTTGACCTAGCTACCAAGCTAGAGATAAAGTCTGAGGTTTTGAAGTTTGCAACATCCAGTTGGGACAATGCATTTCATATGGTCATGCATCTTCATAAACCATTTCTAGACAAGTATTTCACAATCCCTACACCCCAAGAACTTCAAGTGCCAAAAACAAGGGGGAAATAAGAGTGACATGACATGTTAAGTCACAAAAAGGGAACAAAATCAGAAAGTAGAATCAGAATGAAGAAAGTAGAAATGAATGGTATGACATACTAAGTTTTGTAAATGTATATATGTATTCGATTATATGTCAAGTAAGGAAGTCTTGTGTACATATGTAAATTTTATTTTGAAGACCAAGTTAAGTTTTAGGGGGAATATTTTGTAAATGTTTTGTTAGTACTAAGTACTCTTGTAAATGTAATGAAAATGTCATAACAAAGTATTTTTGCCACTAATGTCAAAGGGGGAGATTGTTGATCCCTAAAGTTTTGTTGTCTATTAGTGTCTTACACTTAGTCATTTTCTAGGCAATGTTGGTTAGTCATCACTCTGACCGAGTCATCATATATAGGCTGAGTTATGTATAATGTACATTTACCTAGTAGTAGTCACTGCCGAGTAAAATAGGGGTCATTGAGTACTTCAGTATTAGTCGACTCAGCTTTTGCCAAGTTATGTAAAGAAGAAAATGTTGAGCATCAAGGTATAAATAACAATGAGTGCTGAGTGCCAAAGATATCAAATGTTGAGCAATCCAGAATAGACATATGTGTTTGTTATGGCACAAACACTTAGGTAAACTATTTTGGCTAACATTCATATTTCTTTTATTGTTTTTTGAGGAAATCACGGAGGTGATTACACTCTTGTATTATAATCATTAATCCCTATGTAACACATGGAACCAATCAAAATTAGGAAAGGTTAAGCAGAAAAAAGAGACAATTTAGATCATAGATCTTAAATCTTGGAGGAAGATAATTGCCTATATGATGTGATATGAACCCTAAATCAGTGTGTGTGAGAAAATTAATTATTAGGAGAAGAAGAGTATGATGGAGATCTCATACTTTTAGAACATAGAAGTATTTTGATGATCAGAGATAGAGTTCAATGATCGAGTAGAACAGAGAAAAGTAGTGAAGGACATAACAAAGACATATTTTATAGAAGAGATCAAATCTATACTATAAGGAGGAGATCTATAATCAGCATCACAGTGCAAACTGAAGGATCCGGTACTGAGACATTTTAACAGGTGTATCAGGGTAAATCTCTTAACATAGTGGTTTTGATAGACCTTAGTAAATCTCTTAACCAAGTGCTTACTTAGTTGTAAGTCTTAAACCCTTTTGCAAAATAGATTGTATAAGTCTCAAAGCTCTTAATAGGGAAGACCCCTTATAGGGTAGATCATATTTTATGATCAAACTTGTAGCCCTAACAAGAAAACTTTATACTATAGTAGTGAAGATTTGTGGGTGTCATCCCCACCCCATTTTTACCTTTCAAGGGTTTCTGGGTAACCAAAATCATTGTGTTCTGTTTATTTTCATGGGTTATGTTTATCTTATTAGATTTGTTACACTGTTGAGTTTTTATGCTAATGTTATGCAAATTTCATTTATGTCAAAATGGATAAATTAGTGATATTTGATTCACCCCCCCTCTCAGTATCACACTTTCCCAATATATTTCCAACAAAAAACATTAGCATTAGTCCAGAAAAATCCCAATCCAATTTGAAAAAAACTTGGTTTTTGTCCCAAATGCAACTCTAGAATCCCTAAATGCGACTTTCTAATTTAATGAATGTGATTATTCCCAAATGCAACTGACTAAGTATCTTGTGTGCAACTAAGGAAATATAAAATGTGATCCTCTCATATGCAACTAAGGAACTTACACCATGCAACTTAAAAAATTTCCACATGCAACTTAGCACTCAGGGTGCAACTTTCTCCTGGAACAAAACTCTGCAAACATGAAAATGCTTAAAATTGTATGTTGAAAATTTGGGGCTAGATCCCCAAGGTGGGTACCAAAAATGTGCGTGTCAAGTTATGGAATCTTCAAATCTACAAACACAACACTCAATAAGAAATTAGTTCCTTTGGTTAGTATCAAAATCAATCAAACAATACAATTAAACCAAATAAGATCATCTCATTGCTCCCTTTCTAAGAAGAGTATGATCTAAACTATAGTTTGCTCTCAGAATTATCCTAGATTAGTGACTAGACAGTCTTAGAATGAAAGATTCAAACAATTCAAATTCAAATATGTAATTAAATCATGATACTAGCTAAGAATTCATGTACAATTGAATGAAATTAAGCTAATAATGCTTCTAAGAATTTAATACTAAGTTCTAGATGCAAATTGACATCAATTAGCTAAGATTATGAAAACTAGATGATCTTTTGGCTTAAGGGTGAGTTTCTTTTATAGTTTTGAGATCAAATTCAATGACCGAGATGCCTCGTTAAGGGATGATTGTGATCAATCCTCATTGTCCATCCATGTGATTATCATTTTATTGGATGGAGTTTAAGTAATTTGTCTCCTAGTGGTGAGATGGAAAATAGGATAATTAGTTAAATTGCTTTAATTAATTACCTTATCCATTGAATTAATTTCCTTGATTTAATTAAATAATCCAAGAGTATTTAAATAATTGATTGGTCCCATTTGATGTTTGATTATTTGATTATTTTATTTTTAATTAATTTGATTTAGGGAAACTTAGATTACATTGATGATTTAGGCTTCTTGGTTAGACTAGCCCCTTTTTAGGTGATTACACTTCCAACCATCCATTTCATCTCCCTTTTTCATTACCCTACCGACATCATATGGTCTATTATCATGTGTCCTTCAAGAGAACCATACAAAGAGAAAGATTTTTGATTCCTTCATTCATGTCCTATCATGAGTCCATTATCTTCCAAAAAAGTAAAAAAAAATAAAATAAAAAAGTCAAGAAAAATTGTTGCCTTGATGAAAACCTATAAACAGGTGTCTTGGTAACACAAAAAAAATAAAGATAAATAGTTTCATCCAATAGTGAAAAGCTATAAAATAAGAGATTTGGGAAAGTACTATTATGAAAACCTATCAAACAGAAATCATGTGTAAGTTATGAACCTCTTGCATTCCATTCTTGGGGGTGAGTTTCATCTATGTTCCCTATCATATCATATCCCTTTCATTTATTCCATTATCATATGCCTCCCATGTCCCTTATCTTATCATCTTCCATATTCCCTTTTTCCCAACTTTGATCTTGACAAGGTTATAGGTCTCCCTAAAAGTATCACATGTCCTATCTACTTCATGTTATCCACATCTCTTTGGTCCATATCCCTTATTCTATCCACATCCCTTTGGGCCATATTGCTTATCTTATCAAAACCTTCAATCCATATCCCTTCCCCTTCATCCCTTCTTGATCTTGCTTGTCCTATCATTATCCTATCCAAATCCCTTTCTTGATCTTGATATAAAATAAGGAGGTACAATGAAAAAAATTGAAAAAACCTCTTGGCATTCTCATTCCTATGCATTTCATGTCATTCATTGCACCATTTCATTACACTACATTCTCATGTCCAGTCCCTAAGATTTGTAAAAAGCATGTTATCACATTCGATGGATAGTCCTTAGCATCCAAACAACTTCAAGACATACTAAGAAACCTTTGGCCTTCATCCTTATACCAGTCCATTCATCAATCCATAATTGCTTTTCCTTGCTAGACACTTGGGTAAATTCAATAAATCTTTCTCATACATCAAATGGCATCCTAAAAAAATATAAAAACATCTAGATAAAGTCCTGAAAAAATCCAAAAGCAATCTAAAATGTCCTGAAAAAATACAAAAACATCTAGATAAACTCCTAAAAAATCCAAAAGTAGTCTAAAATATCCTAAAATAAATCCAATACCATTCACATAAAGTTCTGAAAAAATCCAAAAGCATTCAAATAAAGTCCTCAAAAAATCCAAAAACATTCATAAAATGTCTTGAAATAAAATTTAAAAACATTTAGATAAAATCCCAAAAGAAGTCAAAACATAAGATCGCTAAGATGGACCAAAAAATATCAGAAAAGATCCTTAGATAATCCAAAAAAATCAAAAAACATAAAAACATTCGTCATGGGAAACAATGTTAGGGGTGTTTGTGATAAGTGCCTTAACCTATGTGATACTCCATACATACCTCAACTCCAAACATAAGAAACCCTTTGATGGACCAAAAACATTAGAAAATGTCCTAAAGAAATCAACCATTCAAAAAAATCAAAACACATCAAAATCTTTGCAATAAACTCATCTATGTCGCAACAAGCAGAAAGTGACAATCAAACATCTAAACTCTTATCAAATCAATGACCTTCACAAATCAGCCATGGACTCATGAGACCCATATTTATCAGCAATCAAATATGTAAGCATTCAATCAAATCAATCAATCAACCCAATCAATTATCTTATACAAAGATGGATACACTCAAAACCAGACAGATCGGTTTTATATGGGTAGTCCATTTCTAAAACTAGACACATCCACATCCAAATCAAACCAATCAATGATAAGTAAGGTTGTTGAAAAATTCAATCAAGTCAGTCCAAGATAGGACATTTGATGCTTTTAGGGAAACCTATAACCTTGTCAAGATCTAGATGGTCAATATCTACGTGCATTCGTATCTCTTTCTTTTCAAATAAGGTGCAATGATGATATCATTGAAAATATTCGACAGTGACTCGAAATCATCACCTATCTTGATTGTAATTAACAAATTCTTCACTTCTAACTAATTCATTCTTCTCACTAACATTTCTTCTACTATTCAAATCAAACAATTAATCAATGATCATGTGTCTTATATACGATGTTCTCATGAAACTAGATGTTGTCACTTGTCTTATATAAGGTATGTCTTCCCTGAAATGAGATGTTGTTTCAAGTCTTATACAGGATTGGTCCTTCTTGAAACCAAACATGGTTGTTTTTAACAATATTTGTATCTAATTTTGATCAAATAGCCATCATCATCTACTAATTCTTCACTTTTTTGGTCTCCTTTTCTTTCTACTTGTAGATTTACACTATGATTGACAAACTAATGTCATTGACTTTATCACCACTCCAAACTCTGCAAGGAAAAGGGCCAATTAATAAGGATCAACAATATGATCCTCCTACACTTTGAGCTCTAATGCTTAGGTGGGTATACCTTTGATTCACTTCTTAAAGGAATCAACAAATATTATATATTTATATCCTTGACATAGTAATTTAAAGATTTTATCATTTACAAGTTTGATTGATGATGGAGAACTACCTCCTGAGACTAGACCAGTGTCTTATCCTAGGGCATAGAGTTACAAACAATATACATGAACTAAAAACCTAATTCAAAAACACCTAAATCTAGAATAAGTGCTTTTCCTATTATTCCTCTCACTCTCGCACTTGGACATCAAATTCTCATTCCACCATGAATTCTCTAAAACTATCTTTAAGGATTTAATCCTGACTTTGGCAAGAACTCAAAGACAATTTCATAATATACCTTATATACCATACATTAACTTACTTTGTAACATTAACATATAAGAATTCAAGATCAAAATAAGAAGACATACACAAATATGAGATTGGAATTTAAGTGTATTCTATTTAAAATTTGTAGAATTAATACATTGCAAAATAACCAGATGCTAGGAAAACAAATCCTAAGTCTGAGTTCTCTCTATTTAGTTTTCAAATTGACCATCAACAACCATTTCAAAATATATCAGACTACCTTATATAGTCACTAGCTATCTTGGAATCCTCATGAAAGGATGCAATAAGCTTCGGATAGCTAGGACAAAACTAGGGTTTGCAACCACCACACCCACTAGATTCAATCAAGAATTTACTACAAGGAAAAAAATCAAACATTCTGAAGCAATCAGATCCAAGATTGATCTTCATTTATGGCCATAAATCTAATTGGTACACCAGAAGCTGGAAACCCATCATTTCATCTCTCTATTTACTTCACCTGCAACACAACTTGAATGACTATTTCACCTATTTTCCATGGCATAAACATCTCTCAGTCATCAATTATCACCTCTAGACCATACTGTGATAGTAAGAAAAATCAAATCAAGTATATCAACTTCCCAAGCATTAAATAACCAGTCCTTTGTCACTAAGAAACCCTTAAATAATTCAAATTTTTGGTGGCAACGGTCAGCTAGGTAGTTTAAAATGTGGGCATTGATCTCTTTTCCTTCCCACCAAATCAGGCAGTCCTCATTTAATCTCAAATAATCAAAACACCTTTTAAAATAACTTGGCCACATCATCCTATTTCGGTGGCCAATCAAGGGTAGACACATCATCAAATCCAGCAACCGGACCCATATCATTTTTCATTTTTCTACTCTAACAAGAACTTAACCTTTATTCATTTGGCGATTTCATGACTTAAGGCTATATCCAAGTCGCAGCACATTTGGCTTAACCATGGTTTAGTCTAGAGATTAGGTGACAAAAGCATTTTCTAGGTCTCATAATCTTTTCTTGACCATGAGTTAAATCAAGAGACTTCACGATCACCACCCGATCAATATTGTTAGAAAGTAAAGTCCACCAAGATAACTGAGAGGGGGGTGAATCAGTTATCAGATAATTATAACTTTTATCAACTTCAACAACATTTAACCATGTAAGCAATATAATTACCAACCATAGAAAGATATTCATGCACAATAACACAATAACACAAGATATGTTGACTAGGGAACCTCTTAATCAAAGAGTAAACCCTGATGGGAATGATGCACTAATATGAATATCCTTGTGAAAGGATGGACTCTTTTAGGAGTCTTATGAAATATATTTAGTACATATGAATCCTTGTTAGGAGATTTTGAATCCCTGTTCAAAGATTCTAACCCTGTTAGGAGTTATGGAAGATAGAAGGACTCACTGCCTAAACAACTTCAATGGAAAGATCACTAAACACACTATCCAACTAACCTTGAGATTAATCAATAGAATAATATCAAATATGTTACCTCCTCACTATGCCAAACTGCACTCACTGCTACACTAGATCTCAATTTCAAATCTCTGTACTTCGCATGTCTTCCTTCACAATTTCATTTTCACAACTTCATTAGCTCTTTTCTTCACTTCATGCATACATTCATATTCAACCATACCATGCTACATTACAAAAAGGAAAAAAATTCCTTCCTTTATACCACACTCAAATAATTACAATTGATTCAGCACACAATTACAAAATAAAAGTTTCCACACGTTACATCAAAATTACACAAAACTGTCAGCTTCCAAATACAATAATTCTCCACTCATGTGACTTCAAATTTTGTGCTATCATCCACATCACTATCAATGTGTCTCTAACTTCCCTTTAACTGCACAAAACTAGATTCCATCCCAATTAGGAGATATCATCTGATTTCCACAAACTACTAGTGAGGAACACTGCCTGAATACTGCTTCCACCAAAATGCTCATATCTTCCATGAATAAATGAATTACTATCTGCTCTCTTAACCATAAACATATAACATATCAAAGATTATATCCTCAAAATCACATAGCTCCAACTACAATATACCATGTGCGCTAACCAAAACATTATCTGCTTCTCTGTAAGTCTCCAAAAGGTCATTGTGTTGACA
Organism: Chamaecyparis obtusa; assembly: GCA_027943335.1. Taxonomy (NCBI): domain Eukaryota; kingdom Viridiplantae; phylum Streptophyta; class Pinopsida; order Cupressales; family Cupressaceae; genus Chamaecyparis; species Chamaecyparis obtusa. The sequence goes on along the minus strand of BSBK01001087.1, from coordinate 506,122 downwards.
GTAATGAAAATCATAGTCATGAATGCAACAACATCTACTATAGAATGACTACCAAACATTCAACATTCATTCCTAAAAAATATCTCATTAGTAGCCTAGATTCTATCACCCTAAAACCTATCTAACTCATCTTGGATCACAAGACCATGCAACTAAAGTATTCACCAAGTCTTGGAATATTTCTCTTGACTCTGGTTAAATTCGGAGACCGTGTGAAAGCCCTTATTCACCAAGTCATCAGATATCCTGCTTAACCTCAGTTATGTCTCAAGATCAAGCACCAGCCATTGATCCTTCCTTCATCCTACAATCCTCATTGAGTCACTTGATAATTCATGACTTAACCTCTTCATCACGAGGTCAAGAGATAACCATGACATTGGGTCACTGAATGTTTAGCCACTAACCACCAGGATTGAGAGATTAAGTGACAACTACAGTCACCCATTCACTGAATAAAACAACCAACTACCCAAGAATTAGGAGATCACGTGACTAAAGGGAAAGATAACCGGTCTCCAGGTCGCTACAAGATAGGGACTTAGCCACCAAAAATAAGAGATCACGTGACTAACTGAGTTCGCTGGGTTGCCAGATAAAAAGGTTAACTACCCAAAAAATAGGAGATTTGGCAAATGCCTAGTTGTAGAGTTTCCAAATTGGAGACATAACAACCCACCAAGAAAATAAACATGTGCACAAAGGGACTTAAGTGATTTAAAAAAGGTAATGAGAAAATAGATGAAGGCTAGGGTTTTTGGACTTAGACATATTTATGAAGCCCTAGACATGAAAAATAACCTATTTCTCAGACCTTAAAACATGAATTTCTCCCCGTTCCTTGAATTTGAGCACATGTGCTTTTGATTGGACCTTGGAAACATGATAAACAACCTCTAGCCAACTTCATAGGCCATGAAACCTGATAAATTTTCTTCGCACATTAAAACAAGAATAAGCCAAGACAAGGCCATTTCTAGGGTTTATCAAGGAAGTAGACCATTTTCAATAGATTTTTGCATTAATAAGAAAATGGCCTAATAGTGGCTCTATCTAAGGTTGATGAGCAACTGGTGCCCATGAAAGAATTCATAATTTCTAGGAAGAGAAGACCACCTACAGGAAAACAATTTGTAGAGAGCACTCAAACAAAAACCTACTAGCAAAGGGAAAACCAGACAGAAAAGAAACACACCAATATATACAAACCTAACTACTACTCATGGAAGGAAACATACTTCAAATGAAGTATTTCTTCAAGAATTGTCCATGAACTAGAAATTCTTAAATGTCACCATTTAACTCTTTAATAATGTAGGAATCTAGTCCCCATTTTTCATGAATCAGATATGGCCCTAGCTAGATTGGATCAAATTTTCCATGTCTTCCTTTATCTTCCAATCTAGCATTCTAGATCAATACCAAGTCATCAGGTTCAAACCTCCTTTCTACATCTTTCTTGTCATACAAGTTCTTGACCTACAACTGCAACTTAACATTTTTTAAAGCTGATTCTCTTCTAATTTCATCCAACCTGATCAAATCTTCAATTCTCAACTGCATTTCATCCTCTAGATCATCATTGTATATTTGAACAAACTTATACATTTATAATAGGTTATTCTGAGGCATCCTTGCATGTATTCCATACATTAAGTGAAATGGTGCACATCCAATTGCCTTCTTTAAAGTTACCCTGTCAGCCCATACAACTAATGGAAACTTGGAATTCCATGCTCTTTTATTCTTTTCAAGGATCCTTTTGAGAATCGTAATCAAATTTTTGTTGATGATTCTGCTGATAGGATGAGGAATATGACATCTGGATTCCTAAACCTTGATAGAATTCTTTGTATTCAGCAGACCTGAAGCACATTGCATTATCATTGACAATCCTTTTAGGACAACCAAATCTTGTAACAATATTATTCAGTAGGAAATAAATCACCACCTTGCTAGTTGCATTCCTTGTGGGAATAGCCCCTACCCATTTTGTGAAGTAGTCATTAGAAACTAAAATCCAAGAGTGTCCTCAACTGAAATTGTTTGGTATTTCTCCTATAAAGTCCACCCCCCATTGCTAGAATGGAGCTTTCCCTTCTACTAGTCTTAATGGTACATTTCCTAAAAACTTAAGTTTGCCAGAAAATCTTTGACAAGGATTACACTTTCTTACCATTTGTTTTGCATCTTTGAAGATTGTGGGCCACCAGAACCCTACTCTCATAATATTTTGAGCAATAGTTTTTCCCATATAGTGTCCACCACATATCCCTTCATGCATTTCCTTCAAAAATTTGTCAGCTTGATTTTCATGAACACATTTCAAAAGTATGTAATCCAAATTCTTTCTATATAGCTTGCATTTTATAATTACATACTTGATTGCTTGTAACTTCAATGTCCTATTTTTGCTGTCATCCATTCCTAATGGATACTTCATGTTTTTCAAAAAGTATATAACATCCTGATACCAGATACAATCATCCATATCACATGTGTAATCAATTTCAGTTTGATTTATCTGATTTGCATCAAGATTGGATTGAGCCATAAATTTTTCCAATCCTTGTCCTCTAACCAACTTGGTAATTTGGATGTCAATGTTGAATTCTTGAATTCTATTAATCCATCTACATCTCCTCCCAGAAACCTCTTGCTATGAGAAAATGTCCTTCACTGCAGCACTTGGTACAAAAGCAACCACAATTGCTCCCATCAAATAGCATCTAAAAGCTTTCACTGCTTTCACAAGTTCATATGCTTGTTTCTCATTAATATCATATTTCAATTCAGCATCTTGCAAGGAGTTACTGAAAAATGCAATAGGCTTCTCAAAACCTTCCTTATTTTTTTGCAACAAAACTGTAGCAACACTATGAAAAGATGCAAAAGAGAAAATGTGCATTGGAACATTGTAATCAAGTGCATCTTTGATTGCTTGTTTGATATTATTGAAAGCTTCATTAGGCTCATGTTCCCACTTGATCTCAGATCCCTTTTTTAACATTTTAGATATTGGCCTAGTAACTTCAGCAAAATTTGTAACAAATCTCCTTAAGAAATTTACCTGGCCAAAGAAGGATTGAATTCCCTTCACATTTTTTGGTTTTTGAATCTTGTCAATTGCTATTATTCTTTCTGGGTCAATTCTTACTCCTTGCTTCCTGACTAGGTGTCCAAGCAACTTTCCCTCAGTCACACCAAATGCACATTTCATAGGATTTAGTGAAATGCCATACTCTAAAGCTCTTACAAATATCTTCTCCAAATGAGAACAATGATCTTCTTCTCTTTTGGAATATATAGTTAAATCATCTTGATAAACAACAAGTAAATCATCTATAAAATCTGCAAAGGTAACATCCATTGCTCTTTGAAAAGTTGCACTAGCATTTGTGAGACCAAAATGCATCCTCACATAAACATATGCTCCCCAAGGTGTTGTGAAGGCTCTCTTGAATTGTTCTGATTCTTTTACAATTATCTGATTATAACTAGAGAAACCATCCATCATAGACATCATATCAGACCCAGTTACTCTTTGTAGCATTGTCTCCATATTAGGCAAGCAGTAGTTATCCTTCAGAGAAGAGACATTTAAATTCCTGAAATCCACACATAGTCTAATGTCTCCATTCTTTTTCCTAACAAGAACCAAGTTTGATACCCAAGTGGAATGTCTTATGGGCTTTATGATTCCAGCATCCCTTAACTTCACTAGTTCTTCTTGCATCTTGGGTGCTAGAGTAGGATTTATTGGCCTCTATTTTTTTGTAAAAGGTTTAGCATCTTTCTTCAAAGGAATAATATGTTGAAACAATTCTTCTCTATAAACCTTCAGGTCATCATATGACCATGCAAAAACATGCCTGAATTTTCTTAACAACTCAATCAAAGACTTCCTTACCTTGTGAGACACCTCTTTTCCAATATAGACCTTCTTAGGTTCCTCTTGAGTACCAAGATTAATCTCCTCCATGTAAATCTAATCTCTCCTCTTAGAATCTACTTGGACTTTGTCCTGATTGTCAAATATAGTTTCTAGAACAACAAGTACCTTGGGAACCTTGTTAGTCTTAAGTTGCGGGACCTCATTTCCAAGGATAATCTCCTTTTCTTCTGCAGTCTCCACTAGGGCTAAGCAATCTAGTTCCTAACCATGATACTGATCTTCACAACTCATAAATCTTAATATATCCTAGCCATCTTCAAAAACCTACCAGTTCTCAATATTATCTGGTATACAAGGCCTAGTTTGCATTTCAACTTTTGAAAGGCCTGCAAAGGTGATATCAGTGGGATTGATTGCTATATTTTCTAAAAGATCAGCCATCTTATTGTTGCTTATATCCTTCCATACAATATTGAAGGCATCAAAGAATTCAATCATGTCCCAAACATCATTCCTATACTACTTCAACCTTTTGTTTTTAGAAGCATATATTACATCAACCTTACTTGTGACACAACCAACTCAAAATCACCAACAACCTTTATGCATTTGATTCCATGCTTGTGTGCCAATCTCAATCCTAATAATAATGCTTCATATTCCACTATATTATTGGTACAAGAGAAACTCAAAGTAAAAGAGAACTTGTAAGTATTTCCCTCAGGAGAGATGAGAAAAATACCTACTCTTGAGCCATCTTTGCAATTTGCACCATCAAAGTACATTACCCAAAACTCACCTTTCTTAGATTGTTTTTTTTTCTACAATGATAGGAGGCAATATAGGCTCTTTTTCAAGAACAGTGACCTCTTCTCTGAAAGCATTGATATCAATATCCACAAAACATGTAGTCTCATTGTCAATATTCCTTTCAATCATATGGCATACCCTTGGCTCCCGCTCAATCTTAATAAATTGATCATCAATCTTGAAAATTGCATAGGACAAGTCATATTGCAAACTTCCACCCATGGCATCACTCCACTTCCTAGACAGTAACATCCCATAATGAGGAGGAATCTCTACCACCAAGACACTCATTGTCAAATTTTTCTCTGGATAGGTTTCCAATTTGTAAGGAGTTGCATTTATAGTCTCAATGACTGGTACTTCTCTCTGATCCATTGCACATCTACCCTAGATTGTATCAACTTTGAGGCCTAACCTTTCCATGATATTGAAAGGCATGACAGTATTTGAAGCACCTAAATCAATCATACAATTTTTTAGTTTCATTCTGTTCACAATGATACTCAAGAAGAATGGATCTATGTTTTCAAGGATAGCATTGATAGAGTTGTCCAAGTATATAGGCAGTATTTGAGATACCATTCCTTGAACTTCCACTTCTTTCATAACTTTATCCTTGGGCTAATTAGCATTACAAGCAACATTTTTAACATGAACATTATCTACCCATGCTAGAGCCTTGTCCTTATGTTCATGGATTCTTAATAATTTTGACAAAGGAACCTTGACAGTAATCTAAGACAATACAACCATCATATCAACAGGGGCAGAAGAAGGAAACTTAGCATGCACTACTCTAGTATCCTTTTGTTTCTCAGATACATCAGCTATAATTGTCATCCTTATTTTTTCAAATTTAGCCATTATGTTAACTGGCTTCTCTACTTCCTTTTGATTGTCTTTGTCATAAACAACAAACATCTTTTTAGCTCCAACTCCCTTTGGCTCCCACTTCTTACCTTTTACATTTTTTAACTTCACTAGGTAATCATATTTTGATTTGTTTCCAGTGGGTCCCTTGGAGCTAGTGTCTTTTATGAACATTCCTGCAGCTTTCCCAGTGGTATCATTTGCTATCATATTTCTAGATTGCACTTGGGCTACCATTTTTGCAGTGATTCTAGCAATTTCTTCTTTCGAAGGTCTTCTCAAATTCACTGGCTCTGAGGAAGAATTCATGTTACATATATTTTCATCAATGTCTTCATTGTTAGAAAAGACCTCTTGATGGAACAATTCCATGTTGTCTCTTTTCAAGCACGCATCAGTTTCTTCATCAACATCAGAATCATCTTCATATCCCAAATATGAAGTAGTCATGTTGCATCTAATATTATCATGAGTTTCTTCTTGATTAAGTTGTTCAGAACCACCATCTTGGTATGCAGCCATGGACTGTGCCACCATGCAATGTTCTGTAGAATGAGGAGATTGGCAAGCCATACACCATGGTGTATCCTCCATGATATTTATAGAATATTTTTGTAAGGGATCGGGGACAACTTTGTCATTATTTACTCTTGCAGTAGGGATAATAAGTTTTTCATCCTTCCATTGGGTGTTGTAGGGGTAATTTTGTAGTCTACTCTGCCTATTGAAATTATTGTTGAATTGAGGCTTTTTAGTAACATAAACCTTATCATTTCTGTTATTAGGTGCTTTCAAATCCTTCAATGCATTTATCACTTTATCTAGCTTATCTTCTTCTTGCCTCTTATTTCCAACATTTCTATCATTGTCCCTTTTATATTTTTTGTCCCCAAACAACTTGGGATCATCTCTTTTCCCACCCAATTTTCCTAATATTTTCATATTATTCTCAATATTGAGAGCAATCCTAAAAGCATCTTTTTGAGTTCTAGGCTCTTTGTCTGTCAACAAGTATCACATCTTGCCATCAAAAGCATTAAAGTATGTGGTTAGGTAGACATTGTCATCTAACCTCATAACTTGAAACAATTTATGCATGCCCCTCTGAAATCTCATATTGAATTTAGATGTAGACTCATTCTATTTTTTCCTTATTGTGTTAAATTCATTCAACATAAAACTAGCATTAAGCCTTTTTCCATATTGTTCTTTGAAGAATTTTTCAAAAGAATCCCATGTGTCAATACATTGGTTAGGGAGTCTTTTGAACTAGTCTCTAGCATCTTCCACCAAAGACTGAACAAACAATTTCATGACCACACCCTCATGCTCAACCTCATAGTCATTTAGCATATCAACAAATAACCTAAGGTGTTATTCACAACTAATGGTATTATTGCCAGAAAATTTAGGTACCTTGTCTCTTATATCAATTGGGAAATTATTTGGGTAACCTAGTATTCCATCAAAGTTGATTTGCCTATACCCTTCTAATTGCATAGGTATTCTTTGAAAACTTGAACTAGTGTTTCCACTAGGATTAACATTTACATCTACATTTCCACCTACTTGCACACTTGACTATTGTTTAGGGTCAACACTTAACTTGGTATAAGTAGCAGGGATTGGATCACAAGTAATAACATTACCAAGTGGAGCAACATTAGAAGTTGTAGATGGCATACCTATTTCAGTAGTAGATGGTCCAAGAGTGTTCACAGATGAAGCCCTCAAGAACTGGATCTTCCTTATTTTTTCTATAATGGATGCTTCAATTTCAGCCTTCTCCAATTCTCTTACAAGATCATCATCTTCCTTTCTCTTCTTCTCCATCTATATATCTTCACTTGGAACAGGTGGTTGAGCCTTTGGTCTAACCATTGGTTCATTTATTTGAACCCCCATCATCTTTTGTTTTCCCCTTTCATTAACAATAGTAGTAGGTCTAGTAGTCTATTTTTCATTTTTATCTTCAGGATTAGAAGCATAACTTTGGACCTATCTAATCATAGGGCCCTCTTTATCAAACTCATGGTCTTGTAGTAGACATTCTTTTTCACTTCTCAAAGCATCAAGATCACAAAAAATTTCATGTTGCAAAGACTTAGGAGAAGAAGAAAGCATATTGTTTCTTTCCTTTAGCTCATTGATTTTTCTAAGTAGAGACTCTCTTTCTATTAATGCATTCATTGTTTCAACCTCTCTTTCCTTTTGTAATCTTTTATATATGGCATCCTGCTCTGCTAACTATAACCTTAATGCACCCAAATCATTAGGGTCTACCAGAATATCTTCAGAGCTTGATGATACATCCACATCAGTGGGATTTTGATATGGGAAGTGGACCCATCTTGGTCCCATGGGTTTCCTTCTAAATATATCCTCATCAGGACCAAGATTTGGCCCAAAATCTCTTTCCCTTGCCTTCATATCTTGACCTGCAGGTAATGAATCTTTATCTTGAAATAAAGCCTCTAGGGTGTCATAAAAATTATCTCCAGAGAAACCACTATCTGATTTAGAACTTTTATATTGTGACCACTCTTCATTAGAAGATGCATGTGGTGCTCTATTTCTATCACTATTTTGTTCTCTTACAGGGGCACTAGTATATTCCCCATCTCTCCTGATCTAGCTTTTCTTTTCTGATCTAGGTAATTACTCCAAAGTAACCTCTGGAAGCTTCTTGACAAAAGACCTTGTATTCCTTATTTTGTCCATGGTTTTTAATTTGTAAACACTGGTTCTAACCCTTTGAGTCACCACCCACCTTTAATGTGAAATCTTGAGAATCAAATCTTGAGGAGCTTAAAAGAAAAACATAGACTAAGATAGGAGAAACACAAGAGCCAGCTAAAATTCTACTTTACTTTAGACTCTCTCGAGTAGAGTCACAATTTTTTTGGTCTCCTTTTCTTTCTGCTTGTAGATTTACACTATGATTGACAAACTAATGTCATTGACTCTATCCCCACTCCAAACTCTTCAAGGAAAAGGGCCAATTAACAAGGATCAACTATGTGATCCTCCTACACTTTGAGCTCTAATGCTCAGGTGGGTATACCTTTGATTCACTTCTTAAAGGAATCAACAAACGTTATACATTTATATCCTTGACCTACTAATTTAAAGATTTTATCATTTATAAGTTTGATTGATGATGGAGAACTGCCTCCTGAGACTAGACTAGTGTCTTATCCTAGGGCATAGAGTTACAAACAATATACATCAATTGAAAACCTAATTCAAACACACCCAAATCTAGAATAAGTTCTTTGCATATTATTCCTCTCACTCTCATACCTAGACATCAAATTCTCATTCCACCATGAATTCTCTGAAACTATCTTTAAGGATTTAATCCTGACTTTGGCAAGAACTCAAAGACAATTTCATAATATACCTTATATACCATATGTTAAATTAATTTGTAACATTAACATATAAGAATTCAAGATCAAAATAAGAAGACATACACAAATTTGATATTGGAATTTAAGTGTATTCTCATTAAAATTTGTAGAATCAATACATTGCAAAATAACAGAATGCTAGGAAAACAAACCCTAAGTCTGAGCTCTCTCTATTTAGTTTTCAAATTGACCATCAACATCCATTTCAAAATATATCAGACTACCTTATATAGTCACTAGCTACCTTGGAATCATCATGAAAGGATGCAACAAGCTTTAGATAGCTAGGATAAAACTAGGGTTTGCAACCACCACACCCACCAGATTCAATCAAGAATTTACTGCAGGGAAGAAAATCAAACATTTTGAAGCAATCAAATCCAAGATTGATCTTCATTTATGGCCATAAATTTGACTGGTACACCAGAAGCTGGAAACCCATTATTTAATCTCTCTATTTACTTCACCTACAACACAACTTGAATGACTATTTTACCTATTTTCCATGGCATAAACATCTCTTGACCGTCAATCATCACCTCTGGACCATACTATGATAGTAATAAAAATCAAATCAAGCAAATCAGTCACCCAAGCATTAAATAACCAGTCCTTTGTCACTGAGAAAACCTTAAATAATTCAAATTTTTGGTGGCAACGGTCAGCTAGGCAGTTTAAAATGTGGGCATTGATCTCTTTTCCTTCCCGGCAAATCGGGCGGTCCTCATTTAATCTCAACCAGTCAACACACCTTTTAAAATAACTTGGCCACATCATCCTATTTTAGCGGCCAATCAGGGGTAGACACGTTATCAAATCCGGCAACCGGACCCATATCATTTTTCATTTTTCTACTCTGACAAGCACTTAACCTTTAGTCATTTGGCGATTGTGTGATGGAAGGCTATCTCCAAATCACAACATGTTTGGCTTAACCATGGTTTAGTCTAGAGATTAGGTGACAAAAGCATTCACCAGGTCTCATAATCTTTTCCTGACCATAAGTTAAATAAAGAGACTTCACGACCACCACCTGATCAATATCTCATCAACAACCCAGATTCTATCACCCTAAACCCTATCTGACTTATCTTGGATCATGAGACTATGCAACTGAAGTATTCACCAAGTCTCATAACATTTCTCTTGACTCTAGTTAAATTTGGAGACCACGCGAAAGCCCTTATTCACCAAAGCATTAGATATCCCGCTTAACCTTAGTTATGTCTCAAAATCAAATGCCAGCCATCAATCCTTCCTTCATCCTACTGTCTATGCTGAGTCACTTGATAATTCATGACTTAACCACTTCATCATGAGGTCAAGAGATAACCGTGTCACTGGGTCACTAAACTTTTAGCCACTAACTGCCAGGATTGAGAGATTAAGCAATAACTATAGTTGCTCGTTCACTGAATAAAACAACCAACTACCTAGGAATTAGGAGATCACATGACTGGAGGGAAAGATAACCATCCTCCAGGTCACTAGAAGTTAGGGACTTAGCTACCAAAAACAAGAGATCACATGACTGACTGAGTTCACTGGGTCGCTAGATAAAAAGGTTAACTTCCCCAAAAATAGGAGATCTGGCGAACGCCTAGTCGCAGAGTCACCAAATTAGAGACATAACAACCCGCAAAGAAAATAAACATGTGCACAAATGGACTTAAGTGATTTCAAAAAGGTAACGAGAAAATAGATGAAGGCTAGGGTTTTTAGACTTAGATAGATTTATGAAGCCCTAGACATGAAAAATAACCTATTTCTAAGACCTTAAACAATGAATTTCTCCCTGTTCCTTGAATTTGAGCACATTCGCTTTTGACTGGACCCTGGACACATGATAAACAACCTTTGGCCAACTTTGTAGGTCATGAAACCTGATAAATTTTCTCCATACATTAAAATAAGAATAAGCTAGGACAAGGCCATTTCTAGGGTTTATCAAGAAGTAGACCATTTTCAATGGATTTTTGCAATAATAAGAAAATGGCCTAACACACTTCTTACTATTTATTCTTCTCTTTCATCATTTCATCTAATATTTTTCATCTTCTTTCGAGAGATAATTAATGCCTTTCTTTCACAAACAATCTCTCAAGGGGGCATAAAATTCACCTACTATCATTGGGACATGCTAGGGTAGGACCTGATATAAAAATTTTTGACACAACGCTCAAAATCGTATTCAATCAAAGAGGGGAAAATATAGACACCCAAAAATGGACAAATCGAACTAACATTAATGCATTAATTATTCTTCTATTACTTAATAGTTATTTAATCATTAATTAATCATCTTTATTTCCTCTAAAAATTTAAATCTTTGATCATTTAATCACTTCCCTAAAATTAATTAAATAATTAAGTTTAAGTTTATTTAATCAATCAACTTTAATTAATTGATCTTTAATGATTAATTAAATTCAATTTCCAATTTTCTATAGTTTGATTAATTATATTTATTTTTAATCAAATTAGCTAATTATTCCTCCAAATTCAATTATTTTCCAAAAGTAATTTAATTTCACATCAATTTCTAATTAATTTCATTCCATTTAATTTTGAACTAATTCCAATTTCTCATTTAATTGAATTTTTAACTCAATTAAATCTTTAAAAATCAGAAAGATCAAATTTATGAGAATTATAAATTTTGAAAATTATAAAAAACCTCATTAACTGAAAAATCCATTTTCTAAAAATCCATGTCTTCAAAATCAGAAAGAAATAAAAAATCTTTCCCTTCTATTTTTCATTTTTGGAAGCTTTATCTTCAGAAAATGAGAAATATCTTCTCATTCTTACTTTCCTTTTCTGACCCTCTTCTTTTCGAGTTGAATTGGAGACTTGCTCAAATCTTATCCAATCTCATCCCTTCTCATATGTCCATCTTGATTTTCCCCGATTGATCTTGATTGTCCGTTCAACCCAAAAATCCTATATAAACCCTCATCATTCCTCACATTTTTATCAATCACTCTTGCATTGAACTTATGTCAATTTATTATTAGTATAATACCATTTATCATTTCTCAAAGCTTTTGATTCTAGATGTTGTCAAATCACTACTGAGTGCCACATCCTAACAATAGAAAAGAGAAGCAACATAAGCTTGGAGGCTTGGATGGTTTGCATTTAACTGATTATTTCAGTTATTTGATCACCATCCTTTCTTATTTTGTTATTTGTAGGGATAACTTGTTTAGTAGCTTAGTATTTTGATATAATGGTGTTATTAATCTCTCTTATTTGTGATGTAGGACAAGTAAGGAGGATCCAATTAAGGACAGTCCAAACAAGTAGCCAAATACCATAATGTGGAACTACACAAAAAAACAATGTCTTCAATTGAATTTTCATTAACATGTCTAGCTGTAAGGCCTTTCGGGTTAGGGCCAAATATAATCACAAGTATTTTTGAAATCTCTTAGCTAGTCTAGCTTTGAAACACATCAGTAACTAAGGGAAACCCTAAGGTAGATCTGAACTTGAGCTCGCAAGCCACCAAGCAATCTCCTTGTCTCCAGGCATGCAAACCAATAGCTCTACTATTACAACTATTAGATAACAATCTGATCTTTAATATCTCATAGGGTCCAAATCAACTCTTTTCTCTCTCATAGACTTCTACCCCTAAATAACTACCCAAATACTCCTTAAATACTAATCTTCAGCCACAAGTCGAGTAGAACATAAAATTGTTAGGAATAGTCCCAAGAGATAACTGAGAGGGGGGGTTGAATCAGTTATCTACAAGTTTCAATTCTTTATCCAATTAAGTATACTTAAACATTAACCATAAACACAATGAAAGAACACATGAACACAACACCAATATTTTGGTTACGGGGAAACCCAAATAGGTAAAAACTCTAGTGGGAATTGACACCCACTAATATTCTATACTAGTGTATTATGATCCTTGCTAGAAGATCCTAAACCTTGTTAGGAGTTTCTTTACAATATGTTTAGTATAGTAGACCTGGTCAAAGGTCAGACCTTGTTAAGATTATTTTACAATAGTTCCTGTTAGGGGAGAGGAGGCACTGTCGAAGAGCACACTGCTCAAAGGGGTGAAGGCTACAACCTTCTTTTTAACAGATACCCACTATATCTGGATCTTGGTGAACTATGCTTTGACTTGCTATCTAGATCAATTCCAATGTATAGCACACATACTTCACTTGGTCACATAGACCTTCTTTTGATGGTTCATAACTTCGCACACTCTGCTCTACTCTAAACAATCAACATGAACCACACTCAAACAATCACAAATGACTGTCTATAAATATCTTTCCTCTAAATGATATAATCAATTCATCCTATTATAAACCCCTTTAAATCATATTAGAGAAGCCATAACAAACTCCAATAATAATTTAGTCAGCTCTACTAAGCATGCAACACATTCTAGGACCTGTCCAATTAGATAATTGTAGATGCACTCTTCACACTATTGGCTCTACCAAAATAGTTGGATCTTTCTCCTCAAGCTGAATTACTTCATGCACTCTTAACTAAACATCACTAACTCTTTTCTAAGCTCTAATCCAAGGTCACATACTGAAATGATAGGCACAACTCTAGAACCAATATCATCTCTATCGGCTCCTCTGAACAAACATGGGAAACTGCTACTAGTGAATAGCGACTGCATAACTTTACTTGCGCTGATCATCAGACTCTGCATCCATGAACTTAACATCATTAACATGTCTCCATCATATATCCAAGGCAGAAAGGCTTCATGACAACTGTATGAACAACCATACACAGAAAACTGCCAGTTACTCTGTCAAGAACACTGCTGACACAAGCTACTATATAACCGTCTGTACTAACAGTTCACCTCTGTGTCTATGATATCATGTTGATAACATGTCCATGCTACATATACTTAAAGCTTATTTCATACCTTATCCACACATGCTACTTACCATATATTGTCATCAATGACAAACATACAATCAGTACTGGCCTGCTGGCAAATCTCCAACAATCTCCCCCTTTGGTATTGATGGCAACATATGGAATGAAAAACTCCACCAATCCAAATGAACATTTATTTTATAACATTATCCATTTCCTCTTCAAAACTGCCCCAAGAATGAATCCTCCATCTACTGTAATATTCTTCAATATTCTTCATTTTCTCAACTGAACTGCTTCCATAAACTGAATACTACTCCCCCTTAGTATATTACTCCTTGTTTTATTTCTATTTTTCATGACTATATATTAATCCCCTTTTGACATCAATGGAAAAGGGCACCAAACCATTAAGCACTGGTACTACTCCTAAAGTAGAGTATTCCACCATCCATCAGCCCCTGAGGACTGATGTTCTTTCTTCTTTCTCTAAGAAGAATCAGGGAAGGGAATTACTCCTAGCTTATCCCTAAGATACTCAAATGTATCCTTTGGCAAGGGCTTTGTGAATATGTCTACTAACTAATCCTTAGTCCTTACATAATCCAACTTGACTTCTTTCTCTACAACTTTCTCTCTTAGGAAGTGATACTTGATCGCAATGTGCTTTGTCTTTGCATGTATCATAGGGTTCTTCGACATGTTGATAGTGCTAGTGTTATCACAGTGAATAAAAATAGGATAATCAATCTAAATTCCAAAATCCTTTATCATCTACTTGATCCACACAATTGTAAAATAATTCAGGGCTGCTGTAACATACTCTACTTCTATTGTTGAGTGAGAGATACAATTTTTCTTCTTACTTGTCCAAGTGACAAGTCTGTCACCAAGAAACACTGCTCCACCTGATGTACTCTTTCTATCATCAATGCATCCTACCTAATCTACATCAGTATACACATGAAGCTCAACATTTTCTAAATTGGGATACCATAGACCATAATCTATAGTACCTTGAAACTATCTAAATATTCTCTTTATTGCCATGAGGTGACTTTGTTTAGGCTCTACTGCAAATCTTCCAACTATGCCAACTACATTGGAAATATCATGTCTAGTTTGAGTAAGATATATGAGTTTACCAATCATAGACTTGTAAAATGTTGTATCTACTATTGGAGAATCATCTTCTTTTGTAAGATTGCATCTAGTGATCATAGGTGTCCCTACTAGCTTGCAATCATCCATCTTGAATTTCTTTAATATCTCTTTCACATACTTGGACTGATTTATGAAGATACCTTTCTCTATCTATTGCACATTAGTCCCAAAAAGTATTTGATAGGACCAATCATGCTCATTTCAAACTAACTCTACATTTCTTTAGCAAATTTCGCACTCAATTTCTCATTACCCCCAAAGATAATGTCATCAACAAATATATCCACAAGTAATAGTCCTTCAGATGCCTCTCTTATAAATAGTTTACAATCTCCTGCTCCTTTCTTGAATCCAATCTTTGTTAGATATCCATCAAGTCTCTCTTACCATGCTCTAGGAACTTGCTTAAATCCATAGAGGGATTTCTTCAATCTACATACCATATTAGAACTATCTGATAGGGTGAATCCTTTTGGGTTCTCAATGTATACTTCTTCTTTTAACTCTCCATTCAAGAATGTTGACTTAACATCCATCTGATAAACTTTGAAGTTTTTGAATGTTGCAAAAGCTAGAAACAACTTAATAGCTTCTAACCTACTTACTGGTGAAAAAGTGTCCGAATAGTCAATACCTTCTCTTTGTGCATATCCCTTGCATACCAATCTTGCTTTGTTCCTCACTACTATGCCATCTTCATTAATCTTGTTTCTAAATATCCACTTTGTTCCAATCACATTTTTATCTCTAGGTCTTGGAACTAGTTCCCAAGTATCATTCTTGATGACCTAATCTAGTTCTTCTTTCATAGCATCATGCCAATTTGAATCATTGCATGCATCTTCAACACTTAAGGGTTCAATCTGAGATAGTAAACATACTGCCTCACTATTTGCAGAAGTCTTAGCTTTTGATCTTGTTGTGACTTTGCTACTCTGATCTCCAATGATGTCATCCTTAGAATGATATCTTGAAATAAACTTTGGAGCTTTGGGTGATACTATCTTATCTGCCTTAGGAATTTCTTCTTCACTTGTCTCAGGGTCATTGGATAACACATCAATGCTATCAAACATTTCTTCAATAACCGTCTCACTAGTGGTAGGTCTAGGTTCTTCTTCAATCATGGGTGAGTAATCATGATATTTTTCTTGAACCATAAAATTTTCATCAATCTTAACATGAGCACTTTCAATGATCTTTTTCAATCTTAAATTGAAACATCTATAAGCTTTACTTTTAGTAGAGTAACCAAGGAAAATACCTTCATCACTTCTTGCATCAAACTTGCCTATGGCTTCATCCCTCTTGATGTAGCACTTTCTTCCAAAGATTCTAAAGTATTTTACTATGGGAACATTACCAAACCATATCTCATAAGGTGTCTTATCTATGCCAGGCCTTAATTGAATTCTATTGATGGTATATACTGTTGTGTTGACTGCATCTCTCCAATAGGTGTGTGCAACTTTTCCTTCAATGATGATGGTGCACGTTGTATCAAGGATGATCCTATTCCTACTCTCTGCAATTCCATTCTGTTGAGGGGTTCTAGGTGCACTTAACTGCCTCTTGATGCTATGTTCTTCATAGTATTCATAGAATCTATTAGAGGTGAATTCTCCTCCTCTATCTAATCTCAAACATTTTATCTTCAGTCCAGATTCATTCTCAACCTTAGCTTTGAATATTTTTAACTTGTCAAATGCTTCTGACTTATCTTTTAAGAATGCAACCCACATCATTCTGGTATATTCATCAACAAAAAAAATGAAATACCTTTCACCATAGTATGATCTTGTTTGAGTTGGACCACATAGGTCTGTATGAATCAGATCTAACTTGTTCTCTGCTGAATTGTGCTTGCTCCTGAATGATTTTCTCACATGCTTTCCCAATACAAATTCCCTGCATATAATATCAACTAGCTTTTCTATTCTAGGTAGATCTCTTACTACCTTTACATTTATTATCTTTACTATGTTATCAAAATTGATATGACATAGTCTTTTATGCCACAACCAACTATCATCAACTTTAGCAACAAAACAACTTGCTTATGAATTGAGTTGAAAAACATTACCTCTAGTCTTTGATCCTAATGCAATCATAACACCATCCTTGTTGTTAATGATGCACTTGTTTCCATTGAATTCCAATATGTATCCTTTGTCAAGCAACTGCCCAACACTTAGCAGGTTATGTTTCAAACCATCTACATACAGAACATCATCAGTACTATTCTTTCCATCCAAGGTGATGGCTCCTCTACCAATGATGGGTTTAGGAGTGTTATCTCCAAATCTAACCATGTCACCATTGTATTTTTCCAGATAAAAAAATCTATATTTATCACCTCTCATGTGATGTCAACAACCACTATCTATAATCCAGTATGTCCTTATATCAGCTTGTGAAATCAATACCAGTTCTTTTTCCTCTTTCTTATCTTCATGATCTATCTTATTAATCATTTTCTCTATGATAGCAATGAATCCAATTTCTTCTTCAACCGATTCATCATCTAAAATTCCATCTTTAGCATAGTAACATTCCTTAGAGTACTTAGGCTTGTAGTCATTTTTGAATTTTCTAGCTCTTGTAGGACACTTGGATGCAAAGTGACCAATCTTGTTGCATGAAAAGAATTTAAATGGCAATTGACCTTCATATTTTCCTTTTCCTTTCTTTTCTCTTTTAGCAATCATAGAAATGAAATAATCTAATGTTTTCTCTTCATCAACATCATCAAAATTACTAGAAGTGTTTGCAGATTTCTTACCATGAACTGTTGCTTTGAAGGTTGCCTCACTTTTAGGTTCTGTCTTCAATCTTGAAATCCCAAAAGCTGAGATTTTGCTGATCAAGGTCTCTCTTTTGAAATTTGATGTAAGCTGCATGGTCTCATCAAGGATGTTGATCTTGTTTTCATATTTTGGAGTGAGAGTAGTCATCAATTTATCCATAATGTCTTCTTCTGAGATCTCTCCACCATTGTTCATGATTCCAGCAACTGCTTCATTGATCCTTTGATTGTAAGCTCTGATGTTTTCTTCAAGTAGAATCTCTAATGCATTGTATCTTTTCTTCCATGTTTTTCTACACACATCCTTTTCTTGTTTGTCTTCTTCAAATATGTTTTCTAGGTACTTCCATATTTTGTGGGATGTATCTTCTTTCTTTGTTTCAAAAAACTCACTATCAGATAGGGTGTTGATAAGGGCTTCTTTGGCTATTGCATTCTGATGAAACAATTCTTTTTTATCTTTAGTAGCATCATCCTTTTCAAGGTCATCTAATGTAGGGATCTTGACTGCTTTCATAGTTACATCAAAAACTTCAAAACCAATGCATTGAAAATGAGTCACCATCTTGTTCTTCCAATCAAGATAATTCTCTCCATCAAACTTAGGACTTTCTTTTCTAAAGAATTCCATCTGATCAACCTCAAGATGTTAGGCTTTCTCTCTGAGGCACTTGGCTCTGATACCAATTTTTAGGAATAGTCCCAAGAGATAACTAAGAGGGGAGGGGGGTGAATCAGTTATCTACAAGTTTCAATTCTTTATCCAATTAAGTATACTTAAACATTAACCATAAACACAATGAAAGAGCACATGAACACAACACCAATATTTTGGTTATGGGGAAACCCAAATAGGTACAAACCCCAATGGGAATTGACACCCACTAATATTTTTTACTAGTGTATTATGATCCTTGCTAGAAGATCATTAACCCTATTAGGAGTTGCTTTACAATATGTTTAGTATAGTAGACCTAGTCTAGGGTCACACCCTGTTAGGAGTCTTTTACAATAGTCCCTATTAGGGGAGAGGATGCACTGTCCAAGAGCACACTACTCAAAGGGGTGAAGGCTACAACCTTCTATTTAATAGATACACACTATATCTAGATCTTGGTGAACTGCACTTTGACCTACTATCTAGATCAGTTCCAATGTATAGCACACATACTTCACTTGGTCACATAGACCTTATTTTGATGGTTCATCACTTCACACACTCTACTTTGGTCTAAATAATCAACCATGAACCACACTCAAACAATCACAAATGATTGTCTATACATATCTTTTCTCTAACTGATATAATCAAGTCAACCTATTAGAACAACCTTGAAATCATATTAGAGAAGCCATAATAAAATCCAATAATAATTCATTCAGCTCTTCTAAGAATGCAACACATTTTGGGACCTATCTAATAAGATAATTGTAGACGCACTCTTCACACTGTCAGCTCTACCAAAATAGATAAATCTTTCTCCTTGAGCTGAATTACTTCATGCACTCTTAACTAAACATCACTAACTCTTTTCTAAGCTCTAATCCAAGGGTGCATACCAAAATGATAGGTGCAACTCTAGAACCGATATCATCTCTGTCGGTTCCTTTGAACAAACATAGGAAACTGCTACTAGCGAATAACAATTGCATAAATTTACTTTCACTGATCATCAGACTCTGCGTCCATGAACTTAACATCACTAACATGTCTCCATCATATATCCAAGGTTTCAAGGCTTCATGAAAACTATATGGACAACCATACACAGAACACTACCTGTTACTCTGTCAAGAACACTGCTGACACAAGCTATTATATAACTGTCTGTACTAATAGTTAACATCTAAGTCCATGATATCATGCTAATAACATGTCCATGCTACATATACTTAAATCTTACTACATAATTCATCCATGCATGCTACTTACCATATGTTTTCATCAATGACAAACATACAGTCAGTACTGGCCTGCTGGTAAATCTCCAACAATAATTAACTCCTAAACTAAGTCAGCTCCTATTACAAATAAATATTAAATGCAACAACAGTTCACTCTCAAATATCCTTATAAAAATGTAATTCTCCGTGTCGGCCTCTAGATCTACATAGGAGAATCTTCTTGGAATTCTCCATGTTATCAACCAGTAATCGCTCTAGGGTCCAATCTTCTTGGAGGCATCCTTCAAGATTTTTAAAAACCCAAAGCAATAAATCACCAACCAAGGTCCTGGTGCAGATAGCCTCAACTCAAAGATCATTTAAACACTCAAGAACTTCAAGCTCTGATACCATCTAATGTAGGCCAGGTAAGGAGGATCCAATTAAGGGCAGTCCAAATAAGTAGCCAAACAACACAATGCATAATTACACAATAAAACAATGTCTTTAACTAAATTTTCATTAACATGCCCAATTGTAAGGCCTTCCAGGTTAGGGCCAAATACAATCACAAGTATTTCTATAATCTCTTAGCTAGTCCAGCTCTGAAACACATCAACAACTAAGGGAAACCCTAAGGTAGATCTAAACTTGAGCTTGCAAGCCACCAAGCAATCTCCTTGTCTCCAAACATGCAAACCACTAGCTCTTCTATTACAACTATCAGATAACAATCTGATCTTTAAGATCTTGTAGGATCCAAATCTACTCTTTTATCTCTCATAGACTTATACCCCTAAACAACTACCCAAACACTCCTTAAATACTAATCTTCAACCACAAGTTGGCTGGAAGAAACAATTAACTCCTAAGCCAAGTTGGCTCCTATTACAAACAAATACTAAATGCAACAATAGTCAGCTCTCAAATAGCCTTACAAACATTCAATTCTCCATGTTGGCCTCTAGATATACATAGGAGAATACAACAAAATCTACCAATAATAAATACACCAAGTCATCCAACCAAATCTCCAAGAACTTCAGTCGGTAAAATGGAACTACCGAGCACCAAAGAAACTACCAAGCATGCCAAGAATAACTGATCAAGCACGTCAACTAAGCACCATAGGCATCACCAAGTACAAGTTCCACTGAATGCCAGAGGTTTCACCAAGTTCCTTTAGTGATCGAGCTTCCTTCAATAATTGAGAATGTTGGTTAAAGCTGCAATTGAGTAACATAAAACCAAAACAACACACCACCATGCATATTTTCTTAGTACCCTAGAATGCCCCTGCATCAGTTTGAGTCTTACCAATTTATCCTACTACAAGTTTTTGTTGGAGATATGCCAGCAAGCCAGTGTTGACTGTATAATTGTCATTGATGACAACATATAGTAAGAAGTGTACATTGAAATTCTATGCATAGAGCCTTGAGCATATGTTGTATGGATATGTTATCAGTATAATATCATAGACACAAAACTTGATTTTGAGTACAAATAGTTATGTAGTTGTTTATAACAATATTGTTCCTGACAGTGTTACAAGCAGAGTTTTGTATGAGATTATCAGTATGGTTATGTTGGAGCCTTGCACATTTATATTTGTGTTGTAAACATGTTTTTGAAGCTATGTCCATGGACGTAGAGTTAATTGTGTATTACAAGTTGAGTTATGATGTTTCTATTTGCCAATTATAGTTTCCTAAGATTTCCTAATGGAGCCGACAGTATATTGTTTCAGCAGTTGCACCTATCAATTTGATATGCATGTTTGGTTTTGTGTTTGGTGATGAGTTAAGAATTTTTGGTTAAGGGTGCATAATGTATTTCAGTTTGAGAAGAAAGTTTCAGTTAATTTGGCGGACCTGACTGTGTGAAGTGACAAATCTACTTATATTGGGTTGTGCGGTCCCTTGTAGTGTTGTGTGCTTGGTTTAGCCATTGGAGATGTTGTTGGAGAGTTGTATTGTTTCTCTATTATGATTTCAGGAAGGTTCCAATAGTTCAACATGCTTATATAATTTGGATAAGGATACTTATAGTCAGTCAGTTGTGATCGCTTAGTATCAAAAATAAAGAAAATGAAGTGAAGAAAAGAGCAGTGCAAAAAGTGTGAAGTATTGGGCCAGTAAAGATCTATGAGAAGAAGTAAAGAGTATATGCTATTCATTGGAAATGATCAAGACAATAGGTCTACTTCCTAGTTCACCAAGATCCATATATAGTGTGTATCTATTGTGCAAAAGGTTGTAGCCTTCACCATTTGAGCAGTGTGCTCCCGGATAGTGTGTCCTCACCTTTAACAAGGTTATTTGTAAAAGACTCATAATAGGGTCCGACCCGTGACCAGGTCACTGTACTTCATGCATTGTAAAGATTAACTCCTAATAGTGTTGAAAGATCTTCCAACAAAGATCATTATACTCTAGTGCAGTTTATAGTGGATGCTAATTCCCACCAATTTTTTTACCTATTTAGGTTTCCCCATAAAAAAAATTGTGGTGTTGTGTTAAGTGTTATCTTATTGTATATGTGATTAATGTTCTTCTTTACTTAATTGGTTAAAGAATTGAATCTTATAGATAACTAATTCACCCCCCCCCCCCCCTCTTAGTTATCTCTTGGGACTATTCCTAACAATTGGTATCACATCCAAGTGCCTCGGAGAGAAATTTTAACAACTTGAGGTTGATCAAATGGAATTCTTTAGAAAAGGAAGTCCTAAGTTTGATGGAGAGAATTATCTAGACTAGAAGAACAAAATGATAACACATTTGTAGTGCTTTGGTTTTTAGATTTTTGAAGTAGCTACTCAAGAAGTTTAGATTCCCTCTCTAAAAGATCCTACAAGAAATGATGCAACTATGAAGAAAAATGAAATGTTCACTCAGAATGTAATTTCCAAAGAAGCCCTTATCAGTGCCTTCCTAACAGTGAGTTTTCAGAGATCAAGAAAGTAGATAGAGTGTACAAAATATGGAAGTATCTAGAAGACATGTTTGAAGGAGATATCCAAGCCAAGAATGCATGCAGAAAGACATGGAAGAAAAGATATAATACTTTGGAGATGCTAGCTAAAGAGAACATCAAAGCCTACAATCAAAGAATTAATGAAGCAGTTGTAGGAATTAGGAACAATGGTGGAGAAATTTTGGAAGAAGACATAATGGATAAATTGATGACTACTCTAACAATAGAATATGAGAGCAAGATAAACATCCTAGATGAGACTATGTAGTTTTCAAAAGACTTCAAAAGAGAGACCTTAATCAGAAAAATTTCAGCATTCAAGATATCAAGATTGAAGACAGAGCCTAAAAGTGAAACAATATTCCAAGCCTCAGTCCATGGTAAGAAATCCTTGAACACTTCTGGTAATTTTGATAATGAAGATGAGGATAAAGAACTAGATGAATTCATTGCTATGATTTCTAAGAAGGAAAGAAAAGGAAAATGGAAAATATGAAGGTCAGATACCATTTAAATGCTTTTCATGCAACAAGATTGGTCATTTTACATCTAAGTGTCCTACAAGAGTCAAGGAGTTCAAAACAAATTTCAAGCCTAAGTATACAAAAGAATGCTACTATGCTGAAGATGGAGTATCAAATGAAGATTTAGGACAAGATGAAATTGGATTTATTGCAATTGAAGACATGGAGAAAATGTTTGATGAAATAGTTTTTGAAGATGAAAAGAAAGCACAAGAGTTGGCATTAATTTCACAAGAAGATATCAGAATAGACTGGATCATTGATAGTGGTTGTTCACATCACATGACAGGAGACAAAGATAGATTTGTACATCTAGATAAGTACAAAAGTGACATGGTTAGATTTGGAGACAACACTCCTAAACCTATAATAGATAGAGGAGCTATCACTTTGGATGAAAAGAATAACACTGATGATGTTCTATATGTTGATGGTTTACATCATAACTTACTAAGTGTTGGAAAGTTTCTTGACAAAGGATATCAGTTGGAATTCAAAAAAAATAAGTGCATCATTAATAACAAAGAAGGTTTAATGATTGCATCAAGTTCAAAGACAAAAGGTAATGTTTTTTATCTTAATTCAGAAGCAAGTTGTTTTGTTGCTAAAGTAGATGACAACTGGTTATGGCACAAAAGATTATGTCACATCAAATTTGACAATATAGTAAAGATAAGAAATGTAAAGGTAGTAAGAGACCTGCCCAGTATTGAAAAACTAGTTGATACAATATGCAGGGAATGTATGATGGGAAAACATGTAAGGAATTCATTTAGAAGCAAGCATGATTTGGTAGAGAACAAATTGGATCTAGTGCATACAGAATTATGTGGACCAACTCAAAAAAGATCATACTATGGTGAAAGGTACTTTATTTTGTTTGTTGATGATTATCTGAAGCATTTGAGAAGTTCAAGATATTCAAAGCTAAAGTTGAAAATGTGTCTGGATTAAAGATAAAATGTCTAAGATTAGATAGAGGAGGAGAATTCACCTCTAACAGATTTGATGAGTATTGTGAAGAACATGGGATAAAGAGACAGTGAAGTGCACCTAGAACCCCTCAGTAGAATGGAATTGTAGAAAGAAGAAATAGGATCATACTTGACACATCGCGCACTATCATGATTGAAGGAAAAGTTGCCCACACCTATTGGAGAGATGCAGTCAATACTGCAGTCTATACTATCAACATAATTCAATTAAGGCCAGGTGTAGACAAGACACCTTATGAGCTATGGTTTGGAAATGTACCTACATTAAAATACTTTAGAATCTTTAGAAGCAAGTGTTATATCAAGAGAGATGAAGCTATTGGAAAGTTTGATGCAAGAAGTGATGAAGGTATTTTTCTTCGTTACTCTACTAAAACCAAAGCTTATAAATGTTTTAACTTAAGATTGAAGAATATCATTGAAAGTGCACATGTAAAGATTGATGAAAAGTTTATGATTCAAGAGAGATATCATGATTATGCACCTATGATTGAAGAAGAACCTAGACCTACTAGTAGAGAAGTAGTTATTGAAGAAATGTTTGACAACATTGATGTATTATTCAATGAACTTGAATAAGTGAAGAAGAATCACATAAGATAGATCAAAGAATCACACCTAATGTTCCAAAATTCACATCTAGATACCATTCAAAAGAAGATATCATTGGAGATCAGAACATAAAAGTGTTGGCTATGTACTCTAAATAGTGCACTTCTATGAATCATTACAATCAAGAACACTAAAGAATGAGGTCTAAAAAATTGATCCATAGCTCCCTAGGCATGGAGTGCAAGGGTGTTTAAGAATGCTCTCAGCTAGAGCTATTAAGCCAATAACCTTGCTAGTAAACCATGCAATGGGAGATTCAAATGAAGACAAGGGCAAGAATGCCAATATCCTCAAGAATCAAATGAAATGCAATGCAAGCTAGATTAAGATGAATATGCAAGCTAAACTATGGAAATGAAAGAACAAGTATTACAAAGCCTCCTAGTTAAGCTAGATGAATTAATCTAAAGCATAAAGGAAACTAAGCTAAGTATGAAGCTATGAATGCCATGATAATGCAAGAAATGAAACTATGATAACATATAGATGCAAAAGCCAAGAATGCCCCAAATCTTCAAAAAGCTCCAAAGTGACCTAGAAAACCTACAGCATAACATTAGCATAAAAAGTTGGGGATCTAGAATGAAGAAGAGAGCTCTCCTTTTATAAGAAATGAGAAGGAATGGACCATGGAGATTAAGAGGAAAAAGATTTAATCAATGGTGGAGCATCAAAGAGGAGCAATCCATGTGCACAAGTATCCTCCAATGAGAAAATAAGAGTTGACTTTTGTGTCCATATGAGACAAAAAGTGCTTTTTCCCTTTTTGTAAAATAGGAATAATACTTTATTTGTGCAACTTAGGATAAGAGGAAAAGTGGGGGGATTTTTATTTAATTAAAAGAAGAGGAAACTCCTTTTAATTAAATAAATACTTAGGATAAGATGGTTAGCCCATAGAATATAATTGAATAAATGGTAGAACTAGGATTTGATCAAGAATAAGCAATTGATAAATTTAGCAAAAATGGTAGCAAGGGGCTAATAGTCTAGGTGACCATTTTTGGGTGATTACATTGGAAAGTTGGCTATAATAGTGTATATGACTTAGTATAGTGTTTTCATTATGGAAAAAAATTCATAGAGCAGTTTGGAGTCAATGCACTTGATGAGAAGATCATAAACTGGCTAAGTGTTGAAGACTGGATAGTGTATAGAGCACTAGCAGTTGAGAGCATCAGCGCATGTATATATGACCAAGTTATGGTTTGTGCCCTAGGTGTTAAGTTGGTAACATCATATAAATGCTTAGTCTATGAGAGCATGATCAGATATGCAAGCATGATAAAGATACAGACAGTTGAAGTCACACAGCCAGTGTGTGCTAGAGAAGAATAGAGTAAGAAAATGATAATTGGCATTTTGATTTGTAGTTATGTTCTTATGATGAAAAGGCCATGCACCTATTGTAATTAGGTTTTTGACATGTAATTGTATTTTTTTGTAAACACGCTTGAGCCAATTTAATTGGAATCATTCTATGTAATAGGTTTAAGGGCCAACCTAGTTGTTTGTTTTATATGCGCATATAAATATGAGATGTGCCCATTGTAATTAGTATGGAAGTTGATATAGAGTTGAGATAATCAGAGTAGAAGAGTGTGAAGGTTTGTCAAGATGTATTAGAGCTTTGCAAGAGGTCAAAGCATCAGTGCATCAAAGGAACTAATCAGACAAGTAGTGTCATAGTGATAATTCATCTAGTAGATATAGTGTGTATCTCAGACCAGAAGGTTGTAGCCTTCACCACTTGAGCAGTGAGCTCTAGGATAGTGAGTCCACACCCTTGACAGGGTTTATTATAAAAGACTCCTAACAGGGTCTGACCCTTGACCAAGTCTACTATACTAAATATATTGTAAAGAAACTCCTAACAGGGTTAAGGATCTTCTAGCAAGGATCATTATACACTAGTACAGAATATTAGTGGGTGTCAATTCCCACCAAGGTTTTTACCTATTTGGTTTTCCCCATAACCATATTGGTGTTATGTGTTGATTTCATGTTTATGTGGATGTTCATTTTAGTACTTAAGTATTTAATTTCAGTTAGAGTTTAAGTAAAAGATAAAATACAGTGAACACTGATTCACCCCCCCCCCCCCCCTCTCAGTGTTCCCATAACTAAAAATTGGTATTAGAGCTCTGGTCCTCAGAAAAGAAGTTTAACCACTTGAGGAGATCATGGACAAAGTAGAAATGAAACATCTGAAATTAAATCTTGAAGCTGCTCTTGAAGACCTGGACAATTCTGAAAGAGAAATTGAAGAACTAAAAGAAAAACTTAGTGATGCCCAATTAGTCATCAAAAGGCTAAGAAAGGATTTAAAAGAGTTCTCTACCAATGATCTAGGGACAATGGTCAAGAAGCTGAATGTAGAAAATGCATCCTTGAAAGAACATCTTGAAGAATTTGATGATAAGCTGACTAACAATCAGGAAGTCTATGAGGAACAAATCAAAGAGAACCTTCAACTCAATGAATAATTAAGGCAAGAAAACATGGAAATCTTGGAGCTAAGGAATAATAAGGAAAGCTTGGAATCTGAACTAAAAGAGGCTAAGAATCACATTGACAAACTACACACCAGTTCTGATTTGATAGAATCTCAGTTGTATGCAAGAAGAGCTATAGGAGATACTAGTTGCATTAGATACAATGAATTACAAAATTAGATTGACAACATGCGAGAAAGAATGAAAGCACCAGAAGGCACCTCAGATGCTAAGGAGACTAGAAGTCAGACAAAGGATCATATTGAACCACCTAAGAATGAGCGTAAGCTAGTAGACCACACTTTTTATGCATGTAACAAGCATGGACATATAGCAAGAAAATGTACAGAGGTAAAACCTTTTAATGGTTACTGTTATTCATGCAATAAATTTGGTCATAGAGCTATGAATTTTAAGACAAGTTAGAAGAACAAGACTCGACATAATCAAAGAATTCAGAATCAGTCAAGTATAAGAAGTTCCCAGAATGTTACATGTCAAATATGTAACTATAATGGTCACTCAGTTAAGCAATGTAAAATGGTAACGCATGTCAATGCACCAAGAAATATAAGGCCTCCAGTCATTTTTCACTCTTGTAACAAGGCTGGACACATCTCAAACTTTTGCAGATCAAGGATGCAAGGTCAAGAAAGCCCTAAAAAGACTAAAGAACTAGTATTGGATCCTAAAGGAGAAGTAAATTTTGTGAAAGCTTCAGAGGATGCGAGCTTGATTTGGTCAAAGACAAAGAATGATAAGGTTGAGGAGTATGTATTGGATGCATCCATAGTGGACACACCCTCTACATCTAGATGAATGGCCCTCAGGGTCATAGGGGGAGATAATTTAGCTCTATACCCCTAGGCAACTAGCATAATTACTTTCAGAGTATGTGCCTTTGGACTTAAGATTTTGGAGACTAGCAGAACCAATGTGCAAGAGTGCACTAGCTGATGGTTTTTGGAATAGAAGTTGGAAGTT
Organism: Chamaecyparis obtusa; assembly: GCA_027943335.1. Classification (NCBI taxonomy): domain Eukaryota; kingdom Viridiplantae; phylum Streptophyta; class Pinopsida; order Cupressales; family Cupressaceae; genus Chamaecyparis; species Chamaecyparis obtusa. The sequence goes on along the minus strand of BSBK01001087.1, from coordinate 477,813 downwards.
TTCATAGACAGCCTAGCTTATGTGCTAAGCATTAATGTTAGAATGTCTACTTTATAATACACATAAGTTAGTAAATCACTCATTGCATTTGAATTCAAAGTGATTGGAGAGTAGAAGAGCCCTAGCATTTGATTGAGAAGGATTGCAGCTTGATTCATCAAGTAACTTGATGTGCATTTGATCAGTTGCGAAAACCCTAGTTCGTTGCGTTGATTTAGAATCTCTTGGAAACCTTTGGAAAGCATTATACAAGTAAGTAATGGCCACTCCTATAGTATTTGATGTTTTAGAAAAGAAAAGATATGTGTTCAAGAGGCATCCATTTAAATCAACACTAGATGACCTAGAAGGGGCATTCTCACACACGCTTATGGGCATTATGCATGTTGAGGGCATTAGGACATACATCTATTGTAAGAAAGAACTAGTAGGATTGGATAGATTAAGGGTGCATATGGAAACTATGCTAAAACTAGACAAAACCTTCATGGATGAGTATGCAAAGTGGAAAAATCACCCTATAGTGGAGTATTCTATGGCATATGAGTTCTATGAATCAGAATGGAACAAGATTCTACTAAGCAGGATTCATGATGACCTATTTTGGATAGGTGAAGTATCGGTCAGAATCACTAGTGACCTAATTCATGAGATAATAGACCTCTCAAAGATAGGCACCATCCTTTTAGTGGGAAAAGATGTAAGGAAGATTTTTGAATAGACTTGCAAGTCAAGGAGTGATAGGTGTGGAATGACCATTGAGCCTATTGAGTAGAATGACATCAAATTGATGTCTATGATACTTGGATATAGGTTTCAAGACACCAATAGAGTAAACAGTGTGTCAATGGCCACAATTCTTGTAGCTATAAGAATTGTAAATGTGAATGGAGAGTTCAACTTGTGCAAGATCCTACGTGCACAACTGATTGATAACATTAAGCCAATCAAGCATGATAAGACCAAGATATTCAAATTTGGGTCTTTGATCTTTTATATGTACTTCCACATTGTTAGAAAAGTATCTGATTTGTATCTAGACAAATACACTCCCACAATGCCACATATATCTCTCAAGGCATCTACTGAGAGCACTTTGAAGAACTACATGACACTAGAGTTGAAGACATTTAGAGCAAAGATGTAGATGAGGTATAGGATACCAGAGAAGATAGTTGAAAAGTACAAGGATACCATTTGCTTCATGGTTGAGACAGATTCAACATGCATGGAGGTAGTTGAACCAAGAACAAATTGGATTCATCCACTAGGATATGAAGTGGAAGAGCCTATTCTAGAGGCTTATGCTCAAGTTCTGTTAGCAGCACCCAAAGACCCTAATGAGTAAAGATGGGGAACCTATGAGGAGAAAATAAGAGAAGTTGATGTAGTATTAAATAGTGCAGCAACAAAAATGAAGGTTGCTAAGGTTACCTCAGAGATCTTGAGAATTCATGGAGTATCTCAAGAAGACCTAGACAAATCAAGGGAACAAAAGATTTCTTTGGAATTAGAGAATGCAGCAACAACAAAGAATGAATCAGAAGATCCTAAACTAAAGAAGTTAAAGATAAAGAAGTCTGATGACCAGAAGGGTAAAAATGATGCTACTCCTTTTGCGCCCATAGAAACTATTGACCTTACTACTCCTCCTAAGTATAAGGCAATGTTTAAGAGGAAGAAAGAAATCAGCACTGGTCACCCATCCTCAAGAGTAACAAAGAATAGAAGGAACACTCAATCACCTCCTGAAGTAAGTTTCAAACCTAGTCTCACTATGATAAGAACAAGAATTGTTGATGAAGGAAATTGATCAAGTAGCAAAGTTTTATGACAAATACAGTGAGATTGACAAATCAGAGATACATGGAATGATTGTTAAACACATGTTGAAGTTCAAAAAGGCAGTCTTAGAACTTAAGACTATGATCCCTGATAATGTTTTGAATATCTTAGAGTTCCAAAAGAGACAGGCTATGGAAGAAGATTTGAGGATAAGAGAAAAGATTCTAGATGAAACCCTTCCAGTATGTGAGCTAGAAGAGAAAATTTTTTTATTAGATCTAGTGAAGCCTCACCTCAAAACCAAGACAAGAACATTGAACATTATGGACAAAAACTTTGAATTGGTTTCTAAGGAAATAGAGAAAGCTTTCAAGAAATTTTTCATGAATAGGGACATATATCCATCTACTACGCCTACAGCTCAAGTACCCACAATGGTTTCCAAAGAGTCAGAGACCATCAATGTACCATCTACAAGTCCACAAGATTCAACACATGTAGTTGATACATCCATAGAGGCAGATAAGTTTGCACCCATGACAAAGACACTAAAAGATAGCACCATCATTATTTATAATGTTGAGATAGCCATGGTGGCCACAGATAATGATTTGGACAAGTTTGAAGAGGCTTTTGTGAGCACACAAGAAGCTGAAATCCTATGCAGTAACACTCCTCCCACTCATCAAAAAGAAATATTGATTGAGGATATAACAAATAAGAAAGAAAGAGAAAAACAAAAAGAAGCTGAAAAACAAAAAGGAGAAGAAGAGGTAAAAGGAAGTGAACAAAAAGATGAAACATCAGTTGAACCAATCAAGGTAAAACAAGAAGTGATAGATGTGTGTGTGAAAATTGTACCTGATCTGTAGACACAACACTCAGTAAAACATTAGAGGTTAGCAAAAATTGAAATCGTGCAAAATTGAAAACTATGTAACCAAGCGATTTACTGCCTTCTAACAGGTGCGAGATTGATGTTCTCAGATTGTAATCGAGATCAGTGACCTAGACGACACCTAAATGAAGGATTTGAATGCAAAAGATGGATATGAAATTGAATGCAATTAATCTATATTTTTGATATTTTCTATGCAATAAGAATGATAAAAACCGATATGAATCTATGCTAGATGAAATTGATATGCTATGAATGCTATTGAAAATTGATATGCAATGCTAATCTAACAATGATATGCAAAGCTATGAAATTCTATGCTATGATATGAAAAATATGCAATTGAAATTGATCTCACAAAGCTTTGAATTCGCAAGTTGATTCTTTCAAGCTCTAATTGTGCAAATTCTCCAAATCTGATATGCTATGATTCCTGTAGAGTAAGTTTGCAATTTGCGAGATGAATGAGAGATGATTGAGAGATGATTGAGAGATGATTTGGAGATGAATTATGAAGAGCTGAGGCTTGATTTTATAGAAATCCAAGGCTTTGGAGGTGCATGAAAAAAATCCATAAATCACTCAAATAACTCAGGTTGATTTTTGACTTATTTTTAAATAAAGGATAATTAACTCACAAAAACATGCAAAAGCTAAGTTTTAACTCAAAATAGAGTTTAGCTTTAATTGATAATTGATAATTGTCTGCTTTTATGATTGTGCATGTTTTAATTATGAATTAATTTAATAATAAAGGGATTTATTTCCAACTTAATTGATTTTTGAAAATAAAACAATTGATTTATGGGTTAATAAATTATTTAATCAAATTTTTATTAAAAATTATATTATTAAATAATGACAACTTGTTTAATTAATTAAATAAGAATTTAATCAATTATTCATCTGATATTAGATTTATTGTCAAAATTAAATAATACAATTAATAATAGATAGAATTAAATTTAATTACATAATTAAGTGGCAAATATTAAATCTAATTAATTAAATATGCAAAATATTTAATTAATCAAATTTTAGGATAAATGTGATTTATTGCCAAATAATTATAAAATTAAAGATAATTATGATGATTAGGAATATTGCTAGGAATATTCCCTGATGCAGAATTTAAGATAATCAATTATGATTCGATGATGTTTAGATGTGCCTTAGGTTAGGACTTCGATGTCAATTTTGTTCGATTTGTCGATGTAGGAGGTTAATGAACATATAGCCCATTTTTGGGGTATTACATTTTGCCCCTCTTTGAATTACTGTGTGAAGCGCAGTGGTTCAAAGATAGTCTGTGTTTGATAGAGATATGAAACTGATGTTTGAAATTGATAATTGATATGAGATAGAAGCTGATTGATATTGAATTGATATGGAGATAATAGGTCCTGAATGACCAAAGATAATGTTCACTGTAGCAGCAAATGAACCTATGATTGCGAAAAAGTGTCAAAATGCCTGATTCTGAACCTTAGGATTGATAAGAAGTGAGTGACCCGTTCTAGACTCGATTGTCTTAGCAGAACTAGCAAGTATCACATCCGAATCCTTTAGTTGCCGAAGAACCAAGGAAAGAACACTATGATCTGATGGTTGCAAAAATTGATACAGTTTACAAGATTAGGAGAATACCAGATTGATATGGATCTTGATGAATCTAATATGCCCCAAGTGATGATAGATTTGCCTCGAGCGATGAGGACTTTTGATGAATCAGTAACTAGACATGATTGTTTGTCTTGATCACTGATGAAAGATATTGATAGACTTGATCGATAGAATTTTGATTTACAGACTTTGAATTAATGTGCAATACCATGCCCCCTTTGGGATTAAAATTGAAATCTGACAAGAAAAGTCAGTGTTATAGTTTAGAAGCATGTTAATTGATTTGAGAAGTGTGGTGAAACACATTCAAGAACACATTCTGCATCGTTTGGAAGGTCCTGGAGACTGAATTTGACTAGGTTTGACCATGAGTTGACCATGGTTGACCAAGTTGAATTTTTGATAGTTTGATGTTAGATAATCAGTTAAGCTGAATACTGGATTTCTGTGATGATGGAAGGTTGATTATGCAAGCAGTGAACAAGATAAATGATCTCAAATTTTGATTTTGATCCTGAAAAAGGATTCTACTTGCTATTTCGTTGGAGGAACCTTCGTGTGAGATTCAGCTCTTGTTAGATTTGAAGATGTGATTTGAAGAATCACTTAAGCATTGAAGTTCGTTTAATCATTGTGAGATCATGCAAACATGCAAAATGCAATGAGACATGCAAAATGAAATGCAACCTAAGACCTAGGACCTAGTCACTGATCATATGTCGATTTGTTATCATCATTGAACTTTTAGGTAACTGGATAAATCAATACAATGCCCACTAGCCATGAAACCATAGACATATGAATATCAATTTGTATGTGCAAGAATCAATACAACACCCATTGGTTATACAACCATGGACATATGAATATTGATTTGTTTTCAGAATGTTGGAGTAGATATAAGCACCAAGGCACAAACGCCAGGATGACCTGAATATCATGTCCATTTTGATATAGAAATTTGTATAAGCATCAAAACATAAACATCGTGATGACCTGAATATGCCTTGCATTGCAAACACATCAAACAATCAAGAGATCATTCTAAATCTAGTGTGAATTACCTGTAGTGACCCTTTATCGTTCACATCCTTAGGCAAGATCGTGTTCCATAGTAGGAGAAAGAACTTACTCAAAAAGACAATAGTTAGATCAAACTTCCTTGAATTGTCTGGGTATCAATGGTCGAGGTACGCATGGCCATCCAATTCAAGATAGAGGCTCTTACAGTCGGACACCATTTCAATCCAGAATTTCCAAAGTTATTAGATTTCACATACAAGCAGAAAACCAAGAAAAGATTATGCCCCCAACCATCACTCTCTAAATCCTATAAAGGACATCATCGAAGAGCTCGAAGGGACACAATATGCAAAAATCTCAATGTGAATCAGTAAGCATACAAGGAGATAAAAGCATGTAAAAAGCATAGATTGTTTTTAGTTTGAGTTTTGATATTTGATTGCGTTGTTGTAGATGCAAAATCCTTTCTGGAGACAAGATAGACTTGACTGACTCAAATGAAGCTTCAAAGGACTTTGACTGGATATGATATGTCTTAGATACATGGGAGACCATAGGATATGACATTGATTTCCCCCAAGTGTTAAACATTGATAGGATACAAACGCTTGAGCTGATTGGTGTATAGACCGACTTATTGAAACCAAGATATGCAGAAACAAACCGAGAGATATGTACAAACTAAAGCAAGATTGCAAGCTGGGAAAGACCAAGATTGTGCTGATAGATGGAGCATTTTGGAACAAGTGGCACCCATTTGTCAGGTTTTCACCATCTTGGCAGAGATTCTATTTTTGCTACCAAGGCGCCTGTTTCCAAGTTTTCACCAAGGCACTTTTTCTTCTTTTTCATTTTTTTGTATTTTTCATTTTTTTATTTTTTTTTTATTTTTGGACATTTTTTGATTTTTTTGTGAATCATCAAGGTGCCTATTGCTAGGTTTTCACCAAGATGTTCATTTTTTCAGGACTTTTTCTGATTTTTAAGATTTTTTTAGGACATTTTACCATAGACGAAATGCCTTAGGCATAGAATTTTTTCAGATGGAGAACGTTGATTGGTTCTCGGAGCTATTCTCCCTCAGTCATTGAGAGTTGATAGGCACCAGAGCCAAAAGTAGCAATGATGACAAAGGGACCCAGCCAATTGGGTTCAAACTTCCCCTTGCATTCTCGATGTGATTGATTTTTAAGATTTTCTCTCAACACTAGATCACCAACCTGAAATTCTCTGTGTCAGACTTTCTTGTTGTAGCCTCTAGACATTCTTTTATGATACACTCTAAGATGATCATATGCTGCTTGTCTGCGCTCATCTAGTAGTTCCAGTTCTTGTAACCTAGACACTCTGTAGTCTTCATCAGTGACAAGCCCATGCATTCTGATTCTGAGTGATGGGATTTCAACCTCAATAGGTAGTACCACTTCAGACCCATAAACTAAAGTGAAAGGTGTAGCCCCAATAGGCATTCTGATACTAGTTCTATAGGCCCAAAGAGCTGGATTGATCATGAGATGCCAGTCTCTTCCTATTTTATTCACTGTTCTGTGCAAGATTTTCAAGAGATTTTTGTTTGAAGCCTCAGCTTGTCCATTCCCTTGAGGATAGTAGATAGAAGACCAATGTTGTGTAATCTTGAATTTAGCATATAAGTCATCTAGATCCTTGTTTTTGAATTGTCCCCCGTTATCTGTGATTATAGAGTGAGGGATCCCATATCTGCAAATGATGTAGTTCAGGATGAACATAGAGATCTGTTTCCCCGTTGCTTGTGTTAGAGGAATTGCTTCTACCCATTTTGTAAAATAATCTGTGGCTATGATTATATGGGTATGTCCATTAGAAAAGTGCAGATGGATAGCACCTATAAGATCAAATGCCCATTGTTGAAAAGGCCATTGTGTAGTAAAGGGAATCAGATCTCTCCTTGAGCATGAATCAAGTTGCCATGTACTTGACACTGTTGATAGTTATTAGCAAATTTAATAGCCTCTTTCTCCATTTTAGGCCAATAGCACCCAGCCCTAATAAGTTTTCAAGCTAACATTAAACCATTTGAGTGCAACCCACATATACCCTCGTGGACTTCCTCTAATGCATGTTGAGACTCTTCCCGTTCTAAACATCTAAGCAGTGTACCATCTAGACCTCATTTGTACAGATCATTACCAATGATGACATATCGGGATGTAGATCAGATAAGGTTTTGTTTCTCAAAATGGTTAAAGGACTCAGGGATGATTTGGTCATGGAGATAGGAGAATAGATTTTTGTAGCGGGATGAATCATAACCTACAACGGTGTAGATCATGTGGGTTTCAGGGGAGTCATATGCAGGATAGGATAGGGCTTCCACCAGGAACTCATAGCGTAGCTCATGTTCGAGCTGCTATAAGAGAGTAGATAGTGTCGTCATTGCATCGGTAGCCTTATTCTCCGTTCTGGGTATTTGCTCAAATGTGATAGAGATGAAGTATTTCTTTAAATCATCTACCATTCTCTTGTAAGGAATGAGCTTTTCATCTTTGGTTTGGTACACATCATTGACTTGATGGATAACCAATTGTGAGTCTCCATGGATGTTCATCTCTGTAACTCTCCACTGTATTGCCATTTTCATACCATTGAGAAGTGCCTCATATTCAGCAATATTGTTTGTGCAAGGAAACTTTAATCTGAATGCTTTGGGTATCGAGTATCCTTGAGGAGTGATGAACAATATGCCTACTCCAGATCCATTCTGTGTGTAGGAGCCATCAAAGAATAACCGCCATGCTCTAGAAGAGAGGTGCATGATAGAGGAATTGGGAAATTCCATTTGCATGGGTGTATCATCAAATAGTGGTGCTTCAGCTAATTGATCAGCAATGACTTGTCCTTTGATAGCTTTTCTTTCAACATATTCAATGTCAAATTCGCTCAAGAGCATGACCCATTTAGCTAGTCTACCTATGAGGGTAGCTTTGCTTAGGAGATATTTCAGTGGATCAATTTTAGCTACCAAATGAGTAGTATGAGCTAACATGTAGTGTCTCAATTTCTATGATGCAAAGATCACAGTGAGACAAGCTTTCTCAATCATAGAATAGTTCTTTTCATATGCCACCAATGTTTTGCTTATATAGTAGATGACTCTTTCCTTTTTGTCTTCATCATGTTGCACTAGCAATGCCCCCAGTGATGTGGCTGTTGCAGAGACATACAAGATCAATGGCTTCCCATGAATAGGAGGCATCAAGATAGGCAGATTTGATAGATACTTCTTGATATGGTTAAAGTTGTTCTCGCATTCTTCATTCCATGAAAAGGTCACACCTTTATGTAATGTTTTTGTAAAAGGCTGTGATATGTCCGCTAGCTATGATATGAATCTTCTAATAGATTGAACTCTCCCTTGCAAAGTTCACATTTGACTGATATTTTTGGGAGGTTGCATCTCGATGATAGCCTTGACTTTAGCCGGATCAACTTCAATACCTTTCTTTGAGACTATGTATCCTAAGAGCTTTCCAAAAGTGACACCAAAAGCACACTTCTTAGGATTTAGTCAGAGACTAAACTTTTCCATTCTGTCTAGGATCATGCTCAAGTCAGTTAGATGTTCAGTTTTGATCATTGATTTTGCCAAGGTATCATCAACATAGTCCTCCATTGTTCTATGCATCATATCATGAAAAATAGATGTCATTGCTCTTTGATATGTAGCTCCAGCATTTTTGAGTCCGAATGGTATAACATTCCAACAGAAGGTTCCCCACGCACATGTGAATGCAGTTTTCTCTTGGTCTTCTGGAGCAATTTTGATTTGGTTGTATCCAGAAAAACCATCCATAAGGGAATACATTTCATAGCCCGCAATCATGTACACTATCATATCAATGTTAGGCAGTGGAAAATCATCCTTAGGGCATGCTCTGTTCACATCTCTAAAATCCGTGCACACTCTGATTGAACCATCTGGTTTTGAAATAGGTACAATGTTAGAGATCCACTCAGCATAGTCTATGACACGGATGAATCCAGCTTTTAGGATTTTTTCTAGTTCTGCTTTGACTAAGAGTGCAACATGAGGATGCATCTTTCTCAATCTTTGTTTAATTGGTTTTACTCCAGGAGCAATGGATAGATGGTGCATAATGAGATTGGGATCCAATCCTGGCATATCTGAATATTTCCATGCAAAGTTGATCTTTTTGTCTGATAAGAATGTAGTGAATTTATGTTTCTCTTCTTCTGACAGAGATTGTGCTACATGTACCAATTGTGGTTCCTCTGTTGTACCCAAATTGATGGATTGAGTTGGCTCAATCAAAACTGGAGATCTATCCTGTAAATGACTCAGAAGGACATCAAATATCTCATCCTTAGGTGCCTCAGAGAGGTTTTCACCTTCAGATACGTCTTTTCTTTTTACTTTTGTAGGTTCTGAGATTGCCACAAAGTGGTTTTCACCCTCAGAACTCTTTTTCTTTTTCTTTTTATTTTTTTGACTAAGATATTTGATGTCTGACTCAGTCATGCTGACACTCGATTCACTGATGGAAGTCCTCATAGGCTTGACTGCATTGAGGTAACAAGCAAGGGCATAGTCAATGGAAAAGGTGTAAACACCATGGCTTGGGTTTGTGGAAGTTTGGTCAATAAGATCAGGGCATTGGATAGTTAAAGTGGGAAAGGCTTGGGATATGGTGTTCATGGATGGGGATATGTCATCATTGGTCCTAACCCGACACTCAAGTTCAAAGGTGATATTACAGCTCAAAATGTTCAATTCATGAATAGGCTCAACATCATCATGGGAGTCCTCTTCAGCCATAGGTGGATCAGACACGTTAAGTTCATTGTTTTTCTCTAGACCTACGTTGGGTTGAGATACATATTGGTGAATAACATCAATATATTTCTCCATTATAAGCTCATCTTCTTCTGGAATGGCACCCCATTCATAGTCATTTGACTCAGCTTCTGATTCAGGATCTCTAGGAAATCTTAGAAAATGTGTGAAATCAGGATGAATACCCCAAGAAGGATTACCCTCAGTCTCTGACTTGAATTCATATTCATGGGAATCAGTGTCAGAATAACTACCCCCTTCTTCTTGATCAGTTTGATTGCCTTTGAGATTGGTTGGTTCTTGTGGTGCAACCATCTCTTACGCTACAGTAGGTTCTTGTGTTTCTACTACATTAATTCTTTTGATAGGATCATCTGTATCATCAAGAAGATCTTTGATCTCTGTAGGTAATTTTTCATAGGGGATAAGCTCAGAGCTATCTGAATCATCATCAGAGGGTTCTATTTCTTCTTTCTTAAGAAGGGGTTCTCTTGGTGCAATTTGTTCTATGACATGAGAACAACCACATTTGAGATGATAGGGTTTCTTCTTAAATCCTAAGCCACCAGTATCTTTGTTGGCTCTACCAATATGTGGAATGGGTGTCACAAGACCCTTTCCTCTGATTCCTAGAGGTCCTTGACTGGAATATCCCATCTTGGCTATCAATCTGTTCCCTGGACCATATGAATTAGAAGGGATTGTAGGTGCTATAGATTCACTAGGTTGAACAATTTTGGATTCAGAATCATCTTTGTATAGCCATGCAAGCACAGCTTCATCCTCTTCAAATTCTTGTTTGGATGCTTTCTCAGCCACAAAATTTCTTTTGTATGCTTCCATAGGTTTCTTAGGTTCTGATTTAGATTGCTTCAAAGATTTTCCATACAACTTAGGTGAGATTGGGAGAGATGTCAAAGACAAGACTGGCTCTATAGTGTATTCTCCCATCCCATCTTCTTTGATATTGATCTCTTTAGCAATGTCTTCCATCTTGGATGTGGAAGCCACATTTTGTTGCTTGATGGAAGATTCTCTGTTATTAGGTACAAGCTTATCGGCACTTTCCTTCAATGTATTGCAAGTTGTACTTAGATCTGTTGGGATAGTAACTTCTACCCCTTCATAGGGAAATTTCAAGCATTGATGGTACATAGAAGGGATGGCTTGCATTTCATGGATCTAGGGTCTCCCTAGAAGGATATTGTAAGCCAATGGTAGATCAAGCACCTGACATGTGGTATCTTTGATGACCGGACCCACTCGGATGGGTAAGACAATAGTGCCTTTAGAAGCTCTTTCTTGTTCATCATAGGCTTTTATGGTGATCTTCTTTCGAGGATCAATAGCCATCTCTGAGAATCCCAACTGTGTGATTAAGCTGTAAGAACAAATGTTGAGGCCTGCGCCCCCATCTATCAATACACATTTGACTTGACGGTTCTGGATCAAGACTTCTATGTGCAAGGGCTGATTATGTGGGTGACTTAGGGAGTTGTCATCTTCCTCTGAAAAGGAGATATATTGTGGAGACGTTAGATGACCAACCATAGTCTGGAACCTGTCTAGATCTAGATCATCAGGAACATTAGAGCCAATCAAAGCTTTTTCTAGGATATCTCTGTGAGCTGGAGATATTCGAAGTAACTCAAACATAGAGATTTTGGTATTGGTATGCTGGAGTTATTGGATGATTCTATAAGATGTAGGTCTTGTATCCTTTGGATTGGAAGATTTCAAGGCAACCTTCTGTTTAGAAGCAGATGTGAGATTGAAAGGTATCTTAGGGACATTAAATGAACTTGGTGTTTGTCCTTTCAGATGAGCCTGAGCTTGTGATCTGGTAACCGCATTAGCTGAGGAATGATTTATGTCTCTTCGTACAATCATGATGACATTGCAGCTCTCAGAGAGATATGGTTCAACCATATTGATGACAGCATTGTTTCTAGGGTAGGCATAGTTGACTTTTGCCCCCATGTTAGGCTGATAAGTGGAAACTCCCTTGCCATGTTGTGGAAACAGTTCTATAAATGCTATGTGATCATTATTGCTGGTAGGATTATCAATCATGATGTCCCCTTCATTTATCAAGTCTTGAATGGTATGCTTCAAGTGGAAGCATCCATTAGTTTTGTGGCCTTTAGTCTGATGCAAAGCACAGAATGCATTATCTTTCCACCAATATGGTTTTGGATCCGGATCAGGGTTTCGGATTGGTGGTAAAGAGATCATGTTATCAGCTATCAGGGTTCTAAAGGCAGATTCCAAAGATTCTCCCAGGGGAGTAAACTTTCATTTATTATCCCATCGTTTGAATGGCTTCTTTGGAGATGGTTCAGCAAATTTTTTCTCTGAAGCTTCAATGGTTTTGGTGGCAAAGGTGAGATTGTAGGCCGGTGCCTTTGATCGGGTGTGGATAGTGTCAACAACACCATCAAAGATGATACCTTTGTTTCTATTCTAGCTCTTGTTTTTATCTTTTGAGCTAGATCCAAATTCAGACTTGTCCTTTTGAAGTGTGATTTCTCCTTTCTTGACAAGTACTTTCTCAATCTCGATTGCATTATCCACCATTTTATCAAAAGATACATGATCTTGCATTTGTAATGGATAATTGAGCTCTGGAACAAGGCTATTGATAAAGATTTCAAGTTTCTCCATTTCGGGAATTTGTCTAGCATATAGAGAGAACTTCTTTCTCCACCTCTTGAGGAAAGTTAGGAATGATTCCCTTGGATATTTCTTGAGGTTACAGATATCGATCATGGTGACCAGATGTTGAATATTGTAGGAATATTGTTGATAAAACAATTTAATCAATTCCTCAAAATTTTTGATCGTAGAAGGTAATCTTGAAAACCACTGAATGGATGCTCCTCCCAAGGATCTAGGAAAAAGATGCATTAGATAAGTAGGTTCATGCATGAATTCCACAGATTGCGTACAGAACTCTCTGACATGATTTTGAGGATTAGAGTGTCTGTCATATTTGTCATACTTTGGTATCTCCACTCTTTTTGGGAATGGTGTCATATACAAGTTTTTATCGAACGGGAAAGGACATAGGGCCTCCATGGAGAACTCCTTGGGTTCCTTCTCCTTCTTAAGATTGTTAAATTTGACTTGTATAGCATGCATCTATTTTGTCATAGCTATGAGTGGAGTTTCTTCCTCATGTGTGATTATATCATCAACGTTAAAGTTGGGAGGAAGCTTAGCCCCTTCCTGGGCTAATTGTAAAAAGTATGCCTCTCTATCCACTTTCAAGAAATGCCTCATCATTCTCTTGAATTCATCGTCATTCTGACATCAATGGATTTCAGAGGGGGTAGGTTCTTGGTCAACATTATGTTGAGAATGGTGTCCTTGGGACCCTCCTCCTAGAGAACCGTGGTTTGTCCCTGCTTGAGACATGATAGGAGTTTTTGGGCTCCCTAGAATAGATTGAGGAGGAGTTTGCTGATTACCTCTGTGAGTTGATAAAGGAGGTATGTAACTAGTTTTCAATCAAAAGTTATCGAGACCGTCATCTTTGTAGATACCTGACTTGATGAGTTGTTCAAGAGTTGGACCTGGGGTATTGGTCAAAAGTAAGTTCTGAGATGTTTCTTCTGATTTCTTGTGTGAAGAAGCTCTGGTCTCCACCATTAACTTTGAATGAAATAGAAGAAAAGGATGAAGACAACTGAAGAACAATTTGATTTGAGAAAATCAGATGACTCAACCTTGTCAAGATTATGATAGTTTTGAAGATCTGATGAGATGTGGGTGAAGGAAACTGTGCCCTGGATGTATGGGATAGATCACTCAAAAGATAGCGGACATGAGTTCTCAACACTTAGTCTATTTTTGAAGATTGATTGAAGATTGATAGTTATGACAAGGTTTTGACATGAGATAAAAAGGACTCAAATTGATCAAACAGAAGACTAGATCATATTCAAAAGATCAAACTCAGAAAATGGTAGAATGCTCAATAGCTACTACTCTGTTCCTGACACAATGATATTTTTGACAGATTCTGGAACTAGGCTGGAAACATTGGATATCTTGCAATTTGACAATTTCGGACAACTCTCTCAAATTTTTCCAAATGACACTCTGCAGACTCGTACGACACTGGATTGTCTATGAAATGATAGTTGCTAAACTCGTATGATAGTTGGGTAGCAATGAAACAATAGTTGTCAATATCATACGACAGTTGCTAACAAGGTTTTGACTTTCTTAAATGTGCTGGCATGAAAACTCGTACGACACTAGGTTCTCAATCATACGACAGATGGGCAATACTGAAATGACATTTGACAAAAAGTCTTATGACTTTTGACTTACTGAAATGACTTTTGACTCCAGAAAGAGTTTTATGTTAATTTTTGCAAAATTTAAGGTTTTCAGTTTTGGATTGTTTGCAAATTGTACTGTCCAGATTTTGAAGGTTATACCAGATTTGATCATTTTTAATAGCCAAGTAGATAAACAAGCACGTAGAACAGCAAGCAAGTGATTCCAAGCATGTCTGAAAACAATGAACAAGGGCAAAAGCAACCTTGCGCATGAACAATCAAGTGACCAAATTGTGCTAATCCCTGAGAGTACTAATTGTGTATGTTCTGAAAAGTTTTGCAATAACACACATATACCTGAAAGTGAAAAATTGGCCTCTCTAGGGTTTTTAGTAATGGTTTGACTCTGCAACTTTTATGATTCAAAGGGGTGAACTCCAATCCCAGTGCACTAGGGTTTTGACACAGTCTGAGAACTTAATCTTCAAGAGCTGCTAGGGAGATCTGACAACCCAACAATGAACCATACCCATGGAGATTTCTTCCACAAGGACATTTATATAGCGGCTGTCACTACCATGGTGAAAATGGCTATTACCGCTTGAGGTTCCGTCAATGCAGTTTTCCCTGTGAAGGGATTGTCCGCTATGGTTAACCCTCTCTAAAGGTGACTCACAAATTTATACCACAAGGGGACTTGGCTCCAGATTCAAGGTTTTGACACCTCTTCACTTTTAACCCAAACAAAGCAAGCAGATTAATCCAACACGCTAAGATAAAGTTTTGTTCCACCAAGGTCTGTGATATCAACTCCATGTGATCTATCAACCTCTTGTTGGAAACAATTATCTGAAGGAAATTGCTACTCAATTATGTATTGTCTTTGATGTCACACAATGTCATAGTCCACAGCAATCTGCTTCTACCGAGCTCAGTCGGTCTGCCAGACAGGAATATTAGTGCTTGCCGAGTCCACTCGGTTATTGAAGAAAAGCAGTGTCTACCGAGTTCACTCGGTTGCTGAAGAAAAGTTTAGTGTTTACCGAGTTTAGTCGGTCATCGAAGAAAAGATAGTGTTTACCGAGTTCAGTCGGTCATCGAGGAAAGTTAGTATTTACCGAGTTCAGTCGCTTATCAAAGGTAAAGGATTGTTGGTGTTTACTGAGTTCCCTCGGTCTCCAAAAAATTATAAAAAGATATGGTCACCGAGCACTGTCGGCCCTTGAAGGATTTTTGCAAATAGAGTTTACTTAATTCAGCTGACTGTTATACTAAATAATGTCGATTTGACTAATCCAAAATCATATAAATAAAAGGTCAAATGTGAAAAGTATATACACAGCAGAAGATTTACAGAAGAAAAGAAGGAAAGGTATATGTGAATTTGTGAAGGATGTTCAGATATCCTTGAGGAGCAGCAGAGATTTATTCGATCAGAGAGGATCAGACTTATGCAGAACAGAGATCTGTAATCAGCAAGACAGTTGCATTATTATACATGTCACTTTTTCATTGTTACCTTCTTATCATTGTAACAGTGAATTCTAAATCTCTTAACCGAGTTGGTTTAACAACCATAATATAAATCCTCTAACAAGGTGACAATTCCATTGAATTATTTTCAAGACCTCTTACCAGGCCACTCCTAGCAGGGTGTTTTAAATCCTCTAACAAGGTCACACCTAACAGTGTTTTTTGTAACCTTTTACCGGGTTGGCTTCTAACCGGGCATCACTTCAGAAAAGTGAAAATCAGTATCTAGATACATTGGTGGTTTTTCCCATATTGGGTTTCCACATTAAATCTTGTGTCTCTTGTGTTCTTAATTGCTTCCTCAATCATATACATGTACTGATGAATATCTAAAGATAATATTGTTAAAGTTACTGCAATCTATTTACCGAGTGCTAAAACAGATAACATTGTTAAGATATCTTAAGGGATCTGCAAAGAATTAATTGTGAAGTGTTTTTATGGTTGACTGATTCACCCCCCCCCTCTCAGTCACTTCATCCATATTCCATCAATTGGTATCAGAGCTTTTGGTGCTTGCAGGAAGGGTTTCAAAGACCTAAGCTAAAGATCAGGATGTCTTACAAGAGGGAAATTCCAAAGCTTAACAAAGATAACTTTTCAGCATGGCAAGGTCTCATGTGACTTCATCTAGCTTCCATTGGTGATTCAGGATGCAAATACATTGATGAAGAGTATACAATTCCTAATGGCGCATTAACTGTTGAAGACATTGCAGATAAAAAGACTCACAACACCATGATGATAGACATTGCATCTGCTCTCAGCTATGAAGAATTTGATGATATTAAAGACTGCACTACTGCATATAAAATGTGGGTGGCACTAAAGAAAATATATGGTGTTGATGCAAATGTAAAAAGAGCCAAAGCAGAAAGCCTAAGAGGATAGTTTGACAAGATGAATATGAAGGAAGATGAAAACATTGCAAAATATGTTGAAAGAATCAAAGCAAGTGTAAGTGCAATTAGAGCTTCTGGAGGAACAATCTCAGATGAGACTGTTATAAGTAAGGTACTCAGAACACTACTCCCTATCTATGCAATAAGAGTATCAGCTATTCAAGAAAGAAGATGTGAAGCAAAACACAATATAACTTTGGATGCTTTAGTTGGAAGATTGACAGCTTTTGAATTAGACAACTATGATAACTATGTTCCTAGTTCCAAAAATATTGAATCAGCATTTGAGGCCAAGGTGTCACTAAAGAAGAACAAGAAAATTAAAGAAGTTCAGACAGACAGTGAAGAAGAATCAGAAGAAAGTTTTGATAGTGATCTTGAAATTGTAGAAGCATTACTTGCAAAGAAGTACTCTAGAGGGAAAGGTAAGTATAAAGGTAAAACTCCTTTAATCTATTTTTCATGTGAAGAAATTGGACATATTGCAGCTAGGTGCCCAAACAAGCAAGTCAAAGAAGAAAAGAGAAGTCACAAGTACTATGGCAAAAATAATTTCAAATCATACAAGGATAAAGGTAAGAAATCATGTTTTATGGCTAAAGATTCTGATGATAGTGAAGAAGAAATTGTCTTTATTGCTATAAAAGATGAATCCGATGATGATGAAGATAAGATGGCACTTATTTCTCATATAAGCAAAGATGATATATGGATAATAGACAGCGGATGTTCACACCACATGACTAGTGACAAGACAAAATTTGAATATCTAGAAGACTGTGACAATGGTAATGTAAGATTTGGAAACAATGAACCTTGTTGTATAAAAGGAAAAGGAAGAATCTCATTAACCAAAGAACTAATATGTGATAATGCTTACTGGGTTGAAGGACTAAAACATAATCTTCTAAGTGTAGCACAGCTAATCAACACTGGTTTCAAGGTTGAATTCATGAATGGTCAAGCAAGACTGCTGGATGGAAAAGGAAAACTCATTGGATCAGGCAAACAAACAAAAGGTAACTTATTTTATCTTGATCTCAATGAATATTCATGCTTTATTGCTCAAATAGAAGAAAGTTGGCTATGGCACAAAAGGTTATGTCATGTGAATTTTGATAACATGATAAAAATAAGCAAATTCAAGAAGGTTAGAGGCATTCCTACTTTGAAGAAACCTGACACTGGTCTATGTAAGAATTGTCAGATTGGCAAAATGAGTAAAACTAGTTTTAAGAGTAAGAACTATCAGTCTAAAGAAATTTTGGAAATTGTGCATACTGATTTATGTGGACCTATTGGAATACAAAGCTATACTGGAGATAAATTCTTTATTCTTTTTGTTGATGATTATTCTAGAATGATGACTGTTATGTATTTAAGAGAAAAATTAGAAGCATTTGAAAAGTTCAAATGGTACTTAGCAAGAGTAGAAAAAGAAACAGGGAAAAGATTGAAATGCTTAAGATCAGACAGAGGTGGTGAATTCATCTCCCATGATTTTAACAACTTCTGCATTGAAAGAGGAATCAAAAGACAGGTATCAGCTCCTAGAACTCCTGAGCAGAATGGAATAGCAGAAAGAAGAAACAGATCTATTATGGATTGTGCAAGGACTCTAATGATAGAAAAGAACATCACTATAAAGTACTGGAAGGAAGCTATCAGCACTGCCGTTCATACCTTGAACCGAGTACAATTGAAGAAAGACACATTCAAAACTCCTTATGAATTATGGTATGGCTATAAACCTAATGTAAGTTATATGAAAATATTTGGTAGCAAGTGTTATATCTTAAAAGAATCCAGAAGAAATAAATTTGATGTGAAAAGTGATGAAGGAATATTCCTAGGATATTCTAGCAAAAGCAAGGCATATAAATGTCTGAACTTATCTACTCACAAAGTCATAGAAAGTATACATGTAAAATTTGATGAGTTTGCAGAAAAGACTGAGGAAGAAAGCAAAAGGGAACCTGAGAACTACAGAAGATTCGTTTACATTGAACCTGAAACATTGACAGACACAACTATCTATAAGGAAGCTATATCTACCGAGCTTGAGCAACCTGAAGAAGAGATCCTAGAAGACAACAGCATGAATCATTCAAAAGGCAAGGAACCTATACTAGCCAAATATGTCAGAAGACATCATACACCAGATCAAATCATTGGAAACAAATCAGATGGTACTATGACAAGAAGCAAGCTAAAAGGTACATGTCTACTTACTGATTTTGAACCTAGAAATATCAAAGATGCATTGGAGAATGAAAGTTGGATTGAAGCAATGAATGAAGAATTAGAACAAATACAAAAGAACAAAACTTGGACTCTTGTACCTAGACCTAAAGATAAAAATGTAATTGGAACAAAATGGGTATTCAGAAATAAACTGAATGAAGATGGTCAAGTATCTAGAAACAAAGCTAGACTGGTATGTAAAGGTTATTCTCAAGAAGAAGGTATAGATTATGGAGAAACTTTTGCTCCTGTTGCAAGATTAGAAGGTGTAAGAACTCTACTTGCTTATGCGGTGCACAAAGGATTTAAGGTATATCAGATGGATATAAAATCTACATTTCTCAATGGAATTCTTGATGAAGAAGTCTACATTGAACAACCTGAAGGTTTTGTTGATCCAGACAAAAGGGACATGGTCTTTAGGTTACACAAAGCATTGTATGGTTTAAAACAAGCTCCTAGAGCATGGTATGAAAGACTCCATAACTATTTGATCCAGATTAATTTCAAAAGAGCTAATGATAACAGCAATCTGTATATTAAAGAAGGACCGGATGACAAAATTGTATTGGCAGAAATATTTGTGGATGATACTATATTTACAGGGAATGAGGATCAGTGCAAAGAATTTTCAGAACAAATGAACAGAGAATTTGAAATGTCTATGTTTGGTTTAATAAAATTCTTTGTTGGTCTTCAAATTCAGCAAAGCAAGAATGGTATATACATTACTCAATCCAAATACATTAAGGAGATACTTAAGAAGTTTGGAATGGAAGATTCAAAACCAGTTGGTACACCCATGTGTACTGGACTGAAACTTACCAAAAATGATGATTCAAAAGAAGTTGATCAGACCCTATACCGATCTATGATTGGAAAATTGCAGTATGTAGTACATACAAGACCTGATATTGCCTTAGCAATCGGTATAGTAGCTAGATTCTCAGCAAAACCTAAGGAAAATCACATGATGGCAATCAAAAGAATCTTAAGATACTTAAGAGGAACTGAAGAGTATGGTTTGTGGTATAAATTTGGAGGCAATCTAGACTTGAAAGTGTTTACTGATGCTGATTGGGCAGGAAACATTGATGACAGAAAAAGCACAAGTGGTGGAGCATTTTTTCTTGGAAAAAGATTGGTATCCTGGACTAGTAAAAAGCAGAATTGTACATCTCAATCCACAGCCAAAGCAGAATATGTTGCTGCTGCAGTAAACTGTTCAAATATTGTTTGGTTTAAACAGCTATTAGAAGGTATGAAGGTTGAAATCAAAGAACCAGTTGTTATATTTTGTGACAATACCAGTGCAATAAACATTTCTAAGAATCCAGTGATGCATTCCAAAACCAAGCACATTGCTATTAAATATCACTTTGTCAGAGAATTGGTGCAGGACAAGGAAATCAGATTAGAATATATTCATACAAAAGAACAGATTGCAGATATTTTTACCAAACCATTACCTAAGGATGCATTTGTGTATCTAAGAGGTAAGTTAGGGGTCATTCCCCTATCCGAGGCTCACTAAATGCAGTTTTAGTGATGCATCAACCAGAACATGATTGAAAATCAACCTGTTGATGCAGTATATTCAAGGAATCATTGCATATGAATCAGTACTTGAGGTACATTAATTTTCACCGGAAATATGTGAATTATCTTTGGCATGTGTTGTCAAAGAGGGAGTGTTTGCTATGTCTTTGCTATTACTTCAAGAAATTTTTCAATAGTCAGAAGGAAGAATTTTTAGGATACAGGAAGTTTGCTGACAGAGGGAGATTTGAATCCAAACCGAGCTAACTCTTTCAAATTTCTTATGCTATGACATATTGTGTTGCCATCAATGCCAAAGAGGGAGATTGTTGGAAACAATTGTCTGAAGGAAATTGCTACTCAATTATGTATTGTCTTTGATGTCACACAATGTCATAGTCCACAGCAATCTGCTTCTACCGAGCTCAGTCGGTCTGCCAGACAGGAATATTAGTGCTTACTGAGTCCACTCGGTTATCGAAGAAAAGCAGTGTCTACCGAGTTCACTCGGTTGCTGAAGAAAAGTTTAGTGTTTACCGAGTTCAGTCGGTCATCGAAGAAAAGATAGTGTTTACCGAGTTCAGTCGGTCATCGAGGAAAGTTAGTATTTACCGAGTTCAGTCAGTTATCAAAGGTAAAGGATTGTTGGTGTTTACCGAGTTCCCTCGGTCTCCGAAAAACTATAAAAAGATATGGTCACCGAGCACTGTCGGCCCTTGAAGGATTTTTGCAAATAGAGTTTACTTAATTCAGCTGACTGTTATACTAAATAATGTCGATTTGACTAATCCAAAATCATATAAATAAAAGGTCAAATGTGAAAAGTATATACACAGCAGAAGATTTACAGAAGAAAAGAAAGAAAGGTATATGCGAATTTGTGAAGGATGTTCAGATATCCTTGAGGAGCAGTAGAGATTTATTCGATCAGAGAGGATCAGACTTATGCAGAACAGAGATCTGTAATCAGCAAGACAGTTGCATTATTATACAGGTCACTTTTTCATTGTTACCTTCTTATCATTGTAACAGTGAATTCTAAATCTCTTAACCGAGTTGGTTTAACAGCCATAATATAAATCCTCTAACAAGGTGACAATTCCATTGAATTGTTTTCAAGACCTCTTACCAGGCCACTCCTAGCAGGGTGTTTTAAATCCTCTAACAAGGTCACACCTAACAGTGTGTTTTGTAACCTTTTACCGGGTTGGCTTCTAACCAGGCATCACTTCAGAAAAGTGAAAATCAGTATCTAGATACATTGGTGGTTTTTCCCATATTGGGTTTCCACGTTAAATCTTGTGTCTCTTATGTTCTTAATTGTTTCCTCAATCATATACATGTACTGATGAATATCTAAAGATAATATTGTTAAAGTTACTGCAATCTATTTACCGAGTGCTAAAACAGATAACATTGTTAAGATATCTTAAGGGATCTGCAAAGAATTAATTGTGAAGTGTTTTTATGGTTGACTGATTCACCCCCCCCCTCTCAGTCACTTCATCCATATTCCATCACCTCTCTGGGGAAAGAATGTATCAATCAATAAGAGAAGATGCACTAACCAATTTTGATTCACCAAAGCTTGTGATATCAACCCTACGTGATCTATCAACCTCTCCCGAGAGAGAATGTGTCGATCAATAAGAGAAGATGCACTAACCAAGTTGAATGTGAAACGCACTAAGTATCCTCCCTACCTACAAGGATTCTATCATCAAGAAAGATTTCTCTAGGAATCCAATCTCTCAAGAATCACGAATACTATTCATAGGGCCTAATTACTATGTGAGCACAGATATATTCTCGAAAGCAAATCTACCAAAAGCATCCAAAAAGTAGAAAGAGGAACACTTAACACTTAAAGCAAATATGAGATGAGTCCACAAGGTGGAACACTTAACACCTCACACAAGCTGAAAATGAGTCCACAACTTAGAAAACAAGTGAGTTCATAAAAGCACAAAAGGGTTGCCAAGTGGAACACTTAACGCTTCTATCCTGTTGACCCCTCCCCTTTATGGCACTAAGATTGCAACCACGGGGCAGAAATGAGAGGCCGGAGGATTAGCAATTCCAATAACCCAAGATAGCAATCAAGATCAATCACAAGTATTTTAAGACTACTTAATGAATCCTTAAGGGATCACAACCTAGTATCAAATTATGCAAGTGTGTAGAAATAGATCAAAAGCATGAAAAGATGCACACAAGCTTGACACATAAGAGATTTATTTTAAGTCCAAATCAAAATGTTTTCAGAACAAGGAGAATATCTCATGATCCTCACAACGTGCTTAGTAGATTCTACCTAATTTTTAGCAATTTTTGTTGAGCTTTTCCATGCAAGCAAGTGACGAACTCTCCAACAAGCAAACAAGCAAACAAGATATGCAAAATATATTCAACTTATGAAAAATATAGGGTTAGCTCTAAAAATCAATTGTTAGGAGCAATAATAACCATAAATTAATCCAAATGACAACTCATATCATGCATTGAATCATATGAAAAATAAGTGCATACCCATCATAAAATTTTAATTTTTTTGCACTACATTTGACCTAGTCAAAAAGATCTAATTTTTTTGATATGATTTTGGCAACAAAAATAAAAATTCAGAATAGAGACCACTACTAAAAAATAGAGAGCTTTCTAAAAATGTAAAAATTTTAGAAAAATCTCTTCATTTGTGCCCTAGAGACCTGTTTTATCAAAATAGACCAGTTTTTGTAAATTAACTATTTGAGCTATTAAATTTCATCCAAATTTAAAACAAAAATAATAGAACTGCTATAGAATTTGAAGAGCTTTCTGAAAATGTAAAAATTTCAAAAAAATATGCTGATTTGCGTTAGATATTAGTTTTTTATGAAAAATAAAAAACAAATTATTAAAAATTCAAAATAATTCAGAAAATTCTGAATTTTTTTTTGAAGCTTCCCTAATATGTCTCCAACTTGAAAAAAAAATTTTAGACCAAAAATCTAAGCCGTTTGGGAGATAAAATAAATCTTTGAAACTTTAGGGTTTTAGCTCCAAGAATCAAAATCAGCATGCAAAGGCGGGTTGCCCCACGGTGGGCACCAGAAATGTGTGTGTGAAAATTGTACCTGATCTATAGACACAACACTCAGTAAAACATTAGAGGTTAGCAAAAATCAAAATTGTGCAAAATTGAAAACTATGTAACCAAGTGATTTACTGCCTTCTAATAGGTGCGAGATTGATGTTCTCAGATTGTAATCGAGATCAGTGACCTAGATGACACCTAAATGAAGGATTTGAATGAAAAAGATGGATATGAAATTGAATGCAATTAATCTATATTTTTTGATATTTTCTATGCAATAAGAATGATAAAAACCGATATGAATCTATGCTAGATGAAATTGATATGCTATGAATGCTATTGAAAATTGATATGCAATGCTAATCTAACAATGATATGCAAAGCTATGAAATTCTATGCTATGATATGAAAAATATGCAATTGAAATTGATCTCACAAAGCTTTGAATTCGCAAGTTGATTCTTTCAAGCTCCAATTGTGCAAATTCTCCAAATCTGATATGCTATGATTCCTGTAGAGTAAGTTTGCAATTTGTGAGATGAATGAGAGATGATTGAGAGATGATTTGGAGATTAATTATGAAGAGCTGAGGCTTGATTTTATAGAAATCCAAGGCTTTGGAGGTGCATGAAAAAAATCCATAAATCACTCAAATAACTCAGGTTGATTTTTGAGTTATTTTTAAATAAAGGATAATTAACTCACAAAAACATGCAAAAGCTAAGTTTTAACTCAAAATAGAGTTTAGCTTTAATTGATAATTGATAGTTGTCTGCTTTTATGATTGTGCATGTTTTAATTATGAATTAATTTAATAATAAAGTGATTTATTTCCAACTTAACTGATTTTTGAAAATAAAACAATTGATTTATGGGTTAATCAATTATTTAATCAATTTTTTATTAAAAATTATATTATTAAATAATGACACCTTGCTTTAATTAATTAAATAAGAATTTAATCAATTATTCATATGATATTAGATTTATTGTCAAAATTAAATAATATAATTAATAATAGATAGAATTAAATTTAATTACACAATTAAGTGGCAAATATTAAATCTAATTAATTAAATATGCAAAATATTTAATTAATCAAATTTTAGGATAAATGTGATTTATTGCTAAATAATTATAAAATTAAAGATAATTATGATGATTAGGAATATTGCTAGGAATATTCCCTGATGCAGAATTTAAGATAATCAATTATGATTCGATGATGTTTAGATGTGCCTTAGGTTAGGACTTCGATGTCGATTTTGTTCAATTTGTCAATGTAGGAGGTTAATGAACATATAGCCCATTTTTGGGGTATTACAATAGATAGCACTCTCATCACTCCCTCACCTGACACAACCAGTTTGGATTCATGGGGAGAAGAAGAACTGATTAAGTTCAGCATCTTAGATATGGAGAAGGCCAAGGAGAAACAAGTGATGAGGAATCCCCTCCTTGTAGAGTCAGTGAAAATTCTGAATAGCTTGTTACCAGTTGACAATAAAGTGTCCAAAGTACACTCTATTGATGATGTAAGTGCAGTCATTTCACAATTCAAAAGCAATTTCTCTAGCCTGGAAGAATCTGCATCCTTAGTTGTAGAGGAGAAGTACTCAAAGAAGAGATTGAGTGAATTGGTTAGTAAATACACACTTGACCTAAGCTCACTAAAGGCTGGTCAAGCATCTTTGAAGGAGTTTGCAGCAAAGGGCAAAAATATCATTGCTGACTGTATGAACCAGGACAATCTAATTGGTGATCTGTACAAAAAGGTACAAGAGATAGAAGTCATGATAGACAACATAAAGAAATTAGTGGAAGATCCCTCTGTTGACGTGAACATGTGCAATAATGTCTACTAAGGACAGTTAGACAAGATTGAGAAGGCATAAAAGGAGATGATCAAGATGAAGGCTAGGTAGACTTAGCTAAGGAATTCTCTTGCACCCTCATTAGACATACTAAATCAAAATATCAAGGAGATCAATGCCACCATGGTGAAATATGATAAAGCTCCTAGCACTAATTTGGAGAAGATGGAGAAGCTAAAATATGGTTTATGCACCCATCTACAAATTGTAAATTCATTGATCACATTTTGGAAGAAGGAGATCCAAAGTCTATAGATAGCATATCCGGATGTACTATCACAGTAAGTTTTTATAGAATCAATTTTGACACACATTTTTCATTAATGTCAAAGGAGGAGTATGTAGAGAATATGGGATATAAGATATATATACATATGTATAAGGGAGATATAAGACAAAAGATTTTTGTATTAAGGAACAATTAGCAACTTGGCCATATTCCTTTGTTGCCATCAATGAAAAAGGGGGAGATTGTTGGCAAGTTGGCTATACTAGTGTATATGACTTAGTATAGTGTTTTCATTATGGAAACAAAGTCATATAGCAGTTTGGATTCAACACACTTGATGAGAAGATCAAAAACTAGCTAAGTGTTGAAGATTGGACAGTGTATAGAGCACTAGTAGTTCAAAGCATCAGTGCACGTGTGTACAACCAATTTATGGTATGCACCCTAGGAGTTAAGTTGGTAACATCATATACATGCTTAGTCTATGAGTGCATGATTAGATATGCAGGCATGATAAAGATACAGACAGTTGAAGTCACACAGCCAGTGTGTGCCAGAGAAGAACAGAGTAAGTAGCCGACACTTGGCATTTTGATTTGCGGTTATGTTATTATGATGTAAATGCCATGCACCTATTGTAATTATGTTTTTGACATGTAATTGTATTTTTTTGTAAACACGCTTGAGCCAATTCAATTGGAAGCATTGTATGCAATAGGTTTAAGGGCTGACCTAGTTGTTTGTTTTGTATGCACATATAAATATGAGATGCACCCATTGTAATTAGTATGGAAGTTGATATAGAGGTGAGATAAGTAGAGAAAAAGAGTGAAAAGGTTTTTCAAGATGTATTAGAGCTTTGCAAGAGGTCAAAGCATCAGTGCATCATAGGAACTGATCAAACAAGTAGTGTCACAATGATAGTTCATCCAGCAGATATAGTGTGTATCTCAAACCAGAAGGTTGTAGCCTTCACCACTTGAGTAGTAAGCTCTAGGACAGTGAGTCCACACCCCTGAAAGAGTTTATTGTAAAATACTCCTAACAGGGTCTGACCCTTGACCAAGTCTACTATACTAAATATATTGTAAAGAAACTCCTAACAGGGTTAAGGATATTATAGCAAGGATCATTATACACTAGTACAAAATATTAGTGAGTGTCAATTCCCACCGGGGTTTTTACCTATTTGGGTTTCCCCGTAACCATATTGGTGTTATGTGTTGATTTTATGTTTCATGTTTATGTGGATGTTCATTTTAGTACTTAAGTATTTAACTTCAGTTAGAGTTTAAGTAAAAGATAAAATATAGTGAACATTGATTCACCCCCCCCCCCCTCTCAGTGTTCCCATTCCTAACAAAAAGTCATGACAAGATCAAAAGAAAAAAGTTCAATAGTTAATGAAGATGTATGTTTACTTTCACAAATTGAACCTTTAAGTATTGAAGATGCATGTAATGATTTAGATTGGCATGAAGCAATGAAAGAAGAGCTAGATCAGATAGTTAAGAATGATACATTGGAACTGGTCCCCAGGCCTAGTGACAAAAATGTGATTGGAACCAAGTGGATATTCAAAAACAAGATGAATGAAGATGGAACAGTAGTAAGAAACAAAGAAAGACTATTATGTAAAGGATATGTGCAGAGAGAAGGAATTGATTATTTAGATACATTTTCCCCTGTAAGAAGATTGGAATCCATAAAGTTATTTCTAGCCTATGCAACATTCAAAGACTTTAAAGTATATTAGATGGATGTCAAGTCAGCATTCTTGAATGGAGATTTGGAGGAAGAAGTATACATAGAGCAGCCTGAAGGATTTAGTTTATTAGAAAAACAAGATATGGTATGCAAACTAAAGAAATCCCTCTATGGACTTAAGCAAGCCCCTAGAGCATGGTATGAAAGACTAGATGGTTACTTAACAAAAATCAAATTCAAGAAAGGAGTAGAAAATTGTAACTTATTCATAAGAGAAACACCTGATGGATTATTACTTGTTGCTATTTTTTTTTATGACATTATTTTTTGTGGTAATGACAATCTTAGTGCAGATTTTGCTAAAGAGATGCAGAGAGAATTTGAAATGAGAATAATTGGACCTATCAAGTACTTTTTGGAATTGAATGTACATCAGACAGACAAAGGTATTTTCACTAATCAGTCCAAGTATGTGAAAGAAATATTAAAGAAATTCAAAATGGATGATTGCAAGCCAGCAACTACCCCTATGATAACAAGAAGCAAGATTTCAAAAGAAGATGATTCTACAGTGGTAGACAAAACCCTATATAAGTCTATGATTGGTAAACTCATATATAATATCCAATCTAGACCAAATATTTATAATGCAATTGGTATTGTTGGAAGATTTGTAGAAGAACCTAAACAAAGTCATCCCATGGTAGTAAAGAGGATATTTAGATATTTGAGAGGAACTATAGACTATGATTTATGGTATCCTAATTGAAAGAATGTAGAACTTCATGTGTATACAGATGCAGATTGGGTAGGTTGCATTGATGATAGAAAGAGCACCTCAAAAGGAGCAATATTTCTTGGAGATAGACTAGTCACTTGGACAAGCAAGAAGCAAAATTATATTTCTCAACCTACAGTAGAAGCAGAGTATGTAGCAGCATCATTAAATTATTCTACAATTGTGTGGATCAAGCAGATGATAAAGGATTTTGGAATCCAAATTGATTATCCTATTGTTATCATTATGAAAATACTAGCACTATCACTATGCCAAAGAATCTTATGATGCATGCAAAGACAAAACACATTGACATAAAATATCACTTCCTAAGAGAGAAAGTTGCAGAGAAAGAAGTGAAGTTGGATTATGTGAGTACAAAATAATAGTTAGCAGACATTTTTGCAAAGCCTTTACTGAAGGATATATTTGAGTATCTCATAGAGAAGCTGGGATTAATTCCCTTCCCTAGATCTGATTAGAGTTTGCAATAGTGCATTAGTCCTCAATGACTGATGAATGGTTGACTACTCTACTTTAGGAGTAGTACCTATGCTTATTTGTTTTGGCACCCTTTGCCATTGATGTCAAAGGGGGAGTATATAGTCATGAAAAACAATACATTTGAGGAATATGAAGTAAGGGGGAGTATATAGTAAGAAGATGCAACAATAGATATTCAGAGCATTCAGCAGTAGATGGAGGATTCATCCTTGGGGGAGTTTTGTTGAGGAAATGGAGAATGTTATTATAAGATATAAAGATGGGTTTGTTGATTGTTTAGGTATTGATGTAAAGATATGAAAATGAGAGTATGGAAAATTTTATGGACATAAAAACTTAATAAAATAGGAATACTTACCGTGAAAAGAGGTAGATTCAAAAATCATTATTTTCTGATGTATAAACTCAGTTTTTGGAGATTCTGTAACCTGATTTAGCCTCAAAATATAGAAACAAAGAGAACCCATAAAACTTTTGTCTTTCTAAGCAAGGTTGACCTTGACCCCAGGATTAGGGTAAGATCTTACTAGGGGTAAAATCTTGAACCCCACTGAAATTTGACCTTGACCTAAAATAGCACCGATGGAAATTCTGTTCACGGATCCTGAAAGT
The DNA here is from genome assembly GCA_027943335.1 of Chamaecyparis obtusa. Taxonomy (NCBI): domain Eukaryota; kingdom Viridiplantae; phylum Streptophyta; class Pinopsida; order Cupressales; family Cupressaceae; genus Chamaecyparis; species Chamaecyparis obtusa. The sequence continues at coordinate 448,363 of BSBK01001087.1, read as the reverse complement.
TCACTGAAAAGGGTATCTAGATATGTTCTGATATTCATCATCTTGCACCTATATCTGCAAGAAAAAAGGTTTTTTTGTTGGGATGAGGAGTTTTCCTTGGTCAAACCCTAGTTTGGAATCAACCTTAATAATGGAATTGAAATAGAGAATGCTAGTAAGTAGTAGAAGTAGATCTAACAATGAAGCTATGATATTCGATAGAGATGCAATTGTATTTGAAATGTAAACAAGTATGTTGATATAAAAGCTTGGACTCAAAAATTTAAATCAAAACCTCTATGAATGTATGCTTGGAATCCACCTTGAAGAATGAATAGATCTTGAAGATGAACAAAGGATCTTGAAGGAAGATCACTCCACCATGATGGATAGATCTAGGGTTTGAATGATGAATCTTGAATGCTTAAACCAAATCCCTTCAAAGGCTTGAATGCTTGAATCCTTGATCTTCAATTCTTGAATGAATGAGGATGGCTTGAATGCTTCCTTGATTGAAAATGATTTCTTGATCTTTGAGGTCTCCTTGAGAATGCTAGATGAATAATGGATCGATTGATATGAGATGAGAGAGGAAGGCTCCCTTTTATAGTGATCTAGGGCACAAAATTCTAGAGGAGCCAATATTGGGGAATTAAATTCAAATTAAGCCTTAACCCCTAGAAATGGACCCAAATTAAATATAATTTAAGAATTTACCTTTCTGACATCTGAAACAGCCGACCCGGAAGTGGGAAAACAAATCTCTTCGAAACCCAACATCCAAAAATCATGGAACCTTGAAATTTGATTATGGGGTCAAGGTCAATGTTGACTTTGACCTAGGTCAGAGTTGAGGTCAACTTTGAACTAGAAAGTTGACCTTGACCCTAAGGTCCAAGATCTCAGGATATTAATCTAGAATGCCAGAAAAGTGCAGAAATCAGGTGGAGATAGGGGCAGAGTGAGGAGAAAACCTAGATTCAAGCCAGGGACCTACCCGAGGTGTTTGACATGACCCCACACTACCTACTTGGAGGGCTAAACCTATCTTAAATGGATGTGCTTCTATTTTATGATCATACATTTAGCCCCCACTTTAGCAAGAGTATGGATTCAATGCAAACTCTTGGTAAAGGAGAAGAGAGAAGAGATCCAAGTGGATTCACAATGAGATAGAATAACATTTAGTTAAGGATAAAAGTTCCTAGGCTAAGGATCCTAACTCAACATACATACACGAAAGGAGACTAAAAACAACACAAAAGAAAGGGGGTTAGCACTAAAACAAACCCAAATCAACTAGTAGAGAAAACCTTGCTAATAAATATTTCCCATACTAATATCATATTTGGAAAACTATCATAGGAGCATAAATGATCACATAAGAAAGACAAGAGAAACACTATAAATAACATAGCTTCATGATCTAGTCCTAGTAGCATGAAAGCAAAAAGAGAGAAAATAGAAAATGATTACCTCACCTAGTAAGATGCCCACCTTACCGTGAATCACCAAGGAGGGAGAGACCAACAGGTGGCCAAACCTGATAGTTCACCCAAAAATTGTGCCTTGCAATTGTAATGCATCTTCTGACAGCTTCTTTAATACCCATAGATCCACCTTCTTGTATCACCATGGAATATAAAATGCATGTCTCCTCAGGATGTAGCAACTTATGTGCGTTACCTTCAGAAGATTTAGCATATTTGAAATTTGAAAAATGTGTGTCTCTTCAGGATTTAGCAACTTATGTGCATTACCTTTAGAGGATTTAGCATATTGGAAAATTTGAAAATGTGTGTCCCTCTAGGATTTAGAAACTTATGTGTGTTACCTTTAGAGGATTTAGCATATAAAAATGAAAAATGTGTGTGCCTTTAGGATTTAGCAACTTATGTGTGTTACCTTCAGAGGATTTAGCATATAAATAAAAAACTATAGTACAAGGGAGACCCTATATATGCCCCCCTCCTTATTGTGGTTTTCTACTAGACATGATAAGGAAGAGAAAGAGGATACCTACTTCACAATGTAAGGAGATATCTTGTTTAACAACAATGTATACTATATTCCTAGTGAAGGGTATTGACCCCTACATCCAAGAGTATAGATAATCATGAAAAGAATATGTCACTTATGGAAGAAGGATCCTCAAAGACAAAGATCTTATCAACAAGACCCCCATCATAGAGGAGTGCTCTTAGATAAAATTTCATCTTTCAAAGATTAACCAAGCGGGAACAATTATTCAATGAACAAGTCCCCTGCAACCAAGAGGAAGAGGAATCTTTAAAATGAGGGAAACAACTCTAATCACTAAAGAAAGGGAAAGAGTTTATAAAGAACACAATTTGAAAAATAAAGAAGAGGCAATGACCTAGGACAAAAACCTCTCATATAAAAGGATATCCATGGTCACAACATCTGTCAGTATAATGAAATAGTATTGCTAGATAAAAAAATGCCACTAAGCTAAGGAAAGTAGATCCCTAGACAAAGAGAAAGAAAGGAGAACCTTGCCCCCCAGGGATGAAAGCAACGGATACCTTTGCCAAACAAGTGTGTTTAGAAAAGATATCTTGAATATATAATAAAATCTATGGATGATTATAAACACAATACAAAACCATAGAGAAGGGAAAAAGAGTAGAAAGAATACCAATTAAGCTTGGGATATGATATATACTAAGAACCCAATGGATCCTAGAATACTAGATTTCATGCCTCTTGCCCCCTAGTCATGAGACAAGAGGATAAAAAAGCTATATTATGGAAAATTAAAGGGGCTTCTCCCTATCAAAATTATGAAGGAATTGTAAAACTTCACGTGAGTGAGATATAATTCCTAACGTAGCTCTTTCTCTAGCATATATCTTTAAATGCACAAAATCAGCAAGTAAATGTGTAATACTATAATGAAAAGGACATTTATACTTAGATAGAGACTCTTTCACATAAGGTCTAAATATTTCTTTCTTGGAATTCATCAATTGAACATACACCTTCATAGCTACATCTTGAGGAGTATCAGGATAATCAAATGTAGGTGTAGGGAGAAGAATATGAAGAGGGGGGAGACAATCAAAATCAACTACCTTGAATTGAGATTGCAAATAGCCAACACCACACATATCTTGTTTAGGAGGTATATGGACTGGATATTTAATACCATGCTCGTTAACACCAAGTCCTAAACCTTTATAGCCTTGTTTACTCACCATATTATATGTTTTAGTGTACATATCATGTAAGGCTTTGATAAGAGGTGATTGTTTGTCATGTTCATAAGTAAAGGTTGTATAGGGTGGAATAATAGGTTTATAAGAATTTTCTTTACCCTTTCCTTTAATATCATCGTGGATTGTAGGAGAAGGTAAATCAAAGAACTCTTGCACATCTGCATCATTAACAATAGCTTGAATTCCCTCATAAGTATGGGAAGAACTAGGATTAGAAGATGGAGATTTAGGAATATTAGGTATCAGATTAGGAATGTTAGGAACCAGATTAGGATTAGGAAGGTTAGGAACTAGATTAGGGATAATAAAATTAGGATTAGGAAGATTAGGAGATGGTGTATCATCTACCCAATTTTTCACATAATCCAAAAGAGTAATAAGTCGGCCACATAAGTCTTTAATGAAATATTTGAAGGTAGGAAGACTAGTATTAGTCAATTTTACAAAAGCATAGGCAAGTGAAAGATGAAGGGTAACCAACATAATGAAGTGAATGATACTCTCATAGACATGATAAGTTTGGTAAAGAGATGCTAAGAGGAGAATAATAAATAAAATAAGGACACACCAAAGCATCTTAAAAATCTTCATAGAAAATGAAATGCAAAAAATATTTTTGTGTTTTTCTTTATAAGTTTGAAATGCAATAGGGTATCTAATTCCACAAAAGATAGGGGGTAAGTGTGTCGGGTTCACCAAAATGTAAGATATAAAGATGGGTTTGTTGATTGTTTAGGTATTGATGTAAAGATATGAAAATGAGGGTATGGAAAATGTTATGGACATAAAAACTTAATAAAATGGGAATACTTACCTTGAAAAGAGGTAGATTTGGAAATCATTGTTTTCTGATGTTTGTGCTCAGTTTTGGGAGATTCTGCAACCTAATCCAGCTTGGAAATATTGTAATAGAGAGAACCCAAAATTTTTTTGTCTTTCTAAGAAAGGTCAACCTTGACCCTAAGATCAAGGTAAGATCTTACCTTGGGGTACAATCTTGACCCCCAGTAAAAGTTGACCTTGACCTGAAATAGCTCCAACATAAATTTTGTTCACGGATCCTGGAAGTTCACCGAAAAGGGTATCCAGATCTGTTCTGATATTTGTCATCCCACACCTGTATTTGCAAGAAAAATGGTTTTTTTGTTGGGATGAGGGGTTTGCCTTGGTCAAACCCCAGTTTAGAATCAACCTTAATAATGGAATTGAAATAGAGAATGCTAGTAAGTAGTAGAAGTAGATCTAACAATGAAGCTATGAAATTTGATAGATATGCAATTGTATTTGAAATGTAAACAAGTATGTTGATCAAAACCTACTTGTACTCAACAATATAAATAAAAACCACAAATCAAAACCTCTATGAATGTATGCTTGGAATCCAACTTGAAGAATGAATAGATCTTGAAGATGAACAAAGGATCTTGAAGAAAGATCACTCCACCATGATGGATAGATCTAGGGTTTGAATGATGAATCTTGAATGCTTGAACCAAATCCATTCAAAGGCTTGAATTCTTGAATCCTTGATCTTCAATGCTTGAATGAATGAGGATGTCTTGAATGCTTCCTTGATTGAAAATGCTTTCTTGATCTTGGAGGTCTCCTTGAGAATACTTGATGAATAATGGATCGCTTGATATGAGATGGAGAAAATGAGAGAGGAAGGCTCCCTTTTATAGTGATCTAGGGCACAAACTTCTAGAGGGGCCAACATTGGGGAATTAAATTCCATTTAAGCCTTAACCCCTAGAAATGGATCTAAATTAAATATAATTTAAGGATTTACCATTTTGACATCCCAAACAACTGACCTGGAAGCGGAAAAACAAATCTCTCTCAAACCCGACACCCAAAAATCATGGAACCTTGAAATTTGAACTTGGGGTCAAGGTCGAGGTTGAATTTGACATAGGTCAGAGTCGAGGTCAACTTTGACTTAGGTTAGAGTCAAGGTCAACTTTGACCTAGGTCAGAGTTGAGGTTGACTTTGACCTAGAAAGTTGACCTTGACCCTAAGGTCCAAATCTCAGGTTCTCAATCCAGAATGCTAGAAAAGTGCAAAAATCAAGTGTAGATAGGGGTAGAGTGAAGAGAAAACCCAAATTCAAGCTAGGGACCTGCTTGAGGCATTTTACATGACACCACACTACCTACTCAGAGGGCTAAACCTGTCTTAAATGGAAGTGCTTCCATTTTCTGATGATACAGTTATAAAATAATTGTACATTTGAATTGGTGGTGTTTTTCATTCAATATGTTGCCATCAATGCCAAAGGGGGAGATTGTTGGAGATTTTCCAGCAAGCCAGTTTTGACTATATGTTTGTCATTGATGACAACATATGGTAACCAGCGTGCATTTTAGTTCCATGCAGAGATCCTTGAGCATATGTTGTATGGATATGTTATCATCATGATATCATAGATGCAAAGGTTGATTCTGAGTATAAATAGTTGTGTAGTTGTTTGTAACAGTACTGTTCTTGAAAGTGTTACAAGAAGAGTTTTGTATGAGATTCTCAGTATGGTTATGTTGGAGCCTTGTGCATTTATATGTTTATTGTAGACATGTTTGTGAAGCTATGTCCATGGACACAGAGTTAATTGTGCAGTACAAGTTGAGTTATGATGTTTCTATTTGCTAGTTACAGTTTCCTGAGATTGCCTGATGGAGCTGACAGTGTTTATATTGTTTTAGCATTTGTGCCTATCATTTTGATATGCGTGTTTTTTTTCATGTTTAGTGATGAGTTAATAATGTTTGGTTAAGAGCCCATAATGTATTTCATCTTGAGAAGAAAGTTTCAGTTAATTTGGTGGAACTAACTGTGTGAAGCAAAGCATCTACTCATATTGGGTTGCGCGGTCTCTTGTAGTGTTGCATTATTAGTTTAGCTATTGGAGATGTTTTTGGAGAGTTGTATTGTTTCTCTATTATGATTTCAAGAAGGTTCTAATAGGCTGACTTGATTATATCATTTGGAGAAGTATACTTATAGTCAGTCAGTTGTGATCGCTTAGTATTAAAAAAAAAGAAAATGAAGTGAAGAAAAGAGGAGTGCAGAAAGTGTGAAGTATTGGGCCAGTAAAGATCTATGTGAAGAATCAGAGAGTATATGCTATTCATTGGAACTGATCAAGATAGCAGGTCTACTTCCTAGTTCACCAAGATCTTGATATAGTGTGTATCTATTGTGCAAAAGGTTGTAGCCTTCACCATTTGAGCAGTGTGCTCCCAAATAGTGTGTCCTCACCTTTAACAAGGTTATTTGTAAAAGACTCCTAACAAGGTCCAACCCTTGACTAGGTCATTGTACTTCATGCATTATAAAGATCAACTCCTAACAGTGTTGAAAGATCTTCTAACAAGGATCATTATACTCTAGTGCAGTTTATAGTGGGTGCTAATTCCCACCGGGGTTTTTACCTATTTGGGTTTCCCCATAACCAAAATTGTGGTGTTGTGTTAAGTGTTATCTTATTGTATATGTGCTTAATTTTCTTCTGTACTTAATAGGTTAAATAATCGAATCTTGTAGATAATTGATTCACCCCCCTCCCCCCCTCTTAGTTATCTCTTGGGACTATTCCTAATAGTTTTTACATAATGTAATGTAGAAGTTTCGTAGATTCTAGCGAAAGATCTTTAACCAAAAAGTTTTTTGACAGTGGTTACTATGATATCAACTAGAATTGTTTCATGCCTAAGCAGATGCAATTATATTAGTTCACATTTTTTCAGTAAAACACTTTGTAATGCATCTTTTTTATAAGGGTAGTTAGCCTAACTGATAGAGAAATGAGAAAACTAGCAGTGAGCCCTTTGTAAAAATCACCTTAACCAGTGTTTACTTCATGAGAATTAGCTTCTCCATGGTTTTTCCCTTTTTGGGTTTCCACGTTATAACTAGCATTATGGTGTTGATTGTTCTTGTTCTTTCATGTTTTTATTATTCTTAATTATTTGAGTGGCTTATGTGTATACCATACCATTAGAATTTTTACAAAGTGTTTTAGAATAATTGATTCAAACCCCTTTTAGTTATTTAGCTTGTTCAACAATCAGTATCAAATCTTGGTCCCTTGCTTATAAAGCTTAATTAATTAAGGGAGATCTAGGTTGTTTGAATAGATGGAAGGAGAGTACTATTTTGATGAAGATTGGAAAATAATGATGAGTGACATTGAGTACACTAAATTAGAGAAGGAGGATATTAAGTAAAACCTAAAGGAAGAAAATGCATGTATCTCAAACCTGGGGGATTAGATTTGGAAGTTCAAGGAAAGGCACTAGGAAGTAAGCTAGAAATTGAAGGATTCAAAAGAAAAGGTGGTGAATCTAGAGAATTAGTTGAGTGACAGTAAAAATATTGGGTAGTTTCTGAAGGAAGCTTTCAAGAAAAAAATGGAGAACTAGAAAAAGACTGAAGGGAACCTAGAAGACATCATCAACAAGACTTCAGAATAAAATGAGAATCTAGAATTGGAATTAAAGAATTTGAGATCTAAGGCAGAGGTTTGTGAAAGCAATACTATTTTGGATCAACTTTTAGCCCTGCAGAAGAGTCACAAGTATAAGGAAGGATTATGTTTCACTTGTGAGTATTCAGATCTAAAGAAGGGAAAGAGAAGGAAGTTAAAGGTGAAGAAAAGTCTAAGGAAGCAATAAAGGTCTGGAATTCAAATGCATCTACAAGAATGCCTTTAGTAAGGAAACTGAATGCTCAAAGGTACTTATCTTTCAATGATTATTGGTCCATATGCAATAATTTTGGTCATAAGGTTGTTGATTATAAGATGGGGAAGGAACAAAAGGTTCAATGCTTTGATTTTCATAAGTTGGTCCATAAAAAAAATCAATGTAGAAGTCAAGTTTCTAATATGGTTAAGAAAAGTGAAATGAACAATATCTTTCATGAAAAATTTTGTGTGACACAATTATGGTCACAAGTCTAATCAATGTAGATTTAGGGTTCAATTAGTGAGATTGGGATAGAGGAGAATAAACTATTTAAAATGTGGTCATACCAGTCATTATGATAACACCTGCAAATATGTTGATGCTCTGGTGAAGTTTGGGAATGATAATAATGTTGCAATATCAAGTGAATCACAGAAGACAACTATGCTATGGAAGAAGAAAGATGATGGTGAAGAGAATTCTTTAGTACTAGATCTTGATACTAGCTCTTCCAGTAACTAAGCCAAATTATTTGTCTTAGGGGGAGTATTAACATGCTTTATCAATCACTTCCTCTGCTCTGAAGTAATATCAGTTGCTACTGACTTGTCTCTAGTATGTTAGATAAATAAATAATTATTATGATTGTTTCAAATGATTAATGTGTATTGTACTAATAGGTTACATCAGTGATAATTAATTCTCAATAGGAAAAAGTAATTATGATGGATTGTGGTTATAAATGTGAATTTTTTAAATCATTCAGCACTATTGCAAAGAAGAAAAATAAAAAAAATTATAGAGCTTGAGAGGATTTCAAGGAAAATATTTGAATATAAAAAGTGGAGTCTCAATTGGTGGTTCGTAATACCAATGCAATCATAAAGAAGGTAGAATTAGATTAATTTGATCATGGAATGATTAGACAGTTGGAAGTTGGTTTGTGTATAGAGGAGTTGTAGAGAGTTCAAAACTTTGGATTAGACAACTGGGGAGAGTTTCCTTGGTTTGACAATAAATAACTTATCATGTTTTTGTTGAGTTGGTTTTAGGATAGAAACATAGTGTTGTATAAACCCTGTGGAGTGACAAAAGTGGTAATTAAGGATATGAAGGTGTTATGTAGTATTGGTGACCTTTTAGGAAAGACGATGATTAAGTACAAGGAAGTGAAACATCTGACAAGTATCAATTATGATCAACACGCAATGCTGATAAATACTCTTGAATATTTGGTGGTGAGGTATGTTTCCCATGGAATCTCTTACAAAATTTTCTTTTCAAATCATGATGGTGATACTTTGACTATAGCAGTCTATATTGCACAAAAAATGGTTAGGCAAGGTGTTCAGTTTGATTTATGTAAACTTTTTTTGGATAATTTGCTTGAGAATGTCAAGATCTCATTGGAAGGTGGCTATGGGTTTTGATTTTATTCTTTGGTTGTATGCTTTTTGTTCTATTTATTGAGTTCTCTATCGGGTAGAAAAAACATTGAGTAGAGTTTTGGTATCCTTGTTGAAAAACAAATCTACAGATTCCTAGGGTTTTTGAAAAATAGAGAAGATGCTTGCAAGTCATATTTTACATCTTTACAAGTGAATATTTGTTCTAGTTCAAGGTTATTTCTATTGTTGTTCCTATGAGTCATTTTGAGGAGGTTTCTTCCTGCAGTCAAAAGTGTTTGCATGTTGTTTTAGTGGTTCCCCTCTAGAACCTAAAAGGAGAAAAACTAGTGTTAAAGGAAAATAGATTGTTACCATTTCAAAGGATGAAGAAGAAGAGGCTAAGGAACATAAGGAAATAGAAGAAAAGGAAGAAGAAGAGGAAATTGAAAAAGATAAAATTTATCCATCAAAATATAGCTTTTTGGATTTTGATGTGGTTCAATCCATGTTAGAAGATGGTGAATTTGATAGAGTTGGTGAGTTATGGTCTGGTTTCTCTTTGGTGAGAAGAATAGAGATTAAGGACATGTTGACTGATCACTTGATCAATAAGAAGACCATTATTTATGATGTATTAGGTGTTCTATTGGTTGAATTAATAAAGTCTATTAAAGGAATATTATTACAATATGGTGCATATTATTGTACAATCAAGGAGTTAATTGAAAATAAATGTACAAATGTTAAACATAGACTATCCAAGATGATCGATGAGACAAAGGAGTGCATAAAATAAATTTTACACATATACATGTATTGTTTTTGATGGCCTATTATTGTTAACAATTTTAGAGCTAGAATTGAAGTGGTTGAGGAGAACTAAATGAGTTAGGCAAGACATATAATTAGTTCAAGGATGAAGGAGGAAAATAGAGGATAAAGGTTTGCCTACTTCATGGTGAAATGTTATAGTTAAAGAGGTATTGAGTGTTAGAATTATTTAGAACACTAGAGAAGGGGGGTGAATAAATTTTTCTCAGGTCCTAATGTACCAATTGAAATTTACAAACTTCAACAAACTTGGATCTAATCATCAATTCAACTCAGTCTCTTTAGTATATATTAGAAACATATAACATGCAGTCCACTGTCCAAAAGTAATTAACTTGCAGAATATAAACTTTCAAAAACATCCTCATCAAAATCATTCACAAAAGTATAACACCAAAATTTATAGTGGAAACCCAATTTGGGAAAAACCACTTTGTAACACGCTACAGATTTTCACTCATCTGAAGTGAGCTATGTGAAAAGCCATCCCTATTAAAGGTTTATATAAACACTGTTAGGTGTGACCCTATTAAATGATTTAAAACACTCTATCAAAAGTGGCCTCGTTAGAGGACTTAAGAACATTCCATTAGAATGTCACCTTGATTAAAGGATTTATATAATGACTATTAGGTCAACCTTGATTAAAGGGTTTAGACTTATATGATAGTTAGAAAGTAATAATAGTTTCTGATCTGAAAAACATACAACTCACTTTGCAAATACAGATCCACTTCACACATATATGTTGATTTACTGATCGATCTCCATTTCCATATCCATCTCTGATCTGCTCAAAATTCACTTCAAGCAATCACAACTTTGTTCATCTCCTTCACTATTTCACCTTCAACCTTTTGCTTAAACTTCTCTTTTAATCCATAAGAAAATGATTTACCATGTATTAAATGCTCCATACAATTCATTAATATTGAACACATTTTACATATCCCAAGAATTCAACTATGTCGGTCAGGATCCTTAATTATTTCTTCAAATGTAAATCAGTGACACTCGATCAATACTATGTTCATCTTCTTGTTCATCACTACAAATTGTCTTCCTCAACAAACATTGTCTTTGCTCAGTAATTTATTGTCACTTGTAAATTATTGATGTTCGGCCAACACTAGATTTACTCAGCATATACTAGTGCTCGGTCGATACTAACATCACTCTACTTAAACAAGATTTCTTCACTTTTTCTTAGTTAAGCCTACATTTCTATTCTTTCTTCTTACTCAGATAAACAACACATTACCTTGTCAATGTGCCAGCTAATCAAGTACTCATTGAAGTATAACATAACTCAACCTTTCCTTAGGTTCTCTTGTTATCTCCTATTTTCACATCCTCTTCATCAATCAAAAGATATGGTACTATCCTAGATAGAAACTATCTTACCAGTTAAGGTTTGACATCAATGATAATATAAAAATTATTTCAATTGTAGTTTCCAACAATCTCCCTCTTTGGCATTGATGGAAACACCACATGAATAACACGTGATTTACCAAACAATCCAAAATATCTATGCATAAAACTCTTATTAATATCCTTAGCTTCATTCTGATTCACAATTTTTTCCTTGTCTAACCACTTGCTCCATTACTCCCTCTAAATCATCTATGTATCTTTTCTTGGTTTCATTGAATCTTCTCCCTCAGTGTTGTATCACTCCATTTATTTTCATTGAATCTTCTCCCTGTTTGACAAAAATATCAAAGCTTGTATCTATCACTTACATCTCTACTATGTAGGTGTCTTCATGTTAGTTATGTATGCTATATACTACCTCTGTCATCTTGCTTATGACTGATTAATATATTTTCCTTCTCACAACTCTAGGCAACTCCTAAAGTGTGACCTTTTCTACATCAATTTGTCAAATATTATGATTAGCACATTTTATGCAGTGCTCCTATTTTACTAGGTAGCCTCAGTTAGGGGAATCACCCCTATTTTACCTCTTAGATATTCATGAGCATCCTTAGGTAAAGCTTTTGTGAATATATTTTCTAATTGTTCCTTTGTATTCGCATACTCCAATCTCACTTCTTTGTCTTGAACTAGCTCTCTCAAGTAATGATACTTGATATCAATATGCTTATTCTTAGTGTGCATAAATGGATTCTTTGATACGTTAATAGCACTTGTTTTATCACAGAAAATAACAATCAGCTCAGTGATTTCTTCCTTTGTACCTTTTAGCAATTTCTTGATCCACACTAAATTTGAACAATTCATTGTTGCTGCTACATACTCAGCTTCTGCTATAGATTGAGAAATGCAACTTTGTTTCTTACTTGTCAAGGAGACTAATCTCTTTCCTAGAAATAATTATCCACCACTTGTACTTTTTTTTCATCAACATTTCTAGCCCAATATCCATCAGTGTAAACTCTCAGTTCAAACTTTTCATTCTTCTTGTAGTATAATCCATAGTCCTCTATCCCTTTTAGATATCTCAGTATTCTTTTCACTACCATCATATGACTCTCCTTAGGATTGGCAGAAAACCTTGCCACAATCCAAACTACTAGGGAAATATTTGGTCAGTTGTGAACAAAATATTATAGCTTTCCAATCATAGATCTATACAAGGTTTGATTCACTTCAGTACTGTCATCGATTTTAGATAGTTTCTATCCAATAGCCATAGGTGTACTTACTGGTCAAGAATTCTCCATACCAAAAGTTTTCAGTATCTCTTTGACATATTTAGATTGATTAATATAGATACCTTTCTTCATCTGATAGACTTCCAAACCAACAAAGAATTTGATCTCACAAAACATAGACATTTTAAATTCAGTTTGCATCTCATTTGAAAATTTCTGATATAGGGCATCTTGTCCTCCAAATATGATATCATCAACAAAATTTCAGCAAACAAAATCCCTTTACCTTTCTTAGTCTTCATATATAGATTACTATTGTCATTTTTCCTTGAAAATCCAATCTTTATCAAATAATTATGCAGTCTCTCATACCATGCTATGGGGGCTTGTTTCAATCCATACAGTGCCTTGTGCAACTTGCAAACCATATTCTTCTTGCTTGGGTTAACAAATCTTTCTAGTTGTTCAGTATATACTTCTTCTTCTAATATCTCATTCAGAAATGCATATTTTACATCCATCTGATATACTTTGAATCCTTTATACAAAGCATATGCAAGTAGAGTTCTTATTCCTAATCTTTCTACAGGGGAAAATGTCTCCCCATAGTCAAATCCATCTTCTTGTGCATAGCTCTTACATACCAATCTGGCCTTGTTTCTTGTGACTTCTCCATATTAATTTAGTTTGTTTCTGAATACCCATTTTGTTCCAATAACATTCTTATCTTTTGGTCTCGGCTCTAGAGTCCAGGTATTATTATTTTCTATCTGCTCTATTTCTTCACTCATGGCTTGTATCTAATCATTATTGTCTAAAGCATATTTTATTATTTTAGGCTCAAACTCACATAGTAAGCATGTATGATCTTTCAACTTTATTCTTTTCATGACTCTAGATTGTTTATCTCTGATGATTTTTCAGGCTTTTGATGTCTTCTTACATACTGTGCCAATGTAGGTTCATATTTCCTTTCTCCCTTTTCTTGATCTTCAGGTTCATCATGCAAATTATCATCTTTTTCTTCTGATTTCTCAAAAACATCCTCTTGATACTCAACAACATCCTCCTGATGCTTGGCAACATCTTCTTGATGCTCGGCAGCATCCTCCTGATGCTTGACAAAATCTTCTTGATGCTTGGCATTACCTATTTGTGACTCTGCATCTAGTTTAGATGTATTACTTGCCTCTCCTTCTTCCATGTATACAAAATATGTTGGATATTTCTATTGCATGGGGTGGTGATTGATACATTTAATATGTTTAATCACTATGTTATTGAATGGGCATTCATATTGTTATCATTTTTGGTTTGTCACTGATGTCAACATATGTCTCTATGAAGAGTACATGCTGATTATGACAATGTACGGAAACTATACGGATGTTTCAGAATGTGTAAAGATAGATGAGAGTACACAAAGATGTTGTGATCTAATATCCAATATTACATCATATAATATTATATATTGAGAGAGTTACACTTGTTTTGGTGAAGACTAGTTACTGGCCAGTGACAGTGGAAACTAACAGAGTGAGTCTATGTATTCTTGGTATATCTTATAGAAGATATGGATTCAATACATGTGAGTTTGAGGGATGAAAGACACTAGTTGTGGTGTGTGATCTTGAGAAGACTTATCTGGGAGCTGACTTCAAAAGTGTAGCATGCATTTTGTTTTCCAAAATGAAAATTAAGGATGTTGGTCCTTAATTGTCGTAATGGAATCATTGTATACTTGTTTTAGGTACCGTGTGTATATTAGAAAGAGTTTATGTAAATAAGAAAGCCTAACTGGCTGACCTAATCATGTAGAATGTAATAGGGTATATATGTAAGATCTTTTCTTTGGGAAGGACATGGCCAGAATGGATGTGATATAAAGAGGATTGTAAGAACTTGCAAGCTTGTGTCTATTAGATGTGGAGCACAGATATACTGGTGAACTTCATTAGAATTGATCAAGAAAAAATAGTTTTTGTTAGATGGTTCAAAAGATTGTGTATGTCTTCATATACACTTGTTGTGAACAGTGAGTTGTGAAGGTGGATTTAACCTTCTTTGGGTAGTGAGCCTAGGCAGTGTGCCCACCCTTCTTTCTTGACTCCTAACATGGTCTGTCTTGTAAGAAGGATTGTGTATTGTAATAGTTCAATAAGCTCCTAACAAGGCTAGATCTTCTAACAAGGACACTATACTCTCAGTACATCATTTGTGGGTGCTAATTCCCACCAGGGTTTTTACCTTTAACAAGGTTTCCCCGAGACCAAATATTGTGTTATTGTATTGGCATTCATTATGTTCAATGGATCTGCTATTGCTGCTTCTCAAAGTTTAAAGTTTAATTATCTATCATACAACTAATTCACCCCACCCTCTCTCAGTTGTATTGTGGACTGTTATTCCTAACAAAAGATCTGTAATCTTCAAGTTCTTTCTTGCATTCCAATTCATTCTTTTATGCATATTAATCAACTCTAACATTTTCACTTTCCACAACTTTGTTAGTGTTAGAATTCAAATAGCACTTATAAGATTTTCTCTTAGTGGAATATCCTAGGAATATGCCTTCATCACTTTTTGTGTTGAATTTTCCATTCCTATTGTCTTTCAGTATATAGAATTTACTCCTAAAGACTCTAAAATACTTCACATTAGGTGTATATCCATGCCATAATCCAAAAGGTTAGCATTTTTACCTTTTTTGATTTGTACTCAATTTAAGTTATAAATAGTTGTACTTACAGCTTCTCTCCAAAAAAATTGTGCAACATTCTTCTCTATCATCAGTGTTCTAGAACAATCCATAATTGACATGTTTCTTCTTTCTGCTATACCATTTTGTGGAGGTGTTCTCAGTGCATACATTTTTCTCTTTATTCCTCTATCATTGTAGAAAATATTGAACTCATTTGATATAAACTCTCCACCTCTGTCAGATCTCAAACATTTCAAGCTTCTACCTGTTTCTTTTTCAATTTTTTTCCAAATACCACTAAACAACTAAAATGCATTAGATTTATCTTTTAAAAACATTACAGTCATCATCCTAGAATAGTCATCAACAAACAGAATGAAATACTTATCACCACAATAACCTTTTACACCCATAGGTCCACAAAGGTCATTATGAACCAATTCCAAAATATTTTTAGAAGTATATGTCTTTCTCTTAAAACTAGACATTGTCATTTTTCCCAATTGACACTGTTTTCACATCACATTATCAGGTTTCTTCAATCTCAATAAACCTCTAACTTTCTTCTTTTTACTAATATTTACCATATTGTCAAAATTCACATGACACGGCCTCTTATGCCATAACCATACATCATCAAATTGTGCAAAAAAACATGTTTCTTCAAATTGGTCTAGATAGAACAAGTTACCTCTTGTCTGTTCTCCACTTCCAATTAGTTCACTAGTGGCATCAAATATTTTAGCCTTTAACTAGTGTTGTTCAAATGTGCAACACTCAACAAGTTATAGTTAAGACCTTCAACCCAATAATCATTTTCACATGTGATCTTGTTAGTCAATCTAATTGATCATTTTCCTTTCACAGGACATGGTGCATCATTACCAAACTTAACACTTCTACCTTTTTAATGATCTAGGGTTTAAAACTTACTTTTATCACCAGGCATGTGATGTGAGCAACCACTATCAATAATTCATTTATCACCTTTACTCACATAAGAAATAAGTGTAGTTTTCTCATCTTCATCAAAATCATCTTTCATAAAAACATAAACAACTTCTATATCACATTTATCAAATTCACTAGTGTCACTGGCAGTTTCCTCTTTAGAAATATAATAGGATTTCTTACCTTTGTCTTTATAGTCTCTGTACCTTCAGTGATCTTTGTCATTTCTCATGTCTTTGTACTTGATTTTCCTTCTATCATCCTTGTCAGTCCTATCAGGGCATCTTGCTGCAATATGGAAAAAAAATTACATGAAAAATAGATTATAGGAAGTTTACCTTTATATTTCCCTTTTCCTCTTTTTAGCCTTGTAGCCATAAGTGCCTCAAGATCATCTAGTTCTTCATCAGAAGTGTCACTATCACTGTCACTATCACTATCAATTTTCACACACTTTTCTTTTTCCTTCTTAGACTTATGCAGAACCATTTGTGACTTAAATACAGATTCAACATTAGGAACAGTGTAGTTATCATAGTTAGAAAACTCAAAAGCAGTAAGCTTACCAACAAGACTTTCCAAAGTTAGAACATTACCAGGGTTACATCTTGATTCTTGTATTATAGAAATTATGATGGCATAAATAGGAATAAAGTTCCTCATTACTTTACCAATAACATTTTCATCATCAATGTTTCCATTAGCTCCTCTAATTGCATTCACTAGCTCCTTAATTCTACCACAATATTGAGCAATATTTTCACCTTCTTGCATTTTCATTTCATCAAACTTACCTCTCAAGATTTCAGATTTGGCTCTTAGTACATTTGTATCTCCTCCATAGATACTTGCAAGAGTGTCCTACATTTTCTTTGCATTAGTGCAGTCCTTGATGTCTTAAAATTTAGGATAACTTAGGGCATATGCAATCTCCAACATTGCTTGATTGTGTTCTTGTTTTGCTATCATCTCCTTGACATTCAAAGGTGTAGCAGGTATAACATATTCATTTTCTACATAATATTTCATCAAATCACCAATACCAGCTGTAATACCCCAAAAATGGGCTATAAGTTCATTGATCTCCTATATTGACAAATCAAACGAAATCGACATCAAAGTCCTAACCTAAGGCACATCTAAACATCATTGAATCATAATTGATTATCTTAAATTCTACATCAGAGAATATTCCTAGTAATATTCCTAATCATCATAATTATCTTTAATTTTATAATTATTTGGCAATAAATCACATTTATCCTAAAGCTTGATTAATTGAATATTTTTATATTTAATTAATTAGATTTAATATTTGCCACTTAATTGTGTAATTAAATTTAATTCTATCTATTATTAATTTTATTATTTAATTTTGACAATAAATCTAATATCATATGAATAATTGATTAAATTCTTATTTAATTAATTAAAGCAAGTTGTCATTATTTAATAATATTGTTTTTAATAAAAGTTTGATTAAATAATTGATTAACCCATAAATCAATTATTTTATTTTTAAAAGCAGTTAAGTTAGAAATAAATCACTTTATTATTAAATTAATTTATCAATAAAACATGCACAATCATAAAAACAAACAACTATCAATTATAAATTAAAGCTAAACTCTATTTTGAGTTAAAGCTTAGCTTTTGCATGTTTTTTTGAGTTAATTATCCTTTATTTAAAAATAACTCAAAAATCAACCTGAGTTATTGTTGGCATTAAACAGAATTGCCACTAGTGACAACACTTATTTGCATTCTCAGTGCAAACCGAGCAAACAGTGCAAACCGAGCAGACAGTGTAAACCGAGTAGACAGTGCAAACCGAGCAGATAGTGCAAACCGAGCAGACAGTGCAAACTGAGCAGACAGTGCAAACCGAGTAGACAGTGTAAACCGAGCAGACAGTGCAAACCGAGCAGACAGTGCAAACCGAGCAAGACAATGCAAACCGAGCAAGTTAGTACAAACCGAGCAGGACAGTGTAAACCGAGTAACATCATGTCTACCGAGTCACCAGTATTTACCGAGTTCAAAACCTACCGAGTGATCAGTATGAACCGTGCCTTCACTTCTACCGAGTGCATGATGATGCCGAGTAATGCAGTGGACGCCGAGTATCAGAAAGTCACCGAGTTAGTTTGCAGGAACCGTGTAACCATACTTAAGCCGACTTAGTAGCACTTATGTTTATTTGTCAAGCTGACTTTGTAATTGTAATTGTAATTAATTGTTTAAGACTTGTATATAAACAATGTTGTAAAAATGTCAAAAAAAAAAGTAAGAAGCATATATGTGAAAAAGAAAGAAAGGCAGAGATAAGCGAATTACAAAGGGCTTCAGCAGTATAAGGAATAGCAAAGACAAATTCATCACAGAAGGTGATCAGTACATCAGCGAATCTCAATCAGCAATCCAGTTGCAAAGCCAGAGATCTACTGTTTCATCCTAACAGGTGAATCAGTACTAAATCCTTTAACCGGGTAGACTTAACAGTCTTTTGTAAAATCTCTTTACCGAGTGCATACTTCATTGTATGTTTGTAAATCCTTTAACAGGGTGGATTTAGCAATCCTTATTGCTCCTAACAGAGCAGATCATCAGAAGTGATCAAATTGTAAGCCTTAACCGGCCAACTTTATTCTGCAGTATTAAAGCTTTGTGGGTTTCATCCCCACCCCAGTTTTACTTTCTTTTTGGAAGGTTTCTGGGTAACCAAATCTATGTGTCATTATTGTGAATGCTCTTAAGTTTCATATGCAAAGGTTAAAGTAAATTACATGTTAATACATCTGTAATTGAAAGAAAATTTGGAGTTACTGATTCACCCCTCCCCTCTCAGTAACTCGGTTAATTCCTGAATATTTCCAACAGTTATTTGAGTGATTTATGGCTTTTTCTCATGCACCTCCAAAGCCCTAGATTTCTATAAAAACAAGGCTCATCTCTTCATAATTCATCTCTCAATCATCTCGCAAATTGCAAACTTACTCTACAGGAATCATAGCATATCAGATTTGGAGAATTTGCACAATTGGAGCTTGAAAGAATCAACTTGTGAATTCAAAGCTTTGTGAGATCAATTTCAATTGCATATTTTTCATATCATAGCATAGAATTTCATAGCTTTGCATATCATTGTTAGATAGATCAATTCATAGCATATCAATTTCATCTAGCATAGATTCATATCGGTTTTTATCATTCTTATTGCATAGAAAATATCAAAAATATAGATTAATTGCATTCAATTTCATATCCATCTTTTGCATTCAAATCCTTCATTTAGGTGTCGTCTAGGTCACTGATCTCGATTACAATCTGAGAACATTAATCTCGCACCTACTAGAAGGCAGTAAATTGCTTGGTTAGATAGCTTTCAATTTTGCACGATTTCAATTTTTGCTAACCTCTAATGTTTTACTGAGTGTTGTGTCTATAGATCAGGTACAATTTTCACACACACATTTCTGGCACCCACCGTGGGGCAACCCACCTTTGCATGCTAGTTTTGATTTTTTTTGGGAGCTAAAACCCTAAAGTTTCAAAGATTTAATTTTATCTCCCAAACGGCTTGGATTTTTGGTCTGAAATTTTTTTTTTCAGGTTGGGAACATATCAGGGAAGCTTCAAAAAAAAAATTAGAATTTTCTAAATTATTTAGAATTTTTAATAAAAAAAATTTTATTTTTCATAAAAAATTAATATCTGATGCAAATCAGCATATTTTTCTAAAATTTTTACATTTTTGGAAAGCTCTTCAAATTATACAAGGGGTCTATTATTTGTTTTTTAAATTTGGATGCAATTTAATAGCTCAAATAGTCAATTTGCAAAAACTAGTCTATTTTGATAAAATGGGTCTCTAGGGCATAAATGAAAAGATTTTTTTAAAATTTTTGCATTTTTGGAAAGCTCTCTATTTTTTAGTAGGGGTCTCTATTCTAAATTTCTATTTTTGTGGCCAAAATCATATCAAAAAAATCATATCTTGTTGACTAGGTCAAATGTAGTGCAAAAAAATTAAAATTTTGTGATGGGTATGCACTTATTTTTCATATGATTCAATGCATGATATGAGTTGTCATTTGGATTAATTTCTGGTTATTATTACTGATAAAAATTGATTTTTAGAGCTAACCCTATGGTTTTCATAAGTTGAATATATTTTGTATATCTTGTTTGCTTGTTTGCTTGTTGGAGAGTTCGTCACTTGCTTGCATGGAAAAGCTCAACAAGAATTGCTAAAAATCAGGTAAAATCTACTAAGCACATTGCAAGGATCCCAGGTATTCTCCTTTATTTAATAATATTTTGATTTGGGACTTAAAATAAATCTCTTATCTGTCAAGCTTGTGTGCATTTTTTCATGCTTTTGATCTATTTCTACACACTTGCATAATTTGATACTAGGTTGTGATCCCTTAAGGATTCATTAAGTAGTCTTAGAATACTTGTGATTGATCTTGATTTCTATCTTGGGTTATTGGACTCGCTAATCCACCGGACCCTCATTTCTGCCCCATGGTTGCAATCTCAGCGCCATAAAGGGGAGGGGTCAACAGGACAGAAGTGTTAAGTGTTCCACTTGGAAACCCTTTTGTGCTTTTAGGAACTCACTTGTTTTCTAAGTTGGGGACTCATTTTCAGCTTGTGTGAGGTGTTAAGTGTTCCACCTTGTGGACCCATCTCATACTTGCTTTAAGTGTTAAGTGTTCCTCTTTCTACTTTTTGGATGCTTTTGGTAGATTTGCTTTCAGGAATATATCTGTGCTCACATAGTAATTAGGCCCTATGAACACTATTCATGATTCTTGAGAGATTGGATTCTAGAGAAATCTTTCTTGATGATAGAATCTTTGTAGGTAGGGAGGATACTTAGTGTGTTTCACATTCAACTTGGTTAGTGCATCTTCTCTTATTGATCGACACATTCTCTCTCTGGAGAGGTTGATAGATCACATGGGGTTGATATCATGAGCTTTGGTGAATCAAAATTGGTTAGTGCATCTTCTCTTATTGATTGATACATTCTCTCCCTAGAGAGGTTGATAGATCACGTGGAGTTGATATCATAGACCTTGGTGGAACAAAACTTTGTCTTAGCGCGTCAGATTAATCTGCTTGCTTTGTTTGGGTTAAAAGTGAAAAGGTGTCAAAAACCTTGGATCTGGAGCCAAGTCCCCTTGTGATATAAATCTATGAGTCACCTTTAGACAGGGTTAATCGTAGCGGACAATCCCTTCACAGGGAAAACTACGTTGACAAAACCTCAAGCGGTAATAGCCATTTTCACCATGGTAGTGACAGCCGCTATATAAATGTCCTTGTGGAAGAAATCTCCATGGGTATGGTTCATTGTTGGGTTGTCAGATCTCCCTAGCAGCTCTTGAAGATTAAGTTCTCGGACTGTGTCAAAACCCTGGTGCGCTGGGATTGGAGTTCACCCCTTTGAATCATAAAAGTTGCAGAGTCAAACCATTACTAAAAACCCTAGAGAGGCCAATTTTTCACTTTCAGGTATATGTGTGTTATTGCAAAACTTTTCAGAACATACACAATTAGTACTCTCAGGGATTAGCACAATTTGGTCACTTGATTGTTCATGCGCAAGGTTGCCTTTGCCCTTGTTCATTATTTTTAGACGTGCTTGGAATCACTTGCTTGCTATTTTGTGTGCTTGTTTATCTACTTGGCTATTAAAAATGATCAAATCTGGTATAACCTTCAAAATCTAGACAATACAATTTGCAAACAATCCAAAACTGAAGACCTTAAATTTTGCAAAAATTGACGTAAAATCTTTCTGAAGTCAAAAGTCATACGAATTTTGTCAAGTGTCATTTCAGTATTGCCCATCTGTCGTACGATTGAGAACCCAGTGTCGTACGAGTTTTCAAATCAGCAAATTCAAGAAAATCAAAACCCTATTAGCAACTGTCATACGAGTTTTGTCAACTGTCATTTCATTTCTACCCAACTGTCATACGAGTTTAGCAACTGTCATTTCATAGACTACCCAGTGTCGTACGAGTCTGCAGAGTGTCATTTGGAAAAATTTGAGAGAGTTGTCAGAAATTGTCAAATTGCAAGATATCCAATGTTTCCAGCCTAGTTCCAGAATCTATCAAAAATATCATTGTGTCAAGAATAGAGCAATAGCTATTGAGAATCAGTACACATGTCTCAAAAAATTAGTACACATGAGGAAGAAATTTTGATCACCACTATGAGGAAACAGCTGCATGCTATGCAAGTCCAGCTTGACAATCTTAAGAAAGAAAAGGAATCTAAAGAGTTCTCCATGGTATCTCTATCCTCTTTTCCATTTGATAAAGACTTCTACATGTCACCATGCCCCCAGAAAAAATTTGAGCAATATGATACCTCTTCCACAGAGAGTGACACATCTAGCTTTGGAGACTATGATGACTATGATGACAGACAATGTAATGATACCTATGACACCTCTGTTCCTAAGAGTCCTCCTCATCGTTCATTCCTACTTACTACAAATGGGCCATCACATTGGATAGATCGTGATGGTGATCCATATGATTCTAATTTTGAAAGAGATTTTGATGGCTTTTGTGGACAATACCTTGATGATGATCCATCTACTACTGCTGAGGACTATAAAATACATCGTGCTAGCTTGAAACATCAATACTATAAGGATCTCTCCTCTAAGAACTCTCAGGCTAAAAATAAAGATTACACTCTCAAGCAAGATCATGTTAATGTTGGACCTTTGTCTAGCGATGGTTCCCTTCCATCCCCTACTTCCTCCAATACCCATACATTTCCTAAAGCTTCTGAGTCTTTCAAATCTTTCACAAAACCTTCATCTGACACAAGTCCTAATACTTTTCATGTATTTCCCTATAGTTATCCTCCAGGGCTACCTCTTAAAGAAACTCAAGCTAACCTTCACTTGGCTGCAAAGACTTTCAATAATGATAAACCTAAAGAGCCTAAGCCTTCATATGCTATAATCCCTACTTCAGCTAGTCCTCCACCATCTCTTCCAAAGTCATCCATACAATCCCAACATGCTTCCTTGTCCTTAGAAGTGGCTCCATGTCAAGAGGACTCTAAAAATGATGAAGAAAAGAACATAAAGAAAGATCAAGATCAAAAACCCTCCATGTCATCCACTCCTTTTTCTGATGTCTCTTATCTACCTTAGGGTTCTTTTGATCCTATAGACCCTTTTTCATGAATTCCACCATGTCTTAAGTCTTCTCCTAAGAAAGATCAAGCTACTACTTACACTGTTGAGCTTATTGACAATCAAAATGACCTTACTACACTTGCGCTTTCCAAAGATGATACTTCCATTAAGGTTGGTAAAAATAGTGTTACTTCCAATGTTAAGCCTATTGAAAATCAAAAGAAAAATTATGCACTTGTGCTATCTAAAGATCCTTGTCAAGATCAAAGTCTTCCATCTTCTTGTTCTACCACTCCATGTTCACTTCCACTTTCTACTCTTCCTAAGTCTTTACAAGCTTTGAAAAATCCTATCAAAGAAGGTGCTCATATTCAAGATGTCCATGATTCTATTGAAAATTCTAATGCTCACTCTAAAAATGCTGATATCCTTGGTTTTCATATAGATGCTGATGAACTTATTGATTATCCTTTTGTGTCTTCCACTTCCATCCTCGGACCTCTTCCACCAATACTAAGGGCTTCATGTCTTCCTTCCATCTTGGGTCCTTATGTCCCTTCACTTTCCCCTCCTAACTCTCTTAATTTTCCATCCATCTTAGGTCCGTACATACCTCCATCTTCTATCTTTCCTCAAGATCAACATAGATTCATACCCTTGAATCCATTTCATCCACCCACCCATCTCAACCAGTCATATCCTCCCTCTTCCACAAATCCCAAGTCTTTTGGAAGTAACTTGAATGTTCAATACAAGAAAAAGAAGCAATACAAGAATCTATCAAAAATAAAAGATCACCATGTCTCCTCTAAACAACATGGAAACATAAAGTCAAAAGAGATATCTAAGAAAAAAACTACAAGACAAGTATGGGTTCCAAAATCCATCATTGAAAATATTCTCTCTAGATCATCAAAAGGAAATAAAAAACCTACGGCTATATGGATTCCAAAGTCTCTCTTGAAAGAGTCTGGTGTTGAGCAAAAATTGAAATTGACATTCAAGCTTCCAAAGGCTTCCACTTCATTTGCCTCCAAAAATATTCTTCCATTTCATGTGCCCAAACCTCAACCTCTGCTATCCATTCACCATATTCCTTCACGTATTCCTTCATTCACATTTCCTCCACCCTCTCGCCACCCTTCAAGGTATGTGTTGACGTTGATCTTGCCTTCCTTTCCACCTACCCTTTTACAATCCTTCCATGCATTATCCTTCTACATTCTATCATTTTCCTCATTTGCCTATTCTTCCTATCTTCCAACCTCACTTGCTTTGCATAAAACTTTATCCTCCATTTTTCTCTTCCATCTCCCTTTCCCTATCAGCATCTTTGAGCATATCATTTTGAATCCTTAGAATATCATGGTTTATCCTTTCAAGGAGCATTATCTAGCAAGCTTGCATTCTTCTAAAAAAAAAAAGGAAATGAAATGAAAAAAAGAAAAAATTGAAAATGTGCCCTGGTGAAAACTTGGAAACAGGTGCTTTGGTAGAAAAAGTAAAGAAAAATAAATTCATCCTATGGTGAAAACCACTCCCTTGTGGCACCTTGGATAAGTACCATGATGAAAACCTGGCAATCAAGCATCATGCGTAGTTCTTCTACATATTTCATCCATTCCATCTTCTCTCTTTGATCTTGACAATGTTGATCTATATATGAATATTTGGCTATTTTTTGAGCTATCTTGCGGTGATCTTGCTTTCATTCCTTCCATGTTTAGCCTTCATATCCATCTTCCTCCATTCATTTTCACTTATCGCTATCCTTTTCCCCTTTGGTCTTGATCTAATAAAAAAAGAAAGAAAGAGTAAAACACAGTGCTATGAAGCCTCTTGACATGTCTACTCTTTTGGACTGCATCCTTTCCTGCTCTTGCATCATTCTTTTGTGACTTATCCTATGCTAGCCTTTCATTACTTGTCTAAATGCACTTTACATGAAAATTTTTCCCTAGCTTGAGTATTCTTGAAGAGTTTTCCCTTGAGGATTTCTTCCCTTCATTCTCCTTCATTCTCTTGTCTTCCATCTCTTCCACCAGCTTGCTAATCCCTCTTGTTCTCCACCTTGCTAGACATTGGGACTGCATGATATGATCTTGCTTGAGAGTTTGCAATGGAAAAATATGCTATCAAGTATACCAAGTATCAGAACAAGTATCAGTACCAGTATCAGAACAATTATTAGAATCAGTATCAGAATTAGTATCAGAGTCAGTATCAGAATAATTATCAGAATTAGTATCAGAATCAGTATCAAAACTAGTATCAGAACAAGTATCAGAATGAGTGTCAGAACTAGTATCAGAATGCCTACAGGGGCTACACCTTTCACTTTAGTTTATGGGTCTGAAGCGGTACTGCCTATTAAGGTTGAAATCCCATCACTAAGAATTAGAATGCATGGTCTCATAACTGATGATGACTATAGAGCGTCTAGGTTACAAGAACTGGAACTACTAGATGAGCATAGACAAGCAGCATATGATCATCTCAGAGTGTATCAGAAAAGAATGTCTAGAGGCTACAACAAGAAAGTCCGACACAGAGAATTTTAGGTTGGTGATCTAGTCTTGAGAGAAAATCCTAAAAATCAATCACATCAAGAACGCAAGGGGAAGTTCAAACCCAATTGGTTGGGTCCCTTTGTTATCACTACTACTTTTAGCTCTAGTGCCTATCAACTCTCAAAAACTAAAGGAGAACAGCTCTGAGAACCAATC
This sequence comes from Chamaecyparis obtusa, assembly GCA_027943335.1. Taxonomy (NCBI): domain Eukaryota; kingdom Viridiplantae; phylum Streptophyta; class Pinopsida; order Cupressales; family Cupressaceae; genus Chamaecyparis; species Chamaecyparis obtusa. Next base: position 422,064 of record BSBK01001087.1, on the reverse strand, counting down.
AACATTCTCCATCTGAAGAAATTCTACACCTAAGGCATTCAGTCTATGGTAAAATGTCCTGAAAAAATTTTTAAAATTTGAAAAAGTCCTGAAAAAATGAACATCTTGGTGAAAACCTAGCAATAGGCGCCTTGACAATTCACAAAAAAATTTAAAAATATCAAAAGTACAAAAAAATTAAAAAATATCAAAAGTACAAAAAAATAAAAAAATATCAAAAGTACAAAAAATTTGAAAAAATGAAAAATACAAAAAAATGAAAAAGAAGAAAAAGTGCCTTGGTGAAAACCTGGAAACAGGTGCCTTGGTAGCAAAAATAGAATCTCTACCAAGATGGTGAAAACCTGGCAAACAGGTGCCACTTGTTCAAAATGCTCCATATATCAGCACAATCTTGGTCTTTCCTAGCTTTCAGTCTTGCTTTAGTTTGTACATATCTCCTGGTTTGTTTCAACATTTCCAATTTTCAATAAGTCAGTCTGTACACCAATCACCTTGCGTGTCTGTATCCTATCAATGTTCAAACTTGGGGGCAATCAATGTCATATCTTATAGTCTCCAATGTATCTTAGACATGTCATATCCACTCAGAGTCCTTTGAAGCTTCATTTGAGTCAGTCAGTCAGTCTTGTCTCCAGAAAGGATTTTGCATCTATAACAATGCAATCAAACATCAAACTCAAACTGAAAACAATCTGTGATTCATGCTTTTATCTCCTTGTATGCTTACTGATTCGCATTGAGATTTTTGCATATTGTGTCCCTTCGAGCTCTTCGATGATGTCCTTTATAGGATTTAGAGAGTGATGACTGGGGGCATAATCTTTTCTTTATTTTCTGCTCGTATGTGAAATCTAATAACTTTGGAAATTCTGGATTGAAATGGTGTCCGACTGTAAGAGCCTCTATCTTAAATTGGATGGCCATGCGTACCTCAACCATTGATACCCAGACAATTCAAGGAAGTTTGATCTAACTATTGTCTTTTTGAGTAAGTTCTTTCTCCTACTGTGGAATGCAATCTTGCCTCAGGATGTGAACGATAAAGGGTCACTATGGGTAATTCACATTGGATTTAGAATGATCTCTTGACTGTTTGATGTGTTTGCAATGCAAGGCGTATTCAGGTCATCACGACATTTATGTTTTGATGCTTATACAAATTGCTATATCAAAATGGACATGATATTCAGGTCATCTTGGTGTTTGTGCCTTGGTGCTTATATCTGATCTAACATTCCGAAAACAAATCAATATTCATATGTCCATGGTTGTATAGCCAGTGGGTGTTGTATTGATTCTTGCGCATACAAATCGATATTCATATGTCTATAGTTTCATGGCTAGTGGGCATTGTATTGATTTATCCGGTTACCTAAAAGTTTAATGATGATAACAAATCGACACATGATCAGTGACTAGGTCCTAGGTCTTAGGTTGCATTTCATTTTGCATGTCTCATTGCATTTTGCATGTTTGCATGATCTCACAATGGCTAAATGAAATTCAATGCTTAAATGATTCTTCAAATCGCATCTTCAAGTCTAACAAGAACTGAATCTCACACGAAGGTTCCTCCAATGAAACAGCAAGTAGAATCCTTTTTCGGGATCAAAATCAAAATCTGAGATTATTTATATTATTAACTACTTGCATATTCAACCTTCAATCATCACAGACATCTAGTATTCAACTTAACTGATTATCTTACATCAAACTATCAAAATTTCAACTTGGTCAACCATGGTCAACTCATGGTCAAACCTAGTCAAATTCGGTCTCTAGGACCTCCAAATGATGCAGAATGCATTCTCAGACGTATATAACCACTTCTCAAATCAATTAACATGCTTCTAAACTATAACGCTGACTTTTCTTGTCAGATTTCAATTTTAATCCCGAAGGGGCATGATATTGCACATCATTCAAAGTCTGTAAATCAAATTCTATCAATCAAATCTATCAATATCTTTCATCAGTGATCAAGACAACAATCACATCTAGTCACTGATTCATCAAAAGTCCTCATCGCTCAGGGCAAATCTATCATCACTTGGGGCATATCAGATTCATTGATCCATATCAATCTGGTATTCTCTTAATCTTGTAATCTGTATCTGTTTTTGCAACCATCAGATCATAGTGTTCTTTCCTTGGTTCTTCGGCAACTGAAGGGTTTGGATGTGATACTTACTAGTTCGGCTAAGACAATCGAGTCTAGAATGGGTCACTCACTTCTTTGCAATCCTAAGGTTTGGAATCAGGCATTTTGACACTTTTTCGCAATCATAGGTTCATCACTGCTATAGTGAACATTATCTTTGGTCATTCAGGACCTATTATCTCCATATAAAATCAATATCAATCAGCTTCTATCTCAGATCAATTATCAAACATCAGTTTCATATCTCTATCAAACACAGACTATCTTTGAACCACTGCGCTTTGCACAGTAATTCAAAGAGGGGCAAAATGTAATACCCCAAAAATGGGCTATAAGTTCATTAATCTCCTATATCGACAAATCGAATGAAATCGACATCAAAGTCCTAACCTAAGGCACATCTAAACATCATTGAATCATAATTGATTATCTTAAATTCTACATCGGGGAACAGTCCTAGTAATATTTCTAATCATCATAATTATCTTTAATTTTATAATTATTTGGCAATAAATCACATTTATCCTAAAGCTTGATTAATTGAATATTTTTATATTTAATTAATTAGATTTAATATTTGTCACTTAATTATGTAATTAAATTTAATTCTATCTATTATTAATTGTATTATTTAATTTTGACAATAAATCTAATATCATATGAATAATTGATTAAATTCTTATTTAATTAATTAAAGCAAGTTGTCATTATTTAATAATAGAGTTTTTAATAAAAATTTGATTAAATAATTGATTAACCCATAAATCAATTGTTTTATTTTTAAAAGCAGTTAAGTTGGAAATAAATCACTTTATTATTAAATTAATTTATAAATAAAACATGCACAATCATAAAAACAAACAACTATCAATTATCAATTAAAGCTAAACTCTATTTTGAGTTAAAGCTTAGCTTTTGCATGTTTTTTTGAGTTAATTATCCTTTATTTAAAAATAACTCAAAAATCAACCTGAGTTATTTGAGTGATTTATGGCTTTTTCTCATGCACCTCCAAAGCCCTGGATTTCTATAAAAACAAGGCTCATCTCTTCATAATTCATCTCTCAATCATCTCGCAAATTGCAAACTTACTCTACAGGAATCATAGCATATCAGATTTGGAGAATTTGCACAATTGGAGCTTGAAAGAATCAACTTGCGAATTCAAAGCTTTGTGAGATCAATTTCAATTGCATATTTTTCATATCATAGCATAGAATTTCATAGCTTTGCATATCATTGTTAGATAGATCAATTCATAGCATATCAATTTCATCTAGCATAGATTCATATCGGTTTTTATCATTCTTATTGCATAGAAAATATCAAAAATATAGATTAATTGCATTCAATTTCATATCCATCTTTTGCATTCAAATCCTTCATTTAGGTGTCATCTAGGTCACTGATCTCAATTACAATCTGAGAACATTAATCTCGCACCTACTAGAAGGTAGTAAATCGCTTGGTTAGATAGCTTTCAATTTTGCACGATTTTGATTTTTGCTAACCTCTAATATTTTACTGAGTGTTGTGTCTACAGATCAGGTACAATTTTCACACACACACCAGCTAGATGCAATTTCATCAGACTCTGTTATGCAAGGAAGTTCTCTTTGTTCAACTTTGGTACCTCCTTTTTGTAAATCTTAATCATTAGCTTCAAGTACCTTTAAACTTTTCTCTATAACCACCAACAAATCTGATACTAATTATTAGAATGATTTAGAACAACAAAGAGGGGGGTGAATCAATTGTTCTCAAGTCCAAATATACCAATTGAACTTTCTAGTACTTCAACAAACTCATATCTAATTAGCAATTCAACTAGGTCTCTATAGTATATATCAAAAACATATAAGATGCAGTCCACTTTCCAAAAGTAATTAACTTGCAGAATATAAAAATTTCAACAACATCCACATCAAAATCATTCACACAAGTATTATTGGTGCCCAAAAATGATGGATCACTTTTGGCTAATTAACATGTACACACTGATACCTCTACAATTCTGGCTTAATCAAGCCAAGTTTGGTAGGCCTGAATTCACCTTAAACTATCAAATTCTCTATGTCACACAACTGTGTACATAAACAAACAAAGTTCCTCCCAAGGTGGTTTATGATCTTTGGAGGAAAGCAAAAAATCCTCTAATAATCTCTACTCTATAAATCTTGACTAAAGTGGATTAAACTAAGGACTCAAAAGTAATGTTTTTGAAATAATTATTATATAATCTACAAACTACAAAGTATGAACCAAATGATAATTTCCACATAATAGTTAGATTAGTGCCTTCTAAATACTTGGGCTATAGAGTCATAAAACTTTCAATCCTACGTATGATCAGAGATGATTTTTAAAAACTTGCTTTAATAAGACAATACCATCACTTCATAGGTTTCCACTTGACTTATAATTCAAATCAATCTATATAGCTAATCTTATCGAGTTTAACTCCAATTAAGAGACCGATAAGAACAATGGCAGGTTCAAAGACCATACAATTGATACTCGAGTTGTATATATTAACTTTGAATTACAATATTCAAGGAATAGAACACAATGAAACACTCTATTTAATAAAATATCTGAAAGACTAATTGAAAACATATAACTTATAACCACAAATAAAAAGCAGAGCACTTGTCTTTATTAATGTTGAAAAAATAGTACATTAGAGTTCATATTGCAGTTATGATCGAATTATATCTTATGAAAATCTGAATTGTATTGTCTCTTTACATTTTACATTATGTATATATATGTGTTTGAGTGGCTTTCACACCTCTTTAGGGTGAAAAGACACAACCCTTATTACAAATTACTTTGAAAAATAATAAATTAACTAAAAATAACTACCTAACTTTCAAATTTGGGTTTGGTTGAAAAAACAAAACACCTTGTGGAAAGCTAATATTTTAATTGGAGATAGGAAATTTAATTTCTCGAGCTGGGTCTTTTTTAGATTTTTAAAATTCAACCATCTTTAGCCTCTGTCGACGTCATCTTTGTAGAAGGTCAAAATTTCAACATTTTTTGAAGGCTTTGATCACAGAATTTTGATTTTTCCTATCACAGAGCTTCCTTCCTTAATATCTCAACTTTTTAATTGAAAAATAATATAATTGTTTCATCCCATTTCATGTACTCCATCATTAATTATTGGGCATGGAGTTTAAGAGGCCATTTTTTAGGTTTTTATCACTATATAGGACTCCAAAATTTGCCCAAAATTTAGAGCTCCAACAAGTATAACACCTGGATTTATAGTGGAAACTCAATTTGGAAAAAACCACTTTGTAACATGCTACTAATTTTCACTCTTCTGAAGTGAGCTCTGTGAAAATCCAATCCTATTAAAGGTTTACATACACACTGTTAAAGGATTTTAAACACTCTATCAAAAGTGGCATGGTTAGAGGACTTAAGAACATTCCATTATAATGTCACCTCGATTAAAGGATTTATACAATGATTGTTAGGTCAACCTTGATTCAAGAATTTAGATTGATACAATGGTTAGAAAGTAACAATAGTTTCTTATCTGATAAACATACAACTCACTTTACAAATAAAGATCCACTTTTCACATATATGTTGATTTACTGACTGATCTCCATTTCCATCTCCATCTCTGATCTGCTCGGAATTCACTTCAAGAAATCACAACTTTGTTCATCTCCTTCATTGTTTCACCTTTAGCCTTCTTCTTAGACTTATCACTCAATAATATAAACCTCTTCTTCATGCTCTGTAACCTCACAATTAGGTTAATCTTATACCTCTTTGATTAGGTAGATCAATCTTTTTTTGCTTAATCTCCTTCGTAGATCTTAGCTTTAGGTCGGATTCATCAAATCCTTCCACCATTATGTTCTTCATCTTTTCCTTCTAGATACATCTCCAAAATTCTCTTTGAATCCATAAGAAAGTGACTTACCATGCATTAAACACTCCATACAATTCATTAATATTGTCAACATGTTTTACATATCCCAAGAATTCAACTATGTCGGTTGGGATCCTCAATTCTTTCTTCAAATGTAAATTACTGATACTTAGTCAATAATGTATTCATCTTCTCGGTCATCATTGTGTGTCTTGGTCATAACTACAAACTGTCTTCCTCAGCAAACATTGTCTTTTCTCGATAATTTCTTGTCACTCAACAATTACTGATGTTTAGTCTTACTAGATTTACTCAGCATATACTAGCGCTCATTCGACACTTACATCACTCAGCTTAAACTAGATTTCTTCACTTTTTCTTAGTTAAGCCTACATTTCCAGTCTTTCTTCTTACTTAGATAAAAAACACATTACCTTGTCAATGTGCCAACTAATCAAGTACCCATTGAATTATCACATAACTCAACCTTTCCTTAGGTTCTCTTTTTATCTACTCCTTTCACATCCTCTTCATCAATCAAAAGATATCATACTATCCCAGATAGAAACTATCTTACCAGTTAAGGTTTGACATCAATGACAATATAATAATTGTTTCAGCTGCAGTTTCCAACAATGAGAAGAATATATGGTGAAAAATGTTTTGGTTGGTGAAGGAATTGGTCAAATTTTGGTTGGAGCATGTCTCTAGTATTCTTATTGATGTAGAAAATTATGAGCAACAATTCTGGTCTCTAGACTGGAATGCATCATTTGGTATGCTAGTAGAGCATGGTAGTCTGTGTTCTTAGATGGGTGCTATTGTAACCAAGTGGAAGAGGGAGCTTCCAATCATTAAAGAAAGGTATAAAAAAAATTTACTGTGAAGTCTGTTGTATTTGTTTAATTTTTTGAGTTTTGGTTTTTGGCCCTTTTCCATTCTAGGAAAAAGGGGGAGAGAAATAGGAAGAACAAAAATATTGAAGGATTATCTACTCAAGGGGAGTTTTTATATTTTTTTCTTTTTGGATTCTTTTAGTTTTGGGGTGTTTTTCCGTCAATGCAAAAGGGCAATATTTTTTAACATATTGTGAAGATGTTTGCATTTTTTTCATTGATGTCAAAACATTTATATCAATTGTATATTTGTGTTGGTTGGCTATTGGCAATATTAGTTGGATTTGTTTTGGATGTCAGTGGGATGATAGGTTTTCAGTGATATACAAAAAAAATACATGCAATTTTGGGTATGTTATCAAGTGTACCTGTTCTCATTATTGGATCTCTTTGGTACATCTATGTGTTTTGGTGATTAAAAAAGAATGAGGTTTTTATTGGTATTTGTTGATTATTGAGTTATAGAGCTCTTTTAGGTATCCCTGCTATCTTAACATTCTTGTAGTTTGTCAGGGGGTTTTGGTAAAATAGTTATATTTTTTCTAAATAGATTCTTTCGAGTTTCATCCATCAAATGGTTTAGATGTTTTGTTGATCAATTCATGGACTTGGTTGTGGTGTGTTGATGATTCCAAAACTTACTTATCTTTCAGTAAATGTGATATGAAGTGTATGTATTTTAAGTGTGACCTATACTTAGGCCCTATGGTAATGTGGTATGAAAATTTCTTATGTATGACCTATATTTAGGTTTGGTGGTAGCATGTTAAATATTATTCTAATATCTTTTGTTTTGTGGATGACATGTTTTGTGGCTTGGAAAAATATATAACTACTGTAATACCTCAAAAATAGGCTATAGGTTCATTAAGCTCTTACATCAACAATTTGATCGAAATTGACATCAAAGTCCTAACCTAAGGCACATCTGCACATCATTTTATCAAAAACTTAATTGATTATCTTAATTTTGCATCAGGGAATATTCCTTGAATATTCCTAATTTATCACAATTATCTTTAATTGAATATTATTTGGTGATAAATGTCATTATTTATCCTAAAGTTGATTAATTTTTTTAATTTTTTTTTTATCAGTAAAAGGCCTAAGCCAAAGATTTTATTAATAGATTAAATTATAGTACAAAAATTCCATTCTGTACGGGCACTGGTAGGAAAGAATGGAGAAGAAAACCTCCAGTCTAGCCCGGGACTATGGTACAGAATTTTTATTACAAATAATTTTATGAAGGCATTCCCTCATTTACATCAAAAGATGAAGGAATTCCTTCATTTACAATTTCAGTTTAATTTAACTCCAAACTTGTTTCTGGCTTGGTATTAAAAATAATGATATATCTCTGTATCATTGTAAGGGAGATCGCCTCATATACATCAAGATTTTAAAGATGTCGATTTGCTAATAGTTATGGTTTTAATTTCTTCCCCATACTTAGTTCTATCTTGTTTACAATTATCTTTATATAATTTTGTATCAATGAAATGAAGATCTTGTATTCTTTGATTCCTTTGTCTCTGCTATCCTGTATACAAACACATACTATGCACCAAAAGTATGCTTGTTATGTAGTTAGAAAATAAAATTCCTACTATCTCAGAAGTTATATATATCTGATACTTTAAACTTGATATTGTTGCTATCATAAAGTGTAGCACATACCACTAATTTGTGACTTAAAACCTTATACATTTTTTTAAAAATAAGAAGTGTTCAATTAGTAAAAAAAAAAAAGAATAGCCTGATTACTGAGAGATATGTTTAGTAAAGGGAAAACCCATTCCCTTATTATCTATGCTTCTATGAAGCCCTAACTTCCCCTAGAAGGAAATTTCCCTAATAGTCTATTCACTAACATTAAGATCTACTGATGCCTCTGAATCTCCATTGTTTCAAAGGATACCATCTTTATATTAAATTGCTACTCTTGAAATTATAAGGTGATGATTATTATAGGACCACCTTATGCCTTTCATTTTTGGCATACTGAGAAAAATTAAATCTCTAATCCAATTTTAAACTAAAATGAAGTGGTAAAAACTATGTTTATTTTAAAATATTTTTCATGACTCATAGATTGATATTTTAGAAAATACATTTAAATTCTCAGCTTATTTAAACATTCAAAGAAATTATGCAAAATTAATACCATCCTCCTGACCATAAGCATTAATAAAATGAAAGCTATCATTAAAGCATGAAGAAGCTATTTAGTCAGATAAACCATTCTTAGCAAACAAATTCTGGAGGCAGGGGATCATCGAAAATAAGCAAGTAAATCTATTAGACACCGCATAGTCATACCTCTGATTATTAGTGCAAGTGACATATGTATATCAACATTTTAACCTTACTAAAATAATCTTTGATACCTGTATTACTAAGTTTAATTATAAATGAGAATATCAACTATAAATTATCCCTATCGAGAGTGGGAAGCTTAACTAGTTAGAAACCTAGAACAAAACATATAGGATGTACTAGGGGCTTACTGTTGGAAATATAGATGCAGTAACTAAGAGGGGGGGTGAATCAGTTAACCACAAAAATATTACCACTGATCCCTTAAATATCTTAACAAATTATTTACTGTGCCACTCGGTAAATATACAGAGAAATGCTGAAAACTTGATCCTTGAAGTGTGTAATAATTAAACTATTCTTAAGCATTCATCACTGATTAACTTACATGAATAAAGAAAATAACATGAACATAAGAGACACCAGATTTACCGTGGAAACCCAATATGAGGAAAACCACCAATGTAACCAGTTACTATTTTTCACTCTTCTGAAGTGATGCCTGGTTAAAAGCCAACCCGGTAAAAGGTTACAAAACACACTATTAGGTGTGACCTTGTTAGAGGATTTAATCACCCTACTAGGAGTGGCCTTGTAAGAGGTCTTGAAACAATTCAATAGAACTGTTACCTTGTTAAATAATTTATAAAATGGTTGTTAAACCAACTCGGTTAAGAGATTTTGATATCATTGCTACAATTGCTAGAGAGTAACAATGAAATGACCTACAACTAAATTGATGAATATAGATCTCTGTTCCGTTTCACTAGATCCTCACTGATCAATTAAATCTTTGCTGCTCCTCAAGGATATCTGACCATCCTTCAAAATTCGCACACACCTTTCTTCAAAATGATTTTCTACATGTTGTATATCTTTTATTCACCATTTGACCTTCTATATATATATGCCATTTCATAATCATTTAGATTGTCAAGTCAGCACTAATAATTATTATAATAGTTGGCTAGGATAAACAAACTATAATAACAAAATTCTTTGAAAGGGCCGACCTTGCTCGGTAAACATTAATCCTGAAAAGATTTCCTTCAGTGACCGAGAGAACTCGATAACCACAGCGAATTCTGCAACATCCTTTGGAGACTGAGAGAGCTCGGTAACCACTAATTTTCCTTCAATAACTGAGGAGGCTCGATTAACACTGTTACCCTATCATGTTTCCTTTAGACACCCGAGAGAACTCAGTAGACACTAAAAACTGCCTAGCTGACCGACTGAGCTCAGTAGATACTGAGAACCGCTTAGCTGACCGACTGAACTCGGTAGATAATAAGAGTGATAATTGATATAAAATTTGTGTGACATCAAAGACAACACATAGCTAATCCAACAATTTCCTTCAGACAATTGTATCCAACAATCTCCCTCTTTGGCATTGATGGCAACACAACATGTCATAGCACAATGAAATTTCATAGAGAAACCAAGAGTAAGAAACATATCCTTAGCTTCATTTTGATTCCCATCATCTTCAAACTTCTTTCTCTGACTGAGAACTCTCCCTCTTAACTTCTCAAATTATTCTTCTTATAAATTTCTTGAAATGACAGCAAACTCTCCCTCTTTGACAACACATGCCAAAGACAACTTACATAGTTTTGGTAAATATCAATGTACCTTATGTACTAATTCATATGCAATGATTCCCTGACTATGTTGCATCAACTAATTGATCTTCAACATGTTCTGGTTGATGCATCACTAAAAATTTATTTAGTGAACCTCGGACAGGGGAGTGACCCCTAACTTGCCTCTTAGATACAAGAATGCATCCTTAGGTAGTGGCTTGGTGAAGATGTCTGCAATTTGTTCTTTTGTATGAATATATTTCAGTCTGATTTCCTTGTCCTACACCAATTCTCTGACAAAGTGATATTTAATTACAATGTGCTTGGTTTTGGAATGCATTGCTGGATTCTTTGAAATATTTATTGCACTTGTATTATCACAAAACATAACAACTGGTTCTTTGATCTCAACCTTCATGCCTTCCAAAAGCTATTTAAACCATATAATATTAGAGCATTTTACTACTGCAGCAACATATTCTGCTTCTGTTGTGGATTGGGATCTGCAGTTTTGCTTTTTACTAGTCCAAGATACTAACCTCTTGCCAAGAAAGAATGCTCCACCACTTGTACTCTTTCTATCATCAATGTTTCCTGCCCAATCAGCATCAGTAAACACTTTTAAATCCAAATTGCCTCCAAATTTATACCAAAAGCCATAATCTTTAGTTCCCCTTAAATACCTCAAGATTCTTTTGATTGCCATCATGTGATTTTCTCTGGGTTTAGCCGAGAATCTTGCCACTATTCCAACTACTAAGGCAATATCAGGCCTTGTGTGTACTACATACTGTAATTTTCCAATCATTGATCTGTATAAGGTTTGATCTACTTCTTTTGAATCATCATCTTTGGTAAGCTTTAGTCCAGTACACATGGGTGTACCAACTGGTTTTGAATCTTCCATACCAAATTTCTTAAGTATTTCCCTAATATATTTAGACTGAGTAATGTAGATACCATTTTTGTTCTGCTGAATCTGAAGTCCAACAAAGAATTTTATCTGACCAAACATAGATATTTCAAATTATTTGTTCATAAGCTCTGAAAATTCTTTGCACTGATCATCATTTCCTGTAAACACAGTATCATCCACAAATATTTCTACCAAAATAATTTTGTTATCTGATCCTTCTTTGATGTATAAATTGTTATTGTCATTAGCCCTTTTGAAATCAATCTGAGTAAGATAGTTATGTAATCTTTCATACCATGCTCTAGGAGCTTGTTTCAGACCATACAATGCTTTGTGTAATTTGCAGACCATATCCCTTTTGTCTGGATCAATAAAACCTTCAGGTTGCTCAATGTAGACTTCTTCCTCAAGAATACCATTGAGAAAAGTAGATTTGATATCCATCTGATATACCTTAAATCCTTTATGTGCTGCATATGCATGTAAAGTCCTTACACCTTCTAATCTTGCAACAGGAGCAAAAGTCTCTCCATAATCTATTCCTTCTTCTTGAGAATATCCTTTACATACCAATCTTGCTTTGTTTCTTGATACTTGACCATCTTCATTCAACTTATTTCTAAATAACCATTTTGTTCCAATTACATTTTTATCTTTAGGCCTAGGTACAAGAGTCCATGTCTTATTTTTCTCTATTTTCTCTATTTCTTCATTCATAGCCTCAATCCAACTTTCATTTTCTAATGCATCTTTGACATTTTTAGGTTCAAAATCAGTAAATAAATATGTACCTTTTAGTTTACTGCTTGTTATAGTACCATCTGATTTGTTTCCAATAATCTGATCTGGTTTATGATGCTTTCTGACATACTTGGCTAATACAGGTTCCTTGCTTCCTGAATGAGTTACATTGTCATCTTCTTCATCTTCAGGTTCAGATTGCTCGAGCTTGGTAGATACTTGCTCGGTAGCTTCAGACTGAGACTTGGTACTTTGTGACTCGGTCTGAACTTCTTCTTGTGACTCGGTTATTGTACTGGGCTCGATAGATGTAGTCTCCTTACATGTGTCTGACAATGTATCAGGTTCGATGTAAACAAATTTTTTGTAGTCCTCTAGTTCCTTTTTGCTTTCTTCTTCAATCTTTTCTACAAACTCATCAATTCTCACATGTGCACTTTCTATGACTTTGTGAGTAGACAAATTTAGACATCTATATGCCTTACTTTTGCAAGAATATCCCAAAAATATTCCTTCATCACTTTTTACATCAAATTTTCCTTTTCTAGATTCTTTTAAGATGTAACATTTACTACCAAATACTTTTAGGTAACTTACATTTGGTTTGTAGCCATACCATAGCTCATATGGAGTCTTGAATGTGTCTTTTCTCAGCTGTACTTGGTTCAAGGTATGAACTGCAGTGCTGATAGCTTCCTTCCAGTATTTCATAGCAATGTTCTTTTCAATCATTAGAGTCCTTTCACAATCCATGATAGATCTTTTCCTTCTTTCAGCTATTCCATTCTGCTCAGGAGTTCTCGAGGCTGATACCTGTCTTTTGATTCCTCTTTCAATGCAAAAATTATTGAATTCATGGGAGATGAATTCACCACCTCTGTCTGATCTCAAACATTTTATTCTTTTTCATGTTTCCTTTTCTACTCTTGCTAAATACCATTTGAACTTCTCAAATGCTTCAGACTTTTCTCTTAAATACATAACAGTCATCATTCTAGAATAATCATCAACAAAGAGAATAAAGAATTTTTCTCCAGTATAGCTCTCAATTCTAATAGGTCCACATAAATCAGTATGCACAATTTCCAAAATATCTTCAGACTAATAGTTTTTACTTTTGAAACTAGACTTTCCCATTTTACCAATTTGACAATTCTTGCATAGACCAACATCAGGTTTCTTCAAAGTAGGAATACCTCTTACTTTCTTGAATTTGCTTATTTTCATCATGTTGTCAAAATTTACATGACATAACCTTTTGTGCCATAACCAACTTTCTTCAATTTGAGCAATAAAACATGAGTAATCACCAAGATCAAGATAAAATAGGTTACCTTTGGTTTGTTTGCCTGATCCTATCAGTTTTCCTTTGTCATCCAGCAGTCTTACTTTTCCATTCATGAATTCAACCTTGAATCCAATGTTGATTAGCTATGCTACACTTAGAAGATTATGCTTTAGTCCTTCGACCCAATATGCATTATCACATATAAGTTCTTTGGTTAATTAAATTTGTCCCTTTCCTTTTATACAACAAGGTTCCATTGTTTCCAAACCTTACATTACCACCATCAAAGTTTTCAAAGTGTTCAAACTTGGTCTTGTCACTAGTCATATGATGTGAACATCCACTATCTATAATCCATGTATCATTCTTGCTTATATGAGAGATAAGTGCCATCTCATCTTCATCATTATCAGATTCATCTTTTACAGCAATGAAAATAATTTCTTCTTCACTATCATCCGAATCTTTAGCTTAAAAAAAATATTTTCTTACCTTTATCCTTGAATGATTTGAAATTTTTCTTGCCATTGTACTTGTAATTTTTCTTCTCATCTTTGCTTTCTTGTTTGGACACCTAGCTACAATATGACCAATTTCTTCACATGAAAAATAGATTAAGGGAGTTTTACCTTTGTATTTTCCTTTGGTTCTTGAATACTTCTTTGCAAGTAATGCTTCAATAACTTCAAGATCGCTATCAGAACTTTCCTCTGATTCTTCTTCACTTTCTGATTGGATTTTCTTCCCTTTCTTGAGTGAAAGTTTTGCCTCAAAAGCTGATTCAATATTTTTAGAAGTTGGAACATAGTTGTCATAGTTATCCAGTTCAAAGGCTATCAATCTTCCAACTAAGGCATCCAAAGTTATATTGTGATTTTCTTCACATCTTCTTTCTTGAATAGCAGAAACTCTTATTGCATAAAGAGGGAGTAATGTTCTAAGAACCTTACTTATAACCGTTTCATCATCAATTTTTCCTCTAGAAGCTCTAATTGCACTAACACTTGTCTTGATCCTTTCAACATATTTTGCAATGTTTTCTTCTTCTCTAATTTTCATTTGATCAAACTATCCTCTTAGGCTCTTTGCTTTGGCTCTCTTCACATTGTCATCACCACCATAGATTTTCTTCATCTTGTTCCACATTTCATGAGCAGTTGTATAGTCTTTGATTTCATCAAATTCTTCATAGCTAAGAGCTGATGCAATGTCTATCATCATAGTGTTATGGTTCTTCTTCTCTGTAATGTCTTCAACAGTTAATGTGCCAGTAGGAATTGTATATTCTTGATCAATATATTTGCATCCTGAATCACCAATGAAAGCCAGATGTAGTCTTATGAGACCTTGCCATGCTGAAAAGTTATTTCTGTTAAGCCTTGAAATTTCTCTTTTGTAAGACATCCTGATCTTTAGCTTAGGTCCTTGAAACCCTTCCTGCAAGCACCAAAAGCTCTGATACCAATTGTTGGAAATATAGATGAAGTAACTGAGAGGGGGGGTGAATCAGTTAACCACAAAAATATTACCACTGATCCCTTAAATATCTTAACAAATTATTTACTGTGCCACTCGGTAAATATACAAAGAAATGCTGAAAACTTGATCCTTGAAGTGTGTAATAATTAAACTATTCTTAAGCATTCATCACTGATTAACTTACATGAATAAAGAAAATAACATGAACACAAGAGACACTAGATTTACCGTGGAAACCCAATATGGGAAAAACCACCAATGTAACTAGTTACTATTTTTCACTCTTCTGAAGTGATGCCCGGTTAAAAGCCAACCCGGTAAAAGGTTACAAAACACATTGTTAGGTGTGACCTTGCTAGAGGATTTAATCACCTTGCTAGGAGTGGCCTTGTAAGAGGTCTTGAAACAATTCAATAGAACTATTACCTTGTTAGAGGATTTACAAAATGGTTGTTAAACCAACTCGGTTAAGAGATTTTGATATCACTGCTACAATTGCTAGAGAGTAACAATGAAATGACCTGCAACTAAATTGTTGAATATAGATCTCTATTTTGTTTTAATAGATCCTTACTGATCAATTAAATCTTTGCTTTTCCTCAAGGATATCTGACCATCCTTCAAAATTTGCACACACCTTTCTTCAAAATGATTTTCTACATGTTGTATATCTTTTATTCACCATTTGACCTTCTATATATATATGCCATTTCATAATCATTTAGATTGTCAAGTCAGCACTAATAATTATTATAACAGTCGGCTGGGATGAACAAATTGTAATAACAAAATTCTTTGAAAGGGCCGACCTTGCTCGGTAAACATTAATCCTGAAAAGATTTCCTTCGGTGACCGAGAGAACTCGGTAACCACAGCAAATTCTACAACATCCTTTGGAGACTGAGAGAGCTCACTAACCACTAATTTTCCTACGATAACCGAGGAGGCTTGGTTAACACTGTTACCCTATCATGTTTCCTTTAGACACCTGAGAGAACTCGGTAGACACTAAAAACTGCCTAGCTGACCAACTGAGCTTGGTAGATATTGAGAACCGCTTAGCTGACTGACTGAACTCAGTAGATACTGAGAGCGATAATTGATATGACATTTGTGTGACATCAAAGACAACACATAGCTAATCCAACAATGTCCTTTAGACAATTGTATCCAACACTTACCTCACCTAAGATCACCTTGAGGCCCAAAAGGGTGAATGTTTCATTCGATAGATAAAAATAATAGGTAAGAACTATAGGTAAAAAATCTCATTGATAATTGGCTCCTAAGCTAGATTAAAACTGACTAGAGAAAGACAAGGCATTACCCTGACTCATAGTGCTTAAGTGGAAGTATCAAAGGCCAGAAGGATCTTAAGGATAAGTTAGTCACTATTATGCAGGACCAATCCTATAAAGGACCTACCCCGAGATCTCTCTGATAAGGAGATAGCTAAACTATAGTGATATCATAATGTATATATATCTAGGTGTAAGTGCGAGTCCTTATTAGATTACAATTGGGGGAGGGATTAATAATTATCTGGATAATGAAGCTCTCTGACAGGTAGTAGAATCTAGACCTATAAATTTATCTTATCTCCTCATAATTGATGAGTGGGTATGCAGATTTAGGTTACAGCTTATACCCTTTTACGACAATCTTTC
The DNA here is from genome assembly GCA_027943335.1 of Chamaecyparis obtusa. Classification (NCBI taxonomy): domain Eukaryota; kingdom Viridiplantae; phylum Streptophyta; class Pinopsida; order Cupressales; family Cupressaceae; genus Chamaecyparis; species Chamaecyparis obtusa. The sequence continues at coordinate 405,110 of BSBK01001087.1, read as the reverse complement.
AAGTTGTGAGATACTAGCAATTGAGGTGGGTTATTTGAAGATTTAAAGTTCTTGGGTAAATATAATATTCTTACTTAATACTACATATTGTTTTGACATGTTATAGTATTGAGATTGAAATATTATAAAAATTTGTAGTTTAACTTTAGCGACCCTTGTTTAAAGTTAAGGGAGAGGGCTGATTATTTTGTCATTCTATGTACTTCCTGCAAAGTTTCTCCATTTGCACCTCAGTTAGCAAGATGGTCAGCTTCTACATTACCTTCTCTATAGATGTGATTGATTTCATAATGTGGAATTGTGTCTAGTATTTTTATAATGTCTTCTAATTTTGAATTTAGCTTCCAATTTGGAGTTTGCCTTGTCCTGATTACATTAATTATTATTTGTGAGTCTCCTTCAATAATTATATTTGTCAATCCTAGACATACACATAGTTTGAGTCCTTCTAGGACAGCCGAGCATTCCACCATATTGTTAGTTGTAGGGTTGATAGGGCTAGAAAATTTAGAGATGATCTCTCCCTTATAATTATGAATAATTCCACCAATTCCCACTGTGCTTGGGTTTCCATGAGATGCTCCATCAAAGTTTAATTTGTACTAGCCATCTCTAGGGGGTGCCCATTTACAATTGCTTTTATCACTTTTTGATCTTTTTCCACCCATACCAAATAATGGAGGAATAATTAGTCTTGGCCAAATTTTCCTGATATTATTATCCCAATGCTTAAATGAATTTTCATAGCTAATCTAGTTTCTAAGTTTGTTATTAGTTATTTCGATAATTGAGGCTTCAATTTTGTTAGTTAATGTTCTCCAGTCCATTTTTTGATTAGTAAATGTTCTCCTATTACGTTCTTTCCAAATTTCCCATAATAGTATAGAGGGTGAGATTACCCAAATATCTTTGTACAAACTTTCTTTGTTTAGAGAGGGCCAAGCTTTGAGGAAGTCCACGATATCATAGGGCATCGCAGAGTGCCAATTTAGGCAATTCCTTAACTAGCTCCAACAATTTTGTGTATATGAGCAATTTAGAAGTAGATGGTTTACATCCTCTTCTTGGAATTCACATAGAGGGCATCTTGAAGGTCCTTCAAAACCTATCCTTTGAATTCTATTAGTAGACATGATTCTTTTTTGCAATGCTACCCAAAGAAATATTCCTGCCTTGGGAAGGAAAGCTTTGTTCCAACATAAGTTTAAAGGGATATCCAAGGTATCCATGTTGTATTCTTGCATGATTGATTTGTACCCATCCTTGACATTGTAATACCCATTGTTAGAGCCAACCCATCTCAATCTATCTTCTCTATTTTTATGTGAGATCACTCTATCTTTGAGGATATCTATCAATTTTGTCTTTCAAGATATTGTGCTGGGATTTCCTCTAGTGATTTCCATATTAAATCTCCCTCTAAAGAGATATAGTCCTTTACAAAACTTCCTTTGGATATTTTACATATATCAATAAATTCTTGACTGAAACCTAATTTGGTGAGAGGGGGAAAACCTCTCAAAGAATCTTCCCAAAATAAAACCTTATCTCCCAATCCTATATCCCAAGTGAGTTGGTTGTTAATAAATTCTCTAGTATTGATAATAAAATTCTAGATTCGAGATCCTTTCGCATGGGAGTGTGATCTGAAAATCTTAATGGGGTCTGCATTTGGCACATATTTATTCAGAAGTATTGATGCCCATTTTCTATTAGATTCCTGGCTTAGTCTCCAAAGAAGTTTGGCACCTAATGCTTTATTCTGCCATTGTAAATTTTTTATTCCTAAACCTCCTTTGGAAGTTGGTTTACATAAATTATCCCACTTTATAAGAGTTTCCTTCTTGTCCTCTGCTACACCTTGCCAATAAAAGTCTCTTAAAAGTTTGTCTAAGCTAGCTTTGACACTGATTGGAAGGGGTAGGATCAACATCTGATAAGTGGGAAGGGCTGATAAAACTGATTAAATCATAGTGGCTCTTCCAGCTTTAGTAAGCCATTTACCTTTCCAGCTACTTTTTTTAGTCTGAATTTTAGATATCACTTGTTGCCATAACTTGGAACTATGTAGTCCTTTATCTAAAGGGATTCATAAGTATTTGCATGGGAAATTACCTATCTTGTAACCTAGGGTGTTATAGATCTAATGCATTTTTGTTGAGGGAGTGTTGACAAAAAATATTTCAGATTTATGAGGGTTCACTCTCTATCCTGAAGCCTTCATGTAAGTATCTAATAAATCTTTGAAAGCCCTTGCTTCCTTGTGATTGTTTGCTCCAGGGAGAATAGTATCATCAGCAAATTGTTGGTGTGTTATATTAGGTACATTTTCTGTAACTCTAACTCCTAAGACTTTACCATCTAAGTGAGCCTTAGTAATGGATCTTCCCAATGCTTTAGCCATGATTACATAGAGGAAAGGGGAAAGTGGATCTCCTTGTCTAATACCATGAGATATTTCAAAGAAGCCTTCTGGGGAACCATTGATTAGAAGGGATATTTTGGGAGATGAGATACAATTGTATATAAGATTAATCCATTGCTTAGAGAATTTGAATGCTTCCATACATTTACACATAAATCTCCAATCTACTTTATCATATGCTTTTTGAATGTCTATTTTGATCAGCATGCATGCTTCATTTTTGTATTGAGCTGAATGTACTATTTCTTGGGCTATTACAATACCATCCAATATAGAATGATTAGAGACAAAGCCAGTTTGTTCTTCGGAGATGATCAAGGGAAGGAAGGTTTTCAGCCTGTTCGCTAGGCATTTAGAGAGGATTTTATAAATGGTGTTGCAAAGAGATATAGGGTGAAAATCTCCTAGATCCAGACTATCATTTTTTTTAGGAATAAGTGTGAAAAAGGTATTATTGATTTTTGATAAAATTGTGCCTGAGTTTCTGGTAGCCTCTATTGCTTTCCAGATATCTTCTCCAAGAAAGTGCCAACATTTTTGGAAAAAGCCTACTTGAAAATCATCTGGTCCTGGAGCTTTCTTAGGGTGTAGTTGAAATAAAGCATCTCTAACTTCCTCAATGGTAAACTTACTATTTAGCCATTTATTATCTACTTCTGAAATTCATCTAGGGATAGATGATAACATTTCATTTTGTGCTCTATGATCGACATAGTCATAGTTATTGAGTAGGGAACAGTAATAGTTTACGAATTGTTATGAAATGAGCTTGGGGTCATCTATGAGATTACCATTAGGGTTTTTGATCTTGGATATTCTATTTGTATTCCTTTTTCTATTAGTGCTATATGGAAGAATTTCATATTATAATCCCCTTCTTTTAACCATGTTTCTCTGGACTTTTGTTTCCAGAAAATCTCTTCTTTTAATAGAATCTCAGCATGTTGAGCCATGAGATCTTTTTCCTTTATGTAATTGTTTTCATTCATCCCATGCTCTATGACTACCTTATTTAAGTTATCTATTTCTGATTCTATCTTATTTTTTTGGTTGAAGATGTTATTAAATTTGGCTTTGTTCCAGTCCAAAATCTTATGTTTAATGATCTTTAGTTTGGCAACTAGGCAATACATCTTTGAACCCAAAATTTTAATCTGTTTCCACCATTGTTTTAAAAGCTGGATAAATTCCTCATTTTGAAACCACATATCCTAAAGTTGATTAATTGAATATGATGAATATTTAATTAATTAATTTAATTTTACCACTTAATTATTTAATTAGATTTAATTGCATTTATTCCTAATTAATATTGTTTTTATTTTGACAATAAATCAAAATTCCTACAAACAATCAATTAAATATTTATTTAATTGATTTAAAATCAAAGTTGTCAAATTTACTGATTTAATTGGAATAAAGTTTGATTTAATAATTTATTAACCCATAAATCAATTATTTTAATTCAAAATCAGTTAACTGGAAAATAAATCACTTTATTTATTAAATTAATTCATATTAAATCATGCACAATCAGAAAAGCATTTAACTTTAAATCAATTTTCAATTTCAATTTGTTAACTTTCTAAACTCAACATCTGATGATGAGTTGAAAAAGAGAACTAAACTCTATTTTGAGATAAAAATTGCTTTTGCATGATTTTATGAGTTTATTTATTCTTAATTTCTTGTTAACTAAAAAATCAACCTCATTTTATCATGAGTGATTTATGGTTTTTCTTATGCATCCTCAAACCCTGGATTTCTATAAAAACAAGGCTCGGCTCTTCATAATATATCCCTCAAATTTGCATACTTACTTTGGTGAATTGACATATGAAGAATCAAGCTCTTGCACACAAGGCGATTATGAGATTTTTGTTATTGTTTTTTAGGGTTCATAGTATTCATTCATAGTATATCATTGTTAGATTAATTTTCATATCATTCCAAATCATTCTAGATTAGTTTCATATCAATTCTTTCATCTTATTGCATTCAAAATCCAAAAAAAAAAAAGATTAATCTGCATTTCATCTTCGTTGCTTTCAATCATTTAAATCCTTCATTTAGGTGTTGCATTGTCACTGATCTCGGTCTAATATGAAAATACCATACCCGCACCTACTAGAAGGCAATAAATCGCTTGGTTAGCTTAGTTTCATTTATTTATAGATTTCTTTGATTTGCTAACCTCTAATGTTTTACTGAAGTGTTGTGTCGACAACTAGGTACAATTTTCACACACACATTTATGGCACCCACCGTGGGGCAACCCACCTTTACATGTTGGTTTTGGTTTTTTTTTTGGAGCTAACCCCCTTGTGCAGATTTGCTTGGAGACTAAAACCATAAATTTTTAAAGATTTGATCATATCTCCCAAATGGCTTGGATTTTTGGTTTGAAATGTTTTTTTCAATTTGGAAACATATCACGGAAGCTTCGATAAAAAAATTTAGAATTTTCTGAGATATTTTGAATTTTTAATAATTTTTTCTTTATTTTTCATAAAAAATTAATTTTTAGCACAAATCAGCATATTTTTTGGATATTTTTACATTTTTGGAAGTCTCTTTAAATTATACAGGGGGTCCATTCTTTGTGTTTTAAATTTGGATGCAATATCATAGCTCAAATAGTTGATTTACAAAAATTGGTCTATTTTGGTAAAATGGGTCTCTAGGGCACAAATAAAGAGATTTTTCTAAAAATTTTACATTTTTGGAAAGATCTCTATGTTTTAGCATGGGTCTATGTTTTTCATTTCTATTTTTGTGGCCTAAATCATATCAAAAAAATTAGATCTTGTTGACTAGGTCAAATGCAAAAAAAATAAAAAATTGTGATGGGTATGCACTTATTTTTCACATGGTTCAATGCATGATATGAGTTGTCATTTGGATTATTTTCTGGTTATTATTTCTCCTAACAATTTATTTTCAGATCTAACCCTAGGGTTTGCATAATTTGAATATACGTTGCATATATTGTTTGCTTGTTTGCTTGTTGGAGAGTTCGTGGCTTGCTTGAGCGCGATTGCTCAACAAAACTAAAAATCAGGTAAAATCTACTAAGCGCGTTGTGAGGGAATTCAAGTATTCTACTATAGCTGAAATTTTTTTAATTTGGACATAAAATGAACATCTCACGTGTCTTGTTTGAGTGCCTTTCCATCTTTCATAAATCACACGTCAATTTTGGGGCTATAAAATGAACATAGATTTGCTTTTTGCATATCTGCTACACGTAGTAAATAGGCCCTATAAACACTATTTGTGGAGTTCTTGAGAGATTGGGCTTCATTCACTAGCTTTGCATGTGAAGTCCTTCTCGACGATAGATCCCCTTGTAGGTAGGGAAGGATATTGTTATTATCTCACGTTCTACTTGGTTTGGTCCTCAACTTTGATCGGTACGTTCTCTCTTGGTCCCACTTAGAGAGCTCGGTAGATATTGTTGTTGACATCACAAATCTTGGTGAGGTAATTTTAGTATTAGCATGTCAAAGAATCTGTCTATTGTGTTTGGGTAAAAGTGAAAAGGCTAGAGGATTATGCTCTACTCCCTTTTTGGGTAGTATCAGAAACTAAAATCCTTGAATCTAGACCAAATCCCCATGTGGTATACTTTGTGAGTCACCTTTAGAGAGGGTCAACCATAGTGGACATTCCCTTTATTGGGTCAACCATGTGGATGGAACCTCAAGCGGTAATAGCCATTTTCACCGTGGTAGCAATAGTCACTATATAAATGTCATTGTGGAAGAAATCTCCATGAGTGTGGTTTCTTGTTGGGTTGTCAGATCTCCCTAGCAGCTCTTGATTGATTAAATTCTCAGACTATGTCAAAACCCTAGTGTGCCTAGATTGGAGTTCACCCTCTTGAGATCACAAAAGTTGCAGAGTTATACCATTACTAAAAACCCTAGTGAGGCCAAATTTTTCATTTTCTAGGACTATGTGCATTATTGAAATTTTTTTTTGAAAACATACACAAATAGCATTCCTAGGGATTAGAAAAATAAGTCACTTGATTGTTCATGTGCAAGGTTTCTTTGACCCTTGCTCATTGTTTTTAGATGTGCTTGAATTCCCTTGTTGTTCTGTGTGCTTATTATCTACTTGGTTATTGGAAATGAATGAACCCGAGATGAACTATTACACAGATATTCAAATTTGGAAAAAAAATTTTGCAAATAATTTGAAATTGAAAAACTAAAAAATTACAAATCTGAAGCAAAAATCCTTTCTGGAATCAAAAGTCATCCTATTGTCTCATAAAGTCATATGAGTTTTCCCAAAAGTCATACCAGAACTCCTAGATTTTCGTACGGGAAGCAATATATTTTCGTACGAGTTTTGTCTCAAAAGTCAAGAAAAAAAAAACCCTGGTGTTAATTGTCATACGAATCTTGTCAACTATTGTGTCAGAGCTAACCCAAACTTGTACGAGCCTGGAGAAACTCATATCAAAATTTTGAAAAGTTGTCAGAAAACTCTAGAATTTGTCAAAAATCTAATTTTTACAGTGAATTTCCAGATTCTATCAAAAAATTCATTGTTTCAAGAATAGAGCAGAGCCAATCAGGGAAATCCAATCTATTTGCCTAAAGTGGTCTCTTGAGTTTGATCCAGCCTTTTGATCTTTTGATTTGAATCCTGTTTGATCTTGTGTCAAAACCTTGTCAACATTATCTTCAGAACCAATCCTCAAAATGGCTAAGTGTAGGAGCTCGTGTCCACCATCTTTTGGGCATCTACCCATACTACTAGGGCATAGTATCCTTCATTTACATCTAAACTAATCTTCAATCAATCCAATCTTGACAAGGTTGCGTCATTCGATCTTCTTGAATCAAGTCATTCTTTAGTTGTCTTAATCTTGCTCTTTTGCTTCACTCAAGGTTAATGGTGGAAACTAGAGCTTCATCACAATGATAACAAGGAGAACAACCCAAATTCTCTTCAACAACATCTTATGTGATTTCTTAGACATTTCATCAACCCTACGACACTAATAAATTTGGAGAAGATGCTCTTGGCAATCTATTCTTGAAAGGTGGTTACGTCACCCCTCCTGCATCAATCCATGTAGGTAATCAATGAACCCCACCTCAAACAATCCCTGGTAGTCCTCATAACAACATAATGTCTCAAGGAGGAGAAAACCAAGGATCCCAAGGTCATCACTCCTATCATGGCGGAGATGCCAAACCAACACCCTCTGAAATTGCCCAATATCATAATGACAATAACTTCAAGAGAATGATGAAACACTTCTCGATGGAAGATAGAGAGGCATACTTCCTAGAGTTAGCTTAACAAGGGGCTAAACTTCCTCCAAACTTTAATGTCAAAGATATCATCACACATGAGGAAGAAACTCCTATCACAACCATGATGAAACAGATGCATGCCATGCAAGCCAAGCTCAACAAGCTAGAAAAAGAGAAGGAACCTAAGGATTTCTCCATGGAGGCCCTATGCCCTTTTCCATTTGATAAAGACTTGTACATTCCACCATTCTCAAAAAGAGTGGAAATGCCCAAATACAACAAATATGATGGAAACTCTAATCCCCAAGACCATGTCAGAGAATTATGTACTCAATCCATGGAGTTCATGCATGAACCAACCTACTTAATGCATCTTTTCCCATGATCTCTGGGAGGAGAAGCCATTCATTGGTTCTCAAAAATGCCTCCAACAATCAAAAATTTTGAGGAGTTGATCAAGTTATTCTATCAAAAATACTCCTACAACATCCAGCATCTAGTCACTATGATCAACATCTGCAATCTGAAACAGAACTCAGGAGAATCATTCCTGACTTTCCTCAAACGATGGAGGAAAAATTTCTCTATATGCTAGACCCATTCTAGAAACTGAGAAGCTATAAATTTTCATCAACAATCTTGTTCCAAAAATTAACTACCATTTGCAAATGCAAAATCACACATCCTTTGATAAAATGGTAGAAAATGCAATCAAAATTGAGAAAGTACTTGTACAAAAAGGAGACATATCAATTCAAAAGGACAAGTATGAATCTGGATCTAGTTCCAAAGACAAAGGCAAAATGTGGAACAAGAATAAAGGCATCATCACAGATGGCATTGTTGATAATATTTGTGCCCCATCTAAGGCACCCGCTTTGAATCTCACTTTTGGTACCCAAGCCATCAAAGCTTCAGAAATAAAAGTGGCAAAATCAAACAAGAAGCCATCTGACTACAAACCTTGGGCTATAGATCCTAAATGCAAGTTTACTCCTCTTAGAGAGTCCTTGGAATCCACCATGAAAACTCTATTGGCCAACAAAATCATCACATTTCCTGAGATCTGACCATTTGATCCTGAACCTAAACCAAAATGGTGGAAAGAGAACAATTTTTGTGACTTCCATCGAAACAAGGGTCATAAAATCAATAACTGCATATGCTTGAAGCATCTCATACAAGACAAAATTGATAATGGAGAAATTTTAATTGACAATCATAAAAGCAATAATGATCATACAACATTCATAGAACCATTTTTGAAGCATAATCAAGGAGATTCATCTTCTCAGCCTAATATGGGTGCTAAAGTCAATTACGCCTACTCTAGAAACAATGCTATCATAAACATGGTTGAACCGTGCTTATCTGAACAATGAAATGTCATCAACATTGTAAGAAAAGATAGAGATAATCAATCAAAAAATGCAATTACTCGATCACAAGCTCAGGCACATCTACAAGGACAAATCTTAGATTCATCAAATGTTCCTAAGATGCCTTTCAATCTTTCATCTACTTCTAAATAGAGGCTGCCTCTAAATCATCAATTTCTAAAGACATGAGACCAACATCATACAATATTGTCCAACAACTCTAGCATACCAATGCAAAAATATAAATGTTTGAGTTTCTTTGGATATCTCCCACTCATCAAGCTATTCTGGATAAAGCTCTGCTCAATTCCAATGATCCTAAAAATCTTGATCTAGATAGATTTCAGACTATGGTTGGTCATCTGACATCACCCCAGTATATCTCCTTTTCAGAGGAAGATGACCATTCATTGAATCATCTGCATAACCAGCCCTTGCACATTGAAGTCTTGATCCAAAATCGTTAGGTCAAACATGTGTTGATGGATGGAGGCACTAGTCTAAACATTTGTTCTTACAACTTGATCACACAACTAGGATTATTAGAAGCATCCATTGATCCTAAAAAGAAGATAACTATCAAAGCATATGATGAGCAAGAAAGATCTTCCAAAGGAGCATTTGTCTTAGCTTTCAGAATAGGACCTATTATCAAAGACATCACTTGCCAAGTTCTAGATCTACCTTTGGCCTACAACATACTTCTAGGGAGACCCTGGATACATGAAATGCAAGCTATTCCTTCCACATACCATTAGTGTTTGAAATTTCCTTATGAAGGAGTAGAGGTGACCATTCTAGCTGACATATCTACAACTTGCAATGCATTGAAAGAGAGTGCTGACAAACTTTTTCTGAATAACAGAGAATCTTCCACTAAGAAAATAGACATGGCATCTACATCCAAGATAGAAGAAATTGCAAAGGAAATCAAAATCAAAGACAAAGGCATGGGAGAATATACTATGGAACCAATCCTATCTCTGACATCTCTCCCCATCTCGCCTAAATCTTATGGACAGTCTTTAAAATAGCCAAAACAAGAATCTAAAGAACCTCTTGTTGTCTATAAAGAAAATTTTGTTGCATAACAAGTGTCCAAACAAGAGTTTGAAGAGGATGAAGTTGTGCTTGCATGGCTATACAAAGATGAGTCTCAATCCCAAAATATTCAAGCATGTGACTCTAAAACACCAAAAATTCCCTCCAAATCATATGGACTAGGGGATAAACTGATAGCTAAAATGGGATATCTTGGAAAAGGACCTCTAGAAGTGAGAGGAAAAGGTCTCATGGCATCCATTACACATGTGGATCGACCTAACAAAGATACCATAGGCCTAGGCTATAGAAAGAAAGCCTTATATCTCAAGGGTAACTCTTCTCATGTAATAGAACAGATAGAGCCAGAAGAGCACAACAATGAAGTAGAGGAAAAAAAATAGGGTGATAGTGATGATTCTGATACTACATATGTTTTTCCCTATGAACGCATTTATAAAGACATCCTAGACATGCTTAGAGATGAAGATGAGCCAATAAAAAGGATCGATGTAGTAGAAACATAAGAACCTACTACTCCACAAATGACAGTCCCCACACAAGAACTGGCTGATCTTGAATCTAACCAAGAGGAACACACCAGTGATTCTGAGAAAAAATCTTATGAGTATGAATTCAAATATAAATATGAAGGAAACCCAACTTGGGGAATCTGTCCAGATTTCACACATTTTCTTAGATTTCCTAGAGGTCCAAAATTAGAAGATGAATCCAATGATTATGAATGGGGAGTCATTCCAGAAGAAGATGAACTCATCATAGAAAAAAATGTAGATGTCATTCACCAATATGCACCTACACCTGATGTAAGTCTAGAGAAAAGTAGTGAACTTAACGAGTCTGATCCACCTACTCCTGAAGTGGAATCCAATAATGATGTTGTACCTCTTAATGAACTGAACATCTTGAGTAGTAGTATCACCTTTGATTTTGTGAGTCAGATCATTGCCAATGATGCCAATATCATGTGCATTAATATGATTAGCCAGTCCCTTCCAGAGCTTACTATCCAACATCCAGAGCTAATCGACCAAATGTCTAAAAATCCAAACCAAGACATCTATACCTTCAAATCAGACTATGCCCTTGCATGCTATCTCAATGTCGTTGAAACTATGATGACTTCCTTTAGTGAGATGAGCGTTAGCATGATAGAGTCAGATATAAAATATCTCAGTCAAAAGAATAAGAGTAAAAAGAAAAAGAGTTATGAGGGTGAAAACCACTTTGTGGCAGTCTCAGAACCTAAAATAGTAAAAATAAAAGACATATCTGAAGGTGAAAACCTCTCTAAGGTGCCTAAGGATGAGATATTTGATGTTCTTTTGAGTCATCTGTAGGACATATCTCCAGTACTAATTGAGTCCAATCAATCTATCAACTTGGGTACAACATAGGAACCATAACTGATCCATGTAGCACAATCTCTATCAAAGGAAGAGAAACAAGCATTCACTACTTTCTCAATAGAAAAGAAAATTAACTTCGCATGGAAGTATTTAGATATGCCAAGATTGGATCCTAATCTTATAATGCACCATCTCTCTATAGCTCTAGGAGTGAAACCTATTAAACAAAAATTGTGCAAGATGCATCCACATGTTGCACTCCTAGTCAAAGCCGAGCTAGAAAAGTTACTAAAAGCTAGATTTATCCAAGTCATAGATTATGCAGAATGGATCTCCAACATTGTGCATGTTTCCAAACTAGATAAATCTATTAGAGTGTGCATAGATTTTAGAGATGTGAACAAAGCATGCCCTAAGGAAAATTTTCCACTACCAAACATCGATATGATAGTGGACATGACTGTAGGTTTTGAAATGTACTCTTTAATGGATGGTTTCTTTGGATATAACCAAATCAAAATTGCTCTAGAAGATCAAGAGAAAATTGCTTTCACATGTGCATGGGGTACTTTCTATTGGAATGTCATGCCATTTGGTCTCAAAAATGTAGGTGCTACATATCAATGAGCCATGACATCTATTTTTCATGACATGATGCATTAAACTATGAAGAATTATTTTGATGACAGCTTGGCTAAATCAATGATAAGATCTGAACATCTGAATGACTTGATAAAAATACTAGATAGAATAGACAAGTTTAGTCTCAAACTAAACCCTAAAAAGTGTGTTTTTAGTGTCACTTATGGAAATCTCTTGGGCCACATTATTTCAAAGAAAGGCATTGTAGTAGATCCTGCTAAAGTCAAAGTTATCATGGAGATGTAAACTCCCAAAAATATCAGTCAAATGAGAACTCTACAAGGACGGGTGCAATCAATCATACATTTCATATCTCAACTAGCAGACATATCACAACCTTTCACAAAGACATTACATAAAGGTGTGAATTTTTCATGGAACGAAGAATGTGAGAATAATTTCAACCACATCAAGAAATATCTATCAAATCCTCCTATCTTGATGCCTCCTCTTCAAGGGAAGCCACTAATTCTATATGTCTCAGCCATAGATACATCATTGGGGGCATTACTAGCACAACATGATGACAACATGAAAGAGAGAGACATCTATTACATCATTAGAACATTGGTATCTTATGAGAAGAACTATTCCATGATTGAGAAAGCTTGTCTAGCTGCGATCTTTGCACAACAGAAATTGAGACATTATGTTAGCACTTAAACCTGCAGATGGTTGAAATATTCAGAAAATCACTGAACCTATGACTCATGCATTCCCAATAGCTACATCTAGCAATATTTAAATGCTAAGGTACTAAGGCTTTGAGCCTTCTTCACTTTGATTGTAAAACTTAGGTGGGTTTACCTTTCAATTACTTCTACAAAGCATAAAAAAAGAGATATATGTACTCGACATAGCCAATCCAGCTCATTTACGTACAAGTAAAGTAAAATGGATATAATTTCTTGATAAGATGATGGTGAACAAATCTAAATCAAACTAAACCAGTGCCTTATTCATTGGGCTAGAGTCAAAACCAAACATCTACAGAATCCTATTAACACAAAAATACTGAAGTTCAAATAAATTGCCTGACAATTCATTCTCCCAATTCCCAAACCTACCATCAAATTTATGCACAAACTTTCAAATCCCAGAGACCTCCCTGAAGGTTTACTCTCTCCTTGAGAGAAACTCAAGTTCAACCCCTATATTCACCTTGTGAACAATACATTAAAAATCCTTACTAATTAATGCATAAGAAATTCAAAGCATCCATACATAAAGAAAACCAGAAATGGGAATGAAAATTCAATGTATTTGTATTAATTTTTAGCTGTGTCCATTAAAATTCAACAAAAAACTTCAAAGAAATCAAATTCTATATTTAGTCTTTCTTTACAAAACCTTTGACCACCCTTTCAAAAGAGAAAAACTTGCTATATATACCTCTAGCCATCTTGGAATCCTCAAAAGGATGCAACAAGCTTCGGATGGCTAGGAAAATGAATTGCACTAAAGACAAAAAGTACAAAACCAAAAGACAGTGACTACATCAACTGAAAGTAGTTCTCAACTACTTAGCATCTTCACAGGTGGCACCTTTGTCTAAAGATATTTCAAAGTAGTTACATAAGTGGTTGCATGAATGATGACCACCATTACAGGCTAACCTACATCATCCTTTGCTTGAAACATGCTCTCCCTCAAATTCTAGATCAGGTGCCATGTGTGCTTTATTCTTCTTCCTCTTTTGTTACCTAGGCAGCAAGCTTCTTTTTCTTCTTTGTCATTTTATCCCATGTTGCCACATCATCAACAGATGGCCAATTGTAAGCTTGCAGTTCCTAAAGTGACTTGATCTTTTGGTCCCACATGGAATCAGTTACACCTTTAGCTTCTGTCAAAAACCGTATGCAATCACTTTCAACCTTAAACAAACTATCAATAATACTATTACATCCTTCCAAGTCTAAGGCACCTTCACTATTAAGGAAAGAATCTTGTTTAATTACCAATTGATCCATTGATGCCTTCCACTCATTTATACTAATTAAACCTCAGTTATCATCATACATTGAAGGCAAGTACTTGTTGTAGTTCCTGTCAAACATAGCCAACTTGGCCTTTATCTAGTTAGATTTTCCTTTGAAAAAATTTGAGATAGCACTCACTAAACCAATCTTTTTAAACACTTTAGTTACTATCATAGAGATATCAGGCCTATACTCCTGCAAACCATCAAGTTTATCAAACAATAAGCTCCTCCCTAACCATACAATGTATATTGGCTCCAAAGTGATCAATGATTCATTCACTTTGTCATTGGCCTTGTGCAATAAATTGATTGATTGATGAACGGACTCCATCTTTTCCTTTATTTTGCCTTGCCCATATTGTACAATCTTTGTTATGGTATCCAAGGATGCATCCAATCTTATTTTCTCCAAATCCTCAATAGGCTTATCAGGATTTTTTGTATTTGACTGAGGAGGGGACTCAATTTGCAAAGTAGGGGGAGGAACTACCTTTGAAGCTTCCTCAAGCTTCACCTTTAAATCCTCAACATTACTCTCCAATTTCTTAACCATCATAAGTTATAGATCCCTATATTTTGCTACTTTCATTGAATTTTCAAACAATCTATCATACCTCTCTGATAGCTGGATAGTTTTAGCTTCATTAAGGTGGGAAAAATGCACAACTACCTTTGACACCTCAAGCTCAAAATTATTTTGCACAAACCAGACTATTTTGTCTCCCTCATCTTGTCTTCTATGCTCACCAAAGATGGCTTCTAAGTTCTTGGTGCTAGAGACCATAAAGCAACTGCCTGAGATTTTGGGTCATATCCACTTCCCTTGATCATATCATCAATCTAGATGTCATAGGACAAACTACCACTAGGCTACTTTTTGATTTGATATATGATGAAGGCAGATGTTAAGGCCCATCTAGGAGTTAAAATCATACCACTTGACTTAACCATTTCTCTAGCCTCCTCTACAATGATTCTTTCAAGACTGGGATCATATGATGTTAAGGCCCACATTGTCTCTTCACTTGGCTACATGCCTTCTAGCAGAGACTTCTTCACCTCCTCATGTTTTCTCTAGATAAGGAAATCACTAAATTCTTTGCTTTGGATAAATTGTTCATCACTGAGAAATTCTTCTTGATATAGTTCTCTTTCATCTTGTCCTAACAATTAGGGTAGATCCCTTGTTTCTTGTGTCACAATTTTCTTTCTTTCTCTAATAGCCTTTCTCAATTGATGATGGTAGGCCCTCTTACTAGGCACAAGGAATGAAGCACTATCCAACACCTTCTTTTGTTTCTTCTTCTCAGAAGGTTCACCAACCTCAATTCTCTATTTTTACAATGGTGGCTCTGGAATAGCCTCCACCTCTGTTGGATCTTGGGTTAGGTCAATAATTGGTCCTTCCCCTACTGGAGGTGGACTGCTACCCTCCTGTGATTCATCAGTAAATTCTTCATGTTCAGAGGTGGAATAATTTCTTGGCACCTCTAACTTCTCCTCAAGAAACCCCTCCAACTGGTTAGACAAGGTGTCATACTTTTCTATCATTTTTTCCATTCTTTGCAAGTATGGGAGTTTAGGGAAGTATCCACCAAAATGAATTCCAGCCTTCTTTAATTGGGTCTCTAAGTCGAGTAGATCAAAATACTTA
This sequence comes from Chamaecyparis obtusa, assembly GCA_027943335.1. Lineage (NCBI taxonomy): Eukaryota > Viridiplantae > Streptophyta > Pinopsida > Cupressales > Cupressaceae > Chamaecyparis > Chamaecyparis obtusa. Next base: position 389,342 of record BSBK01001087.1, on the reverse strand, counting down.
TTCCATCTTCTCCCTGCTTCATCCAATTCCATCTCATTTCTTATCACATCCTCCTAATCAAGGCCCTCATGCTCTTTAATTGTTCCAATGCTTGGAATCAAAGTCATCCTGGCCATTTTGATGAAACCCTTAGAATCAACATACCGGTAGGAACCTATAGTCATCTTGAAGTGATTGATCTAGCTACTAACTTGATCCAGTGCCCCTTTTCCAATCAAAAAGCTATCAAATCTGAATTGTCTTGGTGTAAAAGTACCCTTCCTATGAGGTCCTAGGTGCTCTTTGTCAATCCATATTAATTACCAAATAAATTCCATCATGGCAACCCTAAGAGGTGCATACTTTGGAAGCAATTGTGGTGGCTAAGGGAAACCATATACTCTAATAACTTCAAAATTGTTTCCCAGGTAGAAATCTCCCCAATTATGGTTCCCTATCCATTTTTTCTCATACTGCAATGGTCTTAAAACCCTTTATACCTTAGTTGACAACCTTACAACATTTGTTCCTAACATTTCAAGTATTGGATGGACAAAGTAGTTTTGAAAAATGGAGAAGTCACACTCATTGGATGTGATATTCCAAACCCTCAACCAATACTGTACTGGATTGGGATTGTCCTTAAAATGGGTCTTAATCTTCAACATATTTGCATCAAAATTATTAACATGGTGGTACAGAATCAAATGCATAAGAAGGGAGTAATGCATGAATCTAATAGGCCTTTTACTCTCCTTGACTAACATAAACCCTTCGTGCATCCTGTCGATTACATACTAGATATAATCATAATCAGTGTTGGTGTGAGAGTTCTGAATGTCCAAGATTATCATTAAAAGATCAGCAGGCAATTTCTCATCATCCCCATCTATTCCAAGAACCATTTGTCCATGATATCTTCAAATGTTGTGTCAATGGCCTTCTTGTTTTGATTTGAACCAGGAAGCAGCTTGATGAATTCATCTGAGTAATTAGGCTTTCCTTTGTCCTCCCCACTCTTCTCCTTTATAGCCCCACTAGATGATGCTACACTCGCTACTAGATTACTCATCTTGATAGAAAAGGAAACTCTTAACTCTACAACCTCCATGCTACTCACTCTTTGCTACAGTGCAAATAATCTCAATTGTCTTCAGACTAACTTTGAGCACAAAAAGAAATGCAATCCTACCTATATACTTCAAAAATTGCATGTATGTGATTTCCAAATCATAGCAAATCCAGCCTAAGTCACTTCTGCATTCAATTCTACACATTACCAACCTTCAAATGAGAGATATCCATGGCATGGATGCTGACAAGATGATTTAAAAAATCAAAATAGGGTGTGAGAGAAATGATCATAGATTTTTTGCATTAAAACCCTTAATTACTGATAGAAATCTTCATTAAAACTTGATTGGATGGTTTTCTACTTTTTTCCAGCTTGGCACAGTACTTTATCCACATTGCAATGGCTCATATCATTGATAGCATAGAAACTTAACCAGACATGGTTTGGAGATCTAGCGAACAAAGGAACTCATGATCTCCAAAAGAAATGTTAACCCAAGGTTAAGTTTGGAGGTCCAGTGACAAGGCTATTCGAGAAGTCTTAGAATAATTTTTTAACCCATAACTATACTTTGAGAACTCGCAACTACCATTGATCCCAAAGATGATCAATAGTTCAAGGGCAATCCTTTAAAACTCACACTAAACCCCACCAAACTCAGAGATCAAGCAACTGAAGGTGACCTCACATTCTCAAAGTATTTGATTCAATCATGATTAAACTTAGAGAATAGACAACTAAAGGCTTTTCCAACTCTCGAAATGACCCTCTTAACTCAAGATTTACTTGGAGAATCAGCGAATAAGGCTATCTTGCATTCTCAAAAAGAAATGCTTAACCATAGTCAAGCTTTGAGAATGAGCGAATGACATCTACCTCTAGTTCACTAAACACTTTTCATACCATAGGTTACATCTTGAGATCATGCACTGACCATTGATCTCCAACACAATCAGCAGCTATTGCTAAATCACCCAAAGACTTTGACCATCACCTTTTTACTATGAGAATCAGCGACCATTGAAAACACACTTAACTTTTCCTTTGTTCACCAAGTCACTGAATACTTGGAGCTTCACTGAATAACTCTGAGATCCCATGAACACATCATTTGCTTAATCACTAACCAACTTAGGGCACTGCCATCTTTTCCTGAGATTAAGCGATAAGAGAAAAATTTAACCTCCGCTGAATTTCATTGTTAGAGCTGCCAACTTTAGAGATTATGAAAACATGACTCAATCGCTAAGTCGCCAGATGATTCTATGTAGGACCCAATCTTTACAAGATTAAAACATGACCACCAAATGAAGAGATGATTGACAACATTCATTGGATTGTTGGGAAATCTTGAACTTAGTCACCCAACTTAGAGAACTAGAGATAATTGTTGCACCAAGTCACCAAATGATTTGAAGAAACCACCAGATATTAAGTGAAAAGGAGACCACACAGTCGCTGAATCACTGGATAAAGACTTAACCATGACAATGAATTGGGAGACTCAATGACCAAAAGAAACATAACCAAAGGCCTCACCATAGTTTTTGAATCGTTGGAAGACTTAGAGACAAGGAAACACATTGCGTGATTCAGCGAAGACTAGGAAAATGACCACATGCAAAAAGGAAGACTTAAGTGACCCAAAAAGTAACGTGCAAACATAAAGATTAGGGCACACTCAAAACCGACCAAGGACATAACCATTTCAAAGCAAAAATGTCTAAGGCAAGGTTTATTAACATAATTATAACAAATTTTAAGGAAATATAAACCCTGAACTAGACATTTTCATTAGCCAAGACATTGAAACCAGACCAAAAGACCTTAGAAAAGCTAAAATATACCCAACAGTGGCTCTATCTAAGGATGCTTGAATGAAATTTCATAGCAAGAAAACATGAATCTCTAGGAGGTAGACCACAAAACCATAACCTAAAATAGGAAAACAAACACACCTATACATATATACAAAACTACTGTGCATGGAAAGATAGAATCAATTGAAAAGATATTTTAGGAATTGTCCATGCACTGGAAACTCTTGTTCCTCACCATCCAGATTTCTTAGGAAGTATGAATCCTTTCCATGAATTTGATGAATAATGAAAGGTCCTAACCATAGGGATTCAAACTTTTTATGTTTTCCTTTATCCTCAGCCCTAGCATTCCACTGCAAAACCATATCATTTGGTTGGAACTTTCTAGTAGTAGCTCTTTTGTCAAAAAGATATTTCATTTTTTGTTGTAATTTTACATTCTCTTTTTTACCCTCTCTTCTAAGTTCATCTAGCTCCACTAGTTGAATCATCCTATCTTGCAATGGATCACTAACTTCTATGTCTTCTTCTCTTATGAACTGGTAAATAGGCAACAAATTGTTCATAGGTAGCCTAGACTTTACATCATATACCATTTCAAAAGGAGATTTGCCTATTTCTTTCTTCTCATTAATCTTGTCAGCCCATAGTGCCAACTTCAATTTCACATGCCACATCCTTTTATTCTTTTCTAGGGTCTTTTTTAGAATTTGCAAAATACTCTTGTTACTAAATTTTGCTTGCCCATTTGCCTGTGGATGGTATGGGGATGAATATGACATAACTATTCCCATTTCAGCACAAAAATCATTGAATTCTTGTGACCTAAAGCTCATAGCATTATCCATTACTAGTTTCATGGGAACACCAAACCTGGTAATAATGTTATTCATCAAAAATTCAATAACTATTGTACTAGTTGCCTTTTTAGTTGGGATGGCCTCTATCCACTTAGTAAAATAATCGGTAGCCACCAAAATGTGACTATGTCCCCCACTGAATTTCTCTGAGAACTCCCTAATGAAATCCATGCCCCACATAGCAAAAGGGGCCTCCGCAACCATAGGGTTTAATAAAAAAGCACCTAAAAATTTTAGTTTCTTTGAAAACCTCTGGCAAGATTCACATTTTCTAACATATGAGTGGGTATCTTAAAATAAAATCAGCCAGTAATATCCAACTCTCAAAATTTTATGAGCTGTAGACCTAGCTGAATGATGCCCTCCACATGTCCTAGAGTGCATCTCCTTTAAAACCTTTTCAGACTGATACTTATCTAAACAGAAAAGCAGCATTCCATCATTATCTTTCCAAAATAGATCACCCTGTATCAAAACATACTTTTGATCCTGCAACCTCAAACTCCTCTTTTGATTGTCATTCAAATCTTGTGAACAAGTAGCATTTTTTAGAAAATGAACAATATTGGCATACCATGATTGCATTTCTATACTTGTCGTATTTTCCTCACCAATGGCTACATTGTTCACTTGCACTAGGTCCATGTTTTCCTCTATCATGAGTTTAGCTAGTCCCAGACCTCTCACAAGCTTGGTTATGTGGAGTTCAATGTCAAACTCTTGAATCCTATTGATCCATTTACACCTCTTCCCAGTAACCTCACTCTGACTCAAAATATCTTTTACTATTGCATGTGGGACATATGCATTTACTTTTGCACATACTAGATAAGGTCTAAAAGCATTAACCACCTTTACTAGTGCATATTCCTATTTCTCCATCAATTCATAATTAAGTTCAGTAGATTGCAGTGATTTACTGAAAAAACAATAGGATGTTCAAACCCTTCTTCATCCTTTTGTAACAAAATAGTAGCAATGGTATGAAAAGATGCAAAGGAAAATAGAGAAAATGGTTTTGAATAATCAGGGGATATTAAAATAGGAGCCTCTTGGATTTCTTGTTTAATTTTATCAAAAGCCTACTGAGTTTCACTATTCCAATCAAACTTAACATCTTTCTTCAAGAGTTTCACAATGGGTTTGACCAATTCTGCAAAATTGGCAATAAATCTCCTAAAAAAATTAATCTGTCCAAGAAAAGACTACACACCTTTGACATTTTTTGGGGGAAGGACCTTTCTGATGGCTTCCACTCTTTCTAGATCAATCCTAACCCCTTCTTTGGACACTATATGACCAAGGAAATTTCCCTTAGTTACAGCAAATTGGCATTTCTTGGGATTTAGTGAGATGCCAAATTCTAGAGCCTTGACAATAACCTTCTCTAAATGTCTACAATGATCTTCAACTTTCTTAGAGTAGGTAGTCAAGTCATCTTGATACACAACCATCAAGACATTGATCAATTCTTTAAATGCAACATCTATTGCTCTTTGAAAAGTTGCTCCAGCATTCTTTAGGCTAAAAGGCATGTGGACATACACATAAGTTCCCCGAGGGGTAGTGAATGTTGTTTTGAATTGCTCAGACTCTTTAACCAGAACCTGGTTGTATCTTGAAAACCCATCCATCATAGACAACAACTCACAACCCATAACTCTGTGTAACATAGCCTCCATATTAGGCGACCCATAATTGTATTTGAGAGATGAAACATTTAAATTCCTAAATTCAACACAGAGTCTAATGTCACCATTCTTTTTTCTTACTGGTACAAGGTTAGAGACCTAGGAAAAGTGCCTAATAGGCTCAATGATGCCAGCATCTCTCAATTTTGTCAATTCAACCTACATCTTTGTTGCTAATAAGGGTTGATAGGTCTTTGTTTCTATCTTAATGGCTTGGTTTCTTCCTTTAGAGGGATCTCATGTTGAAACAGATCATCTCTATATGCCTTCAGATCATCATAGGACCAAGAAAAAAAATGCTTATATCTCTTCAAGAGTTTTATCAAATTTCCTCTGACTTCTCTACTTAAAGTTTTTCCAATGTACACCATCTGAGGGAAAGTTTTAGATCCTAAGTTTATTTCCTCCAAGTCCTCCATTTTTGTGTTAGACTTGTTATACACTAAGTTTGCACCCTTGTTTCAAGCTCTTGTAGTCTTGATAACCTAGTATAACATGGGAATCATCTCCAAGTTGTGGGACCTATGCTAACTAAGATGAGACCTCTAGGTTCTAGGTTGGTTCCTCTTGGATAATCACCCTAATTTTCTTCTTGACATGAAAATTAAAACTTTTGAGGGAAGGGGATAGAAGGAATGGTTGGAAATGGAAATGATTGAAAGAAAACTACCTACTAGGTGATACACTGAAATTAGGGTTTGGATCTCAGTATAGAGGATGAAATTAATGAAAGGCTTAGGTATAGTAGGTCACAACTTACTAAATAGGCTTGCATAAGTGTTTCATAGGAGGGCCTAAACATAAGACACAACTTATGACCTGCAAGCAAACATTCACTTCTACAACTCGGTGTAGGATTGAGACAAGACTGTTAGGGGGCTGAAGTATACCCACAAAAACATCTAAATCAAATCAAACATAGTAACACACACAATTATAGAAAGTAAGAGGGATCAAGAACCCTAATATATCACTGAAAACATCATATACTTTAATCCAATAATAGATAATTCAAACAAGGAAGCATAGGGACATGAAGAATTGTCATAAAATACCTCTACAATGTTTGAATAATCAATGAAATATTTACAATTGTATAAGCTAGAGGGTAGAAATGATACCATAGATGACCCTTAAGAAAAGTGAAATTCTTCTACAATTGTCCAACTCTGAGCTCAAAAGCTCTAAAAATACAATATATACATCCTCCCTTGCACGCAGGCAAGAGTCAAAACCTAACTAGGGTTACATATGTTTGACATAAAATAATAGCCAACCCTAACTCAAACAAATCTGATCATAATTGTATCTCTACAACATCATGGTCGATCAAATATTTGAGTTTACATGTCCATCCCTGTACCTCATTTGCCTGCAGAAAAGTAACCTGGATCCATCAACTTTCCTGCACAAAGTCTCACCATGAATGCTCAAATTGGTACTCTCAAAAAGCAAGAAATGACCTGTGATGGCTATGCAAGTCCTCACATCATTTTCCCCAACTGCAATCATCCTTGAAACATATATTTTTAGCTACCCATTTTGTCGCAACTGACTATTGGATCAAAACCTAGCAAAAACCCTGTAGAGAAATATTTAAAATTTGAATATTAACGGCTAACAGGTGGCACCACACTTTTCTTCTATTGACGGTCATCATTTAAATCTCAATCTCCTTTTAAAACACAATCATTAGATCTTCTTATTTACCCAGGAACCATTCATCTATAGAATTAACCTCAAGTCCACCTCAGGTTACCTTTCCTCATTGGTCGCAGGACCGCTAATTGTTTTAACTGACCCTGGTTAAGTCTGGTGAACCTGAGAAACCCTTTAGTCACTAATTTATTTAATGTTTTCTAACCCTTGGCCCATTTTCCACTTGGCAATCTTTCATTCACCCTTGACTACTCTGTAGGCATACACCTTAGCAAGTTTTGACATGGTCCCACTATAGCTTAGATTCCAATCTAATGGTGGGCGCATGATCTTATATGTCAGAAAGATTCCTTGCACTTTTACGCCAGTCATAAATCTTTATTAGACCGGGACCCCTCTGACAAACAAACCAACTGAAAACTAGTCATCACCACATGGACCAATCAAATGCTTCACACATCATCCCATCTGACAATGCGGACCCACGGCCTATAGAAAGAGCATCAAATGGTTGTCACAAGATCACAAGGGCTTGAAAGATCCCTTGCGATCAAGTGAAAACCATAGATCTTTAGTGTACTGACATCCCTATAGAGACTCTGACAATCAAAGTGAAATTGACGGTCGGCACATGATCTCACGGCTTTGACACAACCCATGAGATTATGTGCCAGCCATAGGATCATCTGAACATAGTCTGTCGGGCCCACTCTGACAAGGTTACACCTCATAACCCTTCAGCCAATCAGGAGCTTCCACATAGGATGACATGGAAATGGACCCATACAAGCTTGAAGCACTACAAACTTGGAAGATCGACAGTCGTCACAAGATCTCATGGAATCTTCTGAGGCCATGAGATCATGTGACAATCATCAGATGAAGAATCTTCATTTTAGCCACTAAGTAGAGACCACCAACTCAAAAGGTAACCACTCATGGGATCGCTAAATGTTAGAGCTTTGATTGCTGAGAATTGGAGATTTGGTGACTGAAGGATTAAATTGCGCACATGGAAATTGATGGAACTTAAGTGACCCAAAAGGTAACGACCAAGTAGAATGAAGGCTAGGGCTTTAGGGGTTTATTTGACCCAATGACTACATTTTAAAATATTTTGACCTACAGACCAGGGAATAAAACAATTTGCAGAGGCCAAAGGACATGGCATAAGATCATAAAAATTTTAGGGGTGCTTGGTAGGATGAAAATAAAGATTTTGGAATAGGTTTTAGCCAAATTTGCATGCACATGAAAATTAGGGTAACATTTTGGTGATTTTTATTGGATGTTAGCCTGCTAGACATGGATCAGTGGCCTATAAACAATCCATTGGGCATGGGGTCACTATAGGAACACAAAACTTTGATAGAGACAAACTTGTGCATAGGCACTTCTTGGAAAGTAGGAAACTAACCTAGAAAATAGGGAAAGCAAAAAACACATAATTACAAGAATTTACAGAGAGGGATTAACCTCAAAACAGGGCTTCAAGTGGAATCCATTTATTGAGATGGGCAAGGGAACTCCTTCAAGATTTGATAGTTGAAAAGCATTAGGCCCCCTGCACTCTGTTATAAAAAATGGTCCACCCCAAAATGAGTCAAATTTTGTATGTCTACCAAGCCTTGATCTGAACTCATCCCACTTGAGGACTACGTCTCCAACCTTGAAATTCCTGACCCTGGCTCTTTTGTCAAAATCCTCTTTGTTTGAATCTGGTAGAATTCCATATCTTTCATGGATTTGTCTCTAAGTTCTTCTAACTCCATCAACTGAGCATATCTAATCTGCAAAGGATCTCCTTCTTCAAATAGGGCATATTGAGTGGCTAACTCCAAGGATGGTAACTTAGTTGAAATGGACAACTTGGCCTCTCTGCAATACACTAACACATAAGGAGAATTCCCAATGATCTTCTTTGGAATAATTCTATCTAGCCATAAGGCAGTCCTTAGTTTAGTATGCCAATCTCTCTGGTTGTCTTACAAAGTCTTCTTAATTATCCTAATCAAATTCTTGTTTATTGATTCTGCTAAGCCATTGCCTTGAGGGTAATAATTTGAACTAGTATTTAGATAAATGCCATTCCTAATTGCCCACTTTGAGACTTTGAGGCCTGTGAATGATAATGCATTATCTGATATTATAGAGTCTGGAGTGCCAAATCTGTGAATTATATCATTGTAAAAACTTAGGACAACAATCTCATTGGCTTCTTTTAATGCAACTGCCTCTGTCCACCTAGTGAAATAATCTATTGCAGTAATTATCCACTTATGTCCTGCACTAGATGGAGGATTAATCATTCCAATGAAATCTATGCCCCACTTCATGAAAGGTTTCTCTGTTCTGACTGGCTGTAGGGGCAAGGTTGCAAGCCTTTCTTTTCCTACAAACATGGCACACTTGATGCATTTTCTCACATACTCATGACTATCCTTAAAGATAGATGGCCAATAGTATCCATCCCTCATGATCTTAAAAATAGTAGTCCTGGGAGAAAAGTGACTTCCAGAAGGTCCATCATGAAACTCAAATAGGACATTAGCTATCTTTTTTGAATATATGCATCTTAAAAGGACACCATTGTGATCCATTCTAAAAATAACTTCATCTATCAGCACAAAAGGAATAGATTGTAACCTATAATACCTTCTTTTTGCTGAATCTAGGCCTGCAGGACATTTTCCTATCTTCAGATAATTGATCATATTAGGCAACTAGCTTGTTGCCTTGGCTTGTTCTTCTATAGAATGCACCACCAGAGATGCATCTATTTTCTCTAATTTCTTTGAACTTTCATCCTCTGCCAAATGCTCACAAAGACCTCTTCCTCTAACTAGCTTGGTAGTTTGGATATCTATGTCATATTCCATCACCTTGGTGATCCAACCAGCTCTTTTCTCATTTAGGTCCTTGGAAAGAAAAAATTCTTTGACACTTAGATGAGTAACCTTCAAGTGTACCTTGCTATGAGTCAACAAATATCTAAACTTTTTAAGTCTCTTCACCACAACAAGCACATGTTTTTCTAAAAAAGAGTATCTTTGTTCATACTCTTCTAAACCTTTGCTAAAGAAAGCAATAGGCTACTCCAATCCATTTAAATTTTCTTGGGTCAACATTGTAGATATAGCATCATGACCTCCATAAGCATAAAGGATAAAATCCTTACTGAAATTTGGGTTTAAGAGGGCATGGGCTTCTATTAAGGCCTCTTTGATAGCTTGGAAATTGACTTTCCCTTCTTTGGTCCAACTAAAAGCTGAACTCTTCTTTAACATGGTTGTCAAAGGCTTTAGTAAATCTGCAATGTTAGGCAAGAACCTCCTAACAAAATTAATCTTTCCTATGAAATATTGGAGACTTTTCTTATGATGTGGCAATGGTTGCTCTAGGATGGCTGCAATTCTCTCAGGATCTACTGTGATCCCTTCTTTGGATACTACATATCCCAACAATTTTCCTTCATGAACTACAAACACACACTTCTTGGGATTAAGAGATATCCCAAATTCTCTGCACCTTTCAAAAATCTTCCTCAAATGTTTGATGTGATCTACTACATGCATTGAATAGACAGTTATGTCATCTAAGTAGACTAGAACAAACTTGTACATGAGGCTTTTAAAGGCCATATCCATTGCCTTTTGAAATGTAGCACATGCATTTGACAAACCAAAGGGCATCTTTTGATAAGCCATGGTTCCCCACTTGGTTGTAAATGCAGTCTTGTATTGATCTTCTTCATTCACTAAGATCTGATTATATCCTTAATAGCAATCCAATAATGAAAATCTCTTAGATCTAGAGACACATTGTAAGATTTGTTCCATGGAGGGCTGTGGATGGTGGTCTTTTAGAGAGGCCCTGTTAAGATCCTTGAAGTCAACACATAGCCTCAACTCCCCATTCTTCTTCCTAACAGGAACAAGGTTGGAAACCCAACTAGTATGCTTGATGGGGTAGATGATACCACTTTCTATCAATTTGAGCACTTCTCTATACATAAGTGGCTCAAGCTTGGGATTAACAGGCCTTTTCTTTTGTCTTACTAGTTTGGCATTTGGTTCTAATTCAATAGTGTGCTGAGCAAGGGTAGGATCAAAACCCTTAAGGTATTCATACTACCATGAAAAAACATCACTAAATTCTTTGAATAACTGAGTGTAAGCTCGCTTTTCTAATTCAGTGTTCACTTTTCCAAATTGTAGGCTCTTACCTGGTTCCAACTCTAGTTCAACACAATGTTCCTGTTGGACTACCAGGCCAGCTTTTTTCTTCTTAATTTCATCATCTTTGTTGAAGATAGTCTCTAAGGTGACAAGACCTCTAGGCATCTTATTAGACTTAAGTTGTATCACTTGATCACCATAGCTTTGTGATAGCCTATCTTGATTATGCTCTAAAAAAACATCTTCTTCAAACAAGAATTATAGAATTTGTTCATCATTGTCAAACACCTGCCAATTGACATCATTATCAGGAGTAGAAGGTTTTAAAATCACTTTGATATGTTGTTGATCCATTTCTTTTGAAATTCTATTTGGAATGTCGTACTGAGATCCAACAGTAGCTAACCTATCTGCATTTTGATTTAGCTTCCTAGGGATAGCAACAATATTGAAAGCACAAAAATATTCAATTGCATCCCAAACTCTATGTTTGTATGCTTTCAAAGTGTCATTTTTGGTTTCACTTATCCCTCTTACTTGGCTGACAACCAACTCACTATCACCATAAACTTTTAAGGCCTTAAGCCCTCTTTTTCTAGCCCACTTTAGCCCATTGACTAGACTTTCATACTCTGCAGTATTGCTAGTGTAGGAGAAACTAAATCTAAAGGTAGTATAATACCTTTCTCCTTTTTGGGACACTGGCATAGTACCACCACTAGAACCATGTCTACTTCTAGCTCCATCAAAGAATAGTTCCCAAACCTAATTGTTCTAATCTTTTGAATCAATGTCTTCCTTGAGAAGGCTTGGTTCTATGGGTCCACTTTCTTGTATCAAATAACTTCCCAAACCAAAATCCCAAACAAGATTTTCTTGGGCCTCTGAAGCTCTTTCATCTAGAAAAATATCAGGGATACTTTCTATCTTTGTGTCTGATTCACTAATGGTTTGGAAGTCACTATTATCAAATATAGGGTAGTTTACATTGATGGCATTGGACACATATGGTTCTCTATGGTGTGCTGCTAATGGTTCTAATTTAATGGTGACCTTGGTCCCATACCTTGTATGAAATAGCATGTGAGACTAGTCAAAAGATAGATAGCCTCCTATCTTGGCTATAAACTCCCTTGACAAATATATAGAAAATAATGTAGGGAGATCTATGATATATATATCAAGGAGGATGGAGAAATTAGGACTAGCATGAAGAATTAAACTGGTATCCTTGGCCAGACCTATAGTATTGACCAATGATCCATCAAGTTGGGTAACCTTCTTTTGGAAGGGCTCATATTTCAATCCTAATTGGTCAGCTACTTTCTTAGGCATTTTAATTCTAGTAGCTCCACTATCTACCATACAATTATGCACTAAAGATTTTCCAATGATTAAAGATACATAAAAGGGAGGTGGATTTGAATTCCTACCTTTTGTGGCATTTCCTTTGGGGTTGCTAATTGGAGCCTCCTTTTCTTGATCAGTGTTAACCAACACTGGCTTTGCAGCTTCTTTTGCAGGTTGAGGAGTTGCCACTTCTGTCATGGCCTTCTTCAAAATTTCAAGCTGTCCTGGAAGAGCCAAAGAGTCCCACATGGACATGGTGACATTCACCTTCTTCATGTTTTCTAGAATGTTAAAAGGTGTTAGAGTGTGTACTCTTTGTTGTGTTTTCACTATGATGGGCCCTACCTCTTTGGAATGTTGGCCTTCTTTGCTTGTAATGACAGGAACCTCCTTAGGTGTGATGGGATTATCTTGTTGTAGTGACTCTATAGATGTAGTGGCTTTGGCATTAGAATCTTCTCTCTCCATGTCTTGAGCTCTTCATTTTGCCCTTGTATAGGCAACAAAAGTAACTTCATCATTGACTCCATTAAAGTCTGGTTGCTCCCAATTGAAAAGGGTAGTCTCTTTCTCTTGTGATTCTTGTTGAGGCACTAGCCCACTAGATGAAGCCTCTGATTGAGCTTGTGAGGAATTTTGAACCATTAGGACTTGGTTCATCCATCCATTTGAACATGTAGCTTGATTATGAGGCTGATTACAAGGAAAACACCATTCATTATCCATAGCCATATTATTTTGACTAGGAACCATGTCCCTCACTAGATTTGTAGAATTGAGGGGTGTAGGTTTATATGGTTGGAATGGTCTTATTTTTCCTTTTTCCTTGATAACCTCCTTGGTATGGTGGCCTATTGTGTTGATAAGGCTATCCTTGATTTTGATATTGCTAACTAGGACTTTGGCCTTGTGGCTAAAATGGTGGTCTGATTCCTTGACCTTGCTTCTTTAGATTTGTGACCTCTTTAGTCAAGGTCTGCAACAAGTTTTTCATTTCTTGTTGACTACTTTGTTGGCTATTCTTTATCTCTTGCAGCTCTTGAGAGAAACTAGTTGTTAGCTCTTGACCACTGGTACTAGCTTGAGGTGCTAATATGGTGGGAATAGGGGTAAATGGGGGTACTTGTGCAGGTGCAATGGGTTGAAGGATAGGAAAAATGGGCATTGGTGGCCTTCTAACAATCATGCCTACTTGGATTAAATAATTTTCAGCCCTGACAGCTATGTCAAAAGCTTAGGGTAAAGAAGTACCACCCATAGACTGGATTGTGACAGAAATTTGACCATTCAAACATTGCAAATAATATAGAAAAGCATGGTCAGCTGATGGTCTCACAGAAACTAGAATTCTATTCCATGTTCTAAGGAATCTACTATTGTAATCTATCATTTTCTCTTGAGGGTCTCTCTTAATAGTTGTTAACTGCTCAACTAGAGACAAGTTATCATATTTATCCTCAAAATGCTTGCTTAATGCATCTCCTAATTCATCCCATGAAGTAATAGAACCAACAGTTAGAGTTCTAAACCATTCAAGAGCCTTACCTTTTAGAGAGGCTACTAATAATTTTGTGGCCACATCCTCTTGGGTTATGTAGTGTATGCTGCAGATGGTGGTCACATCTCTTATGTGTTCAAAAGAAGTTGTCTGCCCTTCACCTGTGAAATTAGGTATACTCTTAAGTACCACCAAGGGCACATCATGATGTTGAGAAAAGGCTAATGGACTCCCTTGGTTGAATGGTGCAAAGGCAAACTGTCTAGCCATTGCAGGAGTTGGAATCTGAAGATTAACAACTATGTGAGCTGTATTTGCTACTAGATTTGAATCCTCTTCTAGATCTCTAGTTAGAGATCTGCCTCTCCTTCTGGAACAAAAGGGAAAAGTTATCCTTTTTGAGGTATCCAGTGGTGTTGATTGAAATCTCCTTGTAGGGGATGTTCTTTGAGTTGACCTACCTTTATGACTTCTTTTTTAGGGAAACTCTAAAAATTTGGTAGGCTTTGAGCTTCTAGTCTCAATCTTTCTCATAAACCTTAAACAAGGTTGGCCTGGATCTTTGAAATTAGTGGAGTCACCAGATATACTTGATGAAACAACTTCTTCAAGTTTGTATTATGCAATCTGTATATCAGAGATAGCATATCTTCAAACAATGAACTTCTTGTGTAGTCCCACTGGGCATGCCAGAATTGTTATACACTAAGTTTGCACCCTTGTTTCAAGCTCTCATAATCTCGATAACCTAGTATAACATGGGAATCATCTCCAGGTTGTGGGACCTATGCTAACTGAGATGAGACCTCTAGGTTCTAGGCTAGTTCCTCTTGGATAATCACCCTAATTTTCTTCTTGACATGAAAAGTTAAACTTTTTAGGGAAAGGGATAGAAGGAATGCTTGGAAAGGGAAATGACTAAAAGCAAACTACCTACTAGGTGATACACCGAAATCAGGGTTTGGATCTCAATATAGAGGATGAAATTAATGAAAGGCTTAGGTCTAGTAGGTCACAACTTACTGAATAGGCTTTCATAAGTGTTTCATAGGAGGTCCTGAACATAAGACACAACTTATGACCTGCAAGCAAACATTCACTTCTGCAACTCAGTGTAGGATTGAGACAAGACTGTTAGGGGGCTGAAGTATACCCACAAAAACATCTAAATCAAATCAAACATAGTAACACACACAATTATAGAAATTAAGAGGGATCAAGAACCCTAAGATATCACTGAAAACATCATATACTTTAATCCAATAAGAGATAATTCAGACAAGGAAGCATAGGGACATGAAGAATTGTCACAAAATACCTCTACAATGTTTGAATAATCAATGAAAGATTTACAACTATATAAGCCAGAGGGTAGAAATGATACCATAGATGACCCTTAAGAAAAGTGAAATTCTTCTACAATTGTCCAACTTTGAGCTCAAAAGCTCTAAAAATACAATATATACATCCTCCCTTGCATGCAAGCAAGAGTCAAAACCTAACTAGGGTTACATATGTTTGACATAAAATAATAGCCAACCCTAACTCAAACAAATCTGATTATAATTGTATCTCTACAACATCATGGTTGATCAGATATTTGAGTTTATGTGTCCATCCCTATACCTCATTTGCCTAGGGAAAAGCAACCTGGATCCATCAACTTTCCTGCATAAAGTCTCACCATGAATGCTCAAATTGGTACTCTTAGAAAGCAAGAAATGACCTGTGACAGCTACGCAGGTCCTCACATCATTTTCCCCAACTACAATCATCCTTGAAACATAAATTTTTAGCTACCCATTTTGTCACAACTGACCATTGGATCAAAACCTAGCAAAAACCCTGTAGAGAAATATTTAAAATTTGAATATTAACAGCTAACAGGTGGCACCACACTTTTCTTCTATCGATGGTCATCGTTTAAAGCTCAATCTCCTTTTAAAAAATGATCATTAGATCTTCTTATTTACCCAAGAACCATTCATCTATAGAATTAACCTCAAGTCCACCTCGGGTTACCTTTCCTCATTGGTCACAGGACCGCTAATTGTTTTAACTAACCCTAGTTAAGTTTGGAAAACTTTAGAAACCCTTTAGTCACTAATTCATTTAATGTTTTCTAACCCTGGGCCCTTTCACCACTTGAAAATATTTCATTCACCCTTGACTACTTTGTAGGCATACACCTCAGCAAATTCTGACATGGTCCCACTACAGCTTAGATTCCAATCTAACGGCAGGTGCATGATCTTATATGTTAGAAAGATTCCTTGCACTTTTACACCAGCCATAGATCTTTATTAGACTAGGAACCCTCTGACCAATGGACCCACTAAAAACTAGTCATCACCATGCAGACCAATCAAATGCTTCACACATTAGCGTATCTGACAATGCAGACCCATGGCCTGTAGAAAGAGCATCAGACGGTTGTCACAAGATCACAAGGGCTTGGAAGATCCCTTGCAATCAAGAGATAACCGTAGATCTTCAGTATACTGACATCCCTACAGAGACTCTGACAATCAAAGTGAAATCGATGGTTGACACATGATCTCATGGCTCTAACACAACCCATGAGATTATGCACCAGCCATAGGATCATCTAAACACAGTCTATCGGCCCCGCTCTGACAAGGTTACACCTCACAACCCTTTAGCCAATCAGGAGCTTCCACATAGGATGATGTGGAAATGGACCCATACAAGCTTGAAGCACTACAAAATTGGAAGATCGATGGTCGTCACAAGATCTCATGGAATCTTCTGAGGCCATGAGATCATGTGACAACCGTTGGATGAAGAATCTTGATTTTAGCCGCTAAGTAGAGACTTCCAACTCAAAAGGTAACCACTCACGGGATCGCTAAATGTTAGAGCTTTGACCGCTGGGAATTGGAGATTTGGAAACTAAAGGATTAAATTGCACACATGGAAATTGATGGAACTTAAGTGACCCAAAAGGTAATGACCAAATAGAATGAAGTCTAGGGCTTTAGGGGTTTATTTGACCCAACAGCTATATTTTCAAATATTTTGACCCATAGACCAGGGAATAAAACAATTTGTAGAGGCCAGAGGACATGGCATAAGATCATAAAAATTTCAAGGGTGCTTGGCAAGATGAAAATAGAGATTTTGGAATAGGTTTTAGCCAAATTTGCATGTACATGAAAATTAGGGTAACAAGACTTTTGAGACAAGTAACCATCATTTATTTTGAACATTCCTTCTAACTCCACTAACCCCTTTGGTATGTGATTTGAAGGAAGTTGTACTATTTCATTTCCCATAATACATTCTTTTCCCTCAAAATACTATTTGTTGTCCATCATATTTTTCTAGACCCTGAAGAAACCTAAGAATATCAAAATCATCCTCAAAGACTTGCCAATTATATACATTGTCAGGCACTAAGGCCTACTTTTGATTTCCAACATGGACACACCAGTAAGGGTAAAGTCATCATTTTTAAGGGAAACATTGGCAAGAAAATCTTCCATGATATTATTGGACCTTTCTACCCAAATGAGATTGAAAGCCTCAAAGAATTCTAGTCTATCCCAGATAGCATGTTTGTACAATTTCAATCTCTCATCCTTGGTAGCATATTTAGATCTCACTTGAGCTATAATTAATTGGGAATCACCATGGACTTTTAAACATTTGATACCATGCTTTATAGCAACATCTAATCCCAATATCAAAGCCTCATATTCATCAGTATTATTAGTGTATTCAAAGGTCGGCAAGAAAGAGTATTTAAATGTAATACCTGATGGGGAAATGAAAACAACACCAGCTCCTGATCCTTCCTTGGAGCATCCACCATCAAAGAAAATTTTCCAAAGCCCATTCTATTGTAATGTCAACTCATCCACTATTGGATCTATTTTTTTCATCTGAGGTACTATTTCTTTAATCATGAAATTATTCATGTCAATATCCACAAAACAGTTCAAGTCCTCTGGTGCAACCTTTTCAACCATGACTGAAGAACGGGGCTCCCTATACAACTTTACCTCAATCCCATTGACTGGGATAGTAGCATATGACAGATTGAGTTGCAACTTTCCACCGACTACTGCAGCCCATTTCCTTGACAATAGCATGCCATAATGAGGCTTAGTATCAACAACAACCACATACATCTTGTATGTGGCCTCTGGGAATGCGATAATTTTTACTTCAATTCCAACTAGAGTTCCTACCATATGCACTGCCCTATTATCCATAGCATAGCATCTACCATTAGATGTATCAACTTACAATCATAATTCTTTCATTACATGATAGGGCATCACAGTTGTAGTAGAATCAATCATACAATTTTTTAGTAGGAAAATTATTTACTATCAATGTAACATAAAAAGGGTCAATAGAAGAAGGCTCTTGTATCACAATAGTTCCAACACACACATCAAAGATGTTATCAATTAAAATAGGCCCTTCTACTAAATTCCCCTTCTCTTGCATGGCATGAGCTACCCCTTATTCACTTATGAGAGCTAGGGCTGTTGTCTTATGCTACTCAATTTTCAACATTTCAAGTAAAGGGATGGAAACCTTCATTTGGGACAAGGCATGTCTCATATCAAAGGTAGGGGGATCTATAGAAATATCAGGATATTCTTTAGGCCTACCAATTCTTCTTTTACCCTTGTCAACAATAATTTCCTCATTCTTTTTCTTTTCAGTTACAAGCCCCTCCTTATGATTTGCAACACTAGGCTTTGGGGAATCCTTATTCTAAAGGTTATCCTTAACAAACACTAACCTAGGGACTCCTTGATCAGTATCCACCCTTCTGTTCCTCAAATTGTATGAAGATTTGGCTTAAATTATAGCAGCCATAGTTAGAGTTCTAATTTCCTCATGACTAGGCTTTCTCCATTATTTTTCATCTGATCCTGATCCTACCATATGATCTTTACAAGTGTCATTATCAGATTCATCATGATCATAGTGGGTAAATATTTGTTGTTCATAATCAGAAAGAAATTTTCTTTTATGATTGACATCAAAATAGATCTCTTCATCCTCTGAAGATAAGAGATCCCCCATTACTTCAGTAGTAAACATGTTAATAGTAGGCTTTTCAGATTCTTCATAATCTCCTGCATATGAATCATTAGCCTCTTCTCCCAAGGCCTGAGCCATAGCACATTGGAAAGGTGAATGAGGCATGTTACAAGCCACACACCAAGGGGTATTCTCCACATTGTGTGTTGTGTTTTTCTTCAAAGGGTCTGGTGTATCTCTTCCCTTTTGAGGTTCATTATTATCAGGGACAAGCCTCCCATCTTTCCAATTTGTCTTATAGGGAATATCTTGTAAATTAGGGAGTCTGTCCGGCCTTTGATAAGGTGGTCTTGTATCTTGAAAATTTCTACCACCCTTTTCAAACTTTTTTGGGAAATCTTTGGTAATACCATCTCCTTTGTCCACTTTATCATCATCTTTGGATGGTCTTGCAGGTTGTGGCATGGTTTCCTTCCACAATCTACCCTCATCTCTCTTATACATCTGACCAGATGCCTTCGAGTTGCTTTCAATATTTATGGCTAATTTAAAGGCATCCCTCAGGGTACGAGGATTCTTATCTCTCAAGAGATAAGACATTTTACCATCCATAGAATTAAAATAAGTGGTCAGGCAAACAACATCATCTAACCTCAATACTTGGGACAATTTGTACATGGCCTTTTGGAATCTACTATTAAACTTTGACATTCTCTCATTATAATGTTTCTTGATATTGTTAAACTCATTAAGCATGTAGCTAGAATTCACATGTTCTACATATTATTCCTTGAAACATCTAACAAACTCATCGCATGATGCAACATTGTTCTCAGGAAAACCCCTATACCAATCCCTAGCATCTTCAACTAATGATTGAATAAAAAGATTCATTATAACATCTTCATGCTCAATTTCATAATCATTAATTTTATCTGTGAAAAATTGCAGGTGTTCTTTGTAGGTAATTACATTGTTTCTAGTGAATAGTGGTATTTTCTTTCTAATCTCATTAGGGATAGCATTAGGTTGACTAGGGATACCATCAAAGAAAAAAGGCCTATACCTATCCAAATGACTAGTCTCATTTGGAAATTTGGTTGGACCAGAGGGGTTGCTCCAACATTCTGACAAGATACATTTCATGTTGTACCACTAGTCATAGGGGGAGCTGGATTAGTATTCAAATTTGGTCTAGGTACATTTTGTCTAGGATGAGAAGTTTGAGGGTTTGGAAGTGAATTGCAAGGCTGATTGGGTGTGATCATTCCTGAGATGATAGGGACAGAGCTACTAGCAGATGTGTTTATATTGGCGTGCAAGAAAGCAATCTTTCTCTTCATCTCATCTGCAGCAGCCTCCAATTCTAATTTCTCAAGCTGGAGAGCCAAATCCTCTTTAGCTCTTCTAGCCTTTTCCAAATCTATGCTTCTTTGGGAATGTACATTAGGAATAACAACAATTTTCTTAGGCTATGAATATTCACACCCATCATTTTTTGTTTTCCCTTATCAGGGATTTATTTTATGGCATTTTTAATATCCTCATTCCTCTGGATTTCATATGGGTGTAATTGCCTGACAACGTGGCCTGTTCCTTCAAACTCACCTTGGTTAAGTTTACCACCCTGAACC
This sequence comes from Chamaecyparis obtusa, assembly GCA_027943335.1. Classification (NCBI taxonomy): domain Eukaryota; kingdom Viridiplantae; phylum Streptophyta; class Pinopsida; order Cupressales; family Cupressaceae; genus Chamaecyparis; species Chamaecyparis obtusa. Next base: position 368,573 of record BSBK01001087.1, on the reverse strand, counting down.
TGATTCCTTAGAACTTCCATGTCACCAAACAATTCTTTATCTAAACCCTGAACATCTTGGCTTAGATCCCTAGCCTAGATTTCATTTCTCATGGTTTTTCTTATTAGATCTTACCTTTCCATGAGCAATTCATAAATTTTTTGTTACCTTACCTTCCTTCTATTAGCAATCTCTTCCAGTTGTTCACGCTCCTTTTTTCTTAAAGCAATCACTTCCTCTCTTAATTTTTTTGAATCATATGAGGTAGTTTTTGTAGCTAAAGTCTCTCCTGGTTGCTCTAGGGTTTCTCTCGTAGGGAAGAAACCAACTTTTGTGATCTCTTCTTCCTGAGAAGGAAAATTAATATTAGGCATGACTTTCTTAACATATTCTGGGTCATCAAAAGAGGAAGAAGCTTCATGGGGAAGTGGGGTATGAACTCTTTCTCTGGAAGGTTCTTGGTAATTAGCATTAATGTGACCTCTCCTAAACCACTATTTTCTACTAGGTGTATGGAGTTCATCACCCATATTACTCTCTGGGTGATCCTTCAAATAAGACCTGGTGAATCTCGTCCGACTCATGGTGAGTCATAGAAATATATAACAAAACTTTACAAGCACCAGCAACTGGTAAATGTAGATCTTCAGAGTCACCACCCATGAGTTAGTGGGAATCAAATTATTTCACTGGTCTTACAACAAACACAATAGATAGTATTGCACAAGTCTATTCTACATTGTCATTTAGAGTCCCCAGCAGAGTCACCATTTTTGTTAGCACTTAAACCTATAGATGGTTGAAATATTAAAAAAAATAACTGAACCTATGACTCATGCATTCCCAATAGCTACATCTAGCAATATTTAAATGCTAAGGTACTAAGTCTTTGATCCTTCTTCACTTTGAGTGTAAAACTTAGGCGGGTTTACCTTTCAATTACTTCTACAAAGCATAACAAAAGTGATCTATGTACTTGACAAAGCCAATGCAGCTCATTTACATACACGTAAAGTAAAATGGATATAATTTCTTGATAAGATGATGGTGAACATATGTAAATTAAACTAAACCAGTGCCTTATTCATCAAGCTAGAGTCAAAACCAAACATCTACAGAATCCTACTAACACAGAAATGCTGAAGTTCAAATAAATTGCCTGACAATTCATTCTCCCAATTTCCAAACCTGCCATCAAATTTATGCACAAACTTTCAAATCCCAGAGACCTCCCTAAAGGTTTACTCTCTCCTTGAGAGAAACTCAAGTTCAACCCCTATATTCACCTTGTGAACAATACATTAAAAATCCTTACTAATTAATCCATAAGAAATTCAAAGCATCAATACATAAAGACAACCAGTAATGGAAATGAAACTTCAGTGTATTTGTATTAATTTTTAGTTGTGTCCATTACAATTCAACAAAAAACATCAAAGAAATCAGATTCTACATTTAGTCTTTCTTCGACCACCCTTTCAAAAAGAGCAAAACTTTCTATATATACCTCTAGCCATCTTGGAATCCTCAAAAGGATGCAACAAGATTCGGATGGCTAGGAAAATGACTTGCACTAAAGACAAAAAGTACAAAACCAAAAGATAGTGACTACATCAACTGAAATTAGTTCTCAACTACTTAGCATCTTCACAAGTGGCACCTTTGTCTAAAAATATTTTAGAGTAGTTACATAAGGGGTTGCATGAATGATGACCGCCATTGCAGGCTAACCTACATCATCCTTTGTTTGAAACATGCTCTACCTCAAATTCTAGATCAGGTGCCATGTGTGCTTTATTTTTCTTCCTCTTCTGTTACCTGGGTAGCAGGCTTCTTCTTTTTCTTCTTTGTCATTTTATCCCATGCTACCACATCATCATCAGATGGCCAATTGTAAGCCTACAATTCCTGAAGTGACTTGATCTGTTGGTCCTACATGGAATCGGTTACACCTTTAGCTTTTACCACAAACCATATGCAATCACTTTCAACCTTAAACAAACTATCAGTAATACTATTACATCCTTCCAAGTCTAAGGCACTATCACTATTAAGGAAAGCATCATGTTTAATCACCAATTGATCCATTGATGCCTTCCACTCATTTATACTAATTAAACCTCCATTATCATCATACATTGAAGGCAAGTACTTGTTGTAGTTCCTGTCAAACATAGCCAACTTGGCCTTTATCTGGTTAGATTTTCCTTTGAAAAACTTTGAGATAACACTCACTAAACCAATCTTTTCAAACACTTTAGTTACTATCTCAGGGATATCAGGCCTATACTCCTGCAACCAATCAATTTTATCAAACAATAAGCTCCTCCTTGACCATACACTATATAGTGGTTCCAAAGTTATCAATGATTCATTCACTTTGTCATTGGCCTTATGTAATAAACTGACTGATTAATGAACTGACTCCATCTTTTCCTTTATTCTACCTTTCCTATATTGCACAATCTTTGTTATGGTATCCAAGGAAGCATCCAATCTTATTTTCTCCAAATCCTTAGTAGGCTTATCAGGATTTTTTGTATCTATCTGAGGAGGGGCCTCAATTTGTAAAGTAGGGGGAGGAACTACCTTTGAAGCTTACTCAAGCTTCACCTTTAAATCCTCAACATTACTCTCTAATTTCTTAATCGTCATAAGTTATAGATCCCTATCTTTTGCTACTTTCATTGAATTTTCAAATAATCTATCATACCTCTCTGATAGCTGGATAGTTTTAGCTTCATTAAGGTGGGAAAAATGCACAACTACCTTTGACACCTCAAGATCAGAAGTATTTTGCATAGTCCAAACTATTTTGTCTCCCTCCATCTTGTCTTCTATGCTCACCAAAGATGGCTTCTGAGTTCTTGGGGCTAGAGACCATAAAGCAACTGCCTGAGATTTTGGGTCATATCCACTTCCCTTGATCATATCATGAATCTGGACTTCATAGGACAAACAAACACTAGGCTTCTTTCTAATTTGATCTATGATGAAGGCAAATGTCAAGTCCCATCCAAGAGTTAAAAGCATACCACTTGACTTAACCATTTCTCTAGCCTCCTCTACAATGATTCTTTCAAGATTGGGATCATATGATGTCAAGGCTCATATTGTCTCTTCACTTGGCTGCATGCCTTCTGGTAGAGACTTCTTCACCTCCTCATGTTTCCTCCAGATAAGGAAATCACTGAATTCTTTGCTTTGGATAAACTGGTCATCACTGAGAAATTCTTCTTGGTATAGTTCTCTTTCATCTTGTCCTAACAATAAGGGCAGATCCCCTATTTCTTGTGTCACAATTTTCTTTCTTTCTCTAATAGCCTTTCTTAATTGATGATGGTAGGCCCTCTTACCAGGCAGAAGGACTGAAGAACTATCCAACACCTTCTTTTGTTTCTTCTTCTCAGAAGGTTCACCAACCTCAATTCTCTATTTTTTCAATGGTGGCTCTGGAATAGCCTCCACCTCTATTGGATCTTGGCTTAGGTCAATAATTGGTCCTTCCCTTGCTGGAGGTGGACTGCTACTCTCCTGTGATTCATCAACAAATTCTTCATGTTTAGAGGTGGAATAATTTCTCGGCACCTCTAACTTCTCCTCAAGAAACCCCTCCAACTGGTTAGACAGGGTGTCATACTTTTCTATCATTTTTTCCATTCTTTGCAAGTATGGGAGTTCAAGGAAGTAGCCACCAAAAGGAATTCCAATAAAAAAGCTATCAAATCTGAATTGCCTTGGTGTGAAAGTACCCTTCCTATGAGGTCCTAGGTGCTCTTTCTCAGTCCATATTAATTGCCAAATAAATTCCATCATGGCAACCCTAGGAGGTGCATACTTTGGAAGCAAGTGTGGAGGCTGAGGGAAACCATATACTCTAATAACTTTGAAATTGTTTTCCAGGTAGAAATCTCCCCAATTATGGTTCCCTATCCATTTGTTCTCAAACTACAATGGTCTTAAAACCCTCAATACCTTAGTTGACAACCTTACAACATTTGTTCCTAACATTTCAAGTATTGGATGGACAAAGTAGTTTTGAAAAATGGAGAAGTCACACTCATTGGATGTGATATTCCAAACCCTCAACCAATACTACACTAGATTGGGATTGTCCTTAAAATGGGTCTTAATCTTCAACATATTTGCATCAAAATTATTAACATGGTGGTACATAATCAAATGCATAAGAAGGGAGTAATGCATGAATCTAATAGGCCTTTTACTCTCCTGAACTGACATAAACCCTTCATGCATCCTGTTGATTACATACTGGATATAATCATAGTCAGTGTTGGTGTAAGAGTTCTGAATGTCCAAGATTATCATTAAAAGATTAGCAGGCAATTTCTCATCATCCCCATCTATTCCAAGAACCATTTGTCCATGATATCTTCAAATGTTGTGTCGATGGCCTTCTTGTTTTGATTCAAACCAGGAAGCAGCTTGATGAATTCATCTAAGTAATTAGGCTTTCCTTTGTCCTCCCCACTCTTCTCCTTTACAGACCTACTAGATGATGCTACACTCGCTGTTGGATTACTCATCTTGATAGAATAGGAAACTCTTAACTCTGCAACCTTCGCGCTACTTACTCTTTGCTACACTGCCAACAATGTCAATTGTCTTCAAACTAACTTTGAGCACAAAAAGCAATGCAATCCTGCCTATATACTTTTGTGTGTGTGTGATTTCCAAATCATAGCAAATCTAGCCTAAGTCACTTCTACATTCAATTCTACACATTACCAACCTTCAAATCAGAGCCATCCATGGCGTGGATGCTGACAGGATGATTTAAAAAATCAAAATAGGGCACGAGAGCAATAATCATGGCTTTTTTGCATTAAAACCCTTAATTACTAACATAAATCTTTGTTAAAACCTGATTGGATGATTTTCTACTTTTTCCCAATTTGGCACAGTACTTTATCCATGTTGCAATAGCTCATATCATTGATAGCATGGAAACTTAACCAGACACGGTTTGGAGATCCACCGAACAAAGGAACTCATGATCTCCAAAAGAAATGTTAACTCAAGGTTAAGTTTGGAGGTCCAGCGACAAGGCTATTCACGAAGTCTCAGAATGATTTCTTAACCCATAACTATACTTTGAGAACTCATGACTACCATTGATCCCAAAGATGATCAACGGTTCAAGGGAAATCCTTTAAAACTCACACTAAACCTCAGCAAACTCAAAGATCAAGCGACTAAAGGTGACCTCACATTCTCAGACTATTTGATTCAATCATGATTAAACTCAGAGAATAGGCAACTGAAGGCTTCACCAACTCTCAAAATGACCCTCTTAACTCAAGATTTACTTGGAGAATCGACGAACAACGCTATCTCACATTCTCAGAAAGAAACGCTTAACCATAGTCAAGCTTCAAGAATGAGTGAATGACATCTACCTCCAGTTCACTAAACACTTTTCATACCATAGGTTACATCTTGAGACCATGTGCTAACCATTGAACTCCAACACAATCAGTGGCTGTCACTGAATTGCCCAAAGACTTTGACCATCACCTTTTTACTATGAGAATCAATGACCACTGAAAACACACTTAACTTTTCCTTTGTTTTCCAAGTCACTGAATACTTGGAGCTTCACTAAATAACTTTGAGATCCTATGAACACATCATTCACTTAATCACTAAATAACTTAGGGCACCACCATCTTTTCCTGAGATTAAGCGACAAGAGAAAACTTTAACCTCCACTAAATTTCATTGTTAGAGCCGCCAACTTAGAGATTATGAAAACATGACTCAATCGCTAAGTCACCAGATGATTCTATGTAGGACCCAATCTTTGTGAGATTAAAACATGACCGCCAGATGAAGAGACAATGGATGGCATTTTCTGGATCACTTGGAAATCTTGAACTTAGTCACCTGACTTAGAGAACCAGAGATAACTATTGCACCAAGTCACCAAATGATTTTAAGAAACTACTAGATATTAAGCAAAAAGGAGACCACACAGTCACTGAATCACTGGATAAAGACTTAACCATGACAATAAATTGGGAGACTCAACGACCAAAAGAAACATAACCAAAGGGCTCACCATAGTCGCTGAATCACTGGAAGACTTAGAAACAAGTAAACACATTGCGCGATTCAGTGAAGACTAGGAAAATGACCACGTGCAGAAAGGAAGACTTAAGTGACTTGAAAAGTAATGCACAAACATAAAGATTAGGGCACACTCAAAACTAACCAAGGACATAACCATTTCAAAGAAAAAATGTCTAAGGCAATGGTTATTAACACAATTAAAACAAATTTTAAGGAAATCTAAACCCTAAAGTAGACATTTTCATTAGCCAGGACATTGAAACCAGACCAAAAGCAAAGACCTCAGAAAACCTAAAATATACCAAACACATTACATGTTGGCTCATACCATACAATTGGTAGCTAACATAGATCCATTGAAATACTTATTGAGCAAAGTTACCCTCACAGGTAGATTAGCTAAATGGGTGATGCTATTAAGTGAATTTGACATTGAATATGTTGAAAGAAAAGAAATCAAAGGACAAGTCATTGCAGATCAGTTAGCTGACACACCAATGTTTGAGGACACACCATTACAAATGGAATTTATTGATTCATCCATCATGAACATATCTTCTAGGACTTGTCATCTTTTCTTTGATGGATCTTATACACATAATGGATTTGGAGCAGGCATATTATTCATAACACCACAAGGTTACTCAATACCTAAAGCATTTAGAATAAAGTTTCCTTGCACAAACAATATTGCTGAATATGAAGCCCTTCTTAATGGTATGAAGATAGCAATTGAGTGGTGAGTGATAGAGTTACATGTTCATGGAGACTCACAGTTAGTCATCCATCATGTCAATGATGTATACCAAACAAAGGATGAAAAGTTAGTTCCATACAAATGCATGGTAGATGATCTAAAGAAATATTGCATATCTATCACATTTGAGAAAATCCCTAGAATGGAGAATAAGGTTGTTGATGCTATGGAAATGCTATCATCTCTACTACAGCAACCCGAACATGAGCTACGTTATGAGTTCCTGGTGGAAGCACTATCATTCCCAGCATATGATTACCCAGAAACCTAAATGATTTGCATTGTTGTAGGTCATGATTCTTCCAGATACAAATACCTATTTTCCTACCTTCAAGGCCAAATCATTCCTGAATCCTTTAACCGATATGAGAAATGAAACCTTATTTGAAATGCATCTCGATATGTTATCATTGGTAATGATCTATACAAACAAAGTCTAGATGGTACTCTCCTTAGGTGTTTGGAACATGATGAGTCTCAACATGCATTAAAGGAAGTCCATGATGGTATATGTGGATCACATTCAAATGGTTTAACACTAGCTCAAAAACTTATTAGGGTTGGTTACTATTGGCCTGAAATGGAAAAAGAGGCTATCAAGTGTGCAAAGAATTGTCAAAAGTGTCCAGTCCATGGGAACTTGATTCATGCACCAGGGAGATATCTTATCCCCTTTACTACACAATGGCCTTTTCAATAATGGGCATTTGATCTTATAGGAGCCATACATCCTCATTCTTCTAATGGACATACCCATATTATTACAGCTACAGACTATTTCACAAAATGGGTAGAAGTAGTCCCTTTGACTCAAGCAATCAGAAAGAAAATTTCCATGTTCATTCTGAACTACATCATATGTCAGTATGGAATCCCACATTCAATAGTCACAAATAATGGTGGACAGTTCAAGAACAAAGACTTAGCTAGTTTATGTGCTAAATTCAAGATAACACAACATTGGTCATCTATCTACTATCCTCAAGGGAATGGGCAAGGAGAGGCATCCAACAAGAATCTGTTGAAAATTCTACACTGTATAGTTAATAAAATAGGAAGAGACTGGCATCTCATGATCAATCCAGCTCTCTCGGCCTACAAAACAAGTATCAGAACACCCACTAGGGCTACACCATTCACTTTATTTTATGGGTCTGAAGCGGTACTACCTATTGAGGTTGAAATCCCATCACTAAGAATCAGAATGCATGGTCTAGTAACTAATGATGACTATAGAGTGTCTAGGTTGCAAGAACTTGAACTACTAGATAAGCGTAGACAAGCAGCGTATGATCATCTCAGAGTATATCAAAAAATAATGTCTAGAGGCTACAACAAGAAAGTCAGACATAGAGAATTTAAGGTTGGCGATCTAGTCTTGAGAGAAAATCCTAAAAATCTATCACATAGAGAATGCAAGGGGAAGTTTGAACCCAACTAGCTAGGTCCCTTTGTTTTCACTGCTACTTTTGGCTCTGGTACCTATCAACTCTCAACGACTAATGGAGAACCGCTCTGAGAACCAATCAACATTCTCCATCTAAAGAAATTCTACACCTAAGGCATTTAGTATTCAAAAATGTTCTAAAAAATTATAAAAATCAGAAAAAGTCCTAAAAAAATGAACATCCTGGTGAAAACCTAGCAATAGGCACCTTGATGTATCACAAAAAAATAAAATAAAAATTAATAAGTACAAAAAAATTAAAAAAATGAGAAAAAGAAAAAGTGCCTTGGTGAAAACTTGGAAACAAACGCCTTAGTAGAAAAAATAGAATCTCTGCCAAGATGGTGAAAACCTGACAAACAGGTGCCACTTGTTCAAAACGCTCCATCTATCAGTGCAATCTTGGTCTTTCCCAGCTTTCAGTCTACTTTAGTCTATATATATCCTTGTTTCAATAAAGTTAGTCTGTACGCCAATTTGCAAAAGCTTCCATCTCCTATCAATGTTCAAACTTGGGGGCAATCAAATTCTTATCCTATAGTCCTCAGTATCTCAGATGTCTCATATCCATTTAGGGTCCTTTGAAGCTACATCTAAGTAAGTCTATCTATCTCCTTTCCAGAAAGGATTTTGCATCTACAACAACACAAATGAAAACAATCTATACTTCACATGCTTTTATCTCCTTGTATGCTTACTGATTCACATTGAGATTTTTGCATATTGTGTCCTTTCGAGCTCTTCGATGATGTCCTTTATAGATTTAGAGATTGATGACTGGGGGCATAATCTTTTCTTTATTTTTTGCTTTGAGTGAAAATCTAATAACTTCGGAAATTCTGGATTGAAATGGTGTCCATCTGTAAGAGCCTCCATCACATGTTGGATGGCCATGAGTACCTCAACCATTGATACTCAGAAAATTCAAAGAAGTTTGATCTAACTTTATCTTTTTGAGTGAATTCTTACTCCTACTATGAAATGTGATCTTACCCAAGGATGTGAATGATAAAGGGTCATTGCAAGTAATTCACAAATGGATTTAGAATGATCTCTTGACTGCTTGATGTGTTTGCATGCAAGGCGTATTAAGGTCATCACAACATTTATGTTTTGATGCTTATACCAATTGCTATATCAAAATGGACATGATATTCAAGTCATCCTAGCATTTGTGCATTGGTGCTTATATCTAATCTGACATTCCAAAAACAAAATCAATACTCATATGTCCATGGTTGTCTAAACAGTGGGCATTGTATTGACTCTGGCGCAAAAATCAATATTCATATATTCATAGTTTCCTAACTAGTGGATGTTGTATTGATTTATCTAGTTACCTAATAAAAATTCAATGATGAAAATGACCGACACATGATCAGTGACTAGGTCCTAGGTCTTAGGTTTGCATTTCATTTTGCACTTTGCATGATTGCATTTATCTCACAATTTCCCAAATCAGCTTGATGCTTAATGATTCTCCAAAACTACACTAAACATATCAAAAGGACTAAGTATCACACGAAGGTCTTCTTAATAGATCACCAAGCAAGCACCCCTAGATAATTTCAATGTTCTAAACCCATTTTCAAGATCAAAATCAAAATCTGAGATCATTTATATTATCAAAATAGTGATTTCAAATTTTCGGACCCAGGATGGCTGACTGCTTGCATAATCAACCTTCAATCATCATAGAAATCCAAAGTTCAACGTAACTGATTATCTTACATCAAACTATCAAAATTTCAACTTGGTCACCCATGGTCAACTCATGGTCAAAACTAGTCAAACTTGGTCTCCATGACCTCTAAATGATGTAGAATGCATTCTCAAACATGTATAACCACTTCTTAAATCAATTAACATGCTTCTAAACCATTTAAAGCTAACTTTTCTTGTCAAATTTCAATTTTCATCCCGAAGGGGGCATGGTATTGCACATCAATCAAGTGTGTAAATCAAATCTTTCCTCAGTAATCAAGACAACAACCATGTCTAGTTGTTGATTCATCAAAATACCTTGTCACTTGGGGCATATCAGATTCATCGAGATCCATATCAATCTTGTATCCTAATCAATCTTGTAAATTGTATCAGCTTTTTGTAACCATCGATTCATTAGTGTTATTTTCTTGGTTCTTCATAACTGAAGGGTTCGGATGTGATACCATTTTGATTCCTTTGGACAATCAGGTCTGGAATCAGGTCACTCACTTCTTCGTAATCATAAAGTTTAGAATCAGGTGTTTTGATGCTTTTTCGTAATCACCGGTTCATTGTTGCTATATTTGACATCATCATGATTCTTGGTCAACCAGGACCTGAATCAGCTTTTCCAATATTTCAATCAATTTCTATCTCATAATCGGTTTATCTCTCAAATCAGTTTCAACATCAAAAATAGACTGATCTTTGAACCACTGCGCTTCACATAGTGATTCAAAGAGGGGCGAAATGTAATACTTCAAAAATGGGCTATAGGTTCATTAACCTCCTACATCATCAAATTGATCAAAGTCCTAACCTAAGGCACATCTGCACATCAGTTTATCAAAAACCTAATTGATTATCTTAATTCTGTATCAGGGAATATTCCTTGAATATTCTTAATTTATCATAATTATCTTCAATTGAATATTATTTGGTGATAAATGTCATTATTTATCCTAAAGTTTTGATTATGTAAAAGTAGGTTTTGAAAGGACCTGAAACCTTTTACATCAAGATTACAAGATATTCATTAAAGTTCCAACATTACTTGTGCAATAGCACCAAAAAAAGACACACTAACAAGTCCTTAAACAGAAAAAAATAGAGAAATAGATAAAGGATAGCAAAAAGACAACAGGACAACAACCTGCTGGCTAAATACATTTCATAAGATTTGTCGCCTGATCAGCTAGCATCTGCATGTTAGCTGAGGACACTTTGAGTTCTTCAATGTCATTGTTGTTATTATCCTCTAGCTTCTTGAACCTAGATCTAGTTCTCCTGCTGGGACCATGATCCTCTTTGACCTCGGTGATCGCCTACTCCCCTTTCCCGTGATCTAGTTTATCCACCAAAATCTTAACATGCTCTATCAAAGCCTTAAGAATAGAAAAGCTCTACCCCGCAATATTTCCAACCATGTTCTCTAGCTTGTCAACTTTGTTATCCATAATCTCAATTCTTTTTTTCATCCCCTCTCCATTTTCAATTTTTGCTTCCATAGCAATGATTTTGTCATTAAAGACAGTGAGCCCCTCATCCATATTGACTATCTCCATGATCTCATCAATACTTTGGCCCATGGTTTTCTCCCCCAGATTCATCTTTTTAAGGATCCCAGTCTCTTTTTGAAGCTGATGAATATGAGACTTCATAGCAGTGGTGTCTCTTTTCATATTACTAAGCTTAACCAGGAAAGCAAGACAACCCAGATTCTCAAAATCCTTGTCCACTCCCTATGTCTCCTCCTTGGAGCTCTCCACCTTATCCTTCCCAGTGTTGGTCATGCCCTTCTCCTACCCATCCTTCTTAATATTTATCACATCCTAGGCAACATCTTGTAGAATATTACCCTTGACCAGAACATTTTGGTCCAACCCCATACTCTCCTCCATAGTAGGGTCATTCTCCACCCGCTCTTCCTATTTATCTTGGCTATTCTCTTGAGAAGAAGAGCCCTCATTAGAGGAAATGAAAACCCTCTTATCTATTTTCTTATTCCCTTTCTTGGCTCTGGTATGCTTTCCAATGGGCTCCATTTTATTTTTACCCTTCTTCTTGCTACTGTCCTCCCTGCTCTCCTCTTCCTCCATATTCATATCCAGGACTGAGTCCTCCACCTTAATTTTCTTCTTCTTTCTTTTGGGAATAGACTCTTGAAACTCCTCAGAGTCACCCTCTTCATCTTTAGTTTCCTCCATGAAGGGTTCCTCTGATTCATTACCATATGTATCATAGTCTTTGAGGGCCTTCCTATTCAGCCGAGGCCTCTCCACCTTCTTCAATTTCAAAACCTCATAAATGAGGACCATTAACCGATCATGACAGGCGTGGTCACCATCCGGATCCCTCTACCAACTAAGGATAGTAGTATTTAAAGAGGTAAAAAGATAAAAGGGGAAATTGATTTTAACCCCATGCCTAAAATGGTTTAGTAAAATCAAATGATGGTTGTCAATTTTGGTATAATGACCATCAAGAGTAATGTAGCTAATAGTCACAAAGAGAACCAGTCTCCATGGCCTAGAAATACTTTTAGGATTAAAGTAGGAATTATCCACCTTTACCATACATTTCCACTCCTGCTCTGTTGGCGCAAAAGCCTCCAAATCTTTATCTGAGATCTTCCTATCCTCATAGAAGTTAATGCCTTCAATCTTTAGACTCGTCATCTCTACAATGATCTCCTCAACCACCTCCATGCTCTGCGTTCCCACCATGACTTTCCCCTTGTTCCAGGTTTTAATGAAGTGCTTGGTCACTACAACTTTCCCGCCATACAACTTCTCCAAATAAACTACCAGACCCCCATCTTTGACAATTTTCTACACTTCCTAGTTCTAGTTCCATTCGTTACAGTTCCCCTATTCACATCTTTTCTTTCTACCTCCCATAGCTCTGCAATAGTCAGGAAAACCCTTCTCAAATTTTTTTACAACACTCTACAAATTAGGCTTAAAGTTGTAATAAAGCCCTCTAACACCATGAATGACCCATAAATCATGCCAAATGGAAGCAATAATCATCTCAGAATCACCCCACTATTCTTTGTCATCTTCACACAAAATTATGCATTCATTACTCATTAATATGCTCTTCATTTAGAATGTGTTGCCTGCTATTTACTTGATCCTTATCAATTAATGATATCCCTTCAAAAGGGAGGACAGACCCATCATCCCACTTGATATCTTTCTAGCTTTGGCAAGCCACATTCACAGCCCAGTCAGTCACTGAATTGGCCTCCCAAAAATTATGGGTAATAATGCACACATCAAAGGAATCAATAATGTTTTTAGACTTGCTAATAACATTGACTATTGTCCATGAAGGGGTCATAGTATTATTCAAACATTTAATAATATTTAGGGAGTCCCCTTCAACCCAAACTTTTCTATAGTTTTTCCTCTTGGCTAACAATAGACCATAAAGAGCGGCATTAGCCTTAGCAACATGGTTAGTATTGAAACCTATAGGAATGGCCTTGGCCCCTTTTCAATTCACATATTCATCATAGATAACTATACCACAACCAAAAATTCTTGGGTTGCCCTTAGAGGCACCATCAAAATTTACTTTCATCCAACCATTAGGGGGACAGTCCCACCTTGCCTCATTTCTCAGACTTCTCTTAGTATCTTTAACCTTCCTCCCTTCAAGCTTCCAATTTTTGTAGACTTTAACCTCCCAATCATCTTTTAGATCCTGATATTTTTTAATCAACCCAATGTTCTCCAACAGAAATCTCTTAATCTTGTGGAAGATTATGGCCCAACTTGACTCATTATTTCTAAAAATCATATCATTCCTCTCTTTCCAAACCCCCCAACACATGTAGGGAAGAAAGAAGCTCCATATAGATAATAAGAGTTTGTTATTAGTAGGTGGTTTCCAAGAAGTGAAAAGCTCCTGAATATCCTATGGAAAAACCCAATCCATATTCATCAAATCTAGAAATTTCTCCCATATTTTTCTAGCAAAGGAACAATGGATAGCCATATGACTGATGTTCCCCTCATCACTCTTGCAGAGACAACATCTATTGGTTAAATAAAGGCCCCTTTTCCTTAGATTATCAATATTTAAGATTTTATCCTGCAATAAGATCCAAAAAAAACATTAATTTTAGGTGTTAAACCCTTGTACCAAGCCTTGGCCCAACAAGGTTCAGGGTTATCTTCAAAATTTTGCATGTACAAAGAGGAGACCGAGAAAGAGCCATTAGAATTATATTTCCAAATTAGAGTATCCTCTTAATCAATAACAAAGAGAACATTTAGAATTTTATTCAGGCTTCTAAGAGAGGGATCCACCTTAGCCAAATCACTCCACTTATCCCCCTCCTAGTAGTCATCCACATGTGCTCCCAAAATCTATTTGCATTGCATCATCTTTTCTTTCCAATTAGAAACATCATTGAGAGGGTGATCAAGAATCCAGACATCTTCCCAAAAAAGAATAGTCTTACCATTTCCTACCTTCCATTTGATACCCTTCTTGATCAGATCCTTCCTTCTCAAAGCATTATTCCAAATGCTAGACCCTCCTTGAGCAATTTTTTGATTCAAAAAAAAATTTAAATCACTCCTGTCCCTATTATATTTGTTGCGCCATATGGTACTCCATTCTCCCAAGGTCTTGAACAGTCTCCATAGAAGTTTGGCCATAAGAAAATTATTCATATTTCTTATATTACGGAGGCCAAGGCCCCCTTTCCTAATAGGTTTACAAACCTTCTCCCAAGCTATGAGAGCCATTCTTTTTTTATGTTCCACTCCTAACCAAAGGAAATTCTTTTGGATTTTCTCTATACTTTCAGCAAACTTCCTAGGGATTTTGAAGATACTTAAAGCATAGAGAGGAATACTTTGGAGGGTATCTTTAAGCACCAAAATCTTACCAGCCTGGCTAAGAAGAGCACCCTTCCAACCAGCTAAGCTCCTATGAAATTTATCAATCATATCTCTCCAAAAAGAGTCTGAAGGACCAAGGCACAATGCTAAGCCTAAGTAGGATCCTAGAAGACAATCCACCTCACATCCCAACACTCTTTTTATCCTTTCTTGTCTTCTTTTAGGAACATTAATGAAAAAAATAGAGCTCTTATTTCAATTTATAATCTGACCAGTAGCAACAGCATAGTTATCTAAGGATTTTTTTATAGTTTTTCCATTCTTAATAGAGGCTTCTCCCATAATAATGGAGTCATCCACAAATTCTTGATGAGAACAAATTAGATCCTTTGAAGAAGGTTTTAGCCCTATAAACTCACCTTTGTTAACCAACCTGCCACTATATCTGCCCAAACATTCCGCCATAATAATGAACAAAATTGGAGATAAAGGGTCCCCCTATCTAAGACCTCTCAAGGACTTGAAGAAGGGAGTAGGAGATCCATTCATGAGCACTGAGAAAGTAGTAGAGGAAACCAAGCAATGGATAAGATCTCTACTTCTCTTCTTGAAACCAAAAGCCTCTAAAGTAGCCTTCAAAAAATCCCAATCAACCCTATCATAAGGCTTAGACAAGTCTAACTTCAGAAAAAAACCTTCCTTCTTAGACATAGTCAAGGAATGTATATTTTCATGGACAAAAATGATTGAGTCTAGAATCTACTTGCTAGGGACAAAACCATTATGTTGTCCAAAAATCAGGGAAGGAAGAAAAAGAAGAATCCTAGAGGTTAGGACTTTTGAGATAATCTTGTACACCGAGTTACATAAACTTATAGGTCTGAATTGGTCCATACTATCAGCCCCCACTTTCTTTGGAACCAAATCTATAAAGGTACCATTAAGTTCCTTAAGAATCCTTCTTGACCCAAAAAACTCTTTCAGTGCATTCATAACATCATCTTTCACAATCCTCCAATACTTTTGAAAGAAAAAAAGAGGGTATCCATCCAGGCCAGGGGCTTTATCTCCTTCAAAGGATAAAACTACCTTATGAATCTCTTCCTTAGAAGGGATGGCAGTGATAGATCTATTGTGTTCTTCTTTCAAAATGTAGGGGATACCATCTAATAGCTCCTTTTGGAAATCCTCATCCAGATTATCAGCTTTCTTTAAAAGCTCCCCAAAAAAATTATTTGCTTCTCCCCTAAAATCTTCCTCTTTTTCACTAATGGTGCCATTAATCTTAAGTCTAGAGATTTTGTTTCCCATTCTATGTTTCACCATGGTCATGAAAAAATATTTTGAATTTTTTTCCCCTTCCTTCAAAAAGATCTTTCTAGACCTTTGTCTCCAGAAGCATTCTTCTTTTGAGATAATATCATGGTATTCAACAAGTTTAGTAACTTCCTCATCTTTAGTGAAAAGGCAATACCCATCTTTCTAAATACTATCCTAAATCTCCTTTAGCTCCTCTGCTATTTTCCTATTGTTGGTAAAGATATTTCCAAAAGTCTCTTTGTTCCATTTTTTAATATTTTCCTTCACATTTTTCAGTTTCTTAGCAATTTTGAACATAGGCATTCCTTCAATCCTAATACTCCACCATTCCTCGATAAGTTTTTCCAAATTAGGATGGATAGTCCACATTTTCTCAAAACAAAAAGGGAAGTTCCTTTTCAGCCCATTAGGCTTAGCAATGATGGTAATCGGGTAGTGATCAGAACCAGCTCAAATATAAGCTGATAAGGTGCAAGAATAACTATTGAACCACTTGCTACTTGCAAGCACCCTATCAAGTCTAACCTGAATTAGCTCATTTCCTAACCTCCTGTTAGTCCATGTATAGTTGATCCCCTACAAATCAATGTCATGTAATGCTTGGTCATCAATAAAGTCCATAAGGTCTGTTCTGCTATCTAGATTGGGTTGGCTTCCACCAAATTTCTCATTCTCCTTTAAATGAGTGTTGAAGTCCCCCATAATAATTCATCCTTCATTAGCAAAGTCACTCCTATTTATAGAAACATCCCTCCAAAAATATTTCATCCCCCATCTAGTATTGGGTGCATAGATATTAGTCAACACCCAAGAAGTGCCATCCTTAATGTGCCAAAATCTGATATTAGCCACATTATTTCCTTGGGATATCATCTCCCCTTTAATAGAATTATAGTTCCAACTTGTCACAATACCCCCTGAAGCCCCATCTGCATCACCACCAAGGGACATGCCATTGCTAAAAAATTAAAGTTTCTCAACTTTATCCTTAGACATCTTAGTCTCCTGAAGAAGAACAATAGATGGCTTGTTATCTCTAATCATGTTTTTAACCATGTCTTGTTTGTTAGGATTATTTAATCCTTGTACATTCCAAGAAATAATCTTCATTGTTTATGGAAAGGACCGGACTCTATGATGGTTTTTTACTACCATCCTCTATGCTCCTACAGGTCTCAAGAGCTCTCCTTTTTTGATTTGAGGGCCTTCCTGGAGAGACATGAGTAGCTCCCAAATCTCCATTTTTCCTACTTCTAGTGCTTCTAAAAATCGAAGAATCATTCTTCATCATCTTCTGCACACTTTCTTTATTTTTTTTAATATTTTTAACTGCCTTTTTTTTCTCCACTTTTGACCATCCCTCTTCAGTCAAATCTTTAGACCCCAACAAGGTAGCATCAATATCCACCTCATCTCCCCACTTTGTAGACTTGGAAATAATGGGTGACTGCTTATCAAATCCCATAGGTGTAGCAATAGTCTTCTAGGACATATCCTTTGAACACCCCAATATCGGACAGTTTTGGGCATCTTTCCATATTTCCTTATTTTGTATAGATAAGGTTAAAACATTACCTCCCAACATTTCTCTTTCAATAAAGTACACATCAAAATCCTCCTTACCCTCCATAGCTCCCAAAGGTCTGCTCTGGATTTCTTCCGCAAGAGAATCATCAATTCTTTTGGGTAAAGATTCATTCACTATTTTCATAATGCCCCCATCATCTGCACTATTTCTAAGAGGGACGTGTCACTACCTTCACCAGAGGTGCCCTTCCCCTCCATCTTTCCTTATTGCTTCCCATTATCACTTATCCCATGAGAGTTCATTCTAGTTCCCGACTTTCTAACCCAGACCTTTTTCATTTTTTTTGGTTGGGGTATTAGTTTTGGGCATTGCTTTGCCCAATGTCTTATTTTCTTACAGTGAAAATAGACAAAAGGTGTAGATTCATACTCTATCTTTTGTACCCATGAGCCTAGTTTGGATTAAAGAGTAATAGAATCTGGCATATCCACTCCCTGTTGTACCCCAACACAAATCCTAGCATACGTTAGGCATCTCTTGGAAACCATAACATGATCCATAGATAGGATTTCCCCAAAAACATTAGCTATTCCCTTGAAAATATCTTCCATCTAGAACTTTAGAGGCAAACCTAGAAGATTCACCCAGACCGGTGCCTGCACGTTCAAATCTTCTTGCATATTCAAGTTCGGACACCACTTATGAAGAATCATGGAGTGCTTTCCTATCACCCATGGTCCATTGCATAGGATATTCCTTAAATCTTCCTCACATGAAAAAGAAAATGCTAAACATCCTTTAGGGAGAGCCACCACCTCCACTTGGCCTTTCAAAACCCATTTCCTTTTAGCAAAAGCCCTAACCACCTTGATATTTGGACGAGATCCCAGGAATCTCCCCACAAGAGAGTTAGCCATTCGAGAAACATTTAAATCTATAATTTGATCTGGAATGGTAATAGAAAAGGTGCCCTGCTCGATGTTGGACAACTTTTGCACAGGTGGGAGAGAGGACTTACTCATTCGTTTGACACCAAAAATGCTTGACCAACTTTTGACAGTTTCACCAGTATTCATCCTATTCTTATCAAAGAGCTCCTTTCTGGGTCCCCCCCGAGTCCCCTGTCCCCAAACTGACATCAGGAATCTTACCTTGTGCCTCTTTCACATCTATCTCCTCTTATTGACCTCCAACTCCCAATGGACCAGCGTCAGATCTACCATTCCCTCTGCTGTCAAAGTTTGAAATTTGAATTAATCAACTTTATCCTAAAGTTGATTAATTGAATATGATGAATATTTAATTAATTAATTTAATTCTGCCACTTAATTATTTAATTATATTTAATTGCATTTATTCCTAATTAATATTGTTTTTATTTTGACAATAGATCAAAATTCCTACAAACAATCAATTGAATATTTATTTAATTGATTTAAAATCAAAGTTGTCAAATTTAATGATTTAATTGGAATAAAGTTTGATTTAATAATTTATTAACCCATAAATCAATTGTTTTAATTCAAAATCAGTTAACTGGAAAATAAATCTCTTTATTTATTAAATTAATTCATATTAAATCATGCATAATTAGAAAAGCAGTTAACTTTAAATCAACTTTCAATTTCAATTTGTTAACTTTCTAAACTCAACATCTAATGATGAGTTGAAAAAGAGAACTAAGCTCTATTTTGAGGTAAAAACTACTTTTACGTGGTTTTATGAGTTATTTATTCTTAATTTCTTGTTAACTCAAAAATCAACCTGAGTTTATCAAGAGTGATTTATGGTTTTTCTTATGCATCCTAAAACGCTAGATTTCTATAAAAACAAGGTTCAGCTCTTCATAATATATCCCTTGAATTTGCATACTTACTCTGGCAAATTGACATCTGAAGAATCAAGCTCTTGCACACAAGGTGATTGTGAGATTTTTGTTATTGTTTTTGAGGGTTCATAGCATTAATTCATAGCATATCATTGTTATATTAATTCGCATATCATTCCAAATCATTATAGATTAGTTTCATATCAAGTTTTTCATCTTATTGCATTCAAAATCCAAAAAAAAATAGATTAATTTGCATTTCATCTTCATTGCTTTCAATCATTTAAATCCTTCATTTAGGTGTTGCATTGTCACTGATCTTGGTCTAATCTAAGAATACCATACTCACACCTACTAGAAGGCAGTAAATTGTTTGGTTAGCTTAATTTCATTTATTTATAGATTTCTTTGATTTGCTAACCTCTAATGTTTTACTGAAGTGTTGTGTCCATGGCTAGGTACAATTTTCATACACATAGCTACCATATCAGATGTATATATAAATATAGATATCTTTTTGTATCTAATGTATAGATGTATACGAGTCAAAGAGATAGAGTTGAAGGTGATATAGTGGATGTTTGTTTTTATGTATATCTGGTAGTAGTGTGTAAGAAGAAGGAATTTGAATGAAGTATTGCTATGGCATAGAGAGAACATTTTTACATACTATGTTACAGAAGTTTGGTATATACTAGCTGAAGATCTTTAATTGGATTTGTTATTGATGCAGGAGCATGTTGGGTCTTGAGCAATCTTGCATCACCAGAAACATTTTATGTTCATGTACCTGTCTGATGTTTGTTTAGTAATAGTTGTTGTTGTTGGTTTCTTTCCTTGCAAAGTTTTCAGTGTAGTGGACCTAATTGTGAGCATTCTCCTAAGGGTGCACGTCATAATTCATTTGGATCTGGGAGTTATCTTCATTTTCCTCAGGTATCAATTTGTTGCCAGTTTTGCATGAAATGTCTAGTATTTCACCTTGCGCGGTTCTGTATGGGGAAATTGGAGCTTGTGTGGTTGGGGATATGTTCTTGGATCTTGTGTGGACCTAAATCTATCTTCGTATCATGTTTTTTTATTTTTATCTTTAGTTTTGGTATCTCTCCTTGGGCTGGACCTATAATGTAATTAATGCCTGACTGGCCGAGTTGTGGCTTAGCTAGTTATATATTGAGAGCCTTGGTTGATGTAGAGGGGGCAGAGGAGTATTAGATGAGTAATAGAGGATTAGAGTAGAGGAGAATCATAATTGGATCCTGCGAGATCTTGAAGATCATATGTTTTATCTGATATTGTAATAGCAGAGCTAGTGGTGTGCTTGCTTAGAAACAAGAAGATTGCCTGGAGGCTTGCAAGCTCAAGTTTAGATTTGCCTTAGAATTTCCATCAGTTGTTGATGTGTTTCAGAGTTGGACTAGCTAGGAGATTTCTAAGATACTTTGTAATTTCATTGTATAAGGCCAAAACTCAGAAGGCCTCACAGCTGGGCATGTTGAATGAAAATCTATTTTAAATTATTATATTGTTGTATTCCATTGTGATTGTTGTTGTTATAACTGTTGGTGTAGGTTTGGACCATCCATCATTAGATCCTCCATCCCTTCCCTGCGTCAAGTAGTTTCAGAGCTTGAATATTTTGAGTGTGTGGACAAATCGCTAAAGGTGAGGTAGTTTGCACGAGGACCTTGGATTGAAGATGCCTCTGAGGAGAGCTCATGAGATCTCAGAGGAAGAAACTGCTAGAGAATTCAATCTTGATGATTTTAGGGCTTTGCAAAAACAAGTGCAAGATCTACATGAGGAATTGAGAAAGAAGACTACATTGAGAGAAGATAGTGAAGATGAGTCTAAGGAAGAAGATCATTTTGAAGAAGCTAGAGATCCAAAAGAGAGCATAATCCTGAAGGCTATGTCTAAAATTGGGAAAAAACCTAAGATATAAGTTTCTACATTTGTTGGAAGCCTTAGGCCAGAAGAGTTGATTGATTGGATTAATGAGATAGATGAGTACTTTGAGTATGAAGAAATAGAAGATCTAGATAGAGTTCAATTTTCAAAGACTAAGTTGAAGGGTCATGCAAATTGTTGGTCCATTTTCCTGTCAGTGCAAAATCCCTTGAAAATGGCCTGTTCCCTGCAAATGTTTTGTAATGTTGTCTTGCCATGCCTGCAATCATAGTTTTATGTGCAAAGAAGATCCACAATGTTTCAAGGTGTGCACCCTTGGCCATGTGTTCTTCATGTTGTCACCGTGATCCAATTCAGATCACATCTCCTAAATCATTAAACCCAGGGAGTTATTTAAGCTTTAAGCTCTACAAGAAACAATTTCAGAATATGCCTCAGTGTCGAAAACCCATGATGTTTTCAGCTTCCCTACTACCTTTTAGTCTGTCGATAACCCAGTGTGTTTTCAATCTTTTTGCCAAAAACTTTGTGTGTTTTTTATCCTCTTTCATTGAAAACCCTATGTGTTTTCGACCTCACACTTCTGCCTTGTTTGATGGTGTTTCCTATCTGTGCAGCTACGATCGGATGGTGGGCCCGGGTCTTCAAGGGCTTTAAATTTGTTATTTGTCGCATGATCACATGTCAAAAATTTTTGACATGCAACCATGCGACCGGTTCCTTCCTTGTATGTGGGGCCCGTTGGTGGGATGGCAGTGGTCTCGCTGGTGGTTATGTGGTGGCCTATGGTTGGTCATCACATGATCGCATGTCAGAGTTTTATGACATGTAATCATGCGACTGGTTGACATTTTTCATGTGGGGCCTGTTGGCAGGTGGTGTCGTGGGCATTTTTAATTGGTCGATGTGGTGGTGACATGGACGTTCTCAATGGGACCACTTTCTCGGTGTTGTGATATGTTGAACTTTGATTGGCCAATGAGTGCTGAGGTGGATGTGCTTGGTGGGACCATTACTTAATGGTAGGTAGCGACAGCAGTTGTGCTGGCGATTAAGGTTCATGGGTTATCACATGTTCGCATAGCCCGTCTCCATGCTATGCGATCATGTGACAACTGTTGTCACAGTTGCCAGGTTGTGGAGGTAACATGGCCGAGGACTTTTCAGTAGGGTGTGATCGTAAACACGTGGCTAGGAGACCGCGGTTGCATGATCACAAGGGTTAGTTTGGTGCCTTGCGATCATGCGACTAAGCATAAGATCAAATCAGATTCCTCTGGTGGTGAAGTTCATGACCACACGGTGGTGCGACTAAAGATAAAGGTTAAGTTGCGAAGCTCGGGAAAGATAAAATGATCTGTGGTCAGGACTTAAAGTTGAGCCGATTTAGAATGATGACCGCCGATTCACTTCTGGCACCATAAATGTAGCCGTTAACCTGCAGAGGGTTTCTTGCGACTAGGATGTACCAAAATTTATGGTTTTTGTGGTAGTTTTTGATTTGTTTGGTGGCGGTTGCTGCTGCGGTGTGGTCCAATGTGCTTGACAGTCGATTCCAGTGGTGTTTTGTACCTAGTGAGGTGCAGTTTTGAGCTCGAGGAGTTTTTTTGTAGGTGGTGATTTGTACTATTCTTCATGGTTCTTCCTGGTGTTTTGTACTGATTCCATGATTGTCATGATTGTAAGATCTGTTTGAGATCTCTTTCTCCAGGTGACCTCTTGTCCTTCCCCTACAATTAAATTTTGACTATTTCAATGGGTTTGGTGGTTGAAATCCTAGCCCTAGTCATCTGTAGCTTGTTGCAACCTATTTTGGGTTTCCAAGATGACTGAGGGGTATAAGTTGTTGAATTTTTGACTTTGTAAAGGTTTTGAATTTTGTCAGTTCCAGTGGTTCCAATTTCTGGTTCCATGAGCGGTTTCTTCATGTAAACATTTTCATCCTGGTTGTATCAACATTAGGAAAAAACCTCATGTATCTTTTGCATATTGTCTATGGTGTTTTTTGAATCAACTTGTAATATAGGGATTTGAATCCACATACTTAATATAGTTTCTCATTCTTGGATCTCTCCTTTAGTTGTTCTTAATGAATTCTAAGTTTTCTGGCTCACTACATTTGGTTGCTTATGTATATGTTTCATCTCTCAGCCTTGATTTAGAATCAGGTTAAAAGTCTCTGAGTGAAGCATAGATTCATTTGGTTCAATCAATAAGGATACTTGTAAGTAGTGTAAGAGATGTTTAACTATGTTTATGGCTTGGATTCTCAGATGAATCTAGTAGTTGTCCTTGTGTTCCATGTTTACTTTAGGTATGATGCCCAATGGATAAGGCACTGATCTTAAGCTAGTATCCCTATGCTGATGCAAAGTGTTGCATGGTTGTCTGCATCCTACAAGAAACCCAATTATATTTAATATCTCCAATCCTTCAATCGCTCATAGTCTTGAGGTCACAAGGCCATTTTATACCCAATAGCAATTGAGATTCAATGAATGTCTGGTTAACATTTAGTAGTCTCTTGCTATCATCTGCTTTGTTTAATCTATTCCAAAGTCCTAAAATACCATAAGTTACTAGATTAGGTGCACCCGCCATGGTTTTGCAGAGCCAGAAGTGAAGAGGGCAATCTTGTCCCTTTAGTTGGTCCAGTTGCCTTGCAGAGCTCCCATACTTGGAATTAACCACTCCTAACATTAGTCTCAAGGAATATTGGTAGCCCTAAGTGGCGTAAGCATTTTCAAACACCAACAGATGGTGACTTTGTTGGGGATGAAATAAGTTTACCATTAAGAGTATCCCAGAGTCTTGCTATTTTCATTTTGGGGAAGAGTCTCATAAGTTTTCTAATCTAAAAATTGTCTTTTAGATTTACAAGTGTGCTACCTGGATTTGCTGATTGGGTTATATGTGACTTTTCTATGGAAGAGCCTAGAGTCTATTGGTGTTTCAAGATGGATCAATAAAAGTTTGTGTCCTCTGAAGAGAGGTGGCAACTCTATGCTAGAAAGAACCTGAGTTGTGAAGTTTTTTTGGGACTTCATTTAGCTGAGAAGAAGGCAGCAACATTTAGCAGGGCGATCCAGGTATTCTCCATCAAAGTTTTATGTATATGCATGGTCCTAATCAAATGATTGTGTCATTAAAGAGATAGGACAAGTGTGAAGTATCTTAGAATAGCTAAGTGAGAGGTGGGAGTTATTTACAAGTGTTTTGATCCCTTGTTTTTTATTTACAAAGAATCAAGTGTATAGGCACAAGGTTGTATATCAGTGATGGATGTGCTTAGGGGTCCTATTGGTAGGGGTTATGCACCATTTTGTTATGATGGCATACCTAGTTTCCCCAACAAAGTCCCTGATGAAATCAGAGAGTATCTACCAAAGTTCAACAAGAATCAGTGTCCATCAGCAAGAAAACATGTGATGCCTTTTTCTGATTTAATGTGTGATTTTGATGTCTGCCATGAGGATTTGTGGATGAGGTTGTTTGTGCAGACTCTTGAGGGAGATGAAAGGGAGTGGTTTTCATTTTTTCCTGTAGCCTCTATTTCTTCATGGGATGAGTTGAGGTCTTGCTTCATTGATTATTTTGATAGCTGGGTAGATGTAAAATCAATGTTGGACAATTTGATGGGAATTCAAATTGAGGAAGGTGAGTTGATTCAAAGATTTAATAGCAGATTCACTAGGACATTATTGGATATCCCTAAAAACTGTAGACCACATGATCAGATTTGTTTAGTTATATACTTGAGTGCATTTAACCAAAAAATGAGTTTCTTGCTGAGGGATAAACAACCACAAAGTCTACATCAGGCTTTTGAGGTTGCACTAGATATTGAGTGCAATCTGAAGTATGGAGTTATAAGAAGACATGCCTCTACTAGTTTGCATATTCAGAGTAGGGTGAATGATCAGGAGGAGGTTGAGAAACATCAGTGCTGTCATCCCTCTAATTTTTGTATTAATCATAGTGTTGTATAGGAAGGTGAAATGAGTTCTACTACCAAAGATGCCGAGAAAAGAGTTGACTGTGGGAGCATGGATGAGGTTGAGAATGAATTACTTTCTAACGATATGCCACAGGGTTTCTCTCATATTGTAGAGGATTTTTCTTCACAGTCTTCTATGCCAGTGGATGGTAATGATGTTGATTGTAAAGTCTTGGAGATTGAAGATTTATGGGGAAATCCATTGAGTGGTACTTCTGATGATGATGAGATTGATTACAACACTGATTATTCATATGTTGACAGCAGTGATGGTGAGTCATGCTTTAGCTTTGACTCTAAATTTTCTTCTTCTTTTGAAGATGTGTATGATGATGGAAATAAAGACATATATAGTGTGGTTTCCAATGAGTTATTTGATGAGGACACTAGTGAGAACTAGTTGGCACTTTGTCCAAATTATTATGAGAAACAATTTCATGTTGTTTCTAACCCACTATTTGAGGAGTGTGCTCAGAGGATGGAATTTTTTGAGGATTACTCACCTTCTGTACTTAAAGTTTCACATACGGTTGATCTGGAGTCTCCCTCACAAATGAGGCCAGTTGAAAGAAAGGTAATGCAGGATGAATGTTACTCTGTTGATGAAGATGCATTACATTGTGACAATGTTTTTCTTCTGCCACCTAGCAGTGAAAATAATGGTGATAATTTAATTCATGATGTTGATCATGTGAATCATCCTTATGAGGATAAAGGTGTGATTTATCAAGAGAAATTAGTGATGAAGGGTGCTCCCCTTAATACCAAAAACACATAACAGAAATAGAGAAACAACAACGGTAATATGTAAGAACAAAAAATTGGCTTCTTATTATCTCCACAAATGTGGAATTACAAACTTTTAGAATTAAAATATGCAAAGCCCCATGGGCATTCCCTTACAATATTCTGTAGGACAAAGCCTCGAATCAATACCTAGATCTACTACCCAGAACTATTCCGAACTGCCTAATACAATAATACAGCCTTCCTTATATAGGCAACTTTCCACCGCCTGGGAAGGTTCCAGAATTTTAGCCAATAAGGCCGACCAAACTTAGAATTATTTTATTTTACATTTTATTACATCATAGTCGGCTCAAGATAACCTTTGAAACCCAAACAGAAATTTTGAAGAAAATTATTTTTCGCCATTTCAGGTGACCCAACTTCCGAAGACCATAAGTCATCACCAGTTGACCCGATCGGCAAATTATAACCCCATTTCAGAAATGCCACGAAGTGCTCTACAGGATTGACTGGTGCAAGCGCTTGTCACCCAAATTTTTGACCTCATCCGGGGCCTCTAAAGCCTTCAAAACTGAGTTCAAAGTTTCTGTACCCTGCTGCCAATACTGAAAATCTTCAATATCTTCCAATATACACTTGATCTGGCAATGAAACTTTACTGGCAGACTTATATGACCAACATGAACCTCCAAGAAAGAAATCAGATCATTTTGAGCACATAAAAAAATTACCAAAAATAGTAACTTTCCATAAATAGCAGCTCTGCACAAAATAGACCTTATTGAAAATGAAAATAGAAATATTTTTGGGTGATGCAAGATTGCTCTTACACCCAGGATGCTCCTGCATCAATCAGACTTGATAAACCTAAGTAACTTGATATATGAGCATGTTTCAGTTGCCTTGGCTGAGGTAAGTGAAAGTGAGTATAGTTGCTTTTCTTTTGATATGCAAGAGTGCATTGGAGATGAGCTGGATGCTTGCAGCCAGGAAGAAAAAGTGTTGGTTTCTTGTCCCCTTTCATATGTTTCAATCCATGATGATTTTTATGATGCTTGTTTTTCAAGTAGTGAGTTTGTGGGGGGACATGTGAGGGAGGGCATTAGTGATGATAAACCCAAGGTTGTTTTGCAGTCGGTACCTGACAGTGTTTTTTGTCATTGTGCATGTGGAAAAGGTTTCAGACCTTTGTTTGATTTTGTGAGCAGAAACCAAGTTTTTGATAGAGGAAAATGATGGCATTCCTTTGGTGTCCAGATGTTGCTTGTGTATTTTTTGTATATTTTGTACAAATGGTGTTAGAGTTTTTGGTAGGGAGCTAGTCTGTGAAATTTTTGGATTTAAAGTGGGGAGAGGGCCTAATTGTTTTGTCTGGGTATGGTCTTCTTTTCCCAGAGATCTGAATTCTTTCCATGCTTGCAAGAGGCATGCATCCCCAGAAAGAGCCACTGTTAGTCCATTTTCCTGTCAATGCAAAATCCCTTGAAAATGGTATGTTCCCTGCAAATGTTTTGTAATGTTGTCTTGCCATGCCTACAATCACACTTTTATGTGCAAAGAAGATCAACAATGTCTCATGGTGTGCACCCTTGGCCATGTGTTCTTCATGTTGTCACCGTGCTCCAATTCAGATCACATCTCCTAAATCATAAAACCCAGGGAGTTATTTAAGCTTTAAGGTCTGTAGGAAACAATTTTAGAATATGCCTCAGTGTCAAAAACCCACAATGCTTTTGAAAACCCATGATGTTTTTTAGCTTCCTTTCTACCTTTCAGTCTGTCGATAACCCAGTGTATTTTTGGTCTTTTTGCTGAAAACTTTGTGTGTTTTCGATCCTCTTTCATTGAAAACCCTATGTTTTTTTGACCTCGCACTTCTACCCTGTTTGATGGCATTTCCTATCTATGCAGTTGCGATCAGATGGTGGGCCCGGGTCTTCAAGGGCTTTAAATTTATTGGTTATCACATGATTGCATGTTAGAAATTTTTGACATGCGACCATGCGACCGATTCCTTCCTTACATGTGGGGCCCATTGGTGGGATGGCAGTGGTCCCGCTGGTGGTTATGTGGCGGCCTATGGTTGGTCATCGCATGATCACATGTTAGATTTTTCTAACATCTGATCATGTGACTGGTTGACATCTGTTGTGTGGGGCCTGTTGGTAGGTGGTGTCATGGGCATTTTTGATTGGTCGATGTGGTGATGACATGGAGGTTCTCGATGGGACCACTTGCTCAGTGTTGTGATGTGTTGAACTTTGATTGGCTGATGAGTGCTGAGGTGGATGTGCTTGGTGGGACCGTTACTTAATGGTAGGTAGTGGTGGTTGTTGTGCTGGTGGTTAAGGTTCACGGGTTGTCACATGTTTTCATAGCCCATCTCCGTGCTATGCAATCATGCAATAACTATTGTCACGGTTGCGGGGTTGTAGAGGTAACATGGCCAAGGAATTTTCGGCAAGGTCTGATTGTAACTAGGCAGCTAGGAGACCACGGTTGCATGATCGCAAGGGTTAGTTTGGTGCCTTGCGATCATGCGACCAAGCATAAGATCAAACCGGATTCCTGTGGTGGTGAAGTTCATGACCGTGCGGTGGCACAACTAAAGATAAAGGTTAAGTTGTGAAGCCCGGGAAAGATAAAATGATCTGCAGTCAGGACTTAAAGTTGATCCAATTTGGAATGATGACCATCGATTCACTTCTGGGGCCATGAATGTAGCTGTTAACTTGCAGAGGGTTTCATGCGACTAGGATGTACCAAAATTTATGGTTTCCACGATGGTTTTTGATTTTTTTGGTGGTGGTTGCTGCTGCGATGTGGTCCAATGTGCTTGACAATCGATTCCAGTGGTGTTTTGTACCTGGTGAGGTGTAGTTTTGAGCTCCAAGAGTTTTTTTGCAGGTGGTGATTTGTACTATTCTTCATGGTTCTTCCTAGTGTTTTGTACTAATTCCATGATTGTCATGATTGTAAGATCTATTTGAGATCTCTTTCTCCAGGTGACCTCTTGTTCTTCCCTTGCAATTAATTTTTGACTGTTTCAATGGGTTTGGTGGTTGAAATCCTAGCCCTAGTCATCTGTAGCTTGTTGCAACCTATTTTGGGTTTCCAAGATGACTGAGGGGTATAAGTTGTTGAATTTTTTACTTTGTAAGGGTTCTAAATTTTGTCAGTTCCAGTGGTTCCAATTTCTGGTTCCATGAGCAATTTCTTCATGTAAACATTTTCATCCTGGTTGTATCAACATTAGGGAAAAACCTCATGTATCTTTTGCATATTGTCTATGGTGTTTTCTAAATCAACTTGTAATATAGGGATTTGAATCCACATACTTAATATAGTTTCTCATTCTTGGATCTCTCCTTTAGTTGTTCTTAATGAATTCTAAGTTTTCTGGCTCACTGCATTTGGTTGCTTATGTATATGTTTCATCTCTCAGCCTTGATTTAGAATCAGGTTAAAAGTCTTTGAGTGAAGCATAGATTCATTTGGTTCAATTAGTAAGGATACTTGTAAGTAGTGTAAGAGATGTTTAACTATGTTTATGGCTTGGATTCTCAGATGAATCTAGTAGTTGTCCTTGTGTTCCATGTTCACTTCAGGTATGATGCCCAATGGATAAGGCACTGATCTTTAGCTAGTATCCCTGTGCTGATGCAAAGTGTTGCATGGTTGTCTGCATCCTACAAGAAACCCAATTATATTTAATATCTCCAATCGTGCAATCCCTCATAGTCTTGAGGTCACAAGGCCATTTTATACCCAATAGCAATTGAGATTCAATGAATGTCTGGTTAACATTTAGTAGTCTCTTTCTATCATTTGCTTTGTTTAATCCAATCCAAAGTCCTAAAATGCCATAAGTTACTGGATTAGGTGCACCCGCCATGGTTTTGTAGAGCCAGAAGTGAAGAGGGTAGTCTTGTCCCTATAATTGGTCCAGTTGCCTTGTAGCACTCCCATACTTGGAATTAACCACTCCTAACATTAGTCTCAAGGCATATTGGCAGCCCTAAGTGGCGTAAGCATTTTCAAACACCAACACAAATATTTGGTGGAGAGAAGTTCAATTGGAAATAAGTAGAAGAGGAAAAGAAAAGATCACTAGATGGAACCGAATGGTTGACAAGTTGAAAAAGCAATTCATCCCAGTGGATTATGAGTTAGAGTTGTTTAAGAAGATGCAAGCCTTGAAGAAGACTAACAAATTAGTACAGGAGTATACTCAGGATTTTTATAGAATCCTGATTAGGACTGGTCATTCTGAAGCTGATAAAGAGAAGGTTGCTAGGTATATTTATGGATTAAGACCTAGTATTCAAGAAGAGTTACTCACTGTTCGGATGAAAACTATAGGAGATTCTTATCAGATGGCATTAAAGATTAAGGAGAAGCTGAATAAGAAGTTTAAAGGGAGAAAAAATAATAGGAACCAAGGTGGCAAGAATAATGAAATAATTACTAGAGGTAATGTGGTAGAAAATCCTAAGAAGACTGATGAAGGATCTAGAAGTGGTCAAGTCACTAAGAACTATAATAA
Organism: Chamaecyparis obtusa; assembly: GCA_027943335.1. NCBI lineage: Eukaryota > Viridiplantae > Streptophyta > Pinopsida > Cupressales > Cupressaceae > Chamaecyparis > Chamaecyparis obtusa. The sequence goes on along the minus strand of BSBK01001087.1, from coordinate 337,851 downwards.
TGGATAGAGAAGGAGATAGAGAAATGAGTTCACTGGTACTTGTTTTTAGTGTGGTGAAGAGGGTCATAGAATTTTTCAATGTCCTAAAAGAAGAGTTGCACTAACTATCGAAGAAGACATAGAGAATGTTGCAGAAAAAGGTGAATTTCTTATCACTAGGAGATTGGCTACATGTGCTAAGGAACCGGTGCAAAGAAGAAATCTATTCAGAACTAGATGTAAGTGCAAGAATAAGGTATGTAATGTTATAGTTGATGGTGGTAGTTCTAAAAACTTTGTTTCAAAAGAGATGGTTCATAAATTGAATTTTGAAAGAAGGAAACACCCTAACCCTTATCAGATTAGTTGGATACAAGATGTGTCTAAGGTTAGGATTAAAGAGCAATGATTGGTTAATTTTCAGATTGGATCTTATCATGATGAAATATTATGCGATGTATTTCCTATGGATACTTGTCATTTGTTGCTTGGGAGACCTTGGCAATTTGATAGGCATGTTATGTTTGATGGTCATGCAAATACATATGTGGTAATGCATGGTGGATCTAGGCATATGTTATTACCCTTGCAGGAAGTTGGGGCTAGTGGATGTGGAGTTGTTAGGTGTTGTCCTTATGATAGTGACAAAACTCAAGATCAGAGAGTTTTTGAACCAATTCCTTTGGATGAAAGGGAAACAAGTTTGAAAGGAAAAGAGAATGATATAGCTGAGAAAATTATAGAGATTAAGAGGCAGATGGTCTTTCTGACAAAGATAGTGCATAAAATAATGACACTAATAACATAGAGAGATGCAGATGGTGCCAAGATAATTAGTAAGTCTAGAGAAGATGTGATTCACCGAAGTGCTGGTGTAATGGATAGTGGAAAAGATGATCAGAGTCATTTTCTGTCAGAAATAGAAAGGAAAGATGAGAAAAGTGTAGGACAAGATAATTTGCTAAGTGTGACAATAGATAAAGTGAAGATAGCATGGAATGAAGGGAAAAAGAAGATATTGGTTAAGAATAGATATGGTATACTTGTCCTGATTCTCTTAAGATGTTCATGAGAACATTTCCCTTTTTTATTTGCCTGGGGTGTCTGATGCAGGAGCATCTTGGGTCTTGAGCAATCTTGCCTCGCCAAAAAAATTTTCTATTCCTGTACCTATCTGATGTTTGTTTAGTAGTCATTTTTTTTGTTGGTTTCTTGCCTTGAGAAGTTAATGTAGTGTAGTGGACCTAATTGTTAGCATTCTCCTAAGGGCACACATCTTAATTCATTTGGATCTAGGAGTTATCTTCATTTTCCTTGGGTATCAATTTGTTGCCAGTTTCACATGAAATGTGTCGTATTTCACTTTGCATGGTTCCATGTGGGGAAATTGGAGCTTGTGTAGTTGGGGATATGTTCTTGGATCTTGTGTAGACCTAAATCTATCTTCACATCAAATTTGGTTATTTCTATCTTTAGTTTTGGTATCTCTCCTTGGTCTGGACCTATAATGTAATTAATGCCTGACTGGCTGACTTGTGTCTTAGTTGGTTATATATTGAGAGCCTTGGTTGATGTAGAGGGGGAAAAGGAGGATTATTAGATGATTAATAGGGGATTAGAGTATAGGAGAATCATAATTGGATTGTGCAAGATCTTGAAGATTAGATGTTTTATCTGATATTGTAATAGTAGAGCTAGAGGTTTTCTTGCTTGGAGACAAGGAGATTTCTTGGAGGCTTGCGAGCTCAAGTTTAGATCTACCTTAGATTTTCCATCAGTTGCTGATGTGTTTCAAAGATGGACTCACTAGGAGATTGCTGAGATACTTTTTAATTTTATTGCATAAGGTTGAAACTCGGAAGGCCTCACAGATAGGCATGTTGAATGAAATTCTATTTTTAAGCATTATATTGTTGTATTCCATTGTGATTGTTGTTGTTATAACTATTGGTGTAGGTTTGGACCATCCATCATTGGATCCTCCATTCATGCCCTATGTCAGTTACTAACAGTGGTTACTATGCTATCAACTAGAATTGTTTCATACATAGGCATATGCAATTCTATTAGTTCAAATTTTGTTAGTAAATTTTTTTACAATACATATTTTTTATAAGGGTATTTAGCCCAACTAACAGTGAACCAAACAATAGTGAGAAAACTAGCAGTGAGCCCTTTATAAAAATCACCTTAACCGGTGTTTATTTTCATGAGAAATAGATTCTTTGTGGTTTTCCCAGTTTGGGTTTCTACATTATATCTGGTGGTATGGTGTTGATTGTTCTTGTTCTTTCATGATTTTATCAATCTTAATTATTTGAATGGTTTATGTGTATATCAGACTACTAAAATTTTTAGATAGTGTCTTAGAATAATTTATTTACCCCCCTCCCAATTATTAGGCCTATTCAACAGTCAAGTTCCTTACTGAAATCTATCCTTTTTCTATTTTCCTGCTCCCTGAAATGTTTAGTGATAGTAATCTAATTTTTCACTTCTTGAATAGTCATTTACATGTTTTCCAATATCTATTGTGTATTTTTAAGCTCCATGATGAACTTATTGACTTTATCCTCCTTTTCCTTCAATTTATCATCATATACTTCACCAATATTTAAGATATGATCCCTATCTAAAAGTAAACACAAGTAATTAGATTTCATTGATTCAAAAGACACTTTGACCACCTTCAAGTTTATAAAATTAAAATCACATTCCATGACCTTTTGTCTCCTTTCAATTTGATCCTTCTTATAGAGGTCTTCAATTATCTTTTGTCATCATAATGTACTAAGGTTGCAACTATCATATCATTGGTGATCTTTAGTTTATTTTTCAAGTATGATTCTCAACACCGTCATCTTGGAATATATTTTTGGATTGGTCCATCACAACACTATCATGCATAAGTGAACTACTATTATTAAGAGCACGTGATTCATCATAAGCCTGAAAACCCTTGTTTGATTGATCTGCATGCAAAGTTAATGTTGTTGTCATGTCATTATTTTTAAACATGAGATCTCCTTGAGTAAGTCCATGATTATCAAAATGTTTGTCTATCACCACTTCCAAATCACTAATACAAAGATTCATATATACCCTACCTATAACAACAACTAAATCCATTTCTTCACAAGCATTTGAGATATTTTGTTGGAACCAAGTTGTGGAATTCTTATCTTCTCATTGTTGGTCCAAACTTCCTTGGCTTACTTATCTCCTTACTAACCCTACAACCATGATCAGGTGTCCAAGTTTCCTATCATGTGAAATAAATTGTATCCCTCCTCACTTGGCTCTTACTTTTTTTGTGAGACCCTACAACCTATAAGCCCATTGAGGTTAGTTCAATTCCAATCATTTGTTCCTTGAACCTTTTAATTTTATGTTCAACCAACCTTTTGGAGAACCCATAAGAAAAAGGTGATACAACCCGCTCCTCCCTCTAAATGCTTGTCGAGTCTGATTGTAGCTATTTGTAGATATCATCATACTCATCTAAGATTAAGGACATAATGGTTTTCATACAATCCCTCACCTTGTCTAGATGATAATTCCTTGTTTTAGTTAAGAAACATTGAAACATTCAAAGAACCATTTTTTCACATTTGAGATCCAACATAATGATAAATGATCTAGTTCTTGCCATAATTTTTAACACTTTAGCCCTCTTTCATCATGTAACTTATGTAGGCTCTCCATAATCACTTGTAGAACCTTCTTCAATATGTCATCATTATAGGATGCTACAAGAGCTATTATTCTTATAATTTCATTATGACAAGTAGCAACTGCAAGTCTCGCCTCTTCATAAGGATGTTCCAATAACATGTGCTAGACCAAAGCAACCATTTAAGGTTGAAAAGACCAATTTAGAAGCCTCTAATTTGAATGGTCTACTTTAGACAAATACAAGTCTAATTCCTCCAACTTAGAGAGAACGTCAAGAAATTTCATGGACTTTAATTGTAATCCAAATACATACAACCAATTCCCTACTTCCTTTTCATTTTGTAAGTCCCTTAGTTGGTCACCATTGAATTATTTTGAGACACGATTATATTTAAGATCTGTCAATGACTTCACTTTGTTTTCTAAGATAAAATTTGTGAAAATTTGATGCACACTTAACAAACTGATACCACTACAAGATTCTCTTTAGGAATATTAGATTCTTTTCCAAATGTACACCTTTTCTTTCTTAGTTATTTTGTCAAATAGTTTGTTTGTATAAAAAGTTTCAACTTTGCTAAAAGTGTTTGAACATATGCTTTGAAAATGAATAAAAATAAAAATAAAATAGTGATTCTCTTTAGCAATTTCTTTCTATAGTTGAAATTAAAGAATGAATATATATATATATATATATATAGAAACTAAGATTTTATTAGCAATCTGTATGTAATAAATAGAACCTTGAATAATTTTAGTACTCAAAATGAATCTTCAATAGTATTTTCCAACATTGGTTTGAGGCTCAGCACCATGCTACTACTATTGAGGCATGAAATCACTTCTTGTTGTTCCTTCGTGTCTCCAAGATAAGCCTAATGAAAATGTGCAAACCAATGACTTCTAAAAAGCTTGTTGATATAATCCTAAGGTACAAAAATATCCCACCAAATTCTAATGGCATGTGAACAATAGCTAGCAATATATATACCTTGACAATAGTAAACTAACCCAACAAAATGATAAACTCATAGTAATAGTGAATGAGGCAAGATAGTTTAACATTTAATCTGAAATATCAGACATCTTCCACATTGACTCAACAATAACATAGTCAGCTTGGCATAATGCAAAGATGGGGAAATAACTATGTTTCAATCACCAATAAATAACCATCCAATCTTACTTTTAGTTCTAGGACTTGAAAAATAGCACTAGCATAGATAGGTATCATCCTTTGATAGAGCTACTACTATAAATTACCGTTGCAAGCTAGGGAATATGGATTTTTTGTTTCTAAATGATCACCTTTGGTTCTAATATTTACTACATATGCAAATTGAATCATGATATAGACATGTTACCATCTAGTTATTTAGGAAGCCCATATGTTAGCCATCGACAATGAGAGAAGAATGCCCTATTATAGTAGTTCCAAATTGACACATGATTAATTTACCTCTTTTATAATATTTTTCCAATAGCTAAGAAGAAGCGATTAATAAATTATTCCCTTCCAAAGCCTTCCTCCAAATTTGAAAAGTTATTACTAAAATATTATATCTACCAACTATATACTTCATTTTAATCAAACCTTCACATATTTGCAAATCGCATTATAATAATTTATGAGAGTCTTTAGACCAAAAAAAATATCCTTATGCCAATATTAAGCTTAAGAAGACTAGATTATTTATTTGACCCTGTTGGGACTCAAAATTTCATGCTCATTTTGAGTCACAAGTTGAGGAAATTGTAAAATTTTAGCTCCTATAAGTGCTTTTCATGCATATGTACCCAGCTGTCATTTTGAAGCTTATGAGGTGTTCCAAGTTTTTAACACACTCCATTCAATATGTACATGCATTCTATGATGTTATTTTGTCATCCTGAATCATTCGTGAAGTCCCATTTTGAGTAGGTGTCAAATTGCACAATTTTGCCTAAGTGTCAAACAGAGTACACTAGCCTAGTTTGCCTTTGAATATCTTGTGTCTAGAAATGTTTCATGACCCGCCACTTTGAGGATATTTAGTATGCATATCAAAGAACCTATTTTACAATTTTCAAGTCATTTCGAATCCGTTTGACTAGGTTTCGAACCCCTCAAAGTTGGTTGTTTATTGTTGTCATGCACTTGTGTAATTGTTCAGAATTCTGGAAGGGCCTATTTGATCAGTCATATCTTTGACCCAATTGACCTTATTGAGAAAATTACTTTTGCATCATATTCCAAGGGTCAAATAATTCCTATGTTTCATTTTTTAGGTCATGACGAATCCGTTTGCTTAGTTTGCAAATGCGATTCCAAATGCAACTTCTGTTGTTTTATAAGTTGTGAAATGTGCAAATTGATATATACCCCTATTCGTGATGTTATAACTTTTGATCTATGATTGATGAGCCTAAATGGGTTGTACCACCATGTTCTACTCTAAAAATACTACAAGTATGCCAAGTTAGAAGTCTTGATGAATCTTTTAGCATACTTTCCCAGGGTCATTCTGTATGCACAAATCATTGTTTTACTATGTTTCCCAGTTTGCAATTCTAAGAGCCTATCTTTGCCTTATTGCCAAATGCACCCTGTTATTCATCATGAGCCCTAATTGTGAAATTATACTCTCTGTATAACAAAGAAAAAATGCCCCTATTTTTGGATCCTGATGTCATGTTTGGCCTAGTTTTCAAAGCCATTTCCAAACCCAGTTTCTATGCTTTTCACTATTTTAAATTATGAACATATCTAGTGGGCTGACTTCAGTGATTGATTGTAAGTGGCCAGTTGATCTTTTTGGCAAGGTGATTATGGATTCATAATCCTTGTATAAAGGTGATTCAATGTCCAAGTTGCCAATTTGTGGAAGTTTCAGTTAGTCAGTTTTAAAAGCCAGTTCTAGAGCCAGCTTATATGATTTCGGGCGGCGCGGACGGATTTTGTTTATGAATGGCTATGTTTGATCAGGCATATCTTTTGGCTCGGGTCTCTTCGCGGGTTTTCATCTGACCAACATATTGTAATGTTTGAAGTTAGCATGTGTGATCAGTGGTGTTCTCTTGTCAGGTCGTCCGATCAGTTTTTAAAGCCATATTTAGGAGCCAGTCAGTATTATTATTTGGTAGTTTCACAAAGTTGTAAAAGATGCATGGTGTAGCTAGTTTCTTTGGTGCGCCATGGTTTGTTATTGCTAAGTGTTTGCATCTTCGATAACAAAGGAGTAACAGCTAGAAGATGTGAATGAGCGTGTTAAAATAAAAATGGTGGTGTGAATACTAATTGGAGTTGTTTGAAAAGGCCAAACAAACAAAGAAATGAGGCATATTCAGGGAACCCCCTACTTGTGTCTATTGACAAAATCAAACTTTGAAGAGTACATACCAAGATGGAAGAGCTTGGATCCAGTTCTGTAGTGGCAAAGTCTTTGAAAGATGGAGGATATGCAAGAAACCATGAAAAGGAAAACATGGACCATTATGCAAGTGCAATTACTGGTAATTCAAGAAAATAGATGGGCCTGAGGTGTTTTTGGTGCCAATTATTGATGATCAAGACAAAGGAGGAGTTTAACATTTAAAGCTACAACAATGCCAGATCAAATTATGAGGATTGTTGTGTGAGCAGCATGCTAATAGGGGTTACCATTATATATGAATACTAATTGTATTAAGGTAGACCAGCATAGTTTTACACAAGGTATGAAGCCTATGCATCTATCAAAGGGAGCACGTGCCAACTAATTGCAGGTTGTGTATGAAGGGATTAGAATTGAGGCATAGTGTAGATGCTAGTCAAGGCAATAAGTGTGTATGTTGTATGCTAGTGGAGTCTTACATATATGCATGAAACAGGAAAAGGCCAGCATGGGGAATTGATGTGGGAGGTTGCCAAAATGGAGGCACATGCATAAGGAAAAGATGAAGCTAAGGACAAAGGGGGTGTGATGCTGCCTGGCATCATGAGTGAGCAAGTGAAGGGCAGTCTGCAAGCATGACTTGCGCAAATGGCGTAGTGTTCTGCCAGCCATTGTGTTTTGGGGGCTCACATTAATCAAGTGGAGGCTTCATGCACTTGGAGACATCAAGGCCAACATTAAATGCAGAGGCTACCATCGTGAGTTTGTTGGATGTTTATGAGAAATAGATTTGAGGGTGTTTGTATGTCCTGACAGGTAATGTTTACATGCCAAAGTAAATGGTGGAGGCACCCACGTAGGCAAAGGAGAAAATCTCAAAATGGCAAGGGGAAATGGAATGAAGGAGTTGCATGAGCATTGAGGAAGGCCCATGCACAATATAGAAGTTGCTCATGCATGCCTATAGACAACAAACATGGTTAAAGAGAACTCACACAATATGACCGATTTGTCTTTGTTTGCACAGTGCCTATGCGCAAAGAAGAATTCACCCATTTTTCATGAGGGTCGTGATGAACCAGTAGGACACACAAAGTTGTGGAAGGTTGTATACCTTAACAAGCAGTTAGCGCATGAGTTTACCAGTCTAATGTGTAGGAAAGTGGTGGAGTCAGCGTTAAGTTACGAGGGAGGTTGTTATTGTGTTTATGTAGTGAGTAATCACAACGAGCAAAGGAGGAAACAACTCACATAAAAGGAGATCCGCGCATTTTAGAGGATGATTTCAATGGCTTTCTCTCTAATTGATATATCCCACATGTAGCAGGCAATGGGCTTTTGTAGTATTTATATACTTTGATAGTCGCAACATAAAATAAGTAAGCAGCCAAGAGGCTATCGGAGGGCCCCTTGGCTGGACAATGTAGTGCACGGTGGGCCCTAGCATTTTGGAGGGAAGTGCTAAGAAGGTTTTAAAAATCTCAAAACCAATATCCCACATTCATGTCATAGTGGAAGTTTGGAGTGTTTAAATACAACCGCCCAAACATATGAAATAAGTTGAAGTGTTGGAGGCTATGCACGTGACCCCCCATGTTGACACCTTGATTTATGTGCCGACAGGCGTAGAAGTTAATTTTGCAGAGTGATGGTGATGAGGTGACACATGGCACCTGATCATGAGGTTGCTAGACAAAACTACGAGTTGGAGGAAGTTTCAGCAACTTGGAGATGCAGCCAGTCGCGAGGTCACTCAATCCCTGGCAGTTAGTCCAAACATTTAGAGAACATGAGATTACCTTGGTCACTGGTTCTCCCAATTTTGGCAGTTAGTGAGAATTCATTTGGAGATTTAGAGAGTATGCATTCGCCAGTTCTCCAAGTCTTGGCAATTAAGGCAATTGCATTTGGAGAATTGGAGAATGGGCTAAGTCGCCCATTCTCCAAATATTAACCATGGTCAAGACAGGATTCCAAGAATTGGAGAATGGAGCATTCGCTAGATCGTTGAGCTTAACTGCAGTTAAGGATTATGTTTGGAGATTCAAAGATTGCATATGGTCGCCCAATCTCCAAATGGGGTGGTCAACCTGAGGTCAAGTCCGAGCAACCAATCAGCATGTGACAAGTGGTGCTTCCTAGTCCCTTCTGTGGAAAATGTGAAAATAATTAAAAATTGTAGACTTAAAAAGATTTAGATAAATGACATAGTCTGGACTATAGGCAATATTTCAAAAATTTAAAATGAGGAACTGCTCACAAATAAATGTCCTGGGAACTCATTTTTTGTCGAAACATATAAGTGTTATATGTTTCTGGAAATGGGAAAAGAGAAGGGATCCAATGGTGATGAATATTTTTAGTTTTAGTGAAGTGGATGAGAATAGTTTGGGTTCAAATTCTGACGACAAGAATCAGAACTAGATTGGTTTGGAAATGATTGCACATTGTGGTTCAATTTGGAGGAATCAATTGCAGACAAAGTGTGGGAAGAACCTGAAGATATTTTGAGGCCAAAGATGGACAGCTGTAAATTAGTTTAGAACTGACTCAATTTTGTTATATCTCATTTTTTCTTCTCATTTTGTAAGGATGTTGAAAATTTTACTGTACAGAGAGGCTTGGCTCCATTGTTAATCTTTTTGGGAATGTTTGCCAGATCTTGAATGTATTGATATATTGATTTCTACCTGAATACAACAGAATTCTCTTGCATGATTTTGGTTGTCTTCCTATTTTAATTATGATGCTTTTGTGTCTTGAATCTGTAAGGCAGTTCTAGGACACCATTTATAAGGTATTTGTGAATTTAGTCTTTAGTTCCTTTCAAGGAAAGGGTTAAATCTTTAGATGAATTTTTGAAAGCTCGGGATTGATACAAGAATTTGATGATTAAATATGTTTAAGAAAGGGTGACTTGTAAAGCAATTCATCTAGATTCTATTTGTGTCTCATTTAGAATATTTCTGTGGATATATGTTTCTCTTTCTGACTCTTTGCCCTAGGATAAGGCACTGGTCTATCCTCAATTTGCAAGGACTTTATCATCAACCAAAACTTAAATGACTTTTTACTTTTCATGTATGTTTGAAAGAGCAGATAAGAATAAGTTTGTATCAAGGATATAAACTAGTGTTATGATCCTTTGAAGAAGTGAATGAAATAGGTACAACCGCCTGATTCTGTGGAGCCCAAAGTGTAGAAGGAGTTTCTCCATGTCATTTAGTCTTTTCTTGCTTGGAATCAAGAGTTTAGGAATCATAGAGTTCAATTGAAGCACTCAAGGCTTGTAATGGGATTCAACAAGAAAAATAGCTAACAAGCCCCACACCAAAATTATTATTTTAACTTGTGGCTGCCTACAACAATGAAGTAGTGCTAGATAAATATACACAACATAGCATATTTATCGAACTCCTTGCAATAATAATATTGCCCAATTTTCCAATTCCTTAATGTTCTTATTAATGTTGAAAACAATCAAATGGTATAATCACCAAATATGAAACAAGATCCACAAACATTGAGTGAGTAGCAAATATAATAGAATATCTTATTTCCACAAACTACAACTTACCGTAAAACCTTATTTCTCGTGACAAAGGACTTTGGTTGAATGAAACTTTAACTTTAATATTGTTGGGATCTTATTGGGAACATAGATCAATATAAATATTTATTCCCAACACCAAATACACATACGTTGAGGCTCGCCAACATAAATCTCATAGTCACCATAAGATAATATATGCCAAACATAATCATAAGCTTCAACCTTATTTTCTCCCAAATAAATATCAGGCCCCACTTAATGTTTTGTGTAACAAATATTTTCTCAATGAATCAATACTTAGCTAAGACAAAAATGTATGAATAAATTATTAATCCTCTTGGCCATATTTTAAAGGCAATGGCTAAATAGCCAAATATTTGCACCCTCGATGCCTCCTTGGGTGCCCTATTTAACTGTAGGTAGGTCCACAATACTGGGCAATGGCTAAATAGCCAAATATTTGCACCCTCAACATCTCCCTGGGTGCCCAATTTAACTATAGGTGGGTCCACAATACTGGGCAATGACTAAATAGCTAAATATTTGCACCCTCAATGCCTCCCTGGGTGGCCTATTTAACTGTAGGTAGGTCCACAATACTAGACAACAGCTAAATAGCTGAATATTTTCACCCTCAATGTCTCCCCGGGTGCCCTATTTAACTTTAGGTAGGTCCACAATACTGGGCAATAGCTAAATAGCCAAAAATTTGCACCCTCAACGTCTCCTTGGGTGCCCTATTTAACTGTAGGTAGGTCCACAATACTGGGCAACGACTAAATAGCTGAATATTTGCACCCTCAACATCTCCCTAGGTGCCCTATTTAAATGTAGGTAGGTCCACAATACTAGGCAATAGCTAAATAGCTGAATAATTACACCCTCAACGTCTCCTTGGGTGCCCTATTTAACTGTAGGTAGGTCCACAATACTGGGCAATGGCTAAATAGTCAAATATTTGCACCCTCAATGCCTCCTAGGGTGCCCTATCTAACTATAGGTAGGTCCACAATATTGGGCAATGGCTAATAGCCAAATATTTGCACCCTAAACATCTCCCTAGGTGCCCTATTTAATTGTAGGTAGGTCCACAATACTGGGCAATGGCTAAATAGTTGAATATTTGCACCCTCAATGTCTCCCTGGGTGCCCTATTTAACTATAGGTAGGTCCACAATACTATCTGTCCTTTCTGACAGCCCAAAACCTTATGTCAGAAGAGACCTCTAGCTGCAAAAATATGTTACGCCATAATATATAAAAGGAGTTCAAAAAAATAAATCCTAAGTGTTCCAATTTTTTATATATACTATGGATGCCATTTTCTTAATCTTTTATATATGTTTTTATTTTATTATTTCTATAAATTTATTTTGTAATTAATTTTTTAATTTAATTTATTATATTAATTATTTATATCATAAATTATTATATAAATTATTTATACTATATATTTATATTATATTAATTATTTATATTGTTTTTTATAATCTATTCTCACACACAATGAAGCAACAGAAACTAAGATTTTATTAGCAATCTGTATGTAATAAATAGAACCTTGAATAATTTTAGTACTCAAAATGAATCTTCAATAGTATTTTCCAATGTTGGTTTGAGGCTCCGCACCATGCTACTACTATTGAGGCATGAAATCACTTCTTGTTGTTCCTTCACGTCTCCAAGATAAGCCTAATGAAAATGTCCAAACTAATGACTTCTAGAAAGCTTGTTGATATAATCCTAAGGTACAAAAATATCCCACCAAATTCTAATGGCATGTGAACAATAGCCAGCAATATATATACCTTGACAATAGTAAACCCAACAAAATGATAAACTCACAGTAATAGTGAATGAGGCAAGTTAGTTTAACATTTAATCTGAAATATTAGACATCTTCCACATTGATTCAACAACAAAATAGTCAGCTTGGCATAATGCAAAGATGGGGAAATAACTATGTTTCAATCACCAATAAATAATCACCCAATCTTACTTTTAATTCTAGGACTTGAGAAATAGCACTAGCATAGATAGGTATCATCCTTTGATAGAGCTACTACTATAAATTACCCTTGCAAGCTAGGGAATGTGGATTTTTCATTTCTGAATGATCACCTTTGGTACTAATATTTACTGCATATGCAAATTGAATCATGATATAGATGTGTTACCATCTAGTTATTTAGGAAGCCCATATGCTAGCCAATTATAGTAGTTCCAAATTAACACATGATTAATTTACTTCTTTTATAATATCTTTCCAATAGCTAAGAAGAAGTGATTAAGAAATTATTCCCTTCCAAAGCCTTCCTCCAAATTTGAAAATTTATTACTAAAATATTATATCTCCCAACTATATACTTCATTTTAATCAAACCTTCACATATTTGCAAATCGCATTATAATAATTTATGAGAGTCTTTAGACCACAAAAAATATCATTATGCCAATATTAAGCTTAAGAAGACTAGATTATTTATTGGGCCCCACACCAAAATTATTATTTTAACTTGTGGTTGCCTGCAACAATGAAGTAGGGCCAGATAAATATACACAACATAGCATATTTATCGAACTCCTTGCAATAATAATATTGCCCAATTTTCCAATTCCTTAATGTTCTTATTAATGTTGAAAACAATCAAATGGTATAATCACCAAATATGAAACAAGATCCACAAACATCGAGTGAGTAGAAAATATAATAGAATATCTTATTTCCACAAACTACAACTTACCGCAAAACCTTGTTTCTCATGACAAAGAACTTTGGTTGAATGAAACTTTAACTTTAATATTGTTGGGATCGTATTGGGAACATAGATCAATATAAATATTTATTCCCAACACCAAATACACATACGTTGAGGCTCACCAACATAAATCTCGTAGTCACCATAAGATAATATACACCAAACACAATCATAAGCTTCAAACTTATTTTCTCCCAAATAAATATCGGGCCCTACTTAATGTTTTGTGTAACAAATATTTTCTCAATAAATCAACACTTAGTTAAGACAAAAATGTATGAATAAATTATTAATCCTCTCAGCCATATTTTAAAGGCAATGGCTAAATAGCTAAATATTTGCAACCTCAACGTCTCCATGGGTGCCCTATTTAACTGTAGGTAGGTCCACAATACTGGAAAATGGCTAAATAGTCGAATATTTACACCCTCAACATCTCCCTTGGTACCTATTTAATTATAGGTAGGTCCACAATACTAGGCAATAGCTAAATGGTTGAATATTTGCACCCTCAACATCTCCCTAGGTGCCCTATTTAACTTTGGGTAGGTCCACAATACTGGGCAATGACTAAATACCCAAATATTAGCACCCTCAACATCTCCCTGGGTGGCCTATTTAATTCTAGGTAAGTCCACAATACTGGGCAATGGCTAAATAGCCAAATATTTGCACCCTCAATGCCGACTTGGGTGCCCTATTTAACTCTAGGTAGGTCCACAATACTAGGCAACGGCTAAATAGCTGAATATTTACACCCTCAATGTCTCCTTGGGTGCCCTATTTAACTATAGGTAGGTCCACAATACTGGGCAATGGCTAAATAAATGAATATTTGCACCCTCAACGTCTCCCTGGGTGCCCTATTTAACTATAGGTAGGTCCACAATATTGGGCAATGAATAAATAGCTAAATATTTGCACCCTCAACATCTCCATGGGTGCCCTATTTAAATGTAGGTAGGTCCAAAATACTAGACAATGGTTAAATAGCTAAATATTTGCACCCTCAATGTCTCCATAGGTGCCTGATTGAACTGTAGGTAGGTCCACAATACTAACAAATGGCTAAATAGTCAAATATTTGCACCCTCAATGTCTCCTTAGGTGCCCTATTTAACTATAGGTAGGTCCACAATAATGGGCAACAGCTAAATAGCCAAATATTTGCACCCTCAACATCTCCCTTAGTGACATATTTAACTGTAGGTAGGTCCACAATACTGGGCAATGACTAAATAGTCAAATATTTGCACCCTCAATGTATCCCTGGGTGCCCTATTTAACTATAGGTAGGTCCACAATACTGGGCAACAGTTAAATAGCTGAATATTTATACCATCAACGTCTCCCAAGGTGCCCTCTTTAACTATAGGTAGATCCACAATATTGGGCAATGGCTAAATAGCCAAATATTTGCACCATCAACGCCTCCCTAGGTGCCCTATTTAACTATAGGTAGGTCCACAATGTTGGGCAATGACTAAATAGCTGAATATTTGCACCATCAACGTCTCCTTGGGTGCCCTATTTAACTGTAGGTAGGTCCACAATACTAGGCAATGACTGAATAGCCAAATATTTACACCTTAACATCTCCCTGGATGCCCTATTTAACTGTAGGTAGGTCCACAATATTGGGCAACAACTAAATAGCTGAGAATTTGCACCCTCAATGTCTCCCTGGGTGCCCTATTTAACTATAGGTAGGTCCACAATACTGGGCAACGGCTAAATAGTCAAATATTTGCACCCTCAATGTCTCCCTTGGTGTCGTATTTAACTATAGGTAGGTCCACAATACTCAGAAATGGCTAAATAGCTAAATATTTGCACCATCAACGCCTCTCTGAGAGCCCTATTTAACTTTACGTAGGTCCACAATAATGGGCAACGGCTAAATAGTCAAATATTTACACCCTCAACGTCTCCCTAAATGCCATATTTAACTATAGGTAGGTCCACAATACTGGACAACGACCAAATAGTTGAATATTTGCACCCTCAACGTCTCCTTGGGTGCCCTATTTAATTGTAGGTAGTTCCACAATACTAGGCAACGGCTAAATAGCCAAATATTTGTACCGTCAACGTCTCCTTAGGTGCCCTATTTAACTATAGGTAGGTCCATAATATTGTATGTCCTTTCTGATAGCCCAGAACCCTATGTTAGAAGAGACCACTGGCTGCAAAAATATGTTACAGCATAATATATAAAAGGAGTTCGAAAAAATAAATCCTAAGTGTTCCAATTTTTAATATATCTTAAAGAGTTTAAACAAATAAATCCTAAGTGTTCCAATTTTTAAAGTTTTGTGTAACAAATATTTTCTCAATGAATCAACACTTAGTTAAGACAAAAATGTATGAATAAATTATTAATCTTCTCGGCCATATTTTAAAAGCAACAGCTAAATAGCTAAATATTTGCACCCTCAACGCCTCCCTGGTTGCCATATTTAACTATAGGTAGGTCCACAATACTGGACAATGACTAAATAGCCGAATATTTGCACCCTCAATGTCTCCATAGGTGCCCTATTTAACTATCATCAGGTCCACAATACTAGGCAAGGGCTAAATAGCCAAATATTTGCACCCTCAAAGTCTCCCTGGGTACCCTATTTAACTGTAGGTAGGTCCACAATACTAGGAAATGGCTAAATAGCCAAATATTCTCACCCTCAATGCCTCCCTAGGTGCCCTATTTGATTGTAGGTAGGTCCACAATACTGGGCAATGACTAAATAAATGAATGTTTGCACCCTCAACGTCTCCTAAGGAACCCTATTTAATTGTAGGTATGTCCACAATAATGGGCAATGACTAAATAGCTGAATATTTGCACCCTTAACATCTCCCTGAATGTCCTATTTAACTGTAGGTAGGTCCACAATATTGGGCAATGGCTAAATTATCGAATATTTGCACCCTCAAGGTCTCCCTAGGTGCTCTATTTAAGCATAGGTAGGTCCACAATACTAGGCAACGGCTAAATAGGTGAATATTTGCACCCTCAACGTCTCGCTAAGTGCTCTATTTAACTATAGGTAGGTCCACAATACTGGGCAATGACTAAATAGCCAAATATTTACACCCTCAATGCTTCCCTGGGTGCCCTACTTAACTGTAGGTAGGTCCACAATACTAGGCGATGGCTGAATAGCCGAATATTTGCACCCTCAACGTCTCCCTGGGTGCCCTATTTAATTGTAGGTAGTTCCACAATACTGGGCAACGGCTAAATAGCCAAATATTTGAACCCTCAATGTCTCCCTCTGTGCGCTATTTAATTGTAGGTAGGTACACAATACTAGGCAACAAATAAATAGTCAAATATTTGCACCCTCAACGTCTCCCTTGGTGCCCTATTTAACTGTAGGTAGGTCCACAATATTGTCTGTCCTTTCTGACGGCCCAGAACACTATGTCAGAAAAGACTATTGGATGCAAAAATATGTTATGACATGATATATAAAAGAAGTTTGAAAAACTAAATCCTAAGTGTTCCAATTTTTAATATATCTTAAGGAGTTCGAAAAAATAAATCTTAAGTGTTCCAATTTTTAATGTTTTGTGTAATAAATATTTTCTCAATGAATCAACACGTAGTTAAGACAAAAATGTATAAATAAATTATTAATCCTCTCAGCCATATTTTAAAAGCAATGACTAAATAGCTGATTATTTGCACCCTTAAAGCCTCTCTAGGTGTCCTATTTAACTGTAGTTAGGTCCACAAAAATGGGCAACGGCTAAATAGCTGAATATTTGCACCCTCAACGTCTCTCTAGGTGTCTTATTTAATTGTAGGTAGGTCCACAATACAAGGCAATGGCTAAATAGATGAATATTTGTAACCTCAACGTCTCCCTCGGTGCCTTATTTAACTGTAGGTAAGTCCACAATACTGGGCAACGACTAAATAGCTAAATATTTGCACCCTCAATGTCTCCCTGGGTGCCATATTTAATTGTAGGTAGGTCCACAATACTATCTGTCCCTTTTGACGGCCCAGAACCCTTTGTTAAAATAGATCATTGATTGTAAAAATATGTTATGGCATAATATATAAAAGTTAAATCCTAAGTGTTCCAATTTTTAATATATCCTAAGCAGTTCGAAAAAATAAATCATAAGTGTTCCAATTTTTAATGTTTTGTATAACAAATATTTTCTCAATGAATCAACTCTTAATTAAGACAAAAATGTATGAATAAATTATTAATCTTCTCAATCATATTTTAAAGGCAATGGCTAAATAGCCGAATATTTTCCAACGATATTATAGGTAGGTCCACAATATTAGGCAACGGTTAAATAACTGAATATTTTCACCTTCAACGTCTCCCTAGGTGCCTTATTTAACTGTAAGTATGTCCACAATACTGGGCAATGGCTAAATAGTTGAATATTTGCACCCTCAACACCTCCTTAAATGCCCTATTTAACTGTAGGTAGGTCCACAATACTAGGCAATGACTAAATAGTCAAATATTTTCACTCTCAATGCCTCCTTAGGTGCTCTATTTAATTATAGGTAGGTCCACAATACTTGGCAATGACTAAATAGCTGAATATTTGCACCCTCAATGTCTCCCTGGATGCCCTATTTAACTATAGGTAGGTCCACAATACTAAGCAATAGTTAAATAGTCAAATATTTGCACCCTCAACATCTCCCTGGGTGTCCTATTTAACTATAGGTAGGTCCACAATACTAGAAAATGGGTAAATAGCCACATATTTGCACCCTCAATGTCTGCCTAGGTGCCTTATTTAACTAAAGGTAGGTCCACAATACTGTATATCCTTTCTAACGGCCCAGAACCCTATGTTAGAAGAGACTGCTGGCTGCAAAAATATGTTACGACATAATATATAAAAAGAGTTCAAAAAGATAAATCCTAAGTGTTCCAATTTTTAATATATCCTAAGGAGCTCAAAAAAATAAATTCTAAGTGTTCCAATTTTTAATGTTTTGTGTAACAAATATTTTCTAAATGAAATAACACTTAGTTAAGACAAAAATGTATGAATAAATTATTAATCCTCTCAGCCATATTTTAAAGGCAACGGTTAAATAGTTGAATATTTGCACCCTTAATGCCTCCCTAGTGTAATATCCCAAAAATGGGTTATATGTTCATTAACCTCCTACATCCTCAAATCGAACGAAATCGACATAGAAGTCCTAACCTAAGGCACATCTACACATCATCGAATCTAATTGATTATTTTAAATTCTGCATCGGAGAATATTCTTAGCAATATTCTTAATTATCTTAATTACCTTTAATTTAATGATTATTTGGCGATAAATCACATTTATCCTAAAGTTTGATTAATTGAATATTTTCATATTTAATTAATTAAATTTAATATTTGCCACTTAATTGTTTAATTAAATTTAATTCTATCTATTATTGATTGTATTATTTAATTTTGACAATAAATCCATTATCCTATGAATAATTGATTAAATTCTTATTTAATTAATTAAAGCATGTTGTCATTATTTAATAATATAATTTTTAATAAAAGTTTGATTAAATGATTGATTAACCCATAAATCAATTGTTTTATTTTCAAAAATCAGTTAAGTTGAGAGTAAATCACTTTATTTATTTATTAATTAATAATTATCCATGTGCACAATCAAATAGCAGTTAAACTCCAAATCAGAAAATCAATGCAAGTTATTGATTTTTTGGAACTCAACATCATTTTTGAGTTTTAAAATTGATCTAAACTTCTAATTTGAGTTAAAAAGTTGTTTTTGCATATTTTCATGTTTTTGTGAATTAAATTATCTTTATTTAAAAATAACTCAAAAATCAAGCCAAGTTATTTGAGTGATTTATGACTTTTATCCATGCACCTCTAAAGCCCTGGATTTCTATAAAATCAAGGCTCAGCTCTTCATATCTCATCTCATAATTTTGCAAGCTTACTTTTCCAAAGTCGTCTACGAATTGCACAACTATTTTGAAAAATTGGAATTTGGAGAATCAAAGCTTATTGTGAATCAAGGCTATTGTGAGATCAATTTGGTTTTTATTCATATCATATTGTTTCTAGATTAGCATATCATAGATCAATTTCATATAGATTATATTTCATATCAAGTTTTTATCATTCTTATTGCATCTAAAATATAAAAAAATAGCTTAATTGCATTCAATTTATATCTAGATCAATTGCATTCAAATCTTTCATTTATGTGTCGTCTAGGTCACTAATCTCGATAGCAATCTAAGAACATCAATCTCACACCTATTAGAAGGCAGTAGATCGCTTGGTTAGATTAGATTTTAATTTTGCATGATTTTTGCTAACCTCTAATGTTTTACTGAAGTGTTGTGTCTATAGATCAGGTACAATTTTCACACACACATTTCTAGCACCCACCATGGGGCAACCCACCTTTACATGCTAGTTTTGATTTTTTTGGGGAACTAAAGCCCTAAAGTTTCAATGATTTAATTTTATCTCTCAAACAGATTGGATTTTTTTTTTGAAATTTTTTTCACAAGTTGGACACATATCAAGAAAGCTACAGTAAAAAATTTAGAATTTTTTGAGATGTTTTGAATTATTAATAATTTTTTTATTAAAATTCTGGAAAAAATTAATATCTGATGTAAATCAGCATATTTTTTAGAAATTTTTATATTTTTGAAAAGCTCTTTAAATTCTACAGGGGGTCCATTCTTTGTGTTTTAAATTTGGATGCAATATAATAGCTCAAATAGTCAATTTACAAAAACTAGTCTATTTTGATAAAACGGGTCTCTAGGGCACAAATGAAGAGATTTTTCTAAAAATTTTACATTTTTGGAAAGCTCTCTATTTTTTAGCAGGGGTCTCTATTTTGAATTTCTATTTTTGTTGCTAAAATCATAAAAAATAAAATCAGATCTTGTTGACTAGGTCAAATGCAGCAAAAAAAATAAAGTTTTGTGATGGGTATGCACTTTTTTTTTTTACATGGTTTAATAAATGATATGAGTTGTCATTTGGGTTAATTTCTGGTTATTATTGTTGATAATAATTGATTTTTAGAGCTAACCCTATGGTTTTCATAAGTTGAATATATGTTGCATATCTTGTTTGCTTGTTTGCTTGTTGGAGAGTTCGTCACTTGCTTGCATGGAAAAGCTCAACAAGAATTGCTAAAAATCAGGTAAAATCTACTAAGCACATTGCAAGGATCCTAAGTATTCTCCTTCATCTAATAACATTTTGATTTGGACTTAAAATAAATCTCTTATGTGTCTAGCTTGAGTGCTTCTTTTCATGCTTTTGTTTTACACACTTGCATAATTGATACTAGGTTGTGACACCTTAGGTATTTATCGACAGTCTTAGATTCCTTGTGATTGATCTAGATTGCTATCTTGGGTTATTGGACTTGCTAATCTATCAGCCCCTCATTTTCACCCCGTGGTTGCAATATCAGCGCCACATTAAATGGGAGGGGTCTACAGGAAAGAAGCGTTAAGTGTTCCACCAGGCAACCCTTTTGTGCTTTTTGGAACTCACTTATTTAATAAGTTGTGGACTCATTTCTAGCTTGTGTGAGGGGTTAAGTGCTCCACTTTATGGACTCACCTCATAGTTTTTTTAAGCATTAAGTGTACCACCTTGTGCTTTTGAATACTTTTGGATAGATTTGCTTTTTGGAATATATCTGTACTCTTATAGTAATTAGGCCCCATGAACACTATTTGTGGATCTTGAGAGAGTGGGTTCCCAGTGAAACCCTTCTCAATGAGGGATCCCTTGTAGGTGGGGAGGATACTTAGTGCATCTCACGTTCTACTTGGTTCATGCATCTTCCCTTATTGATTGATACATTCTCTCTCTGGAGAGGTTGATAGATCACGTGGGGTCGATATCATAGACCTTGGTGAGACAAACTTTGTCTTAGCATGTCGGATTAATCTGCTTGCTTTGTTTGGGTTAAAAGTGAAGAGGCATCAAAACCTTGGATCTGGAGCCAAGTCCCCTTGTGGTATACTATTGTGAGTCACCTTTAGAGAGGTTTAACCATAGCGAACAATCCCTTCACAAGGCAAACTACGTTGACGGAACCTCAAGCGGTAATAGCCATTTTTGCCGTGGTAGTGACAACCGCTATATAAATGTCCTTGTGGAAGAAATCTCCACGGGTATGGTTCATTTTTGGGTTGTCAGATCTCCCTAGCAGCTCCTGAAGATTAAGTTCTCAGACTGTGTCAAAACCCTGGTGCACCGGGATTGGAGTTCACCCCTTTGGATCATAAAAGTTGTAGAGTCAAACCATTACTAAAAACCCTAGCGAGGCCAAATTTTCATTTTATAGGGTATATGTGTGTTATTGCAAAACATTTTTGGAACACACACAATTAGCGCTTCAGAGGATTAGAACGAATAAGTCACTTGATTGTTCATGTGCAAGGTTGCTTTTGCCCTTGTTCATTATTTTCAGACATGCTTGAAATCACTTGCTTGCTATTTTGTGTGCTTGCTTATCTATCTGGTTACTGAAAATGAACAAATCTATTATAATTCTCAAATCTAGACATTGAAATTTGCAAACAATCTGAATCTAAAAACTCAAAATTTGCAAAATCTGAAGTAAAATTCTTTTCTGGAGTCAAAAGTCATCTCAGGAGGTCAGAAATTCATACGAGTTTTCTCAAAGTGTCATTTCATTATAGCCCATCTATCGTATGATTGAGTACCTAGTGTCGTACAATTTTTCATGCCAGCAAATTCTCAAAGTAAAAATCTTGCAACTATCATATAAAATTTTAAACTGTCATTTCGTTGGTTACCCTCTGTCGTACGAGTTTTGCAACTATCGTACAAGTTTTACAACTGTCATTTCATAGCATACCCACTGTCGTATGAGTCTGCAAAGTGTCATTTGGGAAATTTTTTAGAGTTGTCAGAAAATTATCAAAATTGCCAGATATTTAGCTTTTTCAGCCTAATTTCAGAATCTGTTGAATGAATCACTATGTCAGGAATAGAGTAGTAGCTATTGAGAATCCAATCATTTTCCTAAAGTGGCCTTTTGAATTCGATTCAGCCTTCTGTTTAATTGATTTGAGTCTTTATCATCTCATGTCAAAACCTTGTCATAACTATCAATCTTCAATCAATCAATCATCAAAATGACTAAGTGTTGTGATATCTTGTCCGCTATCTTTTGGGAACCTACCCATACATCCAAGGCACAGTATCCTTCATCCACGTCTAATCGAATCTTCAAATCAATCAAACCTTGACAAGGTTGCGTCATCTGATCATCTTGATTCAATTTATTCTTCGATTATCTGGATCTTATTCTTTTGTTTCACTTGAGGTTAATGGTGGAGACTAGAGCTTCCTCTCACAAGAAATCTATCACCACTCTCCAAACTCCAACTCTTGAGCAACTCATCAATTCTAGTCTTTACGAGGATGATGGTCTTGGCAACTATCTATTGAAATTTGGTTACATACCTCCTCCATCAACTCATAGAGGTACTCAACATACCCCTCATCAATCTAATCTAGGGAGTCCACAAACCCCTACCATGTCTCAAGCAGGGACAAATTTTGGCTCTCAAAGAGCTCAATCTCAACATGGTGTAGATCAAGACCCCACACCTAAAGAAATTTCTCAATATCAAAATGATGATAACTTCAAATGGATGATGAAGCATTTCTTGAAAGAAGATAGAGAAGCATACTTTTTACAATTAGCTCATCAAGGAGCTAAGCTTCCTCCTAATTTTAATGTCGAAGCTATCATCACACATGAGGAAGAAACTCCACTCATAGCTATGAAGAAACAAATACATACTTTACAAGTCAAACTGAATCAACTCGAAAAAGAGAAGGAACCCAAAGAGTTCTCCATGGAGGCTCTATGTCCTTTTCCATTGGACAAAGACTTGTACATGCCACCCTTTCCAAAAAGAGTGGAGGTGCCAAAGTATGATAAGTATGATGGATACTCTGACCCTCAAGATCATGTCAAGGAATTTTGTACACAATCAATGGAGTTCATGCATGAACCGACCTACCTTATGCACCTCTTTCCTAGATCTTTGGGAGGAGCATCCATTCATTAGTTTTCAAAATTCCTTCTACTATCAAAACTTTTGAGGAGTTGATCAAATTGTTTTATCAACAATACTCCTACAATATTCAGCACTCGGTCACCATGATTGATATTTGTAATCTCAAACAATACCCAGGGGAACCATTCCTAACATTTCTCAAGAGATGGAGGAAGAAGTTCTCTCTATATGCCAGAGCTATTCCAGAAATAGAAAAACTAGAAATCTTCATCAATAATCTTATTCCCAAAATCAATTATCCTCTGCAAATGCAAGATCATACATCTTTTGATAAGATGGTGGATAATGCTATCAAAATTGAAAAAGTTCTTGTAAAAAAAGGAGAAATCACACTTCAAAAAGACAAGTACAAATTAGGATCCAGTTCTAAAGACAAGAACAAAAATTGGAACAAGAACAAGGGCATCATCACAGATGGCATTATTGACATTGTCTATGCCCCATCAAAGGCACCAGCCTACAATCTCACTCTTAGCACTCAAGCCATTAAAGCTTCAGAGAAAAAGTCTTCTGAACCATCTCCAAAAAAGCCAGAATACAAAAGATGGGATAAACATCGAAAGTTTACTCCTCTGGGAGAGTCTTTAGAATCAGCTATGAAAACTCTACTGGCTAATAACATCATCTCTTTACCACCAATCTGACCAAATGATCAGGTCCCCAAACCGAAATGGTGGAGAGGAAATGAATTCTGTGATTTCCATCAGAGTAAAGGTCACAAAACTAATAATTGCTACCACTTGAAGCATACCATTCAAGATCTGATCGATAGTGGAGACATCACAATTGACAATCCCATGAGCAATAATGATCATACCGCATTCATAGAACCATTTCTGAAACATGATCAAGAAGTTCAACTTCTCAACCTAATATAGGGGAAAAAGTCAACTATGCCTACCCTGGAAATAACATTGTCATCAATATGGTTGAACCATGTCTCTCTGAAAGTTGCAATGTCATCACAATTATACGATGAGACAGAGATCATTCCTCAGCTAACACAGTTACTCGATCACAAGCTCAAACGCATCTGAAAGGACAAATCCCAAATTCATCAAATGTCCCTAAGGTGCCCTTCAATCTTTCATTTGCTTCTAAACAGAAAGCTGCTTCCAAATCTTCCAATCCAAAGGATACAAGGCATACATCTTATAGCATTTTCCAACAACTCCAACACACTAATGTGAAAATCTCCATGTTTGAGTTGCTTCGAATATCTCTAGCTCATAGAACCATTCTCGATAAATCTTTGCTTGGTTCCAATGTTCTTGATGACCTTGATTTAGACAGGTTCCAGACTATGGTTGGACATCTTACATTTCCACAATATATCTCCTTTTCAGAGGAAGATGACAACTCCTTGAGTCACCCACATAATCAGCCTTTGCATATAGAAGTCTTGATCCAGAATCGTAGAGTCAAACATGTGTTGATAGATGGGGGGGGCGCTGACCTAAACATTTGTTCTTATAGCTTGATCACACAATTGGGATTTTCAGAATTGGCTATTGATCCGAGAAAGAAAATAACTATCAAAGCCTATGATGAACAAGAAAAATCTTCTAAAGGCACCATTATCTTACCTATCAAAGTGGGTCCAGTTATCAAAGATACCATCTGTCAAGTGCTTGATCTACCTTTGGCCTATAACGTCCTTCTAGGGAGACCATGGATACATGAAATGCAAGCTATTCCTTCTACATACCATCAATGTTTGAAGTTTCCTTATGAAGGAGTAGAGGTTACTATCCCCGCAGATTTGAATACAACTTGCAACACCTTGAAGGAAAGTGCAGATAAGCTTGTACCTAATAACAAAGAATCTTCCATTGAACCAACTAAAGAAGCATCCACATCTAAAATGGAAGATCTTGCAAAAAAGGTTAATATCAAAGAAAATAGTATGGGAGAATATACTATCGAGCCAGTCTTATCTTTGACATCTCTCCCTATCTCGCCTAAGTCTTATGGGCAATCTTTGAAACAATCCAAGCTTGAACCTAAGGAACCTCTTGAAGCATATAAAAAGAATTTTGTAGCAGAACAAGTATCCAAGCAAGAATTTGAAGAGGATGAAGCTATGCTATCATGGCTATACAAAGATGAACCTGAATCTCAAGTTGTTCAAACTGGTGACTCTACAGTATCCAAACTCCCTTCCAAGTCATATGGTCTAGGAGATAAATTAATAGCTAAGATGGGATATTTAGGTAAAGGACCTCTAGGAATCAGAGGAAAAGGTCTTGAGGCACCTCTCCCACATACTGGTAGAGAAAATAAAAACAAAGTTGGCTTAGGATTTAAGAAGAAACCCAATCACCTCAAAGGTAATTGTTCCCATGTCATAGAGCAGATTGCACCAGGAGAACCTCTTCTTAAGAAAGAAGAAACATAACCATCAGATAGTGATTTAGATAGCTCAGAACTCATCTCCTATAAAAAATTTCCTAAGGAAATCAAAGACCTTCTTGATGATAAAGATGATCTAATAAAAAGAATTAATGTAGTAGAAACACAAGAACCTACTATCAATCAAGAGATAGTTGCAACACAAGAACCAGCTAATCTCAAAAGCAATCAAGAAGAGGGAGGTGATAGTGATTCTAAGATAGATTCCCATGAGTATGAATTCAAATCAGAATCTGAGGGTAACCCTTCTTGGGGTATTCACCCCGACTTTACTCATGTTCTAACATTTCCTAGAGATCCTAAATCAGAAGCTGAATCAAATGACTACGAATGGGGAGCCATTCTAGAACCAGATGAAGATGAACTTATTATAGAGAAACATGTTGATGTTATTCACCAATATGTACCTAATCCCAATGTGAGTCTAGAGCGAAATGATGAACCTATCAAGTCTGATCCACCTATAGCTGAATTGAACTCCCACTATGACATTGAGCCTATTCACGAATTGAATGTCTTAAGTTGTAATATCACCTTTGCACTCGAGTGTCAAGTTAGGACCAATGATGATAGATCCATATCCATAAACACTATCTCCCAATCTTTCCCTACTTTGACTATCCAATATCCTGAACTTGTTGATCAAACCTCCACAAATCCGAGCTAGGGTATTTATACCTTCCTGAATGGCTATGCCCTTTCTTTCTACCTCAATGTAGTTAAGCCTATGAGGACTTCCATTAGTGAACCGAGCGTCAGCATGACCGAGTCAGCTCTCAAATATCTTAGTAAAAAAAACAAGAATAAAAAGAAAAAGAAAAAGAGTTCTGAGGGTGAAAACCACTTTGTGGCAGTCTCAGAACCTAAAAAAGTAAAAATAAAAGATGTATCCGAAGGTGAAAACCTCTCTAAGGTGCCTAAGGATGAGATATTTGATGTCCTTCCAAGTCATTTATAGGATAGATCTCCAGTTCTAATTGAACCCACCCAATCCATCAATTTGGGTACAACAGAGGAACCACAATTGGTACATGTAGCACAATCATTATCTGAAGAAGAAAAGAAACAATTTACAACATTCCTAACAAAGAAGAAGATCAACTTTGCATGAAAATATTCAGATATGCCAAGATTGGATCCTAATCTTATAATGCATCATTTATCTATTGCTCCAAATGTCAAACTTGTCAAGCAAAAATTGAGAAAGATGCATCCTCATGTTGCACTCTTGGTAAAAGCTGAATTAGAGAAGCTCCTAAACACTGGATTCATCCAAGTTATTGACTATGCAAAGTGGATCTCTAATATTGTACCTATTTCTAAACCAGATGGCTCAATCAGAGTGTGCACAGACTTTAGAGATGTGAATAGAGCATGCCCTAAGGATGATTTTCCACTGCCTAACATTGATATGATAGTGGACATGACTGTGGGTTTCAAGATGTATTCCTTAATGGACGGTTTCTCTAGATATAACCAAATAAAAATTGCTCTAGAGGACCAAGAGAAAACTGCTTTCACATGTGCATGGGGCACCTTCTGTTGGAATGTCATGCCATTTGGGCTTAAAAATGCTGGTGCTACATATCAAAGAGCAATGACATCTATTTTCCACGACATGATGCATCGAACTATGGAAGATTATGTTGATGATACTTTAGCAAAATCTATGATCAGAACTGAACATCTAAAGGACTTGAGCATGATCCTAGATAGAATGGAAAAGTTTAGTCTCCAACTAAATCCTAAGAAGTGTGTTTTTAGTGTCACTTCTAGAAAGCTCTTAGGATACATAGTTTCAAAGGGGCATTGAAGTTGATCCGGCTAAAGTCAAGGCTATAATAGAGATGCAACCTCCCACGAATATCAGTCAAATGAGGATGTTGCAAGGAAGACTTCAATCTATCAGAAGATTCATATCACAGCTAGCGGACATATCACAACCTTTTACAAAAACATTACATAAAGGTGTGACATTTGCATCGAATGAGGAATGTGAAAATAATTTTAACCATATCAAGAAGTATCTATCCAATCGTCCCATCTTGATGCCTCCTATTCATGGGAAGCCATTGATCTTATATGTCTCTACAACAGCCACATCACTGGGGGCATTGCTAGTGCAACATGATGAAGACAAAAAGGAAAGAGCCATTTATTATATAAGCAGAACATTGGTGGCATATGAAAAGAACTATTCTATGATTGAGAAAGCTTGTCTTGCTATGATCTTTGCATCACAAAAATTGAGACACTATATGTTAGCTCATACCACACATCTAGTAGCAAAAATTGATCCACTAAAATACCTACTAAGCAAGGCTTCCCTCACAGGTAGACTGGCTAAATGGGTCATGCTTCTAAGTGAATTTGACATTAAATATGTTGAAAGAAAAACTATAAAAGGTCAAGTTATTGCTGATCAACTAGCAGATGCACCCATGTTTGATGACACACCAATGCAAATGGAATTTCCAGACTCCTCTATTATGCACCTATCTTCTAGAGAATGGAAATTGTTCTTTGATGGCTCCTATACATAGAATGGATCTGGAGCAGGCATATTGTTCATAACTCCTCAAGGATACTCCATCCCAAAAGCATTCAGACTAAAGTTCCCCTGCACAAACAATATTGTAGAATATGAAGCCCTTTTGAATGGTATGAAAATAGAAATTGAATGGAGAGTAACAGAGCTACACATTCATGGAGACTCTCAACTTGTTATTCATCAAGTCAATGATGTGTACCAAACTAAAGATGAAAAGCTCATTCCTTAAAAGAGAATGGTAGATGATCTTAAGAAATATTTCATATCTATCACATTTGAGCAAATTCCTAGAACAGAGAACAAGGCAACCGATGCAATGGCAACACTATCTACTTTATTATAGTAGCTTGAACATGAGCTACACTATGAGTTCCTAGTGGAAGCACTCTCTTATCTTGCATATGACTCCCCCAAAACCTGCATGATTTGCACCATTTTTGGTCATGATTCATCCAGATACAAAAACCTATTTTCCTATCTCAAAGACCAAATCATTCCTGATACCTTCAACCACCATGAAAAGAGATACCCTATTTGTAATGCCTCCCGATATGTCATCATTGGTCATGACCTGTACAAATGAGGTCTAGATGGTACACTACTTAGATGTTTAGAACATGAAGAGTCTCAACATGCATTAGAGGAAGTCCATGATGGTATTTGTGGGTCACACTTGAACGGTTTAACACTAGCTCAAAAACTTATTAGGGCTGGGTACTATTGGCCTGAAATGGAGAAAGAGTCTATCAAATTTGCTAAGAATTGTCAAAAGTGTCAAGTGCATGGCAACTTAATTCATGCTCCAGGGAGGGATCTAATCCCCTTTACAACACAATGGCTTTTCCATAAATGGGTATTTGATCTTATCGGGATGATTCATCCTCACTCTTCTAATGGACATACCCATATAATCACTGCTATAGATTATTTTACAAAATGGGTAGAAGCAGTCCCTTTGACACAAGCAACTGGAAAGCAAATATCTATGTTCATATTGAACTATATCATATGCAGATATGGGATACCTCATTCCATAATCATAGATAATGGTGGACAATTCAAGAATAAAGACCTAGATGATCTATGTGCCAAATTCAAGATCACACAACATTGGTCTTCTATCTACTATCCTCAAGGGAATGGACAAGCTGAGACCTCTAACAAAAATCTATTGAAGATCTTGCATATAACAATAAACAAAACTAGCAGAGACTAGCATCTCATGATTAATCCAGCTCTATGGACCTACAGAACAAGTATCAGAATGCCTACAGGGGCTACGCCTTTCACTTTAGTTTATGGGTATGAGGCGGTACTACCTATTGAGGTTGAAATCCTATCACTAAGAATCAGAATGCATGGTCTAGTAACTGATGATGACTACAGAGTGTCTAGGTTGCAAGAACTTGAACTACTAGATGAGCATAGACAAGCAGCGTATGATCATCTCAGAGTATATCAGAAGAGAATGTCTAGAGGCTACAACAAGAAAGTCAGACACAGAATTTCAAGTTGGCGATCTAGTCTTGAGAGAGAATCCTAAAAATCAATCACATCCAGAACGCAAGGGGAAGTTCAAACCCAATTGGTTGGGTCCCTTTGTAATCACTACTACTTTTAGCTCTGGTGCCTATCAACTCTCAATGACTGAAGGAGAACAGCTCCGAGAACCAATCAACATTCTCCATCTGAAGAAATTTCATGCCTAAGGCATTCAATCTATGGTAAAATGTCCTGAAAAAATCTTTAAAATTGGAAAATGTCCTGAAAAAATGAACATCTTGGTGAAAACCTAGCAATAGGCGCCTTGATGA
This sequence comes from Chamaecyparis obtusa, assembly GCA_027943335.1. Taxonomy (NCBI): domain Eukaryota; kingdom Viridiplantae; phylum Streptophyta; class Pinopsida; order Cupressales; family Cupressaceae; genus Chamaecyparis; species Chamaecyparis obtusa. Next base: position 307,637 of record BSBK01001087.1, on the reverse strand, counting down.
TTCACAAAAGAAAAAATTAAAAAAAAAATTTAAAAATTTTAAAAATTTTAAAAAAATTTTAAAATGAGAAAAAGAAAAAGTCCCTTGGTGAAAACCTAGAAACAGGCGCCTTGGTAGCAAAAATAGAATCTCTGCCAAGATGGTGAAAACCTGGCAAATGGGCGCCACTTGTTTCAAAATGCTCCATCTATCAGCGCAATCTTGGTCTTTCCCAGCTTTCAGTCTTGCTTTAGTTTGTATATATCTCCCAATTTGTTTCTGCATTTCCAATTTTCAAGTAAGTCGGTATGTACACCAATCAGCTTAAGCGTCTGTATCCTATCAATGCTTAACACTTGGGGGCAATCAATGTCATATCCTATGGTCTCCCATGTATCTAAGATGTTTCATATCTAATCAAAGTCCTTTTGAAGCTTCATGTGAGTTAGTCAGGTCTGTCTCATCTCCAGAAAGGATTTTGCATCTACAACAACAATCAAACACAAACTGAAAACAATCTATGCTTTTTTTTTACATGCTTTTATCTCCTTGTATGTTTACTGATTCGCATTGAGATTTTTGCATAGTGTGTCCCTTCAAGCTCTTCGATGATGTCCTTTATAGGATTTAGAGAGTGATGACTAGGGGCATAATCTTTTCTTTGTTTTTTGCTTGTATGTGAAAATCTGACAACTTTAGAAATTTTGGATTGAAATGGTGTCCGACTATAAGAGCCTCTATCTCGAATTGGATGGCCATGCATACCTCAACCATTGATACCTGGTAAATTCAAGGAAATTTGATCTAACTATTATCTTTTTGAAATGAGTTCTTTCTCCTACTGTGAAACATGATCTTGCCTAAGGATGTGAATGATAAAGGGTCACTACGGGTAATTCACATCGGATTTAGAATAATCTCTTGGTTGTTTGATGTGTTTGTCATGCAAGGCGTATTCAGGTCATCACGACGTTTATGTTTTGATGCTTATACAAATTGCTATATCAAAATGGACATGATATTCAGGTCATCCTGGCATTTATGCCTTGGTGCTTATATCTAATCTGACATTCTGAAAATAAAATCAATATTCATATATCCATGGTTGTTGACTAGTGGGTGTTGTATTGATTCTTGCACATACAAATCGATATTCATATGTCTATGGTTTCATAGCTAGTGGGCATTGTATTGATTTATCCAGTTACCTAAAAGTTCAATGATGATAACAAATTGACACATGATCAGTGACTAGGTCCTAGGTCTTAGGTTGCATTTCATTTTGCATGTCTCTTTGCATTTTGCATGTTGCATGATCTCACAATGGCTAAATGAACTTCAATGCTTAAACAATTCTCCACTTGTATCTTCAAATCTAACAAGAGTTGAATCTCACATGAAGGTTCCTCCAATGAAACAGCAAGTAGATTCCTTTTTTGGGATCAAAATCAAAATTTGAGATCATTCATATTGTCAACTACTTGCATAATCGACCTTCAATCATCACAGAAATGAATAGAAATCCATAATTCAACTTAATTGATTATCTTACATCAAACTATCAAAATTTCAACTTGGTCAACTATGGTCAACTCATAGTTTCACCTAGTCAAACTTGGTCATCTGGACCTCTAAACGATGTAGAATACATTCCTGGATGTGTTTAACCACTTCTCAAATCAATTAACATGCTTCTAAACTATCAACGCTGACTTTTCTTGTCAGATTTCAATTTCAATCCCGAAGGGGGCATGGTATTGCACATCATTCAAGTCTGTAAATCTAATTTTATCTGGAATCTGTTATCTTTCATCAGTGATCAAGACAACAACCACGTCTAGTTGTTGATTCATCAAAAGTCCTCATCGCTCGGGGCAAATCTATCATCACTTGGGGCATATCAAATTCGTCAATCCATATCAATCTGGTATTCTCCTAATCTTGTAAACTGTATCATTTTTTGCAACCATCGGATCATAGTGTTCTTTCCTTGGTTCTTCGTCAACTGAAGGGTTCGGATGTGATACCTGCTAGTTCTGCTAAGACAATCGAGTCTAGAACAGGTCACTCACTTCTTCGCAATCATAAGGTTCGGAATCAGGCATTTTGACACTTTTTTTCGCAATCCTCAGTTCATCGCTGCTACAGTGAACATTATCTTTGGTCATTCAGGACCTATTATCTTCATATCAAATCTTTTAATCAGCTTCTATCTCATATCAATTATCGAATTCGAATCAGTTTCATATCTCTATCAAACACAGACTATCTTTGAACCTCTGTGTTTCGCACAGTAATTCAAAGAGGGGCAAAATGTAATACCCAAAAATGGGCTATATGTTCATTAACCTCCTACATCCTCAAATCGAATGAAATCAACATAGAAGTCCTAACCTAAGGCACATCTGCACGTCATCGAATCTAATTGATTATCTTAAATTCTGCATCGGAGAATATTCCTAGCAATATTCTTAATTATCTTAATTACTTTTAATTTAATGATTATTTGGTGATAAATCACATTTATCCTAAAGTTTGATTAATTGAATATTTTCATATTTAATTAATTAGATTTAATATTTGTCATTTAATTGTTTAATTAAATTTAATCCTATCTATTATTAATTGTATTATTTAATTTTGACAATAAATCCAATATCCTATGAATAATTGATTAAATTCTTATTTAATTAATTAAAGCATGTTGTCATTATTTAATAATATAGTTTTTAATAAAAGTTTGATTAAATGATTGATTAACCCATAAATCAATTGTTTTATTTTCAAAAAATAGTTAAGTTGAGAGTAAATCACTTTATTTATTTATTAATTCATAATTATCCATGTACACAATCAAAGAGCAGTTAAACTCCAAATCAGAAAATCAATGCAAGTTATTGACTTTTTGGAACTCAACATCATTTTTGAGTTTTAAAATTGATCTAAACTTCTAATTTGAGTTAAAAAGCTATTGATTTGCATGTTTTTGTGAATTAAATTATCTTTATTTAAAAATAACTCAAAAATCAAGCTGAGTTATTTGAGTGATTTATGGCTTTTATCCATGCACCTCTAAAGCCCTGAATTTCTATAAAATCAAGGCTCAACTCTTCATATCTCATCTCATAATTTTGCAAGCTTACTTTACCAAAGTCATCTACAAATTGCACAACTATTTTGAAGAATTGGAATTTGGAGAATCAAAGATTATTGTGAATCAAGGCTATTATGAGATCAATTTGGTTTTTATTCATATCATATTGTTTCTAGATTAGCATATCATAGATCAATTTCATATAGATTAGATTTCATATCAATTTTTTATCATTCTTATTGCATCTAAAATATAAAAAAATAGCTTAATTGCATTCAATTCATATCTAGATCAATTGCATTCAAATCCTTCATTTAGGTGTCATCTAGGTCACTGATCTCGATAGCAATCTGAGAACATTAATCTCGCACGTATTAGAAGGCAGTAGATCACTTGGTTAGATTAGATTTCAAATTTGCATGATTTTTGCTAACCTCTAATGTTTTACTGAAGTGTTGTGTCTACAGATCAGGTACAATTTTCACACACACACCTAGGTACCCTTTTTAACTTTAGGTAGGTAAACAATACTGGGCAACGGCTAAATAGTCAAATATTTGCACCCTCAACGTCTCCTTAGGTGCCTTATTTAACTGTAGGTAGGTCCACAATACTGGGCAACGGCTAAATAATCAAATATTTGCACCCTCAACATCTCCCTAGTGCCCTATTTAACTATAGGTAGGTCCATAATATTGGACAACGGTTAAATAACTAAATATTTGCACCATCAACATCTCCCTGGGAGTCCTATTTAACTGTAGATAGGTCCATAATACTAGACAATGACTAAATAGTTAAATATTTGCACCCTCAACGCCTCCTTGGGTGCCCTATTTAACTGTAGGTAGGTCCACAATACTGGACAACGGCTAAATCTAAATATTTGCACCCTCAATGTTTCCCTAGGTGCCCTATTTAACTGTAAGTAGGTGCACAATACTGGGCAATGGATAAATAGCTGAATATTTGCACCCTAAACATCTCCTTAGATGCCCTATTTAACTGTAGGTAGGTCCACAATATTGGGAAATGGTTAAATAGCTAAATATTTGCACCCTTAATTTCTCCCTCATGCCCTATTTAACTATAGGTAAGTACACAATATTGGGCAATGGTTAAATAGTCAAATATTTGCACCCTCAATGTCTCACTAGATGCCCTATTTAATTATAGGTAGGTCCACAATACTGGGTAGTGGTTCAATAGCTAAATATTTGTACCCTCAACACCTCCCTAGGTGCCCAATTTAATTGTAGGTAGATCCACAATAATGGGCAACGATTAAATAGTTGAATATTTGCACCCTTAACCTCTCCCTAGGTGCCCTATTTAACTGTAGGTAGGTCCACAATACTGGGCAACGACTAAATAGCCAAATATTTGCACCCTCAATGTCTTTCTAGGCACCCTATTTAACTATAGGTAGGTCCACAATACTAGGCAATGACTAAATAGCTAAATATTTGCACCTTCAACATCTCCCTGGGTACCTTATTTAAATGTAGGTAGGTTCACAATACTGTCTGTCCTTTCTGACGTCCCATAACCCTATGTCAAAAGAGACTGCTAGCTGCAAAAATATGTTACGACATAATATATAGTCTTGCTGGCTGCAAAAATATGTTACGGCATAATATATAAAATGAGTTCAAAAAAATAAATCAATAGTGTTCCAATTTTTAATATATCCTAAGGAGTTCGAAAAAATAAATCTTAAGTGTTCCAATTTTTAATGTTTTGTGTAACAAATATTTTCTCAATGAATCAACACTTAGTTAAGACAAAAATGTATGAATAAATTATTAGTCCTATCATTCATATTTTAAAGGCAACGGTTAAATAGCTAAATATTTGCACCCTCAACGCCTCTTTGGGTGCCATATTTAACTGTAAGTAGGTCCACAATAATGGGCAACAGCTAAATAGCTGAATATTTGCACCCTCAATGTCTCCCTAGGTGCCCTATTTAACTGTAGGTAGGTCCACAATACTAGGCAATGGCTAAATAATTGAATATTTATACCATCAACATCTCCCTCGGTGCCCTATTTAACTATAGGTAGGTCCACAATACTAGACAATGACTAAATAGCTAAATATTTGCACCCTCGACGTCTCCCTGGGTGTCCTATTTAATTATAGGTAGGTCAACAATACTGTGTGTCCTTTCTGACGGCCTAGAACCCTATGTCAGAATAGACCGCTGGGTGCAAAAATATGTAACAACATAATATATAAAAGGAGTTCACAAAATTAAATCTTAAGTATTCTAATTTTTAATATATCCTAAGGAGTTCGAAAAAATAAATTCTAAGTGTTCCAATTTTTAATGTTTCGTGTAACAAATATTTTCTCAATGAATCAACACTTAGTTAAGACAAAAATGTATAAATAAATTATTAATCTTCTCAGCCATATTTTAAAGGCAACGGCTAAACAGTCAAATATTTTCACTATCAACGACTCCCTAAGTGCCCTATTTAACTGCAGGTAGGTCCACAATACTGGGCACTGGCTAAATAGCCAAATATTTGCACCCTCAACATCTCCCGAGGTGCACTATTTAATTATAGGTAGGTCCACAATACTGAGCAATGGCTAAATAGCCAAATATTTGCACCCTCAACATCTTCGTGGGTGCCCTATTTAACTATAGGTATGTCCATAATACTGGGCAATGGCTAATTAGCCAAATATTTGCACCCTCAATGCCTCCCTAGGTGCCCTATTTAACTATAGATAGGTCTACAATACTAGGCAATGGCTAAATAATCAAATATTTGCACCCTCAATGTCTCCCTAATTACCCTATTTAACTGTAGGTAGGTCCACAATACTGGGCAATGACTAAATAGCCAAATATTTTCACCCTCAACATCTCCCTAGGTGCCCTATTTAACTTTAGGTAGGTCCACAATACTAGGCAACGGCTAAAAAACTAAATCTTTGCACCCTCAACATCTCTTTGGGTGACCTATTTAACTGTAGGTAGGTCCACAATACTAGACAATGGCTCAATAGTTGAATATTTTCACCCTCAACACCTCCCTCAGTGCCCTTTAACTGTTGGTAGGTCCACAATACTAGACAATGGCTAAATAGTCAAATATTTGCACCCTCAACGCCTCCTTAGGTGTCCTATTTAAATGTAGGTAGGTCCACAATACATGGCAACGACTAAATAGCCAAATATTTGCACCCTTAACGTCTCCCTAAATGCCCTATTTAACTATAGGTAGGTACACAATACAAGGCAATGACTAAATAGCTAAATATTTGCACCCTCAACGTCTCCTTGGGTGCCCTATTTAACTATAGGTACATCCACAATACTATGAAATGACTAAATAACTAAATATTTGCACCATCAATGTCTCCCTAGGTGCCCTATTTAATTGTAGGTAGTTCCACAATACTATATGTCCTTTCTAACAGCCTAGAACCATATGTCAGAAGAGACTGATGGCTGCAAAAATATGTTACGGCATAATATATATAAGGAGTTTGAAAAAATAAATCCTAAGTGTTCCAATTTTTAATGTTTTGTGTAACAAATATTTTCTCAATGAATCAACACTTAGTAAAGACAAAAATGTATGAATAAATTATTAATCCTCTCGGCTAGATTTTAAAAGCAACGGCTAAATAGTCAAATATTTACACCCTTAATGCCTCCCTGGGTGCCCTATTTAACATTAGGTAGGTCCACAATACTGGGCAACGGCTAAATAATCAAATATTTATGCCCTCAACGTCTCCCTGGGTGCCATGTTTAACTATAGGTAGGTCCACAATACTGGAAAATGGCTAAATAGCCAAATATTTTTACCCTTACTGTCTCCCTAGGTGCCCTGTTTAACTGTAGGTAGGTCCACAATATTGGGCAACGGTTAAATAGCTAAATATTTGCACCCTCAACATCTCCCTGTGTGCCTTATTTAAGTGTAGGTAGGTCCACAATACTGGGCAACGGCTAAATAGCTAAATATTTGCACCCTCAACGCATCCTTGGGCGACCTATTTAACTGTAAGTAGGTCCACAATACTGGGCAATGGCTAAATAGCCAAATATTTGAACCCTCAACGTCTCCTTGGGTGCCCTATTTAACTATAGGTAGGTCCACAATACTTGGCAACAACTAAATAGTTGAATATTTGCACCCTCAATGTCTCCTTGGGTGCCTTATTTAAGTGTAGGTAGGTCCACAATACTAGGCAACGACTAAATAGTTGAATATTTGCACCCTCAATGTCTCCCTGGGTGCTCTATTTAACTGTAAGTAGGTCCACAATATTGGGCAATGGCTAAATACCCAAATATTTGCACCCTTAATGTCTCACTAGGTGCCCTATTTAACTATAGGTAGGTCCACATTATTTGGAAATGGTTAAATAGCCAAATATTTGCACCCTCAACACCTCCCTAGGTGCCCAATTTAACAGTAGGTAGGTCCACAATAACAGGCAATGAATAAATAGTCAAATATTTGCACCGTCAACCTCTCCCTCAGTGCCCTATTTAATTGTAGGTAGTTTCACAATACTGTGCAACGACTAAACAACCCAATATTTGCACCCTTAACGTCTCCCTAGGTGCCCTATTTAACTGTAGGTAGGTCCACAATACTGGGCAATGGCTAAATAGCTGAATATTTGCACCTCAACGTCTCCCTGGGTGCCCTATTTAACTGTAAGTAGATCCACAATACTGTCTATCCTTTCTGATGGCCTAGAACCGTATGTCAGAAGAGACCGTTGGCTGCAAAAATATGTTACAGAATAATATATAAAATGAGTTCGAAACAATAAATCCTAAGTGTTCAACTTTTTAATATATCTTAAAAAATTCAAAAAAATAAATCCTAAATGTTCAAATTTTTAATATTTTGTGTAACAAATATTTTCTCAATGAATCAACACTTAGTTAAGACAAAAATGTATGAATAAATTATTAATCCTCTCAGCCATATTCTAAAGGCAATGACTAAATAGCTTAATATTTGCACCCTCAATGCCTCCCTAGGTGCCCTATTTAACTGTAGGTAGCTCCACAATATTGGGCAATGACTAAATAGCCGAATATTTGCACCCTCAACATCTCCCTTGGTGCCCAATTTAACTATAGGTAGGTCCACAATACTAGGCAACAACTAAATAGCTGAATATTTACACTCTCAACGTCTCCTTAGGTGTGCTATTTAACTATAGGTAGGTCCACAATACTACACAATGACTAAATAGTTGAATATTTGCACCCTCAACGCCTCTCTAAGTGCCCTATTTAACTGTGGGTAGGTCCACAATACTGTGCAATGACTAAATAGCTAAATATTTGTACCTTCAACACCTCCCTAGGTGCCCTATTTGACTGTAGGTAGGTCCACAATACTGGGCAATGACTAAATAGCCGAATACTTGCACCCTCAACGCCTCCCTCGGTGCCCTATTTAACGGTATGTAGGTCCACAATACTGGGCAATGACTAAATAACTAAATATTTGAACACTCAACACCTCCTTAAGTGCCATATTTAACTGTAGGTAGGTCCACAATATTTGGCAATGATTAAATAGTTGAATATTTGCACCCTCAGTGTCTCCCTAGATGCCCTATTTAACTGTAGGTAGGTCCATAATACTGGGCAATGGCTAAATAGCCAAATATTGGCACCCTCAACATCTCCCTCGGTGCCCTATTTAACTGTACATAGGTCGAAAATACTAGGCAACAACTAAATAGCCAAATATTTGCACTCTCAATGTCTCCCTAGGTGCCTTATTTAACTGTAGGTAGGTCCACAATACTGGGCAATGACTAAACAAATGAATATTTGCACCCTCAACATCTCCCTTGGTGCCCTATTTAACTATAGGTAGGTCCATAATACTGGGCAATGACTAAATAGTTGAATATTTGCACCATCAACGTCTCCCTGGGTGTCCTATTTAATCATAGGTAGGTCCACAATACTGGGGAATATTTGCACCTTCAACGTCTCCCTCGGTGCCCTATTTAACTATAGGTAGGTCCACAATATTGGGCAACGACTAAATAGCTGAATATTTGCACCCTCAACATCTCACTAGGTGCCTTATTTAACTGTACGTAGGTCTACAATACTAGGCAATGGTTAAATAGCCAAATATTTGCACCCTCAACGCCCTCCTAGGTACCCAATTTAAATTTAGGTAGGTCCACAATAATGGGCAATGGCTAAATAGCCAAATATTTGCACCATCAACATGTCCCTCGGTGCCCTATTTAACTGTAGGTAGGTCCACAATACTATGCAACAGCTAAATAGCTGAATATTTGCACCCTCAACGTCTCCCTATGTGCCCTATTTAACTGTAGGTAGGTCCACAATTCTAAGCAATGACTAAAGAGCTGAATATTTGCACCCTCAACACCTCTCTTGGTGCCCCATTTAACTATACATAGGTCCACAATACTGGGCAACGACTAAATAGTAGAATATTTGCACCCTCAATGTCTCTGTAGATGCCTTATTTAACTGTAGATAGGTCCACAATACTGGGCAATGGCTAAATAGTCCAATATTTGCACCCTCAACATCTCCTTGGGTGCCCTATTTAACTGTAGGTAGGTCCACAATACTAGAAAATAGCTAAATAGCCAAATATTTGCACCCTCAACGCCTCCCTATGTGCCCTATTTAACTATAGGTAGGTCCACAATACTAGGCAACGACTAAATAGTCAAATATTTGCATACTCAACATCTCCCAAGGTACCCTATTTAACTGTAGGTATGTCCACAATAATGGGCAATGACTAAATAGCTGAATATTTGCACCCTCAATGTCTCCCTGGATGCCCTATTTAACTATAGGTAGGTCCACAATACTGGGCAACGACTAAATAGCCGAATATTTGCACCATCAACCTTTCCCTAGGTTCCCTATTTAAGTGTAAGTAGGTCCACAATACTGGGCAATGGCTAAATACGTGAATATTTGCACCCTCAATGCCTTCTTGAGTGCCCTATTTAATTGTAGGTAGGTCCACAATACTCGGCAATGGCTAAATAGGCAAATATTTGCACCCTCAACGCCTTCCTTTATTTCCCTATTTAACTATAGGTAGGTCCACAATACTCGGCAATGGCTAAATAGCCAAATATTTGCACCCTCAATGCCTCCTTAGGTGCCCTACTTAACTGTAGGTAGGTCCACAATACTCGGCAACAGCTAAATAGCCAAACATTTGCACCATCAATGTCTACATGTGGGCTCTATTTAAGTGTAGGTAGATCCACAATACTGGGCAACGACTAAATAGCTGAATATTTGCACCCTCAACGCCTCCTTGGGTGCCATATTTAATTGTAGGTAGGTCCACAATACTAGGCAATGACTAAATAGCCAAATATTTGCACCCTCAACATCTCCCTACATGCCCTATTTAACTTTAGGTAGGTCTACAATACTGGCAATGGCTAAATAGCTGAATATTTGCACCCTCAACGTCTCTCTGGGTGCCCTATTTAACTTTAGGTTGGTCCACAATATTGGGCAACGGCTAAATAGCCAAATATTTGCACTCTCAATACCTCCCTGGGTGCCTTATTCAACTGTAGGTAGGTCCACAATACTAGGCAATGGTTAAATAGCTGAATATTTGCACCCTCAATGCCTCCTTAGGTGCCCAATTTAACTGTAGGTAGGTCCACAATAATGGGCAATGACTAAATAGCTGAATATTTGCACCCTTAACGTCTCCCTAGGTGCCCTATTTAACTATAGGTAGGTCCACAATACTAGAAAATTATTAAATAGCCGAATATTTGCACCCTCAACATCTTCCTGGGTGCCCTATTTAAATATAGGTAGGTCCACAATACTGGGCAACGGCTAAATAGCTGAATATTTGCATCATCAACGTCTCCCTAGGTGCCCTATTTAACTATAGGTAGGTCCACAATACTGTTTGTCCTTTCTGACGGCCTAGAATCCTATGTTAAAAGAGACCGTTGGCTACAAAAATATGTTATAGCATAATATATAAAAGGAGTTCAAAAAAATAAATCCTAAGTGTTCCAATTTTTAATATATCCTAAAGAGTTCAAAAATATAAATCCTAAGTGTTCCAATTTTTAATGTTTTGTGTAACAAATATTTTCTCAATGAATCAACACTTAGTTAAGACAAAAATGTTTGTATAAATTATTAATCCTCTCAGCCATATTTTAATGGAAATGGCTAAATAGCTGAATATTTGCACCCTCAACACCTCTATGGATGCCCTATTTAACTATAGGTATGTCCACAATATTGGGCAACGGCTAAATAGCTGAATATTTGCACCCTCAACATCTCCCTGGGTGCCCTATTTAACTGTAGGTAGGTCCACAATACTGAGCAACGGCTAAATGGCTGAATATTTGCACCCTCAACATCTCCTTGGGTGCCTTATTTAACTGTAGGTAGGTCCACAATACTGGGCAATAGTTAAATAGCCAAATATTTTCACCCTCAACGCCTCCCTAGGTGTCGTATTTAACTGTAGATAGGTCCACAATTTTAGTTTATACATTGAAGATGCAACTCTCTATATTGAAAAATGCAAAAAGAAGCAAAAACATTCAAAAGAATCATTAAACCCAAAAACACAAATCAAGCACACATTAAAAAATCTCATCTGAAGCTCAAAGTTTACAACTTCAAGAGAATTGAGGTTCTTATAGTGGTATTATAGTCGTTTCCTTCCATCCCGTTGGTGTTGAAAATTAAAATTTCATAGAATTCACACAATTGATATATGACTAACCAACACGCTTGCTTTGTTTTAGTCATTGGAAAATCCAGGAAATCAATTAAACAAGGAAACTAGATGAAGGTTACACCTGAGGATATAATGTGATAGAAGGGAAGAAATACTTAGCATGTTTGAGGAATATAATACTCTCTCTCCATATGTTAAGAAATATTTATCTTTCAATACTTTCATGGACTTTCATCCAAAGTTGTACTATAAGATTGATTTGTTAAAGAAACATTATCATAAGATAGCTCGGGATCTATTTGCATGAAGAGATTGTTCACGTAATGACAAGAAAATTGTATCTGGTGATAAGAAGGTGAAATTTGAGGAGGAAGTGGATATTATTAGTGTTCAAGAGGTTGATATCAGTCATGATAATTAGCCTGGTTTTTATGATAATAGTTTTCCGCTTGAGCGTGAAGAAGAATTGAAAGTCATGGCAGGCCCATAAGGTGTTATGGATACTAGTGCCAAGAATGAAGATTGCATGGAAAAATTTAACCCATAACAATTCTTTTTTTCATGGTAATAGTAATGATACCTTGCATAAGCATAAGACAACAATGACTACACATGTGCAAAATACTACTGTTGAGTTGCCACATGAAAGTACTTAAGAAATGAGTACTAACGACACATTGTATGTTGAGGATTCATGTCATCATGAGTCTGATGTCTCAAATTAGACCTTAGGAAATAAATTAGAAATTTCATTTAATGACATTGGATCCCAAGCTCATGACTTACATGGACATGCATTTACATTGGGAGCGGTAGTGTGTCAAGGTTTTGTTAAATCAATATCTTCCACTGTGTTAGTTGAGCCATCCTTTGAGGTACATAGTAGTAGTACCTTAGTTGTTAATGTGTACACTGATGATTGCACACACAACACTGCTTATCATGAGGTGAGTGATGTGGATACAACCTCATATCATAGTGTAGATTTTGGGTCACAACACTTGCATGGGAGTTATAAGTTTCAGTCCTCATCACTTGGTTGAGAAACTTAAGGTTAATGAAAGCATGATTGCCACAACCATAGAGCATTTTGATGTTTCTCGTCAAATGTTGGTTTCCTTTGGTTGGAGTACTCCTATGGCGGATGAGTGTGGTGATCGTGGCCTTTCCCTGACAGAGTTCCATGTACTTCAAGAAGATATTGGAATAATGAAACATAACTATTTACAATTATTGGTTGATGGTGACTATCTTTTTGAGTGGGATTACACTTTCTATGATTCCTTGAAGGAAAAGGAGGAGGAGGTAGATGAGCTCACCCATGAGCTTGAGGTGACTATGGATTCATTAAAGAGTTCCTAGGTGGACCTTCAGGAGTTGTAGTCACAATTGAAGGAGCTTATTATGGAGTTAAGTTTGGAACAATATTCACTAGCTACAACTATATTATAGTCTTCTATAGTGGTAATTGGTATCCACGGGTTGTGGTGATGGATGTGTTGAGGATGTGGCTACATCTATCATAGATATATTGATCCATTGCTTCTCTCTAGCATTACTAGTTATTACTAAGAAAAATCCATTAGGGAGAGATTTCAAAGAGAGATGATTACCCCAATTTTCATCGCACATTTTTGAATACAGGGGTAGGCCGACCATCCTCTGCCCCATTTCATAAAAAAATCTCTCTTGTTATATTGGTTGACAAATTCTCTCCACCCATCAAATTCTATGCAAATAGTGACAACTCGATTGTCGACCATTGCAGGTTTCTCCTTGGCGGGTAGTGAAGGTTGAAATAGATATTTCACTCTCCAGTTGTTAAAATCCATCCTTGTTGCCTTGGAAAATCTTTGAAAAAAAAATCCCACCTATTCCCCCCTCCCTCTCTGTGATTTTCTCATGTCGGTTGAAAATCGCTATGTTTAGTTGCTCCTTTGTTTTTCAAAGGCTCTCATGCCCTATCCAGAGGTCACCAAGGTCAAGTCCTGCCTCCTCGTCTATCATCTTGGCATGATCTCTAAAAGAAGACAAATCTCCCTTCGCCTCCCTGAAACTCTAACATTCTCCTTCACTCTACCACCATTATTAACTCTGCTATTTTAAACCTATATCAACATAGACATTAAATGAATGAATGATTACATAGAGTTGGCTCTATTTGAAACAATTACATAGTTGATCAAAAAGCTGAGATCTCCAGAGTTGGTGAAGGGTCTCAAACCGGAAAGAAGATGCAAGTCGAGCATCTCTGATACCATGTTGGAGCAAAGCTCTGGGCTAGGATCAAAACTTGCAAAAATCTTCACATAGAGAACTATTGACCAAAATGAAAATGGATTGATTATGAGATACAAATTAATGTCCAATGGCCTTTCTTATAAAGGCAAGAAATAAACCACTAGGCAGGTAACCGTACAACTACCAGCCAAATAAATGCACCTAACTATTAATGCCTAAGTTAAACTTAAGCTATGGCTAAATAGTAATTTACTCCAACAATGGCCAACCATAGAATAGTTGGCAGGTTGCAAGCACAGGTTAAAAAGTCAAATGTGCAAAAAGCTCAGCAGGCCTAAAACTTGACTTAGACTTGGCAAGTATGTTAAAAAAACAATATTTACGAACTAATATTAAAAAAATACATAAAACTAAATTTAGAGAACTGACAAGTATTTATTTATAGAACCAAAAAGAATTTTATATACATTATACTATCATATCATCGTAAATTACAAATCCATTTTAATACTTTACAAATTTCTTTTACAAGTGCCGGTTATGTGAATGTCTTTGAAGTAGGTGGCAATGGTTCCTTTTGAGGAAGACTATCTACATCAGGCATATCATGCACAACCTTATTCAATGAAGCCACAAGTGATGGCTTTCTTTTCACCTCCTCTTGTGATGCTACATGTGCATCTTGTATTGTTGCATCTCTTTCAAGAACAGCCATCTCATCTGTAGAAAAGATGAGCTCCACATCAACGGGGAATTGATCTAAAAATGGGACAATGTCGTCAAGATCAAGGGCTTCATGTGTGTTCCCTTGTTTGGCTTTTTTGGTATGAAGGTGAAGGTCATTTAGGAACATTCGAGTCAACTTGTTGCACTTCTTGGTGTGAATGGTCTCAAATGTGCTTCAACTTTACTCACATCTAGAAGTGCTACAAAGCTGGGATGATATGTTGATTATGAATTTTTGAAGATTAGGTGTTTTTATACCATAATATTTTCACTGCAAATTTTGAAGGACAAAGGCTATAACTTTATAGGTAGCTTAGTAAACTAAAAATAGACTAAAATTTAAGTTTTTCTTAGTAAAGTTCTAGTTAACAATGAAAAATTTGTTGATATTTTCCAGCTTTATCAAGGAATGATCAAACTATAAAAGTCTTTCAAACACTACGCATAGGAAATAGAAAGAAGAAATAACCAAGATAGGAGAGATAGTACCTAAAAATTATGCCTTTGTTCCTCAATAATTTGTTGAGGATCCCCGATCCACGAAGAAAATACTTTCATCGTTGATCTTAAATCTTTTTCTAGATGCCACAATGCATCAAAGCTGGACCATACTCTCTCAGCTCAAACAAGTTGTGACATAGATCGTTGAATATATAATTCACTTCCGATTTCTTTCTTCTATGCTATATAATCCTTAAATAGCAAGTCGAAGACTTGCACTATATAATCTACATACCTTCAATGCTGATATAAGAATCTGGTTGAATTCATACTCTAAGCACACTATTTATGTTTGCACAAGTTTGTTGATCATACCAGATCACAACTATATATATATATATATATATATATATATATATATATATATATATATATATATATATATATATATATATATATATATTGCTAATTCAAATCGCATACAATTACTAGCCCTTTGATCCAAAGATCTTATTCGTAAGTCGCTCCTCTAGGATGCTCGACTTTGTTAGGCATGCATAGAAAATCCAAATCACTGCTCCAAATTGTACAAGGATGATCGATTCTTGGATAGGAGACAATATGTTATGTTTTTTATGTTTTCTCCAAGAATCGATTTACTTATATATGCATATGGAGTGCCTCCTCTAGAGGTGGACTTAGATAATTTAAATAACAAATATATTTACACAAGAGGATGACTTGGGCCCCCTTCAATTTATTATTTAAATTAAACCATTTAAGCATATAAAATTGATAGATTATTAATAAACAATAAATATTAAATATTCCCTAATATTTAATATTATTATTTATGCATATCAAAATTTCCAAGTCATTAGATATTTGTCGTAAATGCCAAAATATCAACACTCCCTCTTGAACTTGAGGCAAAGATCCAATCATGGATTCTTCATCATAAAACATAACCAAAATAGATTTCATATAACGTAGATCTCACATCTATGAAGGTAGATCTTTGTTCTACCAATCTCAATAAGAACACATATGTTCATTATCATTTCCAACCATAGATTCCATATCCACCTGAAAATCATCTTTCCATGGTAACATCAAGTCACATGATGCTTACCAACCGGATGTGGATTTCCTAAATCCACAAGTCTCGATGACTCAAGATAACATCAAGTCCATGATGTTTATCAACCCTGAGTCATCATGACTCATACATCAAATCCATGATGTTTTCTATCCAAGTTGTGGATATCTTAGATCCACGAGTCACCTTGACTTGGCCAATAAAATATCAAGTCCATGATATTCATGATATCATCAAGTCCATGATGTATACTAACCAATTTGTGGATAACTAAATTCCTGACATCAAAACAACATCAAGTCCACAATGTTAAGAGCATTGGTCTAATGAATATCAAGTCCATGATATTCACCAAGTGCTTGGAGTAATGGCCTATCAACATCAAGTCCATGATGTCCACCAATTACTTAGATGTGGATCCCTAATCCATGAGATATCAAGTCTATGATATCATGAGCATTGGTCTATTGAATATCAAGTCCATGATATTCACCAAATGCTCAGAGAAATTTGGTCTCCAAACATCAGGTCCATGATGTCCACCAAATGCTCAACAATGGATCCCTGATCCATGAGAAGAATATCAAATCCATGATATTCTCCAAGTATCCAATAAGAAACAACATAGCCATAAGCACAAGTGTAACCAAATGAATAATCATAACCAAATGTATCTCATAATCAAAATCTTATCTCATGAATCCACATAAGCATAAGAGTAACCAATATGATCTTATAATCATAAGAATCAAGTTCAATGTAAAAGAAATGTGTTCACACATAGAACCACATGTAATATAGTCTCAGCTATAATCAATAAATATAGAGTCAGCTATAAAAGAAAGTATCATACATACACAATAGGCCACTAAAGTATGCTCCATGCATACATGCTAAAGTATACAAATGATGTATGCTCCATACATTCATATTAAGTATACTAAATGCAGCCAAACGTAATAACCAATATCCAAATGTAGTTCTCTCATAGAACAAGCATAATTCATCTAGTATCCATAGACAAGTCTTAGCCATAAGCATAAGAGTAATCAAACAAGTCTCACCACATAAGAGTAATCAAATTTGTCCAACATATAACCAGGTGCAATGTGACAACAACAAGATGCAATATAGTTCCATCTATAAAGAAATGTACTCACACATATATATGATCAATAGAAAAGTATATATAAAGGATAACATATATCCATATAAAGTATTCTCCCATGCATACAACAACATTATCTCTAAGTATCATTGAATCTATGTTCCCACACATACATAAAATATGCCAATTGTAAAATGTAACATACACAACATATGCCAATGAAGTATGTTCCAACATTCATTAATCAATAATGTATACACACATGCATCAATCAATAAAGAAAATAGTTAATCAGTTATACTAACAATCAGCAATCAGCTGTGTATGTTCCCATAACAGTGTAAGGTATAACATGTGTCATAATAGAAATATGTCAATGTAACTATTCATAATGTAATGTATGCTCCTCATGCATAACAAAAGTATAATTGATGCAAGGTATGTTGCTAATCATTTGTGTATGACCCCAAATATAAGTAAGACATATGGTAAGGTAAAGTATGCATCCATGTAGAAATATGTCAATGCAAAGTATGCTTCCATAGCAAGTAATCAACATGACATAAGGAAGGAGTTCATAACACAAAATTAAGTGAGCCCATGATTGAACTCCCTCTTAAACCACATACCCATAATTAAGTCATACCAAGGTATATGTTACTCAAGGTGACCTAATCCTTATGGATAATCCTATCTTCTCCCTCTAACAAGATAAAAACTCCCTCTCAAGGTATGTTTCCTGGTAGCTTGAATCTAACCAATAATGGGAAGGGCAATTTGAAGATATGCCTAAAGAGAAGATAATATGCACTAGGAGGTCAATCAGTTAATTGGAACAACCAATAAATAGAAGACAACCAATGCAAATCAAAAAAACCCTCATAATAAGAAGTAAAGTCAAATTACTATTTTTGGGCCGAACCTCGGTTGCAATTCTTAGCTTTGAAAGAACTAGTTTGTATTCCTAGATCTGAAAATTGATATTTTTCTCAACTTGGCTCCGATACCATGTTGATATTTTCCAGATTTATCAAGGAATGATCAAACTATAGAATTCTTTCAAACACTAAGCATGGGAAATAGAAAGAAGAAATAACCAAGATAGGAGAGATAGTACCCGGAAATGATGCTTTTGTTGCTCAATGATTTGCTGAGGATCCCTGATCCACGAAGCAAATCCTTTCATCGCTGATCTTCAACCTTCCTCTAGATGCCACAATGCACCAAAGCTGGATCATACTCTCTCATCTCAAATAGGTTGTGACATAGATCACTAAATATATAATTCACTTTCGATTTCTTTCTTCCATACTATATAGTCCTTAAATAGCAAGTCGAAGACTTGCACTATATAATCCGCATACCTTTAATGCTAATATAAGAATCTGGTTGAATTCATACTCCAAGCACACTATTTATGTTTGCACAAGTTTGTTGATCAAACCAGATCGCAACTATATATATATATATATATATATATATATATATATATATATATATATATATATATATATATATATATATATATATATATATATATATATATATATATATATATATATATATATATATATATTGCTAATTCAAATCGCATACAATTACCAGCCCTTCGATCCAAAGATCTCACCCTTGTAATTCGCTCCTCTAGGATGCTCGACTTTGTTAGGCATGCATAGCAGATCCAAATCGCACAAGGATGATCGATTCTTGGATAGGAGACAATATGTTATATTTTTTATATGTCTTCTCCAAGAATCGATTTACTTATATATGCAAATGAAGTGCCTCCTCTAGAGGCCGACTTGGATAATTTAAATAATAAATATATTTATCTAAGAGGACCACTTGGGCCCCCTTTAATTTATTATTTAAATCAAACCATTTATGCATATAAAATCGATCTTATTAATAAACAATAAATATTAAATATTCCCTAATATTTAATATTATTATTTATGTATATCAAAATTTCCAAGTCATTAGATATTTGTCGTAAAGGCCAAAATATCAACAAAATTTACTATGAAAAATAAACATTTAGTCTATTTTTAGTTTACTACTTAGTCTTTGACTTCTTCCACTTGTTCGAATTGTATGTCACAATCATAAGTTGATATGGCTTTTGCAACTTGAGCATTCTTTCTAGTATAATGAAAGCAAATTAAGTCTTAACTAGTTTGAGCAATTCTTTCTTTTCAAAGGTCAAAAACAATGTCAATGAGGTGTGGTGGTATATCATCCACAGTCAGCATTTAACACGAAAAAAATTGTTGACGACTTCAAAATTCTCAAAAACATTAATCTATCATCAGTCTAAAGCCTTTAGAGAGTATTGACACTGTGAATTAAACCAACTACCTTAATGTTAGTGTTGATCTTGTGCTCATTTAGCCACGGGCACTAATCTGCCCTCCCAACGTTAGACAATATCCGATTCTCTCCCCCAAGCACAAAATCAACATGGTATCAGAGCAGCTCGATCTTAGTGATCACTGCAGAAATGAAGTATGGTTGCATGGCATCAGATATTGCACTTGGCATTTAGAAGAATACATAGTCCAAAATAATTCATTGACAAAACTATAGAGTTCGACTTCAATTAGAATATTGTTGTTGCAACTATATACGATGCGTTGAAACTTAAGTTTGAAAAGATTAATATTAATTGAAAGTTCAAGAAAGATTGCATCGAGCAAAGCTTATATCGAGAATGAAGGAAATTATAATTATCTTCAGCATACATCACATTGATGTATAATGAGGCTCTGATCACAGTTCAGTAAATTAGATGAAATGACAAATATCCCAACGCTGCTACGTGGTCCATATATTTCCTACGCCTCTTCATCGGTGATAATTATATGTTTCAATATTATTGAGTAGAGCAAATCTGTAACACTAACATTCATATCAATTATCAGAGGTGGAGTATTAAGGAAAGTGAATGGTATAATTCATCAATGACCCCATCAGATGAATTAATACAAGACAGAAGATGAACTTGATCAGAAGGCATGCTCTGTAAACATTAATACCAGTCATCCCACATTGTGACTGTATCTTAGAAATCAACTATAAAAGGAACTTGGTCACGAGCCAGGACTGGAAGGAGACAATTCTTTGTTCGGAGAAAACTTTGGATTTGTCTTATTACTTTGTCCTCCTAGAGTGTTGGAATTCATACAGACCTATGTAATATTGAGGAAATAAGGGTATTTTATTTTGAATATTCTATTCATTTTGGAAGATCATTATTATCTATGGATTGAAAACATGTCGATGTGGTATATTAATATTTTGATTAATAGTTCAAATATTACTAAATGAGCTGCTACAACACATGAAGCCCTATATATGGAATTGGCGACTTTGATATAATAATAGTAAAGTGAAAATAATATTTGGAACTGTGGTGAATCATTTGGAGCCAGAACCAATATCTGTGCAGTTGCCGCTAATAATAGAAGATAAAATTGAAGGCTTCCTTTCTTAGTGTTGGGCTATTGTTTTTGGGACAAATTGCAACTGCAGAGGATGAGTGATTCACTCGCTTGAAGCTTTGGAGGTTCAAACTTTAATATTGGTTGTTGCTGGTTATTATCATGACCTATCTTGATACAGGAAAGTAAATACAAAGTCTCCAGATTCAGAAAGAAGCCTATAGGAAGTGGAATTCGTAGGAGCAGAGGAAGTAGTGAAGGGGCAAGCATAGACAAATTATTGTCATGCAAGTTTGAAGTTTTCATTTTGAACATTGAATATCAAATTATCAATTACTATTAAAAATAAAAAATTTAAAAATTCAAATTATCGGTAAATAGAAGATTCTAATTTAAAATTATAACAGTATAAGAAGTAAAATAGTAAATATTAAATAGAAAATTTGCAAATGCCAAATACTAAATACTTGAACAATGAACAATGGAACGTTGCATATCGAATTACAAATTAGAAATTAGAATACTAAAATTCTAAAATTTAAAAATTATCCAAATGGAAGATTTCAATTATATCATAAATATTTGTATCATAAAGATGATTACAATGAGTAGCATGATAATATGATATCAAAACAAGTACAAAATGTCAATGTAGTGGAGGGGGGCCTCTAATCATCCCTCTAGGCAAACTCCTCATCACTGGAACTAGTGGACTTCTATGCACCCTCACCGTTGGCCCCTTGCATCCCCCTGCGTCCCCTGTTGTCTTGGGGACTTCTACGTATTCCCCCTCATCCCCCGCTATCTTAGGGACTTTTGCGCATCCCCCCGCATCCTTGCGTCCTGACGATGAGATGGTAACGGGACTTGGGAATGCCAAGTCCCCGTCCCAGGGATGTCCCCGACTTGTGTGCATGGGGGTTTGGCGGGCATGTGTCCCCGCGTTACACTGTAAAACACTAAAATGACCATCAATAGAAGATTTTACAGAGCTAGCTAAAAATAGAAAAAGATTCTAAAATATTAAAAGAATACTAAAATATTCTAATAATTGAGGCTTTGTCATGAAATCCATTATTAGTCATCATGTTAAATCATTGGTAGTCAGGAATTGTTAAGGATACATGGAATGTTGCATTACAGAACATTTTTATGCTGATTTTAATTCATAATGATAAAGTAATCAATTGTAATTTCTTTAAAATGTTTGAAAATGAATTTTGTAAAAAGTTGTACTTATACAGCAGCACTATTTAGTCTGTACAATGTCTAATACGTCCCAAGATTGTCTTTTATTGATAATGTATCGGAGTTGGCACACCTTTACATATTTATTTGTAGCAACACACGATGATGTGTACTGGCTTAATTTCCCCTGGATTCACTTGTGTACTTTTTCTTGTGCAGATTTCAGAGACCTTCTGGTATGTTGCCTTCTTCTATGCTAGGTTTTGAGTCATTAATTGGAACTTTGGATGATTTTATTGTGGAAGATTATTTGAATGATAAGTGCATTCAAGAACATTGCTGGCTCAGCAAGATCTCTTTGTTATTGGCAGACCATAGTGCTTTAGCTTTTAGATGCAAATTTTAATAGAAATGTTTGAGGTTTCCAATGCTTAAATTGTTTTCAGAAGCTGATTTTTCTTTGGAATTATGATTATATGTTCAAGCAGTTTCTTTGTTGTTCTTAGTTGAGATTCAAATTACACTAAAGAAACATTCATGACTTCAATTCTTTGTTATTTGTTGCCTACAGATCCAAGGGATTCAGAAACATTTGCGCTAGCTAACATGCACCATGGCCTGGAAGTGCGTCTTGGTCTGTCGAAGGGGCCAGTTTGTCCTACCTTCATTTGATTAGTTTTGGATTGATACATTCAAATAACTATGATCCAAAGATATTGTTTATATAGTAAAATAGTGCAGTGAACGATCAAATTGGATAATGACGTTTGCCACGTAGTTAGGCTTATGTTGATTTTCTGCAAATGGAGATATTTAGACTTGTAATAATTGTTGCTTGCACAAAATTTGATGCAGGTTTAGTCTTATATTTGGTGAATTTTATATGAATTGTTTAATCTTTCCTTTTAACATCTACCATATTTTGCTTTGCTCTGCAGATAATATAAAAACATGCATTTGTTTTGACTTGAGTGCTTTCCAAATTTACCATAATGACCTAGAACTGAAGTTTGAATTTTGTTATTTATATTTCATTTGGCGAGCAATTATGTATCAATTTGCTCACTTAATTTACCCAGTGCAGATTATGTTCTTTAGTCTCTTAATTTATTTTTAATGTGTCTCCATATCACAAGAATCTTATAGGCCATGAGTTTCTTCCATTATTATGTTATGGCAATAAGAAAACTTGACGAATTACCTATATATTCAGACTGTACATATATTTTTTAATATTGCTAATTGTGTAAAAATTATTTGTTCATGCGCCTCCCACTCATCCCATGCTACCACCTCTTGAGCCTCCACTGCCCTTGTGATCCCATTGGATTTTTCTTCACATGGTGTTTCTACTTTCACGAAAATGTAGTACCTACTACCTACAATCCCCACTATTGTTTTCCCATTGGATGATAGGGATGGGTGTACGACCTCTATTGAGGAGATTGTGATCCCTTTCGTTTCTCCTACTATATCGCATCTCAAGGACTAGAAAAAAATCCTTGGTGATACTTCAGATCCTCTTGACCTTGGGGCTACCCTTGAGTTCTTGGACTTTGAGAAAGGGACATCTATAAAGCCTCTTAACTCTACTATGGACAAAATACATTTTTCAATGAATAACTCCCCGATTGGAAAGTTGTCCATCTATCTCACAATTGACATGGTTAGACATTGGGTCGTAGAAAAATTGAAGCTAAAAGGAAGCGTCACTACAAGTGTTATGTCTGGCAGACTCTTTCTTTTTAGATTTACTCATGAAGATCTCATAGTTGTCCTCATCATTGGACCTTAGATCTATGACAAACACAACTTATTCTTATGTTGCTAGAAGCTGAGATTTGGTCTTGGTGTAAATCTCAACAAAATGGCCTCGATTTGGGTCAGATTACCAAGTCTTCCTCTTGAGTTCTAAGATGATGAAATCTTCAAGTGGATTCGCAACTCTCTTGAGATTTGTCTCCATCGTTGTTGTTAAAAAGGCTAAAGCCAGGTTAGTCACTAGATTCTATGCAAACATAGATATTAACAAAACTCTCAAGGAGAGAGGACCCAACCTATTTTGTATGAAAATACTACCATTTTTTGTTGGAACTGCCCAAAAGTAGGTCATTTAATCTCTAACTACAAAGACCCCAAAAATAGACTAAAAAGCTTAAAGGGCATCTTGTTCTGTAGATGGATGAGGTGGGTGACTACCCCTTAAAAGAAGGCCTCTTAAACATCATCATATCTCGTCACAAATTGACCCCCAAATCCACTAAGGATAGGACCATGCCATTGTTTTACAGCCAGATTAGTCTCATGTTCCCTCTGTTATTGGTGATGAAAAACCCTCTGATAGTATACTTTGAATCCCCTTATTGCCCCTCAATGTGATTTGGATTCAACTTTGTTCTCATGTGGAGATAGCTTTAGCATCACCCCCAATGATGTGGACAACCCTAAAAATAAAAATAAGATCTAAGAAACTTGAAGTGGTAATTGACTCCCAAGTATGAAGATCCTCTTAGTGGCAAACATGACAAAAGGAGATAGCCAAAGAAATTCTTTTCTATAAATAACCTTAAATGAAATTCCTATCATGGAATATGAGAGGTCAAAATATCTCTCAATAGTAGTTCTCTCTCATGAATTGCATCCTTGAGAATAAGATTGATGTCCTCATTCAAGAAGTTAAAATGACCTAACTACTTTCCAATTTGTTGCAAATTATAATGGGCCTTTTGAATATTTTTTATAAGTGATGTACAAGATGCTTTGGGTGGCATTATTACTATTTGGTACTTGAATTTTATTTTGGGAACCCTCTTTACACCCTCTATCAACAATCCAATGGTCAAGTTTACTAGTCCTTTGTCAATTTGTTTGACCTTAATATTTGTAATACTATAAATGATGTTTGGAATGACATCTCCTCGTAGATGTTATTTGATAGGGAGACTTTCTAAATGATTGCTGGTGAGTTTAGTACCCCACTTTTACTCTTTGAAAGGCTTAGGGGATTAATTCATCATATTGATAGTATGGTTGATCTATAAGAGTTCATCAACATTATCAGTCCATTGGATGTCAATATTTAGGGACAACCTTTTACTTGGACCAACCACATAAAATGTAAAATCCTCATTGACCTAGGATATATTCTATAACTCTAGTTTGATTGTTTTCCTTAGAATCATTTCGGACCACACTACTTTACCACTTTATTAGTTTGATAGTCACCATAGGGGGACCTTCTTGGTATGAAATCATGTGGGCTACCTACTCCAATGTTAGGGATTTCATTTCCAAATGGTGGAGCACCCCTATGCAATGTTTGGCTAAGTTTAGAGTTACTAAAATGTTGGACCCGATTAAGTTCAAAATCAAGGGATGGAGTAAATTCTTCTTTGGTAATATTTTGGAAAAAAGTGGAACTGACCTCTAAGCTAATCAACATCCAACTCAAAATAGCCTTGGGGATTTCTCAGAGGAAACTCATCTTTTTTAGGAATTTTGAAAGTTGAAGTGGAAAGAAATTTTAAACAAAGATGTTTTTTTTTTGGAAATAGGTTCAAGTATCCAATTGTTGAAGGAGGAAGATAGGAATTTTTTTTTTCCACAAATCTGCCATGAGACGCAAGCAAAGGAACACTATCTCATCTCATTGATGAAAATTTTCTACATGTTACTAAGCTTGTGCAACTTGCCTCTAAGTTGTCTATAGGGGCTTACTTTAAATTGACTCCTAGTTGTGACTCTGCCCTAGATGAGTAGTTGTTAAACTAAATCCCCTCAATGCTTTATTTCATGATAATGCTCATATTATTATAAAGCACATAGACCTTATGGTTTCCCCTTTCTTTATTCCATTAATTTTGGGATATTGTTGACTATGATAACACTATGGTAGCCAAAGCTTTCTTCAAATTGGAAAACTTAGAAAAAAGCTTAACACTTCCATAGCTCTTCCAAAATTTTGGACCACATAAGAATGTAAGATTTTAGACCAATCAAGTTATGCAATGGTGTTTACAATATCTTGAAAATTTTGGTGAATAGGATCAAACCCTTGCTTGAAAATATGATCATTGTGAATCAAAAATATTTTGTCCCTATATGACAAATTCTAGATGCGACAATTCTTGTCCATGAAGTCATGCACTTGAAGGACAAGAGCCTTGTCCCTAGTATGGTTCTTAAACTAGATATTTCAAAAGCATATGCCATGGTTACCTAGGGCTTCTTGTTAAAGTTTGAAGGAAATTAAGATATTTAAAAAGTTATATGTCAAAATAGTGATATAGGTCTTAGTAATAGCTAGGTGCATCAACATCATAGTTGTTTTTATTTTCAAGTACTTCCCCCTAAAAAGTAGAACTTTAGAGTAGGTTATAGGGAAAAAAACACAAGAACCAACCTTCTCTAGAAGTTATCCTATATGTTACTAGGTTGTTGAGTTAAGAACACCTACTTGATCATAATTGTTGTAGCAAACTTAAATGTTTGAAACCTTGATCTTGCTTGTTGAATGTTCTTATTTGATTGCTAGATAATGTAGAATTAGATTGCATGCTAGACTAGAGTGCATAGACTTTTGAAATGGGAAATGGAGTTGCATTTATATATGACCGACACCTTTTCAAAATATCTTTTTGGGCTAAGTTGACAAAGGAAGCTAAGTTCCTATAAATTGCAAGGGTAACTTTCATCCTTTGAAAGTTGAGCCCATTTTGGTTATGGTAGGGACATTGGGTACCCCAATCTTAGAAAAATTTGATACAAGAAAAAGATTGGCAATAGGAGAAGAAACTGAGTTTTCCAAAACGATCTCAAAATCAAGCACATTGTGCAAATAAATTAGGCACATACACCAAAGTGGGTTCCAAGATATTATTGAGGTCAACAATTTATGACACTAAATTCTCTTTATCAAATGTTGAATTTTGTTGTTAGGTTCATCTTCTTGTCGAATAGATAACTTCTAACATTATTGTTTGTTTGTTTCTTGTTCACTTGAAATTCACAACAAAAAGTGGAAGAATGAATTTATGGAAAAGAATGAGGAAACTTACCATCCTTCATTTCCTACTATATATTTAGTTCTTACCTTTATGCAATTTGAAAACTTGGAAAGATTTTAAAATCCATTAATGAAGGCTTAAGTAGTTAAGGTTAAGAAAATAAATGTATTGGTTTAGGCTAATAACAAGTTTGGTAGTTGGGTTATTCTATTTACACTAGTAATTTGCTATACATATATTCAATAACTTTGCTTCTTTAACTTATTTTTAATGTCAATTGTCAATTTAGTAATTAACGTTATTTTATTACTTTCATTTGTAGTAGATGAAGTTGCACAAGGATGATGTAACAATATTTTTGAATGATGTGATAAGATGGAAAGCAAGATGTTGCATTAAATATCAAAGTGAACTTTTGTCAGAGATGTTTATTTAAAACTAAAAATTACAAATTTGTAAATGCCTCATAGTAACTCTGTTTTAAAATCAGATTGTCGTATAGAGATATATATGAGTATTGTACTGAAATAGATTACTGTTGTTGTTGATCTTTTCACCAACCATCGATGTGCATATATATCTAATGAATGGTCACATATATGAAGAGTCATGACCACACATGGCTATTGCCATGTAGGGTCATGACCCTTTATAAGGTAACAAATTCATTATACCAATTTGTTAAGCATCGTAACAATAATTATCATGATTTTCAAAACAATGCACTTGAGTCAATAGTCAGTCATGATACTTATGTATCATAACTTCTATTTAACAGATGCATGATACATAAGTATGGTGACTATAATATATAGCACTTGGTTTGGTATTACCAACACAACATTAATATTATACACCATCGATCACAATAGCATTTGATTTATCATTACGATCTATATTATATATATAATATATGTATATAAAATATATATATATATATATAACTATATATATATATAAAACTATATATATATATATATATATATATATATATATATATATATATATATATATATATATATATATATATATATATAACTCTGGTATATCCAAACGTAGCCATATCTCAACACTCCCTCTTAGAAAGAGAGGATTTGATCAATAATTTTGAATTTATCATCAGGTTCTCTGAACACATTTCAGGACAACAGCTTAATATATGATGATAAATCAAGTATCTCAATATCACGATATCTTATACAGTCCAAGACAACAACTTAATGGATTCAATCATGATATGATTGTTATTACTAGGATTAAGATATCCAACACACTTCGAGACAACAACTTAATGTAGTCAACCTTGATATGACTAATTAATAACATCACAATGATCAAGATATCCGGCACATTCCGAGACAACAACTTAATGTAGTCTAATCTTGATTCACATGTTGTTATGATCCCCGACCAATTGAGAACACCATAAAGAAGTCATTAGTCATGATCAATACTTATTATCTCAATATCATGATATCCAACACAATCCAAGACAACCCTGTTAGGGTGTCGATCATGATATAATAGTTATTACACAATCCAATAATAACATAAGCATCAAGATATCCAGCATAGTCTAGGACTACCTGTTCAGGTGTCAATATTGAAGCTTGGTTAACTATTGTCAAGATCGTCACCTTGAAATAGTAACCTCAATTATTTACACAGAAGATCGTCATCTTATTTGAATGAAAAATGAATGGACCCATAAAGTCACCTTGACTCTTCTCAGAGGGTGGATCCACCATGGCTCATCCTAGAGAGTGGAAACCAAGACTTCCTTCCACCTTAGACTTGTCTATCAAGGACAAGAATCATTTAAGATACAAAATGATGGATCACTAAAGCTGGAACCTTCTTTTTAGCTAAGGCTTTACTCCTCAACATAACAAGGTTATCTGAAAGTACACAATATTCTTTCTAGCAAGTGGTTTGGTAATAATATTGGTCGTTAGTTCTCCATTAAATTTCA
This sequence comes from Chamaecyparis obtusa, assembly GCA_027943335.1. Lineage (NCBI taxonomy): Eukaryota > Viridiplantae > Streptophyta > Pinopsida > Cupressales > Cupressaceae > Chamaecyparis > Chamaecyparis obtusa. The sequence goes on along the minus strand of BSBK01001087.1, from coordinate 278,596 downwards.
TTTGTTTGTACTCCCTCATAGTCCTAGTGAATTCCGAGCTTACAAAGTATACACCATCTTGACATGGTACACTCCCTCTCAATTTGTATTACCAAGATCCTGGGGTGCCAACTTAATTTTATCTTTTCACTTCTCCCTCTGACATATAGCCTTCTCACATGGTAATAATCATAATTCTCTACTACAAAACATGATTAATAGAGAACCAACAAAACATGGTCTACTCCCTCTGAATCAAGATCCTCGAATGTAAATTGATGCAGATCCTTTAGCTTCTCCCTCTGTCACGAAGGCAGACCTTGTTTATATACTTGAATAGGATGAAATCGGGTTCACCCTAAAATGTATGGGGGAAATATGAGATCTAATTCTAAATCCAAATTCCCAAAGGAGAGATCCAAATTGATCAACCAAAAGGTTAATGCACAATTGAATCAATCTATGGAGAATATGAAAGAGGAAGAAAACTTTATATTTCCCTATAAAGAAGATGTGCTTGAAATCTAAAATAATTAAAAGGTAAATACTAACCTCAAAATACGACAGATCTAGAAAATGCTAATTTCTGATGTTTGTGTGTAGTTTCGGGCAATTCAGCAACTTGTATTGGACTAGAAATGTCGAGACGAAGAAAACCCAGAAAACTTTTATCTTTCTGATAGTAGGTAGTCTTTGAACCCGATAAAAGGTCAAAGGCTACATTAATATTTTGAAGGTCAACCTTGACTTTGTTTGCAGATCTTAGAAGTTTTCCAAAAAGGGTATCCAAATCCAAGCTTAGATCCATTGTTTCACACTTGTACCTACAAGAAAAAGAGGGTTTTTGTTGTTTGTATGGGGGGTTTGCCTTGGTCAAACCCCAATTTAGGAATTAACCTTTAAATTGAATTGAAATTGTATTGTGCATAAACAAAGTAAATGAAACAATTCACCTTGCTTATGTTGAAGTCCTTGTAGAGGATTCGAATCCTCAAATCCACAAGTAGGGATACTCCAATGGATATACAATGAATGTAGGATGTCTCAAATGAATGGCATTTGATCTTCAACACCAATCTTGAATGGATCTTTGCATATGAGGAGGCTTGGATGCATGTAGAAGGATGGATCTTCAAGGGGGCTCCAAAGAGATTGAATCCTTCAATGGCTAACAATGGATCTCCTTGATCAATGAATACTTGAACACTTGAATTCTTGAAGGCTTGATTGCACTTGAGAGATTGATCATGAAATTTCTTGAGATGGGATATGAAAACTTGATTGAGAGATTTCTCTCTTGGTAATGGATGGAGAAAATGAGAGAGGAAGGCCTCCTTTTATAGTGAACTAGGGCACAATCTTCTAGAGGGGCTACCTTGGAGAATTAAATCCCAATCAGGTCCTAACCTTTAGAAATATACCTAGATTAAATGCAATTTAAGGATTTACCATTTCTAAACCCGAAATGGCCGACCTAGAAGTGAGAAAACAAATGTTTATGAAACCCGAGACTCAGAAATCATGGGAATCTAAAATTTAAAATCTGGGTCAAGGACGAGGTAAATGCTGCCCTAGGTTAGGATCGAGGTCATCCCTGACCTAGGTCAGGGTCAAAGTCAACTTTGACCCTCAAGGTTGACTTTGACCCTGAGGTCAAAAACCTTAGGACCTCAATCCAAAGTGTTCAGAAATGTACAAATAAAGTGGAAAATAGGTGTAGAGAGAAGTAGAATAGGGGGAGAAAGCCAGATACATGCAAAGACCCGATCAAGGTGTTTAACATGACCCCAAACCACTTACTTGGAGGGCTAAATGCTCTTATTATGGAAGTGCTTCCATTTTAAGATGATACATTAAGCCCCCACTTTAGAAAGAGTATGGACTCGATGCAAACTCTTGGTAAATGAGATAAGAAATGAAAAGATAATCTTATCGTAATCAAAGGGACAAAGAGAAATCTCAAGCCCCCAGGGACTCAAGTCTTCGTTGACTCCAAGATCACCATAAGAGAGACATCTTGAGAGAGAGAAAGAGAGGGTGTGATTATCTCGCCCAATGAGAACTTATGTCCCATTGTGAACCACACAAGGAAATGGCGCAACTGGAAAGATGGAATTGAATCACCTAGAGAATGTGGCTACTCACTAGTTAACCCATCAAGGATTCATTCTTAGGAATATTCTATTCCATAAGAATAAAACCAAAAACCAAAAGAGATCCAGTCTTAAGGACACCTTCGACCTTAAGGGATCAAAAATATATATATTGAAATTGGAGGGATCAAGAGATCCTAAAATATAAATCCAATCTTTAAGGATTAGTTACTAATCCAAAAATGGAGAAAAGTTATCTTGAAAAATAATATATGCATATCAAAAAGTGCGTGTGTGCAATAGGTGAGCAGAGTGTATGCCCCCACGTTAAAGTCATTGCTAAAACTTTAACAAGAGCAATGGCTTTAACGAAAACATAAACAACTCCACTGATTATGTTTCCACGTCGAGATGCCCCCAGGTGAAGACAAGTCAAGGGAAATATCGCAAAAACATACAAAGAACACAAAAGGGATCCACCTACCATGGGGTCAATATGATCATAAGATAATATATATATGATATTATTGCAAATGAATTGACATCATTCCCTAAAGAAAGTAGAACTACAATCACAAAGGAGGAAAGATCACATAAGATATACAAAGAAGAATCTTTTTAGACCATGACATGGAGACCAGAAAGAATCAGTGCTACCACATCTCGAATCCAAGCAGATTACACAAGGAAACATCTATGAACAATAGCACAATTACAACATAACATGAAACAATGCATAGAAGAATAGAGATACATATAGAGGAATTGTACAATGGGTTCGATTTCATTATCACCTTGCACCAACAAAGTAACAAGGATCGTATAAAAGAATCTAACAACATTTAGCAAACACATCATGGGAGAAGCATAGTACAATAGGAAAACACACAAAATAGCTACCACAAAGGACAAGCCAATCAAGCGTGTTGCCTATTCTCCCCATCTCATTGTATATCATTTAGGGAAGGTGGGTAACTCACAAGAGGGACTATATCCAACATAGTAGGAATGATAGCCAGTTCCAAACAAGGATCCTCTTGATAATCACAATGTTCGACACTAGGTGTAAGAGTTAATTGTGATGAAAGCATATTACGTAAATCAATGTCAATGTCAATAATCTCATATTCATCATTAACATCAAGATTATCATCAAGAGTATCTTATTCATCCAAATTAATCAAAATAGGATCTAAGATATGAATAGAATCATCATAATCATGCATCTTAACATCATTATTAGTAACAACATCATGCATAGTCTTATCCGAAGAAGGTAGAGATTTTTAAAGAAATGAATTACAGGATTTAGCATGAGCATGATGCTTCTTATGGAATTTAGTAGCAGATCGATTATGCTTTTCTTTATTTGAAATAGGTTGAGAACTAGGAGGAACAATCATAGGATCTTCACAGTTTCTTTAGGAAGATCAATAGGATTATCAGCAATAAGAGGAACTTGATTAATAGAACTAGAAACCATAGTTAAAGGAGGTATAGAAGGTGTAGGCAAAAGACCATGATTAAGATCCATAGGACGTATGCTTAATTCAAGAATCTTACGATGTTTATAAGCTTGATATGAATGGAAAAGATTATCAAGTCGAGGAGGACATGAATTAGGTAATGAAGGCCAAAAGAAATCAAGAGCAGTACAATCTCTAGGCCTAGAAGGTTGATATAAACTATGATTAACCATCTTCACTTCTTCATCATGAAAAAATTTAAGACACTTATGGATAGGTGAAGAAACAACATGCATGGCATTCAACCATGGAAAACCTAGCTTAACTTGAAATTGATCAGAAGTAGGAACAACAACAAAGGTAGTGTTCACAATTTTTCCACAAAGTTCAATCGGTAAAGTAATAGAACCAAATGATGGAGAAAGAAAACCATTGCAAGTTTGAATCCACACATCTGATGTATTATAAGAATCATGTTGTAATCTTTTCATAAAAAGATTTTCTTCAGTAATAACATTGACTAAGGATGTAGGATCAACAAGACAACCACGAGTAGGTTTCTGAGAAATCCTAGCATATATATAAATGGGACCATCGGGAGCTTTAATAGTCTCAGAATCATCAAAGGAAATCAAAAGTTCCCGAAGTCTTTTATTCTTAGGTTGTTGTCGAGGTTTAGGTTGAGTTTTCAATTTTAGACTTAAGTTTTGGTTGAGGTTGAGATTGAACTTGAGGTTGAATCTGAAGTTGAGATTGAGGTTGAGGTGGAGATACAGATTGACCAACATGCTCTACTTGATTAACAACATGATTGAGATCATCCATCTTTGAATCATACATAATTTCCATAGCAGATGGCTGAGCAATGGTATTAGTATCATGTGTAGGTAAAGGATTTGTATAGATTTGAAGGTTTTGATTAGGAGGAGAGATAGATTTGTTCCCACTACCATCAAGATTATCCATAGATAAAGAATTAGAATCAATTAAGTCTTGAACCTTATGTTTTAAAGAATAACACTTCTCAGTATCATGACCATTCTGATGATGATATTGACAAAAAGCTTTAGGATCAAAAGATTTAGATGCAATCGTAGCAGGTAAAAGAGGTCGAATAGGAGGTAAAGTAATCATATTAGCAGTTAAAAACTTATTCATAATAGCATGTAAAGATTCAGAGGGAGGAGTAAATGTACGATTTAATCAAAAAGCAGTGGATGCCAAAAGTGGCATTGTGAGATGCAAAAACAACTTGATCAGCAACTGCATTTTCTTGTTTGTTTATCTTGACATAATTGTTGAATTTTTTAAATTTGTTTGGATTAGGAGAAACATCACTCTTATCAACTAAAACATGAGCCATTGGAGTGTTGCTCTCAAATTGACTCACTTGTAATTGATAATGATGAAGCACTGCACAAAGTTTTTGAAAAGAGGTAAATTCAGTAAGCAGAATCTTATCTCTAATATCCTTTTGTAAATTTGAAATAAACATACGTTGAATATCAATATCAGGAATAGGATAAGAAATTTGAGCATACAAATGCTTAAATCTACCAATAAATTCAGTTAATTTTTCCTTAGCACTTTGTTTACAATGCATTAAATCAGTCAAAGACACTTGCGGGCCAATATTGTTTTGAAATTGTTGAACAAAGGCATTAGCAAGTTGTGGAAACGAATCAATAGAATAAGGAGGCAAGGAACAATACCATTGTAAGGCCATGTCACGGAAGGTTCTAGCAAAGAGTTTGGCTAAAATCCTATGATCATGAGCATAATCACTACAAAGGATTTGTAATGTTATAGCATGATGAACAAGATCTCCTTTTTCTTTGTAATTCTCAAGACGAGGCATGTCAACTTGCTGAGGAATAGGAGTACGAATGATATCTAAGGACAAAGGGCTTTCCATGTCACATGTAGGGACACTAAACTTTTTTTGAGTTAGGGAAGCAAGTTGTTTTTGTAAGGATGACACTATTTGATCCAAACTGATGATTGTTGAATCATTAGATGAAATAGGAGGAATAGCAACATTAGAAACACTAGGTAAAGTGTAAGAAGCTGTAGGAATAGAAGACACAATTGGAGGAACACTAGGAACTATAGTTGGAAGTGGATTGGAATAAGTAAAAGGAACATTATGATAGGAAGGTTGTGATGTAGGAAGGGACACAAGAGGAATCCTCATAGGAATAGAGGGAACTGTCATAGTCACCAAAGAATGAGTATAGGTAGGAATACTAGGTAAAGGATTAGAAGAGGGGTCTACACTAGTGATAGGAGGAATCAACCCTAAATCTTGAGCTTCTTGAGCTAGAGGTTTTACATTTGAATGCATGAGGTGAGTAATACCACATAAGAGGTTAACACCTTGATCACTATCACGAAGAACTTTCTTAAGATCCTCTATAGCTTGAATAGAATCTTGATTATGGTTCTCTTGAATAAGCCAATTACCCATTTTATCAAGTTCAGTTGAAATTTTTTGGACTTGTTTAGGAGGAACACTTAAAGCATCATCCTCATCATGAGATGAGTGAGAAGATTTTTTCTCCATAATAGGATTGGAATCATGAAGAATCAAATTATCATCTGGGATCCTAAGGAAAGGAGAGGAAGATTCATGATCAAAGGCACCCATGAGTCTACAAATTCTTCTAACTGGAATGTTATAAGTAGGACTAGTAGTAGTAAAGCTCATAAACCAATGCAATGAAAATGAACTAAACTAAGAACACATAAAGCGTGAATATTTTTGTATTTTTGAAATCTAATTAGCATGCAAGATTTAACATAAAAAAGAAATCTAACACCAAGTAGATAAAAGAAAATCTAATACCATAAAACACAATAGGGCATCCAATTCCACAAAAGAAAGGAGAGTAAGTATGTCGGGTTCACCAAAATGAATAGGATGAAATCGGGTTCACCCTAAAATGTATGGGGGAAATATGAGATCTAATTCTAAATCCAAATTCCCAAAGGAGAGATCCAAATTGATCAACCAAAAGGTTAATGCAAAATTGAATCAATCTATGGAGAATATGAAAGAGGAAGAAAACCTTATATTTCCCTATAAAGAAGATGTGCTTGAAATTTAAAATAATTGAAAGGCAAATACTAACCTCAAAATAGGGCAGATTTGGAAAATGATGATTTATGATGTCTATGTGTAGTTTCAGGCAATTATGCAACCTATTTCAAACTAGAAATGTCAAGACAAAGAAAACCCAAAAAACTTTTATCTTTCTGACAGCAGGTGGTCTTTGACCCCGATAAAAGGTCAAAGGCTACATTAATATTTTGAAGGTCAACCTTGACTTTGTTCACAGATCTCAGAAGTTCACCAAAAAGGATATCCAAATCCAAGCTTAGATCCATTGTTCCACACCTATACCCACAAGAAAAAGAGGGTTTTTGTTTTTTGTATGGGGGGTTTGCCTTGGTCAAACCCCAATTTAGGAATTAACTTTGAAATTGAATTGAAATTGTATTGTGCATAAAAAAACTAAATGAAATAATTCACCTTGCTTATGTTGAAGTCCTTGTAGAGGATTCGAATCCTCAAATCCACAAGTAGGGATGCTCCAATGGATATAGAATGAATGTAGGATGTCTCAAATGAATGGCATTTGATCTTCAACTCCAATCTTGAATGGATCTTTGCATATGAGGAGGCTTGGATGCATGTAGAAGGATGGATCTTCAAGGGGGCTCCAAAGAGATTGAATCGTTCAATGGCTAATAATGGATATCCTTGATGAATGAATGCTTGAACACTTGAATGCTTGAAGTCTTGCTTGCACTTGAGAGCTTGATCATGAAATTTCTTGAGATGGGATATGAAAACTTGATTGAGAGATTTTGCTCTTGGTAATGGATGGAGAAAAAGAGAGAGGAAGGTCTCCTTTTATAGTGAACTAGGGAACAATCTTCTAGAGGGTCCACCTTGGAGACTTAAATCCCAATTAGGTCCTAACCTTTAGAAATATACCTAGATTAAATGTAATTTAAGGATTTACCATTCTGAAACCCGAAATCGCCGACCCGTAAGTGGGAAAACAAATGTTTTCAAAACCTGACACCTAGAAATCATGGAAATCTAAAATTTGAAATCTGGGTAAGGATGAGGTAGACCTCACCCTAGGTCAGGGTCGAGGTCATCCCTGACCTAGGTCAAGGTTGAGGATAACTTTGACCCTCAAGGTTGACTTTGACCCTGAGGTCAAAAACCTCAGGATCTCAATCCAGAGTGTTCAGAAATGCAGAAATAAAGTGGAAAATAGGTGTAGAGAGAAACATAACAGGGGGAGAAAGCCAGATACATGTAAAGACCCAATCAAGGTGCTTAACATGACCCCGTACCACTTACTCGGAGGGCTAAACACTCTTATCATGGAAGTGCTTCCATTTTAAGATGATACAATACTCAACTCAGTGTCATTGTAGGATGTCACTTCATACCTTCCTTCTTGAGAGAACCAATATGAATAATCTGAATAGTCATAAGATTACATTGGCTAGCATAAGATGTATTTTGATCTTTTCTAAGGACACAACATTAACACTCCCTCTTGGACTTGAGGGAAGATAATAAAGACCTCTAGTATGATGTTTATCTCAATGAGTTATAGTCTCATGATGTATGGAATGCCTTAATTAGGGATTCTATCCACATGCATCTCATCGGTGATTATATCCACAAGTTCCCACTACTATAATCTCAAAATTGTTTTACCTTCGATAGTGAACTCCCTCTCAATCAATATGATCAAGTTTGTCCAAGTTGACTGAATCATCTATTTCCTTAGAAGCTAAGTTTTGCCAACTTCTTGACCTTTCTAAAGATGTCAGAGCTAGCTTACGAATAGTTCATAAAGCTAAAATATCTTGAATGATAGAAGCATACAAAATTTATTATTTAATGAATTACAAACTACAAATTCATATGGGTTAATAAAACATGAGATACTTATCTTTTCAAATATTTCCAAGTATTTTTGTAAGGTGAGCCCATTAATATGATACTCATACCCATCGTCCTTCTTCATAACACATCGGTTTGATTCTGATCCTTATGTTAATTTTCTTCTTTACAAATCACATCTCGTTATGATAACTACTGATTAGATGTCGACTTCATACATTATCAGTATTTGATTATATTAATCATTGGTTACTATCGTACTTGTACTATCCCCCCCTTTTTTTGATTAACTTAGAAAGTTGGGACAATTACCTTAACTTATCCTTCTCACTTCATCGAATAATGCTATGCATGATATAAATGATGTGTGTGTAACCAATTTATAATGTTTTCAACAATGTTTTTCTATGGCAATTCAAATATGCAGATATGTTGGTCGAATGTTTTATCATCTTCAATAATTATCAGAGTAAGATTGTTTGTTAACTGATCTCCCTCTTCTGTTCCAACCAATCTAGACTCCTTATGAATTTGTCCTATAGAATTTGGGACTTAATTCTTATATTTCAATTTTATAAAAAAATACTTCTTTGAAATGTCCCTTATGGTATATTTTATGCAAAGATGGTCTCTGTTAATTCTAATATAACTTATGCTATTCTTGAAATAACAATTATACGAATCATGCACTAAGTCTCCTTCCAACAGCTAGTAGTCTCTTCTAATATATCGATATAAGATCATATACTACAAATCTTCTCAATGTTTCCCATAGCTTTCTCTAATGAGGCCCTAAGGAATATGATACATTTTTACCTTTCATTAAGAGTTGTCTCTCTTGTTGTACCTTTTGGCATATCAAACAAGACATCTTTATTGATTATTGTTGCTTTGACAAATATAATCAACTCTTCATTGGCTGTTAATTATCGCGTCCTATTATCACCTATTTCTAGTGACTGAAGATTCTTCTAATTCAGATTGAATATTATTTATGTAGATAGTGATGAACCTAAATATCCATAAAAAGAAGGCAGAATCCTTCATGTGCAGGTGACCATTTATCAAACCATTCTTAGAGCCATTCACGCTAAATTCCATCTTTCGAATATGTTTTGTGTAGCATTAGTCACTATCAATGATCTTTTGCAGCCCATGAATATTTAATATTTTTAAAGTTCCAACCAATTGATAGTTTCACACAGATGTAACTTGTCATCGTTGCTTGTCAATTATTTACCTGACTCGTATAACATTAACATTTTTTCCTTTATCAATATCATTAAATAGTCCTCATATGATAATCTCTACTGAAAGTGGTTGCTTATAGTAATTCTTGGGGTTCTATAAACATAAAATTTTAATTTGTAAATAACGGTTCTCTTTGTTGACGGCTTTGTAACTATTGATATACCAAACTCAATCCGACATCAATGAATCATTACTCCAGCCTGAACATAGATACTCTATATTAAATTTGCTAGATGAACCATCTATGTTCTCCATATTCTTGCGTGCCTTTAAATAATATTGTTGTAGAGGTGCTTATGTTGACAATTACCCTGCCATAAGCTACTCGATGATTTTTAAGAACCAGTGCCTTCAGGCTTACAGCTATGCCAAGGATGATACTTACATCACTTTCACATGCCCTTCTGGTACCAGTGACTACAATATTGTATTCTATCCCTAAATAAACATATAGGATTATGCTCCTTAGAACCTATGAATAGGTTAGGCTCTGATACCATGTTGTAAAATTAGATCATCCTATAGAGATATATATGAGTGTTGTACTGAAATAGATTACCGTTGTTTTTTATCTTTTCACCAACCATCGATGTGCATATATATCTAATCAATGGTCATGTATATGAAGAGTCATGACCGTATGTGGCTATTGCCATGTAGGGTCATGACCCTTTATAAGGTAACCAATTCATTATACCAATTTGTTAAGCATCATAACAATAATTATCATGACTGTTAAAACAATGCACTTGAGTCAATAGTCAATCATGATACTTATGTATAGTGACTGCTATTTAATAGATGCACAATACATAAGTATTGTGACTGTAATATATTGCAGTCAGTTTGGTATTACCATCACAACATTAATATTATACACCGTCGATTGCAATAGCATTTGATTTATCATTACGATCTACATTATATATATATATATATATATATATATATATATATATATATATATATATATATATATATATATATATATATATATATATATATATATATATATATATATATATATATATATATATATATATATATATATATATATATATATATATATATATATATATATATATATATATATATATATTTGAACATAGCTATATCTCAACAAACTCCTTACCAATTCTCAAATTTGTGATTTGATCCATCTTTATTTTTATGAATTTCAAAATTTGACAATTTATTTGTCCATTACCCATTTTAAAGTTGTGTCAATCAAAAAGACCTATTTCAAAATCCTTGTAATGTTGATCATGGTTAATCATGTATTCAATATTGTTCATGACAAATAATTTACTTACATAACATTTACAATCAAACATCGATGGTTTAATTGTTCTTTATCAAAATCAACAACAACACAAGGGTGTTGTCCCTTACATAATCACATCTTATAGGTGTCAATAGAAATCAACAACACACTAATAGTAAAGGTTATGGCTATTAAAAGGATAGACAACTCACCCACAACGTGGGTAAACAACTCGCCTAGTCCACCTCAAGAGTGGGTAGACAACTCACCCACAACATGGGGAGGAGAATGAGAGGCTAATGAACATTTTATCCTATGTCATTGGACAACTATCTAGGTGATACTATCAGTAGGATCCCCTACAAAAAGAGGGAGCAAGTGGTGAAACTCTACAAAAAACTATTAGCACAATAGGAAAAGTGCTAAGATAGTTGTACATCGTTAGTTGAAGGTTCAAGTAGAGCAGGAGCAGTAGACGAAGAAGTGTCCACATGGATTGTAGAGGCCATATCATGAGCATCATCCAGATTTGCAACAAGAGCTTCATCCAGAGGGGAGTCATCATCAACCTATGATACATCATCAGAGGAAGAATCAAAAGCTAAGATAATAAAATGTTCATCATTAACATTTGTACACAAGGTGGAAGTTCTTTTATAGTGCAAGAGAGAATAATTTGTTGACAGGTGACTAGTAGAGAAGCACCAATGACATCAAATGGGAGACCCTTATAATCCACCAATTGAGTCCATGGCCTCTTTGCTACCATGAGAACCACATCTCTAGAGAGAGGTGTGGAGATATAAATGTCAACCAAAATGAGTGCAAAGGTAGAGAGACCTATGGTGGCCATGGTATCATCCACCTTTAGAAAATGACCAATAGAGTTGTCAATGACCTCAAAGCAAGAGTTATTCTAATGTCCCCTTTTTTGGCCTCTCTCATTTTATGATGGTGTAATTACCTAAAAATAGACAAAGACAATCAAGGAAAACCAAAGCAAATCAAGGACAAGATCAAAGAAATTGAATCAAAATGAACATTTAGCCAATCAAAATTAAAATCAAGTCTTAATTCAAAATAAATCAAAATTGATAGCATTTTAACCAAGTGAAATCAAATCAAAGTGCAATTAATTCTATTAATTGTATAGTTTTTAATTAAATCAAATTCAACATATTCAAGGGGTACATGGCTAAACAATTCAATTAAATCAATTAATAAATCCTAATTTCTCTTGACAACCCAAAAGGAGAGGGAATTCAATCAACCAATAGGATTTGAGAAAGGCATTCACATGGATCAAGCCAAATTCAATCTCAATCACTCAAAGTGAGAGAACATCTTGTCCATTCATCTTTTCTACTTGTCCCAAGCTTTGAGGACACAAACTTTGCATTGTCTTCAAAGGGTGGAACCAAAGACTCAACTCAAGCTTAATCATGATCAACACAACTACACCCCCTACCCTTGCCCAATCCTATAAAAGCAAGGTATAAATCAAGCATAATCATCCACAATCCACATCTAAGAATTGCATAGAACCTCTTGCAATTTGAGCTTAGAAAGGCAATCTAGATTTAATTTAGCTTTCAAATTGGAATTGAATAATTAGCTTTAGCTTTAATCATTTATCTTTCTCATTCTAGGACTGTCATTAATGGAAGCTTGTTGAGAGCTTTGCATTAACATTCTTAGTTAGAGAACCATAGGATGCTTAATTGTCAATTTCTAGCTTAAATAGATTACTTTATTGTGGTTAATTTAGTTTCTATTTCACTTATTGATGATACTAATTCTATGAAGGTACATTCCCTTGTACACAAAATGGCGCCCACTGTGGGGCAGAATGCTTCACTTTACTAATCTCTTGGAATTTTCATGCTTTGTCATTTTTTTGCTTGTTTAACTCTCAAGTTTTTTAGGAAACAACGCTTTTGACAACTCAAACAATGCTTCTACACCGTTAAGCAGCACTTCTAAGCACTGTTTCAGTGCTTTCACGATAAAGTTGTGCACCTTTGCACTGATTTGTAGTGCTTTAGAATCCTTCTGATCTTTGTCTAAATTTCCCACAATGCTTTTTCCCTGACTACCGAGTGCTTCTATGCATTTACTTCATGCTTTTACTTTATTTTTACCACCTTTACACAATTCTAAAGAACTTTTAATCATTATTCCTACGCTTTTTGTCAAAGTTTAAATAGCGCTTTTAATCAAATTAACAGCGCTTTTAAGCATTACAACAACGCTTTTGAATAAACTGTGAATTTTCATTATCTAACTGTGGCAAAATGATTTTCATGACTCTTCAGGATGTTTGATCACAGAAAAGCAAAAAAACCAGAGAGCAACTTTAACTAAGAAGGTAAGGCTTTGACTAAGAAAATCAAGAAGGAGAACTTTGCTCATATCAAATCAGTTCTTGAGGATTCACAAGAGGAAAATCAGGTTTACGAGAACTATCTTAAAATTGTAGAAGCTTATAAAACTAAGTTTGTTTCACTTAATTGGATTTTCTCACCTTAATTCAAGTTTTTCTCAAAATTTACAAATAAGGCCTTAGATTCAATTCAATCTTTGCTTCTTCAATTTCATTTTGGTTTCCTTCATTGTGGTTGTTTTTGTTGACTAACTTGCTGGTGGAAAAGCACATTTGGAAAGGAACTATAGCCAAGGTAAGCTTAAAAGGGAAAAATCACTCAAAAATGCCCCTAACTTTTGTTAGCTACAAGGAAAGGTAAGCCTCAAACTAGTGAATATTTTCCCTTAAATTGTGGCATTTGGTGCTTGCAAGAATCTAGTAATTACAAAACAACCTATCTTTGTTTGGAAATTTTAGCATTTAGGCGTATGCTCTTCACTTCTTCTAGTGAATCAAAATGCCAAAGGTGTTGAACTTTTTAATTAAGAAGAAAGGTTGAGGAAATCAAACACATAAAATTAAAGCCCCTTGTTTGTAGAAGAGAGTATAAATACTCAATTCTCTCTAGTTAGTGGGCTAGTAATTGAACCTTGTTTATTGTGTTTGGGAAATTAAGAAAGAGTTAGGGATATGCTCTTCACCTTTTAGGTGAATCAAATTCCCAAAAAAAATTCCTTAACTCCATTTCCTTGCTTTACATGAACATGCTAGAATATTAGTGGGCTCACCTCCCGAGAATTTGCCTTGATGAAGCCGATGTGAGGGACAGCCCAAAGTGGGATACGCATGCTTTTGATACGAGAATCCAACCCACTATAAAACAAAATGCATACATCCTTAATGGGGTGTGTGACAAAAGCATACTAAATTTTTGAACTTCCTCGAGTAGTCCTCATAGATTGTGCAAAACTCTGATATACCAGCGGTGGGAAGCCCTTTAACATACTTGGGGGATGAAAGTTTAGGATTCATTTTGAATGGAATGCATATTAAATCCTTGATAAAATAGCAAGACCACCTTTTTAGAGCCATGTTTACAAGCCAAATCTTGAGCTAGGTAGGTGCTTAAATTGTCTTCTTGTGAAATACCCGTGATAACATTCTTCAAATACAAACATATCTTTGTTTAAAAGGGTTAAAAAGAGACAAGTGAATGTGTGATTGTTGTGTTTGGAAAATACATAAACAAGTGAGAGAGATATCCATTGAAAATTCATCTTACATTTTTAATCTCTTCAATAATTACCAACAATTACCTATTCAAAAGATCAAGTCACACCAAACCTTGTTGAATGTCGGTTTCCACATGATCCAACAAATTTAGGGGATATTTACAAGGAGATAGCACTTGTGTTGCAAATCAAACCAAAAAATTTGAATATCAAAGTCTTTTCAAAGATCCTAATCAAGGGGATATTCTCCCAAACCTTTTTGAGGAAAAGACTTAACAATATGGATCAAAATTCTGCATTTTATGATCATCAACAAGGAGGAAACAATAACCATAATGCCAACAACAACATAAATCAAGCTCCTCAAGAAACCCTTGAAGAAAAAGTGGAGAGAGCAGCCCAAGACATTGAATTCTTAGAAGTCATGGCGAAAGTAATAGATAGGGATAGGGAGAAATTCTTCCTAAACTTAGCCCAAGCGGGGGTAAAACTTCCCCATGATTATGATATTGAGAAACTCAAGAAAACACAAGAAGAGGAAAATCCGATGAGTGTCATGACTAAGAAATTGAAGACATTCCAAGTACAAATTGACTTGATGAAAAAGGCGGTTGAACCTAAGCCATTCTCTATTGAAGCATTATGTCCTTTCCCATTTGACAAAAGTTTGGTCATGGCACCTTTTCCATTTAACACTATCTTTCCTAAATACGATAAGTACATGGGTAAAATAGACCCACAGGACCATTTGAGGGAGTTTTGTGCTCTAAGAATCAAGTTCATCCATAACACCATGTATTTGATGAGACTTTTCCCTAGGAGTTTGGGAGGACCCGCCATAGAAGTGTTCTCGAAATTACCACCAGGATTAAAGACCTTTGAGGAGTTAGCTGCTAAGTTTGTAACCCACTACTCTTATAACATTGAGTATGAGATCATGATGCTTAAATTGTGTGACACTAAATAGAAAGATGGTGAGTCCTTCTTAGGATTCTTACAAAGGTGGAGGACCATTTTTGCAAGGTACCCTTGAAGCATGCCTAAAAAGGAGAAGATGGAGATCTTCACAAATAACTTGAACATGGAAATGAACTATTGCCTACAACTGCAATGTCATCCTACGTTTGAAAAACTTATTGAAAATGGGATCAAAATCGAGGATGTTTTAGTAAAGAGAGGAGAGATCAAATTATTTAAGGACAAAAAATCTAACACCAATCACAACAATAATAACCATGTATCTAATTATGGTAATAATCAAGGGGCTAACAATCAAAATGACAAACCTAAGCTATGGTTGAAAAACAATAATAAAAACCTTGTCAATGATGGAGTTGTGGAGGCCCACAACTTGAAGGCGATCCCCTTTAATTTATCAAGTGGAGCTAATTCATCACATCATGTAAATCAAATGAATAAAGCTCCCTTTAATTCAAATAATTCCAACAATCCTAACAATAATTCAAACAATAATCCTTCCAATAATGCAAATGGGAATAAGCCCAAATCCATTTTCTCCACTTATAACAAGAAAAAATTAACCCCTTTAGGTGAACCTTTGGAGAATGCATTAAGGACCTTGATTTCTAACAAGATCATCACATTACCTGATTTAAAAGATTATGAACCTCAAGTTAAACTCCATTGGTGGAATGATTCTCACCACTATGAGTATCATCAAAATAGAGGTCATAAAACCAACTAATCCATGAGGTTGAAACACTTGGTGCAAGATTTAATTGATGATGGAACAATTCAAGTTGAGGGCCCTCAAAAAAATGAGGATCATGCAGCTTTCAAAAACCCATTCCAAAATCATGAGAAAGGTGAATCATCTAATGCTAATCAAAATTTAAAAAAAAGGGTAATGAGAAAGTGAACTTTTCTCACACCTATGATACCATAATCAATACTTTGAGGGAAGAGGATAGAACCATAAATGTCATAGTGGTAAAGGAGAATCTAAAGGAAGCAACATCTAATGTTGTCACTAGGGGGAAAGCTTCTAAAATCACTTTACCAAGTGCTCCAAGGATTGTTCTACCTAATCAAAATGTGTCCACATCATCAAAGCAATATAACTTGGTGGACCAATTACAAAGAACTCCCGCACAAATCTCAATCTTGGAGTTACTCAAGTTATCACCTACGCATAAGGAGATCCTAGAAAAGGCCTTAGTTGAAACCAATGTGCCACTAAACCTAGATGTAGATAAATTCCAAAATATGGTTGGACACCTCATTGCTCCCCATTGCCTCTCATTTTCCAAGCAAGATGATATGTCACTTAATCATCCTCAAAACTTGCCTTTGCATATAGAAGTCCTTATTCACAAGCATAGGGTGAAAAGAGTACTTATTGATGGAGGAGTCAGATTGAATATTTACACCTTAAACTTGGTAAGAGCCTTAGGATTTTTCAAAGAGGCCATTGATTCAAAGAAGAAGATAACAATCAAAGCATATGATGATGAAGAAAGAGCATCCAAAGGGGTCATTATCTTTCCCATTAGGGTTGGTCCCATGCAAAAGGACACTACTTGTCAAGTGCTAGATATAAAATTGACCTACAATACCTTGTTAGGGAGGTCGTGGATCCATGAAATGCAGGTCGTACCCTCAACTTATCACCAATGTCACAAATTTCCTTATCTAGGGCAGGAAATAATGGTAAGTGGAGACTTAAATCCCTTCCAATATTGTAATAATAACAAGCCTATCAATGACTCCCTAGTCCCACATAATGTAGAAGGGTCCATACCATATAAAATGGAGCAAGG
The DNA here is from genome assembly GCA_027943335.1 of Chamaecyparis obtusa. Taxonomy (NCBI): domain Eukaryota; kingdom Viridiplantae; phylum Streptophyta; class Pinopsida; order Cupressales; family Cupressaceae; genus Chamaecyparis; species Chamaecyparis obtusa. Next base: position 261,233 of record BSBK01001087.1, on the reverse strand, counting down.
AAAAAGTTCTAAGGACATACCACTATTGAAAGAAAAGGAAACTATTTTTGAAGACATCTCAAGACCTACTAACCTAGCGACATCAACTAAAGGAAAAGAGAAGGTTAGTGAGGATAATGTTATTGAAAAATTGAAAGAAGATCAAAATACATCTATCCAAGTGTATACTAAAGATGCTCACTATCAAAAGATGGACCAAATGATGAAGAATTTTGATAAGCAATGTAAGATCAAGAAAAAAGGAGTAGGTGAATACTCCTTATCCATGATGGATTTACCTTTATCACCTAAGTCCCATGGAAGACCACCAAATCTACCCTGCAGATACAATGAGAACTTTGTGAGGGCATGTACATCCTCTGCCATGGATGAAGAAGACAATGAGATCCTAAACTAGTTGTACAAAGATGAAGAATCAAGTGCTCAAGAAAAATGTACCCAAAATATAAGCATTCCCACACATCAATATGGGAAAGGTTTCCAAATTATGCAAAAGATGGGATACAAAGGTCAAGGACCTTTGGGCACAAAGAATGAAGGGCTAATTGAACCCATAGAACTGACATGGTGAGATAGAAAGCAAAAGACATGATTAGGGTACCTCAAACAAGGGTACACTCAAAAGCACTATCCCAAAATCTATGATCAAATATTGCAATTAGAATCCCATAGTGATGAGGATTATAATAAATGGGAATGGGACTCCTTGTCTAGTGAGTCATGCCATGATAAGGAGATGGACGTCATTCATACTTATACTTCTAGCAAGGATAAAGGACAAATAGCAGAACCTAATCAAGATCAAGCCTCTAGCTCAAATCAAGTGATCTTAGAGAATGTACAAATTCAGGAAGTTGTGATAAATCAATGGGTAGGTGAACCCTACGTACCTTCATGGAGACCTGCTATGGAAGAATCAAACATTAGGTTTAATCCACATGACTTTTATCCAATGGAAACTATCAAGGACTCTACCGAGGAGGACTTTGACCCTACTTCTCTAGAACACTTAGAAGAAGTGCATATCATAGACTTAAATGATACAATGTATGAGCCATCAAACAAAGTCCTTGCCTTAAATCCCATCAAAGCTAGCCAAAGCATTGATCCCTTAACCCTCATATACCTACACCTAATCGAGTGTGATTCCATCGAACCAACCATCCTCCCAATCTTTTTGAATGACAACATGGTGTCGCAATACCTCAATGTAGTTGAACCTTCTTCTAATAGGAAATATCATGAAGAGATGATAAAAGGGAGTATCCAAACTTTCAATCCATCAAAAAACAAAAAAAACAAAAAAAGGAAAAAAGGAAAAGAATTTAGTATTGAAAACCACAATGTGGCAGCATTAGATAGAAAAGAAAAAGAAAAAAAATAAAGGATGTTTCCAATGGTGAAAACCCAACTAAGGCACCTAAGGAAGGAAGTTTGGATACTCTACCAAAACATTATGAAGAAAGATCTCCAATTCTGATTGAGCCAATAGAAAAGATAAACATTGGGACAGATTTTGAGCCGAAGATCATACATTTAGCCGCATCATTATCAAGCGAAGAGAGGAAGGAATTCATAAAAAAATTCAAAGAAAAGAAAGTAAACTTCGCATGGTCTTATGATGATATGTCGAGCCTAGATCCAAACTTAATCATGCACCATTTGAATATTAAAGGAGCTAAACTAGTCAAGTTGAAGTTAAGAAAGATGCACCCACATATAGCCTTGTTGGTCAAAGTTGAATTGGAAAAATTTCTCAAGGTAGGATTTATCAAATCCATTGATTATGCACAATGGATTTCCAATATAGTACTATTTTCAAAAGAAGACAAATGCATTAGGATCTGCATGGATTTTAGAGACTTAAACTTGGCATGTCCTAAGGATGAATTCCCTCTTCCAAGCATAGATGCAATTGTGGACTTAACAATAGGACATTCTATGTTCTCACTCATGGATGGTTTTAGTGGCTATAAAAAAACCAAGAGAAAATAGCCTTTACATGTGCATGGGGTACATTGTGTTGGAATGTAATGCCTTTCAGGTTGAAAAATACTGGAGGGACCTATCAATGAGCAATGACTACTATCTTCCATGACATGATGCATAAGTTCATGGAGGAATAAGTAGATGATATATTAGCAAAATCTCATCCCAGAGAGGAACATCTACCAATTTTAGAAAAGATCTTTTCCAGATTAGAACAATTCAAAGTGAGACTCAATCCAAAAAAATGTGCATTTGGAGTCCAATCAGGAAAATTGCTAGGCTATATTGTATCGACAAAAGGCATAGAAGTTGATCCCACCAAAGTAAAGGTCATTATGGAGATGGAAGCACCTAAAATCATAAGCCAGATGAGATCATTGCAAGGGAGAATTCAGTCTATTAGGAGATTCATATCCCAACTACCGGAAAAATGTCATAACTTCACCCAACTTCTCCACAAAGATACAATTTTCAAATGGGATGAGAAGTGTGAGGAATCTTTTAACATGATAAAGAAGTACCTCATGAATCCTCCAATCTTGATGCCACCAATAAGAGGCAAACCCCTAATCTTATACACTTCAGCAACCAAGAATTCATTGGGGGCACTTTTGGCACAAGAGGATGAAACATGAAAAGAGAAGGCTATCTAATACATAAGTAGAACTCTTGTAAAATATGAGCTAAACTACACATTCATAGAAAGGGTATGTTTGGCCATGTTTTTTGCTTCACAAAAATTACACCATTATATGTTGTCTCACAAGATAAGGCTCGTTGCCAAGATAGATCCTCTAAAATATCTACTCAGCAAAATAGTACTAAATGGAAGGCTAGCCAAATGAGTTATGATATTGAGTGAATTTAACATTGAGTATGTGGATCACAAATCAATTAAAGGGAAAGTCATTGTAGAACAACTAGCAGAATCACCATTACAAGATGATCAACCAATTCAAGTGGAATTCCCAAATTCTAAGATAGTAAACATAGAAGCAAAAACATGGAAGCTATATTTTGATGGCTCATACACCCAACATGGCTCAGGAGTAGGGATACTATTGATAACCCCTCAAGGGTCTACAATCCAAAAATCTTACAAATTGCTATTTTCATGCACCAATAATATAGCAGAATATGAAGCCCTAGTCATTGGAATAAAGTTGGCTTTGGAATGGAAGGTGATAGAACTAAAAGTCTATGGAGACTCCCAACTAGTCATTAATCAGATTAATGAGGAATATAAGATGAAAGATGACAATTTGGTGCCATAAAAAAACATGGTGGAAAGTCTAAAGAAATACTTCACCCTTATTACATTTGAGCAAGTGCCTAGAGAAAAGAACAGAGTAATAGATGCAATGGAAACCTTGGCATCACTCTTACAACTACTAGATCAAAGTGCTCGCTATGAATTCCTAGTAGAAGAAGTGACACAACCCGCATTTGACCCTACCCATCCTCATACTATTTTCTTATTCACTAGAAATGAATCACCCTGGTATGGAGCCATTTACACTTACCTCAAAGACCAAATCCTACCCATAGACCATACCAAGAATAAAAAGAAAAGCTTCATTCACCAAGCCGCTCAATATACCCTAATCTATGAAACATTGTATCGAAAGAGTATAGACGGAATGCTTCTTAGATGTTTAGAGAAATAGGAGTCAGATATAGTCTTGCGATAAATCCATGAGGGAATCTATGGGTCACATTTGAATGGACTAACCCTAGCTAAGAAACTTCTTAGGATAGGATATTTTTGGCCTACGATGGAGAGAGATGCTTGTCAATTTACAAAGACTTGTAGAAAATGTCAATTCCATGGGAACCTGATACATGTGCCCGCACAAGAGCTTCATCCAATGACTACACCTTGGTCATTCTATCAATGGGGTCTAGATTTAATAGGAATGATTTATCCACCATCCTCAAATGGTCATAAATTCATTATCATGACAACAGAGTACTTTACCAAATGGGTGGAAGTTGTACCCTTATCAACTGCAACTAGCAAACAGATATCTTTGTTTATCCTAAATCATATAATATGTAGATATGGCATACCTCATGCCATCATAATAGATAATGCAAAGCACTTCGAAAACAAGGACTTAAAGGAGTTATGTACAAAATTTCACATGATCCACCACTCCTCTTCAATCTATTACCCCCAAGGTAATGGATAAGCAGAAGCAACAAACAAGAATATCCTTAAAATTTTGAAAATAACAGTTGATAATTCAGGTAGAGAGTGGCATGTCCAAATAAACCTGACTCTATGGGCTTATAGAACCAACATTAGGATGCCAACGAGGGCTGCACCATTTTCATTAGTCTTTGGAGAAAAACTTGTCTTACCTTTGGAGGTAGAGATTCCATCATTAAGAGTATCACTTCAAGGATTGATAATCGAAGAAGACTATAGGGTTGCTAGGCTACATGAGCTAGAATTGTTATATGAGAAACAACAACAAACATTTGAGCACTTAAAGCTATATCAAAATAGAATGTCAAGAAGCTATAATAAACACATCAAAGAAAGGACATTTCAAATAGGTGACCTAGTTTTGCGAGAAAATCCCAAAAATCAAGCAAAAAGAGAAAATAAAGAGAAATGGGAAGCAAACTGGTTAGGACCTTTTGTTATTACTGAGTCTTTTGGCACCAAAACCTACAAACTAGCAGATTGTGATGGAGAAGAGCTACAAGAACCTATCAATAGCTATAGACACAAAAAAATGGACAACTGCTTTTAAAATTGCTAAAATCATTAAAAATGCTTGAAATCATCAAAATGCATTAATTCAATAAAAAAGGGATCAAATCAATTGAAATGGACACAATTAAATAAAGTTGGAAAAAAACAATTAAAGCAAAGAGAAAATCAAATAATAATGTTAAATAATTAAATCAAAGCTTAAACGGGCCAAAAAGCACTACATAATTGATTTTAATCAATTAGTTGTATAGTTGTTAAATCAAAAATCAAAATGAACCTATTACCCTTACATGGCTAAATTTAATTAATTAATTGAATTTAATAATTCCTAATATCTTTCAACAAAGTTGAACAACCAATGAGAATTGAGGACAAAAAGACATAAATCACTCAAAAAGGATGAATCTCAATCACTCATTCTAATATTTCAATCTCATCCACTCAATTTTGTCCTTTTGTCCAAAGCTTTGAGACAAACCTTTAAATTGTCCCCCCATTTATGAACAAAGAAAAGTATTTGACTCAACCAAGGGTTAATCATGATTACTTCACTCCACCCCCTACCCCTAGGAATTTACTATAAATATGAAGCATTTTGAGAGCAATTGATATCTTAGAAATTCATTTGCAAAGCATTGTTACTATAGGCAATTGAAGAGCATTTGAGCATTTAGCATTATAATTGTATCATTTTGAGCTAGAAGCATTGTAGAAGCATAAAGCAGCATAAATTCTCATTTTAGAAGTGTCACTAGTGGAGATCTAAGCTGAGAGCTTCACTTACCACATCTTTCTAGAGAGCCATGAGATGCTATAGATCTTAGTTTCAATTTTAAATAGATTAACATTGTATTTACTTTAGAATTGTTGCTAATTAGATGTTAATTTCATGAAGGTGATAATCATCATCACACAAATGACGCCCACCGTGGGGCCCTAGGCCTCATTTTATCATTTTCATTATAATTTTCATGCTTGTTTTGTCTATTTTCCATGAATATTTTGCAGGAAATAGGTAAAGTCACGCCTAAGGAAGATTCAATCATGTTTGCAGTCAGTTTATAACCACTGGCGATCCCTGTCCTGATGTGTGTTAGCTGAAGATTCATGCTTGGAATGCGACTTCTATTTGGCCTTAAGTCCTCTACAGTCGCCTACATATCAGAATCTCATGCTTGCGAGAACAAAGCATTTTGCCTTTCGGTTTCAAAGTCACGCCTGTGACTCAGGGAGTATCGCATTGTTAAAATTTGTTGTTGCCCGAGTTAAAGCTTTTCTTCACAATTTTTAATAACAGTCACGCTTTGAGTATTGAAATTTTTGCTTACTTTTATTAAAGTGTCGCTTAGCAGTAATAATTTTCTATAATTTTCAGTCATGTTCACGCTTTATGATAAATTGCTCACGCCTGTGAAATTTTAAGTGTCGCCTGTGTCATTGCAAAGTGTCACTTTCTATCACTAAAGTTACGCTTGCTAACAATTTATTCACGCTTATTAGCTGGACAATGTCGCCTATTATCTATTGTCTTTGCTTACTGTTAAATTGATTAATTCATTTTTCTAACTCTCTGTTTGCATGATTTGACAGTAAATGAGAAACCACAGAAAGGTGCAGAAGCTTGAAAGTATATTCAACCAAGAAGGAAAGGCACTAGCAAGGAAAATTAAGAAGGAAAACATAGCACACATCAAGGTTGTCCTTGAAACTACACAAGAGGAGGATAACCAGGTATTCCAGCACTATCTTACAATTGTTGAAGCATACAAAGAAAATTTTGTCTCTCTAAATTGGATTTTTAGTCCTTAGATCAAGTTTTCTTTGGAAATTTGCAAATAAGCTCTATAAAATTTATACATAAGTGTTGCTTCTTCAATTTTCAATTTTGGTTTCCCCTCATAGTGTTTGTTAGTGTTGACTAACTTGCTGGTGGACAAGCACATTTGCAGGAGGCTATTGCCAAGGTGAGTTGAAAAACAATGACAAAAACCTTTCAAAAATGCCCCTAGCTTAGGCTAGCTACAAGAAAAAGGTATTCTCCTATTCAAGCTTGCACTTGATTAAATTGTAGCATTATTTCCAAACATAGCTTAAGTAAAACAATAAATAAACCAAATACTTCAATTTTAAGAATCTCCTTATCAAGAGATTGGGAAAGAACAAATTTGTGTTTGAGTGTTTGGAACAAAGAAAGATAATAGGGATATGCTCTTCACTTTTTAAGTGAATCAAACTCCCAAACTTGTTAGCCTAAGTTCATTTCTTGCTTTCTATATACATGCTAGAGTAATAGTGGGCCCACCTCCCACATTTTCCTTAACAAGGTCGGTGAGAGGGACAACCTAAAGTGGGATACGCTCGCTTTTACTATGGGGATCTAACCCACTATAAAATGAAACGCATGCATCCTTAATGGAGTGTGTGACAAAGGGTTTTAAATTTTTCAAACTGCCTCTAGTAGTCCTCACGGATTATGCAAAATGGTACCTTGGTGCATGTGGGAAGCCCCTTAACATACTTGGGGGATGAAGATTTAAGATCCATTTTGAATGGAATCCAAAATAAATCCTGATAAAGTAGTGAGACCACCTTATAGAGCCAAAATGATAAAAGCCAAATTTGACTTTAGGTAGGCTGCTTGGAATTTCTTCTTGTGTTATACTTGTGAAAATGTTCGAGAATATACACACTAGAGTGTTTTAGGGACACAATGAGATATTGATGTGTGTGTTGTGATTGTTTTTTATTTTTGGACAAGAAATTTTCAAAAAATTGATCTTAAAAGTTTAAAAAAGTTCAAAATCTTACAAATTGGTTAGAGAAGTGTTGCCTGTGCACAAAACAATCCTGCCTATCAAAGGCTCAGTCACTCCTATGACTTTGTTAAAAATGCTTAGCAATAGTGAAGTTACGCCTAGAAAATATTGAAACACACCTGCTAAAATTGGAAAGTCACTCATTAATAGCAAAGTGTCACCTGCACACCTGTAGTGTGCTGCCTAATAGTATACCAATTCATGCATGTAAGAGTTTAAGTCATGTCTTCACTCAGGCCAGTGATGCCCAGAAATCTAAAAGGGAAAATAGAGAGTATTTGCAGAGGGGGTCAAAAAAATTTGATCAGATATTTGAATACCCTTTTTCATGTTCTTACTACTCCAATATTCAACCCAATCAAAAATCTTGTTTTACACAACTTTTGAAAAATTCTACAAGGATTTGACCACGGGCATGATTGAAGCCTCTTTTTCTGAATGGTTTGTTCATGCCTACTTTTACCAGATCCTATTACATTAAGAAGACTTTATAGGTGGAACTTACCTTAGGCAAGAGATCCCCTTTCCGGATGACACTTTTACTTCTCCAAGGATACCCAAAGAGCCCATTCAAGAAAAAGAAACCAATATGTTGTATACCGGTGGCTCGGGTAGTAACAATAATAGAGGTATTGACCTCACCAATTAGGGTAATAAAAATAATGGAGGTATTGACCCCAATAATCAAGGCAATACTAATAATGGAGGGATGGACCAAAATACCCAAGGGATTGACAACACTCACAATAGAACTAAGACCGAATCAATGATAGATGATGCCACAGATGAAAAGGTTAGTGAGGCAATCCAATGTCCCTATTTTTGAAAGCTCATGGAGAAAGCAATGGATAGGGATAGAGAAAAGTACTTTATGGACCTAGCCCAGAAAGGTATCAAGCTTCCCTGTGACTATGATGTCAACCAACTCAAACCACCGAAAGTTGAAGAGAGTCCCTTAGACATCATGAACAAGCAATTCATGATTTTTCAAATGTAGTTGGATACCACTAAGTAAAGCGGAGCTCCCAAGCCCTTTTCTATAGAAGCGTTGTGTTCATTCCCATTTGATAAAAGCTTGGTCATGGTGCCATTCCCAATCAATGTAGTGTTTCCCAAGTACGACAAGTATGAAGGAATGTTGGATCCCCAAGACCACTTACAAGAATTTTGTGCATTGAGCTTAGAGTTCATGCATGATACTACATATTTAATGAGACTATTCCCACGAAGCTTAGGAGGCATGGCTATGGAGTGGTTCTCTAAACTACCCTCTGACATTAAGACCTTTGAAGAGCTAGCTTCAAAATTTGTGGCCCATTACTCATATAACATCAAGCATGAGGTCACAATGATAACATTATGTAACACTAAACAAAAGGATGGAGAAGCGTTCCTCACTTTTCTACAAAGATGGAGGATAGTTTTTGCAAGATATTCAAGGAGCGTGTCCGAAAAAGAGATGGATATCTTCATAAATAGCTTAAGCAATGAGATGAACTACCGATTAAGAATGTAATGTCCCAAGACCTTCCAAGATTTGATTGAAAATGGAGTGACAATAGAGGAAGTGTTGGTCAAAAGTGGAGAACTAAAATTGTATAAAGATAATAAGAACAACTCCAACAATGGCAACAATCAGAATAAGAATTGGTTCAATAGCAACAGTTGGTATAAGAACAACAATAAGGGAATCGTTAATGATGGGGTTGTGGATTCTAGCAACTTGAAGGTGACCCCATTTTCTCTTACAAGGACACCTAATAAGGTGAATAATACCAATCAGGCCTCAAAGGCACCTTCCAACAACAATGTAAATAATGGCAATCAAGGAAACAATCAAAGGAGTAGCAAATTTGATAAGTACTTAGTACCAACTCCCAAAAGGAATTTTACACCCTTAGGGGAATCTCTTGAGAAGGCTTTAAAGACTCTCCTTGCTAACAACATCATTAGTCTACCAAGCATTCCGCCCTATGAACTCAATAACAAACCCAGTTGGTGGATTGAACATGACCATTGTGAATACCATAAGATTTGAGGGCATAGTACCAATGATTGCCTACAACTAAAGAATGTCGTCCAAGATATGATTGATAATGGCATGATCACAATTGAAGGGCCCCAAACTAATGAGGATCATACAATGTTTAAACAACCTTTTATAGTCATGACAAGGATGAATCATCCAAAAGCAAGAATCAAAGTAGCAATAACATCAACTTTGCACCACCTTATGATAATGTTGTGAATGCCATAGTGATTAAAGAGAAATTCCAAAAAGAGACATCAAACATTATCAGTAGGGGGTAGACCTCACAGATTACTCTTCAAGGGATTGATCCTAAACCCATGGGTGCTCCGCAATCCAACATTGTGATCAAGCAATCTTCCACAGCAATAAAATTGTACAGCTTGGTAGATCAGCTCCAAAAGACTCCAACGCAAATCTCTATCTTGGAGCTATTAAAGCTATTTCCAAATCATAAAGAAATTCTAGAGAAAGCTCTAGTAGAGATTAACATCCCTACTAACTTAGATGAGGAAAATTTTTAGAACATGGTAGGGCATCTCATAGCACCTCATTGCCTCTCATTTTCTGACCAAGATGACATGTCTATAACCCATCCTCAAAATCTACCCTTACATATAGAGGTCTTAATTGAAAGGCATAGAATCAAAAGAGCCCTCATAGATAGAGGAGTCAGCCTTAACATTTGTATGTTGAGCCTTGTTAAATCCCTAGGATTATCGGAGTCATGCATTGATCCCACAAAAAGAATCACAATAAAGGCCTACGATGAAGCTGAAAGAGCCTCCAAAGGCATGATTATATTGCCCATCCAAGTGGGACCTGTCAAGAAGGACACTAAATGCCAAGTATTGGATATGAACTTAACTTATAACATTTTATTAGGGAGACTGTGGATCCATGAGATGCAAGCAGTGCCATCCACATACCACCAATGCATAAAATTTACGTACATGGGTGAAGAAATCACGGTTGGAGGGGACTCAAATCCATTCCATTATTGCAATGCACTCAAACCTATTCATGAGCTATTTATTCCACATAATCAAGAAGGAATTATTCAAAGATCCACCATTGAAGATGTTAAAATGGATGAGCTAACATTAGGTGCTATGTCAAACCCTCCTCAAGCTAGCTCAATGACATCAACTAAGGGAAAGGAAAAAGTGAGCTATGAGGGTCCAACTTCAACAGAAAATTCATATCAAGCACCTAAATCAGAGATAGTGCTTTACAAACCTACCAAAGAAGAAAAAGAAAAAGCTAAGGAAGACCATTACCAACACATGAGTAAGATGATGAATAAATTTGAAAAACAATGCAAGATCAGCTCTAAAGGAATAGGGGAATATTTTGTTTCACTATTTGACCTACCCACATCTCCAAGATCACATGGAAAGCCATCAAAAGAACATCTTCCTCATAAGTATAACTCCTATTTTGTAAGGGAAAGTGACAAAGCCACATTTGATAAGGAAGAAGATGAGGTCCTTCAATGGCTTTATCAAGATGAAGAGGATACTTCAAATATTCCCATAGAAAGAATCCAGCATATTAATATCCACACCGAGCAATATGGAAAAGGATTTGAGATCATGCAGAAAATGGGGTACAAAGGAAGAGGACCCTTAGGCCGAAGAAATAGAGGTTTTCTAGAACCCATTGAACCTTGTTGGAGGGAAAAAGAAGAAAGATCTAGAGTAGGTTACCAATTCAAAGGAGAAAGCTCCAGCCCAATGCATGACTTTTACCCTCAAGTGAACATAGTGGAATTCGATGGTGATAGTGATGATTCTTAAGATTATGACTGGGATACTCTATCTGATGAATCATGTTATGATAAGGAGGTAGTCACAATACATACTTATGCAAAGATCCCAAGACAAGAAACTCAAGTCAATGAAGAGCCTAATATTCAAGGTCTTAACATAGGACAAGCACCTACTAATCCACCATGGATAGATACATTTTGGATGCCTTCAGAGGAGGGAGATTCCAACGTTAGTTTTAATCTGCTCATGGTTTTTCCCATGCTATTACCCATGGAGGTTGATAAGGACTCAAGTGAAGGGGATTTTGATCCTTCTTCCATGGACCATCTCGAGGAAGCTCACATCATAGATCTAAATGATACAATGTACAGACCTTCAAATGAAGTCATGTCCATAAATCCAATTGATGACACCTTTCCTAATGACTCATTATCCTTGATACGTCCCGACCTTATTGATTGGGACCAAACCGAGTCAAGTGACTTACTCTACTTCCCAAATGACCAAGCAATGAGTCAATACCTTAATGTGGTTGAACCCTCTTTCACCAATGAATTTGATATAAACATGATGAGAACATCGGGGGTCCAATTTCTTAGTCAAAAGAAAAAAATAAATAAAAATAAAAAAATGAAAAGTTCTAGTGATGAAAACCACTATGTGGCAACATTAGAACCAAAAAAAAGTAAAGATAAAAGATGTTTCCTACGGTGAAAACCCAATTGTGGCACCAAAGGAAGAGAGATTGGATACCCTACCAAAACATGAAGATGAAAGGTCACCTATTCTCATAGAGTTGATAGAAAAGGTCAACATTGGGATAGAATTGGATCCAAAATTTATACACTTGGTATTTTCACTTACACCTCTAGAAAGAGAGGATTTCATCAAGTTATTCCAAGAGCAACGAGTGAACTTTGCATGGTCATATGCCAACATGCCCAGATTAGATCTTGACTTCATAATGCATCATTTGAATGTGCGACCAGGGTTTAAGCCCGTCAAAAAAAAGTTGCAAAAAATGCACCCACATGTGGCTCTCCTAGTCAAAGCGGAGTTAGAAAAATTGTTGAAAGTTGGATTCATAAGAGCAATAGCTTATGTTGAATGGATATCCAACATTGTACTAGTCACAAAGCATGATAAATTCATTCGTGTATGTATGGATTTTAGAGACTTGAATCTTGTGTGTCCTAAGGATGATTTTCCACTTCCAATCATAGATGCCATTGTAGACTTGATGGTGGGTCACTCCATGTACTCATTAATGGATGGTTTTAGCGGCTACAATCAGATAAAAATTGCACCTGAAGACCAAGAGAAGATAACTTTTACATGCCCTTGGGGTACCTTTTGTTGGAACGTCATGCCCTTCGACCTTAAAAATGTCAGAGCCACATATCAAAGGGCAATGACCACTATTTTCCATGACATGATGCACACCTTTCTAGAGGATTATGTGGATGATATATTGGAAAAGTCCCACAAAAAGAGAAGAACACCTAAAAATTCTAAGAAAAATATTCATTACGTTGGAACAATTCAAAGTGAGACTAAACCCAAAGAAATGTGCTTTTAATGTCCAATCCGAAAAATTGCTAGGCTACATAGTTTCAGAAAAAGGAATTGAAGTGGATCCAAAAAAGGTACAAGCAATAATAGACATGGAGATTCCAAAGACCATAAGCCAAATGAGATCTCTACAAGGCAAGATACAATCCATAAGAAGATTCATCTCTCAATTGGCCAAAAAATGTCATCCCTTCACAAGATTACTACACAAGGATACCATTTTCATGTGGGATGAAGAATGTGACCAAGCCTTCACTCTATTGAATACTTATCTAATAAACCCACCGATCCTCATGCCACCAATCAAGGGAAAACCATTTCTGCTATACATATCCGGTACCGAAAGATCTCTAGGAGTTCTTTTAGCACAAGAAGATGAGCAAGGGAAGGAAAGAACCATCTACTATGAGTAGAACATTAATCAAATACAAACTTAACTACACATTCATGGAGAGAGCATGTCTAGCAGTTGTCTTTGCATCACAAAAATTGAGACATTATATGTTGATGCATAAGGTGAAACTAATTGCAAAAATTGATCCTCTTAAGTATTTGCTAAGAAAAACTACCTTAACAGGTAGGATAGCAAAATGGGTCATGATATTGAGTGAGTTCGACATTGAATATGTTGATAGAAAAGCAATAAAAGGACAAGTGATAGCAGATCACTTAGCTGAAAATCCAATGACTTCTACACAAACCATTCAAGTGGAATTTCTAGATTCTGCAATTGTCAATATAGAGGCTAAAATGTGGAAGTTGTACTTTGATGGCTCATATACTCATGGAGGTTTTGGGGCCAGCATATTGTTGGTTAATCCTCAAGGGTACACCATTCCAAATCTTACAAACTCTTGTTTCCATGCACAAACAATATAGCGTAATATGACGCACTAGTCATTGGCATTAAAATGGCTTTAGAATGGAACATCATCGAGCTACAAATCTATGGAGACTCTCAAATTATAATCAATCAAGTCAATAATGAATACAACACCAAAGATGAGAAGCTAATGCCCTACAAGACTATGATTGATGGATGGAAAAATTACTTTTCCTTGATCACTTTTGAGCAGATTCTGAGAGAGAAAAATAGAGCAGCTGATGCAATGGCCATCTTGGCTTCCTTATTACAAAAACTAGATCAAAATGAGAAGTACAAGTTCTTGGTGGAAGATTTGGTGAAACCGGCATTCAACCTTCCCAAAACCTAAATTTTTTCCCTACTTCATGGACATGACTCACTTTGGTATGGCCCTATCTATACATATCTCAAAGACCAAGTGCTACCATTAGACCAATCCCGAGCCCAAAAATGAAATTTCATATGCCAAGCAACCCGTTACATAATCCTTTCGGACACATTGTATCATAAGGGTCTTGATGGGATGTTACTTAGATGTTTAGAGGAAGAAGAGTCTAAGTTATCTTTACATGAGGTTCACGAAGGCATTTGCGGGTCACACTCAAGCGGTTTAAACCTAGCCAAGAAAATCCTTTGCTTAGGGTATTTCTGGAAGACATTAGAGAAAGATTCTTGTCACTTTGTTAGGATATGCAACAAATGTCAATATCATGGAGACATGATACATGTACCAGCACAAGAGTTACATACCTTTGTTACACCATGGCCATTCTATCAATGGGGATTTGACTTGATTGGGGTGATCTATCCACCTTCTTCAAATGGGCACAAATACATCATAACTACAGTAGAGTATTTCACTAAGTGGGTAGAGGCAGTTCCTTTGATCATATCCACGAGCAAACAAATTTCCATGTTCATCTTGAACCACATCATTTGCAGATATGGTATTCCTCATGCCATCATAATAGATAATGGAAAGCAATTCAAAAACAAGGACGTGGATGAACTTTGTGCTACTTTTCACATCACTCATCACTCTTCATCCATTTACTATCCTCAAGGAAATGGACAAGCTGAGGCTACAAACAAGAACATCCTCAAGATTTTGAAAAGATCGGTAAATAAATCAGGAAGAGATTGGAATGTGCAAATCAATCCAACATTATGGGCCTATAGAACTAGCATAAGAACACCTACAGGAGCTACGCCATTTTCTCTAGTCTATGGAGTCGAAGCTTTTCTACCTTTAGAGATTGAAATACCATCTTTACACATATCATTGCAAGGCCTAATCATAGATGAGGACTATAGAGTAGCCTAACTTCAACATTTGGAATTGTTGGAAGAACACCAAACACAAGCCTATGAACACTTGAAAGTGTATCAAAATAGAATCTCAAGGAATTACAATAAGCATATCAAATCAAGAACCTTTCAAGTTGGAGACTTAGGGTTAAGAGAAAACCCAAAGAATCAAGCTGATAGAGAAAAGAAAGGAAAATGGGAGGCAAATTGGCTTGGTCCATTCATCATTGTGTCATCATTTGGAATGGGAACCTATAAGTTAGCATATTGTGAAGGAGATGAACTTCAAGAGCCTATCAGTAGTATTCATCTAAAGAGGTTCTATACCTGAGGTGGATGAAAGAGTATAAAGAGTATCAGATGAGGAGCATCCTATTTATTTCACATAGTCAAAGAGATTTTGAAAATACCAAAAACATTTGAAAAATAAGAAAAATACAAAAAAAGAAAAAAGAGAAAAAAGTGCCTTGGTGAAAACCTAGCAATAGGCACCTTGGTAGAAAAAAAAAGAAAAATCCAAAGGGTGAAAACTTGGCAAACAAGCACCTTTTGTTCCCTTAAGTCTTTCCTTCCAAGTCATATATGTACATATTGCATTTCCACCATCTCATTTTTAAACCTTCATTGCATCCGTCATTTGTACATAGTCATAATAAAGCTTGTCTGTCACATTGTTGCATTTCCTACAGCCCTAAGTTTGTCACATGATCACACTTGTCACTTGGGGGTAGGAAAGGATTGGAAATTTGGTACCAAATGGATTCAAAAAGTGCTACAATCAGTCACGTCAGAGAGAGATTTATCAGAGCTTCAAAAGAGTGGAAAGTTTAGTGAACCTTTGATGGATATCATTGTTCAAACCCAAGCACTTGATCCTTGAACCTTCATTAAATTTATTATTCAAGATTAAAAATTGACAGAAACAACTTAAAGATCATAATACTTGAAAATACTTTTTGAAAATCATGAAACATGGCAAAACACTTGAAGCTTTCTTTTGATAATCTTGATGAAATTGAATTTTTATCACATTTGTTGAGCTAATCGATGATGTTTGACTAGATTGGCCATGATAGAGACATGATATTTTATTACCTTTGAGTGATTGTTTTGAGGAAGATTCATCAACTTAGGACAATTTTTCTAACGACATGGTCATCAAAGAACCATCGAGGACTATCCCATAAGAGGAAGGATTGACCTTTGTTTGTTTATGCAAATAGATCCCTTGGTTATTTAGATCTTCCATATCTTAATACCAAAAATCCACTTGCAACATTGAATCCATTCACACCAGTATTCAAACTCCCATAGTTTGGTCATCCAACTAGTGAGGGTTGTACTAGGTTCAAAGAGAGGTTACCAAACATGATACAAAGTGGTATTCATATCATCATGATGTGGTCAGTGATGGTTTTACTTGCTTTCCAGTCCCAAAATGCTCAATGATGAAAACTTATCTCCATGGCATTTCTTTGCTAAAAAGCTGGTGACACTTAGGTTGCATTGCATTATCATGTTAGATTAAATTGCTTTATCATGTTAGATTAATTGCATTTGTTTGTAGTTAATTTTCCAAGGACAAGGGGGTACGTTAATAACCTTGGTTAGTCAACACATCAAAGAAATGGGGGGTTCAATCAAATGTCTTACTCTTGATATAATCCAAACAAAGAAAATGAGATTATCTTTTGCATTCATGCATGACATTAATCATTATTCATATATTAGAAAAGAAAGAAAAAGAATCATACATCATTTGCATACATATAATTAAGGATAATAATTACATACATTGAAAAATTCCAAAAAAATAGGGGCATTTACACATACATTCCATAAAACATTTTGCATCAATACATTGAAAAGAGAAAACATGTCATAAATCCATACATCATTGCATTCATCTATTTATATCATAAAATAAAATAACTGCATCCATAGCATAAATCATAGTAGATGCATCAATAAAACATCATATAGCTTCATAAAAAGATAATCTCATAACAACTCATCAAGGAGAAATGAAGGAGTATATCATCATATATCATCATAAAAAGTGTTCATCAATGATCCATCCAATCAGTATATCAAGATAAAATGTCATACAAAGTGATACATCAAATGTTCCGATCAATCAAGTAACATGAAATGTGATAAAAGTGACATCAACAATAAAGTAAATCTATCATCAATCAAGAGCCTACAGCACCAGATCCATCTGGACCTCTACCATCCTGTGGAGGAGGAGCCTGAGAAGTACTCGCTCCGTCCTGTCTTTGAATCATAGCTGACATAAATTGCTGCATCAAAGAGGCAACCTAATCTAAACACCCAACAACAATGGATACATCTATCCATAGTGACTACATATCTCATGATAAAGTACCAATAGTAGGAGCATCTTGTGAACTCTCTCCTCTATCCTGTGGCTGTTGAACATATGGAGACACCTTCTGTGTAGGAATTTGATCCTGCTGCACTGGAACATCATCCTACTGAGCCAAGGCAACTCTCTACAACTGAACCAAAGGATCTAATCCACCTAGAATCTTCCCAGTAGCATCAACCTAAGCCTGTCTCTCTCATCTTTTCTATCTACGAACTCTATCCTATCTATCCTATCTATCTGCTACTCTAGGACGAACATCAACTACATCATCATGTCCTCTAGCTTGATCTCTATCCCTAGCATGTCTATCTCTCACCTGACCTCGACCTGAAATAGCTGGAGGATCTCTCTGTCCTCGCCATCTTTTTCATCCACCACCACCACCGCCACCATCACCCCAACCCAGGATAGGCTCTACTGGATCAGTGAACCAAGGAAACCTGTTACGAGCCCACTAGTCTGCATACTCATGAGAAATACTTGCATTTTCCATCCCAAGAAGCATCTCCCATCTACAATAGCCTAAACCAAAAATCTAATCCAATGCAAACTGATAATCAATAAGAGGACCCCACATAGATCTCGCTGCCTGTACCTAAGCATATAGTGTTGCGCACTGAGGCATATCTTGTATCCTACCATACTATCTACCAAAGCAGAAGTGCTCAATAGTAGTAGTAGTACACCCAATCATCTAGCTAGGAGAAAACATGTAAGGTCACTCATCATCATCCTCCTGCCAATGCTCACAACCAATGTAAGGTGCCACTGAACCTGATCAAGATCATCTATCTAACACTGCCAATAATCAAGATGACCCAAGTGGTGCTAAACAACCATACCACTATATAGAAACACATAAGGGAAACCATGAGGCTGAGCCCTATCAAAAATAGGCCTAGTAATGGGAAGATGCTCCCATATCCACAACTGGAGAACAACTGCACCGACTGACAAGGAAGCACTCTATTTGTAAACAACCTCATGCAAATCATGATAAAGTTGTGCAAGGATGCATGAACCCCAATCAAATCATCAAGGATGAGAAAGAAAATCCTCTATAATCTGACCCCAACAGACTAAAAAACCATGACCTCGCCGGTCGGGAAGAATTAAACCACCAATCATTGCACCAAGTACTGCTGGCAAGGTAGGAAATGAAGCAAACTGAGGCCAGGTGATAGTATCATCATCTATCGTATTGTCCCCAAACACTCATCGATAGATAGTGGAATCATATATAGAATCATAATAAACTATCTCTCCTCTGCATGGGATATGTAGCAACCTATACACGTCCTTAGGCATGATAGTCATCTCTCCATAAGGCAAATGAAAGGTATTGTGGTCGGAGTGCCATCACTCTGCCATTGCAGTCAACAAACCATGGTTCAAATGGAACTGTGGGAGGTCAAGGAGGAAACTCAATCCACACAACTCAATCACATGGAACTCAGCATCTGTAAGTGTCTGACCCAAATCAATGACCCAAGATGCAACTGATCGAATGTAAAGAGTAGGAAAGTTTGCCTGTTGGCAAAACAAAGGAATCATATCAGTATACCATATCAAGGAATTATCTCAAGTCAATCATTTTATCAAAAGTATCAAGCAATGAAACCTAGTATCATTTGTTCGTGTCTCTATATCCTGAGAACGAAGCAGTAGTATCAAATCATATCAGTTTTCACACTGATTGATTTATCCTATCAATATCCTATCCTAATCGGATTGACAAATCACATTTGTTGATAATACTATCCTGATATCCTAATCCAATTGTTTTATTGAGAGCAACAAACCTAATCTAATCATTCGAATCTATCATCAAAAGTCATCAAATCTTTCATCAGGCACAATCAAGTACAAGTATAAAAAAATTTCAAAAGTCTGTAGGCATGATTTTAATCATGCCAGGTGACATTTCAACTGACACGGTACCAAAAAGATGTTACGCGACACTTTTTAGGTGTTACATGATAGTTTACATGTCAGGCGATACTAAATCATGCTAGGCGACAATGAAATCTAGCCTAGGCGAGAGTGAATTTTTAGGGTTTCCAATGCGGTAAAACATGTTCAACTTGGTTTTTAAAACCTAGCCCTACGCGTGAATGTTTTGTTCTCAGGTGAGAACAAAATTTTATGAGGTGACAGTTTACCACACAGAGGTGTGGGTAAAAAGCGTGGATGCGACAATGAAACTGTCTAGGCGACATTAAAATTTTCCTAGGCGTGATTTGGCATATTCTAGGAAAAGATGAAATTAAAAAATTGCAATAAATGCAAAGACAAAGTTTGAAATGACTTACCAGAGGTCCATAGTCAAGTGGCCTCACATATCTCTGACACCTCTTGAATCGATGCTCTCGGATCGGGACAACCATCTCAAAATTCACCGCAAGATTAGAGCAAAAATCACCAAAGTCAAAAGTAAAAATGAATAGTAAATCAAGGTTTTTCAACCTATTTAAGCTATTCTGACCTAATTTTGGAGGTTAAAAAATTGGCTTAGAACTATATTGACGTATCAAATCAACCGAGGCAAATATTTCAATCACGACATAGCATCAAGATTTATCAAAAATGAAAACATATTCAATCATTCAAATCATCTAATTTTTCAAATCAGGAAATCAATATGTTTTAATTTTTGAGGGGGCAGCAGGGTATCAAATTGGAATCAAACATCATCATTGGAATCAGTGGGGCATCAAAAAATTTTGTATCAGTATCAGAGGTAGCAATCATATCAAGTCAAGCAGCATATCAATATCATATCAGTTTCATATCAGAGGCATATCAGTAAATCAGCAATCAAGACTCAAAAGAATCTTTGAATCAATGTTCTTCACACATCAATTTAAAGAGGGGCATTTATAGATACGCAAAAATAGACAAGTGCTTTTAAAATTGCTAAAATCAATAAAAAGGCTTGAAATCATCAAAATGTATTAATTTAATCAAAAAGGGATCAAATCAATTGAAATGGACACAATTAAATAAAGTTGGACAAAAATAATTAAAGCAAAGGGAAAATCAAATAATGATGTTAAATAATTAAATCAAAGCTTAAAGGGGCCAAAAAGCACTACATAATTAATTTTAATCAATTAGTTGTATAGTTGTTAAATCAAAAATCAAAATGAACCTATTACCCTTATATGGCTAAATTTAATTAATTAATTGAATTTAACAATTCCTAATATCTTTCAACAAAGTTGAACAACCAATGAGAATTGAGGACAAAAAGACATAAATCACTCAAAAAGGATGAATCTCAATCACTCATTCTAATATTTCAATCTCATCCACTCAATTTTGTCCTTTTGTCCAAAGCTTTGAGACAAACCTTTAAATTGTCCCCCCATTTATGAACAAAGCAAAGTATTTGACTCAACCAAGGGTTAATCATGATTACTTCACTCCACCCCCTACCCTTGGTAATTTACTATAAATATGAAGCATTTTGAGAGCAATTGATATCTTAGAAATTCATTTGCAAAGCATTGTTACTATAGGCAATTGAAGAGTGTTCTAAGAGCATTTGAGCATTTAGCATTATAATTGTATCATTTTGAGCTAGAAGCATTGTAGAAGCATAGAGTAGCATAAATTCTCATTTTAGAAGTGTCACTAGTGGAGATCTGAGCTGAGAGCTTCACTTACCACATCTTTCTAGAGAGCCATGAGATGCTATAGATCTTAGTTTCAATTTTAAATAGATTAACATTGTATTTACTTTAGAATTGTTGCTAATTAGATGTTAATTTCATGAAGATGATAATCATCATCACACAATAGCATCCATCTAAAGAGGTTCTACACATGAGATAGATGAAAGAGTATAAAGAGTATCAGAAAATCAGATGAAGAGCATCATATTTATTGTACATATTCAAAAGAGATCTTGAAAATACCAAAAACATTTAAAAAGTAGAAAACACCAAAAACATTTGAAAAGCAGAAAAGATAAAAAACAATGGAAAATTGAGCATGAAGAAAGCAAAAACATTCATATATGATCCTCAAAAGATGTTGTCTTGGTGAAAACCTAGAAAATAGGCACCTTGATGATATGAAAAAAAAAATCAAAAAAAGAAAAAATACAAAAAAAAAATCAAAAAAGAGAAAATAGTGCCTTGGTGAAAACCTAGCAAATAGACACCTTGGTAGAAAAAAAAGAGAAAAGCTTTAAAAATAGAAAAAGAAAGCAAGATCCATTCAATCGATGAAATCCTAGTAAATAGGCACCATTGAAAGTCCAAGTCAGTCGCATACCTAGAAGGTCACCTTGTAAATGTTGCATTTGCTAGTATTTGTATATATAGCATAATAAAACCCCACAGTTGCATTTGCAAGTACCTAAAGATTTTTGTCACCTAATGTGGAAAATTATCCTAAGTCCAACCATTAAAATCATATCAAACTGGGGGCAACCTACTCAAAAGGAGAAAGGATTCATCAAAGCAAATATCAATCAATCAGAGAATCAAGTCATCAAAAGTACAAGTGGAAACACTTAATCAAATCTTCAATCCCAATCCAATTTGAGCCAAAATGAAAAATGGATCCAAGATCTCACATGACCTATCTTTATCAGTATTAAAAATATGAAATGGATGGAACTACACTTGAAATATGGATTTGAAAAACATTGCAATTTTTTTTTCTAAGTGTTGACTTGCTTGATGAAATCATGTCTTTCTAGCGAATCGATGAAAGTTTTTAAACTAGACAAGCTATGATGAGAGCATGATATCTTATTGATTTCTAAATGAATGTCTTAAAATCAAAGTTTTAAAGAATGTATTATTTGTCTAAGGACGTGATCATCAAAGAATCATCGAGGACTTGTACATAGGATAAAATTGAGATTCATGTTTGTTTATGCAAAAGGATACCTTGGCTATTTTGATCTTCAATATCATAATACCAAAATCCACTTGCAACATAGAATCTAACAAAATCATTTCAATCAGTGATAGTCATACCAAATAAGAGATGGGAAATGAAAACAAGAGATGCAAAAAACTATTCATATCATCATAGTTGAACTAGTGATGGTTGTACTAAAGCGGAGTTCCAAAAATGCTCAATGATGATTATAAGCTCCAATTCTGAATAATGATAGTTAGCTGCATACATATTAGATTAAATGCATTTAGTCTATGTTACCTTTCTTAACTTCAAAATCTAAAATCTGCAAGAGGCAAAATTGACAAAGAGAAGGGGAGTGTAGTCAAATAAAAAATCAAAAGATCATCACAAAACCAACTATACGTGATCGAGTGTGTTGGAAATCCAAAAATCAAAAACATAAGTGCATTTCACTAGGTCACTCTCATTTGTTAGGTTCATTGCATTGAATTACATTAGATCATTAAAATCATTGCATTAGATACATTCATTTAAGCATTTGCATCATTTTAAATCATTAAGTTCATTACATTGAAAATCATTATTCATCATTAGGTTAATTGCATAAGGTGCACTAATCTTTGTCATTAGAATCATTAATTGCATAAGGTGCACTAAACTAAGTTCATTTACATTCATAGCATTAGGTTGCATTCATCATATTAAGTTCATCCATTGCATTCATTCATCCATATTAGAACCATTAAATTGCATTAGATTACATCATGTAAGATTCATCTCATCTAAGATCGCATCATTCTTTGCATTAGATCATTCATATGGCATTCATTAAGTGCATTACCATTATATATTCATCAGATCACATATCAGTAAATCATTTCATTTCAAATAGAACATAACTATCATCATTAGATGCATATTAATTAAGTCATTTTAAAAATCCATTACATACATTATCCATTAGAACCATCTATATACATTACATCATTACATCCATATATCATTGCATCCATAGAATTAACCATTAATCATCAGAAATTCATATCATTTCATTCATCCACCTATTCTATGTCATACATAAGACAATCATTTAAGAATCAATAGAGCATAGGCATACATTTGAAAAATTGCATTCTGAAAAGCATAAAAACAAAGCATATAGAATATAGAATCATCTAGATCTGCATATAATAGTAAAACACCTGAAAAGAGATCCAACACATAATGACATCATATATAGTGAAATCTATCAGAGAAAGAATCAAAGTCTATGGTATCATCATCATGACATAAGCAAGATATCAGAGTCTATCAAATGATCAAAAACATCATCATCCAAACATCAATGTCCATCAACTATCAAAGTATTAGCATAAGTAACATCAACGAATAAAAAATGATACAATAAAGAGTCCAATGTCTCGGTCATAATAAAAGGAGATCATATATCATCAAAGTGCAAATAAAGCAACTGAAATATCTCAAGGAATATATCAACTAATAGAGTCACCAGCACCATCAGGACCAGGAGCACTATCTAGAGGTTGACTCGAACTAGCTAGTAATCCCTACTAACTCATAGCAGCCATGAAAGACTGCATCATAGAACTCAACTGATAAACCTATTATTGTACCATTGATATTTGACTCTGAAGAGATACGACATCTGACGTTGAGGCTAGGGTAGGAGCATGTGCTATAGAAGATTGTGGTAGAGGAATAGAAGAAGAAGGCAATGATGAAGATGGATCACCCAAGGATGGAACAAAGCTCGAAGAAGATGGAAGTGAAGAAGATGAAGGCATCAAAGTAGAAGCATGGACCTGAGATGAGGTATCCTATGAAATAACTAGAGGAATAACCTACTGAGTAGGAGCACCTTGTGCCTGATCGAGTAAAACCTATGCAATATTTGCATCAACCTCCCATTGACGCCTAACTCTAGGTCTATTTGTTGGATCTCTAGCAACTTGATGTAATAATCTGTCCACATGATGAACCCACACCTAATCATCACCCCTAGGAGGAATTGGAGTAGCAACGATCACTAGAATATGAACTCTACCTGCTCTAGCTCCTTGACAACCACATCATCCATGCCATCCCCTAATCCTACCACCACCATCTCCACCATCATCACCATCCTCACCACCATCATCTCCATCTGATAGCTCATCAATAGCTGAAACTCTCTCCGTCAAATCAGTGAACCTAGGAAAAGGATATTGATGCAACCAAGTAGCATACTCATCAATGATACCTCCATCCATGATGTGTGGTCTCATAGCCCAAGAATGATACACAATATCTCATATCTCTCGTACAGTTGTCCCAAAATCAACACAGGGACCCCACAATGATCTCTATGCTTGTACGCGAGCATATAAAGCAACACCCAATGGGATACCCTAAGTGCGCCCAAGCTGATGTAGAACTCTATAGAATCATAACCTCTTAATGATATATGTAGAATGCCCGATCATCCATCGAGGATAGAACATGTAGGGAAGCTCAGAATCATCCTCTGGCCAAACCTCGCAATCAATGTAGGGTCCCCAGACAATAGTATCCATGTCATCAATGACATGTCACCAGTAATCCAGCTTACCCATGTGGGTCTGGATGATAATACCATCATACATCCAAGCATACGGCCAACCTGGCTGACAATCTCATGTTATAATCAGACGTGTCACTGGGATATACTCCCAAGTCCAAAGTTGTAGAAGAATGGCTTTGATAGTAAGTGTCATTGAATGCCTATAAACAATAGTATGTATCTCATGGTATAACTATGCAAGGACACAAGAACCCCAATCAAAACAATGAGGATGTGCCATCAAATCCTCAAGAATGGGACCCCAACTGCAAGCGAACCCATGCCCGTGTCTATCAAGAAGCAAGAATCTACCAATAAATGTACCTAGGACAACTGGTAACATAGGAAAGGAAATAAACTATGCCCACTGGATATGAGTGTCACCAATGGTAGGATCACCAAATACCCATTGACAAGTTGATCCATCATAAAGGGAATCGTAAAACACCAACTCTCCACAAGTAGGCAATCGCAAGATATGATATACATCCTCAGGTGTAATCATCATCTCACCCATGGGAAGATGAAAGGTATTATGGTTTGAGTGCCAATGCTCAGCCATAGCAGTGATAAGACCCTGATTCACTCAAAATCAAGGAAGATACAATAGGAAAGACAAGCCACAAAGACTAATGTGCTAACAATCTACCACACTAAGATCAACAATCATACCCCAAGACAAACGATAAGAACCACAGATACCTAATGGCTTAAGGTTCTCTTTCAAAAACCAAGTTAAACCACATCAAAATTGAAATTAGTTATTATTTGGATCATTCTAAATCAATCAAAAATTTAAAAATATCAAATCATAATCAATTTTCATGTTTCTACCCAAATAGAACGGAAAATTCATCATCACCCATCATTTGAATCTCAATTGATGACCAAATATTCAAGTTATGATTGACTCATACTAACATCTTACAACTTGCTAAACTCAAATTTGGGACCTTAACCTATCATCTGATCGATGACATCAAACGAATTGCAAAGTGGACTACAACACTTAAAAATCATTTCTGGCAGGGTGAAAGCGCTATTTTAGGCTTTAAAAGCGCTAAAAAGTGAAAGCGTTGTTTAAATGTGTAAATGTGCTATTTCATGGATTAAAAGCACAACTTGGGGCAAAAGCACATAAAGAATTTGGAAGCACTATTAAAAAGATCAAAAGCGTTGTTTAAATTGGTAAAAGTGAAAACAAGAGCATAAGTGTTGTTTAACATGGCAAAAGCAAGTTAGGGCCTAAAACTGGCAAGAAAAAGCATAGTTTCAGAATGCGGAAGTGCAGTTTAAAAGTGCAGAAGTGCAACATGGAGGGTAAAAGCACAGTTTAAAAGAGCAAAAGCACTATTTGGCAGGAAAAAAAAGAGGGTTTCTAGCAAGAAAAATCCAAATTTCTTGAATTAAATGCATTAATCGACAAAACGAAGAAGTTTATGCACTCACCGGAGGTCTAGAGCTAGGTGGACACATATATCGATGACCTTGCTCGAATCTATGCTCACAAATAGGGATCTACATCATCAAAAGTCAACAAGAAGTTAGCTCAAAAGTGAAAAGTGAAAGTTAAAATGAATAGTAAAAGGAGTTTTTGCCCCTTTATATAGGCCCCTTTGACCTAAAAAGGGTATATTTGACATAAAAAGGGAATATTTCATCATAATTGACCCAGGAACCTGAATTTTCAGCAAATCAAGAAAAGTTGGGGCATTTATCATCAATCGGGCGTAAAAATAGTATCGGAAATGAAATCAAAATTCATTATAAATTGACCTAAATCAACGTAAATTGACCAAAATTGTCAAAAATTCTAACATCTATCAAATTTTATTTCATTTCTGAGGGGGCATACCATCAGATAATTAGATCAACATCAGCAGCATCATCATCAAATCAAGAGAATGATCATCAAATCAGAGCAAAATATTTTATTAGGAAATTTTTCGTTAATCAAATGAATGGGGCATCGCATCAAACATCAAATCAAATCAAATCAGGTATCACATCAGCAATTTAACATCAGATCATCATATCGAGAGTATCAAATCAATCAGAACTACATTGAACATTATTAGGATCTACATTTCATATCAAACATCAAGATCTATCATCAGAATCAGGACCGTTATCAGTTTAATCAAGACCTATTATCAGTAAAATCAGAGTATTCTTTGAATTGACATGCTTCGCATGTCAAATCAAAGAGGGACATTTGTAATCACCTAAAAATGGACAAAGACAATCAAGGCAAACCAAAGAAAATCAAGGACAAGATCAAAGAAATTGAATCAAAATGAACATTTAGCCAATCAAAATTAAAATCAAGTCTTAATTCAAGATAAATCAAAATTGACAACATTTTAACCAAGTGAAATCAAATCAAAGTGCAATTAATTCTATTAATTGTATAGTTTTGAATTAAATCAAATTCAACCCATTCAAGGGGTACATGGCTAAACAATTTAATTAAATCAATTAATAAATCCTAATTTCTCTCAACAACCCAAAAGGAGAGGGAATTCAATCAACTAATAGGATTTGAGAAAGGCATTCACATGGATCAAGCCAAATTCAATCTCAATCACTCAAAGTGAAAGAGAATCTTGTCCATTCATATTCTCTACTTGTCCCAAGCTTTGAGGACACAAACTTTGCATTGTCTTCAAAGGGTGGAACCAAAGACTCAACTCAAGCTTAATCATGATCAACACAACTACACCCCCTACCCTTTCCCAATCCTATAAAAGTAAGCCATAAATCAAGCATAATCATCCACAATCCACATCTGAGAATTGCATAGAACCTCTTACAATTTGAGCTTAGAAAGGCAATTTAGATTTAATTTAGCTTTCAAATTGGAATTGAACAATTAGCTTTAGCTTTAATCATTTATCTTTCTCATTCTAGGACTGTCATTAATGGAAGCTTGCTGAGAGCTTTGCATTAGCATTCTTAGTTAGAGAACCTTAGGATGCTTAATTGTCAACTTGTAGCTTAAATAGATTTCTTTATTGTGGTTAATTTAGTTTCCATTTCACTTATTGATGATACTAATTCTATGAAGGTACATTCCCTTTTACACAGATGAGTTATCCTATCATTAGCCCTCGTAGGCTAAGGTAGATGGTTAGAGGGTCTCAGTTAGCAGAACAAAAGGCTTATTACCATTCTAGAGGGTAAAGTTTAGGGTTAGCCTTCATCTAACTCAGATTCACCAACCTACTATTTATAGTAAGTGACTATTTTAGGAAAGTCATCATTAGTATTTATAGCAGGACACTCGAACAAGCTATGATTTCAATGCACAATTAGTTTGATAAGATAATGATGGTTGTTAGAGAGGGACCCTTACTATTTTTAGTAAGGTAGGTGGACACAATGCTTAACTCCCAGGTTTAGACAAAATTGAGAAATAATGATTATTTGTGGAGTTATGTGATTTTAAATATTAATAAAGTGATTACTTTATTAAAAAATATCTATAAAGTGCAATAATAATGTTTTAAGTTCACTTTATGCACAATGGGGCCATGCTCCTCAATTAAAATCACTTAAAAAATATAATTTATAATTACACGAGTTAAGTGGCAAAGTTGAAGACATATTAGAAAGTTCCTATTAAAACCTGAAGTGGATTTCAAACACAAATTAAATACTTCATAATGGGTTGATCTCCTTGTGAGTTTATAAAAGGTTTCAAAAAATCAAATCGAACTCATGATTGATGATCATTTTTTGGTGTCTTGGGATTTGTGAGTGGAGACAAGGGTTTGCAACTACTTGTTCTTACATCACCCATTGGAGAGAAAATAATTCTTCTGTATTGCAACTATATTGAGGTGGTGAAATACCCATTGAAGATAACATTCATAAATGATTCATTCAGAGGTCTTCATTGTACCAAATTGGTGAGAGTTAAAAGGGTTTGAGATAAAATTCAAGGGATAGTACAAAAATTGTCCATGGCAGACATGAAGCTTCTTGTTGTGGCCCTTTCCGAACAAAAACTCTTACATATAGCACACCATACCATTATCTACCACCACACATGAAGCATGGAAGGTCAGTTGTGACCTATTGGGGCTAAAATGCCTCTTCCTTGGGCTCTATTCTTATTACTTACTAGACGTCTAGTCTATTGGTTGTGTTTAGGACAAAAATCAAGGTGGAGAAGTGCTTCAAAGTAGTAGATCAACTCTTATATATATATATATATATATATATATATATATATATATATATATATATATATATATATATATATATATATATATATATATATATATATATATATATATTGCTATTCAAAAACTAATAAAAAGTTACTAGATTCCCATAGCTACTACCTTATATAGAATTAATGAAAGTTAGATTTCTTGCATGTGGTGGGTATGCCAAATTCATGTTGAGTATTTGTTTATATCCTTCAATCAATAAAGATCATTTCCAGTCCCATATATTTTCAATTCGGTAATTTGCTTCAAATTTACATAAGTTACTTTCAAAATTTAGTTTAAAAATTGAACATGTAACTCTCTATATTGAAAAATGCAAAAAGAAGAAAAAACATTCAAAACAATCATTAAACCCAAAACACAAGTCAAACACACATTAAAAAATCTCATCAAAAGTTTAGAGTTTAGAGTTTCAGGAGAATTGGGGTTCTTACAGTGGTATTAGAGTCATTTCATGCCATCATGTTGGTGTTGAAAATTAAAATTTCATAGAATTCACACAATTGATATATGACTGACCAACACTCTTTCTTTGCTTCAGTCATTGGAAAATTTAGGAAATCAATTAAACAAGGAAACTGGATGAAGGTTACACCAGAGGATATAATGGGTGATAGAAGGGAACAAATACTTAGCATGTTTGAGGAATATAATACTCTCCCTCCATATGTTAAGAAATATTTATCTTTCAATTCTTTCATGGACTTTCATCCAAAGCTGTGCTATAGAATTGATTTGGTAAAGAAACACTATCATGAGATAGATCAAGATCTATTTGCATGAAGAGATGGTTCACATAATGACAAGAAAATTGTATCTGGTAATAAGAAGGTGAAATTTGAGGAGGAAATGGATATTATTAGTGCTCAAGAGGTTGATACCAGTCATGATAATTAGCTTGATTTTTATGACAATAGTTGTTCACTTGAGCGTGAAGAAGAATTGAAAGTCATGACAGGTCCAGAAGGTGTTATGGGGTGACCTCATGTATGGACACTCATGGTACTAGTTCCAAGAATGAAGATTGCATGGAAAAATTCAACCCATGACAATTCTTTTTTTCATGACAATAGTAATGATACTTTGCATAAGCATAAGCCAACAATGACTACACATGTGCAAAATACTATTGTTGAGTTGTCACATGAAAGTACTCAAGAAATGAGTACTAATGATGCATTATATGTTGAGGATTCATGTCATAGTGAGTCTGATGTCTCAAATTAGACCTTAGGAAACAAGTTAGAAAGTTCATTTAATGGCATTGGATCCCAAGATCATGACTTAGATGGACATGTAGTTACATTGGGAGTGATAGTGTGTGAAGATTTTGTTATATCAACAACTTCCACTTTGCTAGTTAAGCCATCCTTTGAGGTACATAGTATTAGTACCTTAGTTGTTGATGTGTACATTGATGATTTCATACACGACACTTCTTATCATGAGGTGAGTGATGTGGATACAACCTCATATCATAGTGTAGATTCTGGGTCACAACACTTGCATGGGAGTTATAAGTTTTCAGAGTCCTCATCACTTAGTTGAGAAACTTAAGTTTAATGAAATCATGATTCCCACAACCATAGAGCATTTTGATGTTTCTCGTCAAATATTTCCTACCTTTGGTTGGAGTACTCCTATGGTGGATGAGTGCGGTGATCATGGCCTTTCCCTGCAAGAGTTCCATGCACTTCAAGAAGTTATTGGAATAATGAAACATAACTATTTAAAATTATTGGTTGATGGTGACTATCTTCTTGAGTGGGATTACACTTTCTATGATGCCTTGAATGAAAAAGGAGGAGGGGATAGATGAGCTCACCCATGAGTTTGAGGTGACTATGGATTCCTTAAAGAGTGCCTAGTTGGACCTTCAAAAGTTGTAGTCATAATTGGAGGAGCTTATTGTTGAGTTAAGTTTGGAACAATATTCACTAGCTACTGTATGCACCATTAAATGGTCACCTAGACTATGGGCCCCCATTCTTCAATTTATCAAATGATGGAACCAATTTATCAATTTCTTGAATCAATGCCTTGCAATATTTTCAATTCAAATCAATTTCCTTGATCAAATCATAATTAATTCAATTATTTCAATATTTCCTAAAGTTTGACCACTTTATCCTAAGCCATATTTAATTAAAAGAACATGCTCCCTTTTAATTAAATAAAAATCTCTTTTGATTAAATAAAAAATCTTTTAATGAAATAATAGAAATCACTTTGCTAAAAATAATAAAAAGAAAATTGCACTTTCCAATGAGATAGAATCTTTTGACTTTTGAAAAAAGCGTTTTGCCTCTTTATCTCAACCACTCATTATTTTGCCTCCTAATCATGCCTATTGATTTTGCCTCTTGAGAATCTTGAGCACATGGATCAACCAAGATTTAATCTCCACCATTGCTCATTATTTTTTCCTCTTAATCTTGATCGTCCATTCATTTCTAAATTCTTTATAAGGTGCCCTCTCCTTCTCATTTGGGATACAAGATTTTATGCTATTGTTATGTTGTAGGTTTGGAGAGTGATTTTGGAGGAGAGTTTGAGCACTTGAGCTTGAACATTTCAACTTCTCTTTTCTTGTCTTCTTCTCGCATGCCTCCATGGAAATCCATTTAGATTACTCTTGCACTTGCATATTAGATTAGATTCATATTTCATTTCATAAAATAATCGTGCATGCATATTTCCTTTCACAGGTTAGTTTGCTTTCATGGATCGTTATCATATAGAATAACTTCCATTTTCATTTGCATGCATATTTGATGATCATGGAGACTAGCATTCTTTCTTTTCCTCTTTGAATCTCTCATTTTATGGTGTACTTGCATAGGCACAAACTAGGTCTAAACTGAGGGCCTCCATTTCAAACCCTTGCACTCCATGAATAGAGAACTATGAGTCATCATTTGAGACCTCATTCTTGAGAAATCTTGGATATAATGACTCATAGAAGTGTGTCAACATTTTAGCACACATTTTTTGCACCCACCATGGGGCAAAATATTCAATTTCTAGCCTCAACTTGTTTTTTTAAAATAATTTTCTGTTGATTTTTTCATTTTCTGTCTGTGCGTCTATACATCTCTAGTATGGATTATCGCGTGAAGTTTCTCATTGTATCATGTGCAGTTGTACTAGTATTAGTACTTCCTCATGTGAAAAAGGCATTTTCTCATTCAGGTCTAGGTATTTTCTCGCACAAAATTCTGACACCAGAGACCTAAAATTTTGCAGCTTTGTACTTCCTGCCTTCTATTTTCTAACATTGCATGGTTGTTGTGGATGTTCCTGATTCTGTTATTTTTTTGAAATAACATAATAGTGGGTTGTGTTGCTTTGGATTTGAGGTATTTTGTTGCATCTCTATAACATTTGGATTTTGGAAATAAAATTAACCTCTCATGTGTCTAGCTTGAGTGCTTCTATCTTTCATAGATCACACTTCCAATTTTTGTTCTAAAGGAAAGAATGAATCTAGATTTGCTTTCATGCATATATGTTTCACATAGTAATTAGGCCCTATGAACACTATTTGTGGCATTCTTGAGAGAGTGGGCTTCATTCACTTGTCTTACATGCGAAGCTTTTTTCGACGATAAATCCCCTGGTAGGTAGGGAAGGACTTGATATCATCTCATTGTCTCACTTGGTTTAGTCTTCAACACTTGATGGTACATTCTCTCTTGGTCCCATTTAGAGAGATCGGTAGTCATTATTGTTGGCATACAAACCTTGGTGAGGTGATTTCAAGTTAGCGTGTCAATTGATTTGCTTACAATGTTTGGGTGAGGTGAAGAGGCTAAAGGATTATGCTCTATTCCCTTTGGGAGCATCAGAAACTCATAACCCTTGAATCCAAGCTAAGTCCCCATGTGGTCCATATTGTGAGTCTTCCTTGTTAGAGAGGGTTAACCATAGTGGACACTTCCTTTATTGGGTAAACCACATGGATGGAACCTCAAGCCGTATTAGCCATTCCTACCATGGAGCAACAACCACTATATAAATGTCCTTATGGAAGAAATCTCCATAGGTGTGGTCTCTTGTTGGGCTATCAGATCTCCTCAGTAGCTCCTGATTGATTAAATTCTCGGACTGTATCAAAACCCCGGTGCACCTAGATTGTAGTTTTCCCACTTGAGATTACGAGAGTTGTAGAGTTGACCATTACTACAAACCATAGTGCAACCAACTTTTTCTTTTTTAGGACTATGTGCGTGACTGAATTTTTTTTTGCGAACATACACAAGTAGAATCTTTAGGGAGTAGAATACTATGTCACTATTCTTGTTCATGTGCAAGGTTGCTTTGTCCCCTTGCTCATTGTTTGAAGACAATTGTTTGCTTGAATTCCTTGATTATTGTCTTACATGCCTGATCAATGATAAAAATCTATTAATGCATCTAGTTGGTCAATTATAATGAACAAAAACTAAGTTCCTGAGTCAAAAAACCAACTTTTTACAACTTGTTGTCAGCACCTGTCACCTGGTTCTGTATACTTTCTCCCACGAACCTATCCTATAGTTTGTCAAAATAGTGAGCTATTTCCTATCTACAAGTTATTTTTCTGCCTGGTTTGGTTGCTGTTTAGAGTCTACCTAAAACTATCAACTTGCTTGATTTTCTATCCTATCATTTTCAGTCTTCCTCAGTCGATCTAGGTCAAATTAGGTCACTTACCTCACTATTAGAAGCATGTTTTCACTTTGGATTCTCTTGTTTTGACCTCTTGAACTAGTAATCTTTGATTTCACAAGTGACCTTGCTTGTAGCCGATGAGCTAGAAACCATCCTTGTTGAGAAGATAAACTTTTAGATCCTTTGATAACACACTTGGGGAGTTTTAGTAATCTCTTGTCCATTCACTTCCATACAAATTTAAATTCAATCAATATAACTTGGGTAAATTATCCTCCTAATCCATATGTGTTAGGGTATTCACCCGTTCATTGGGCACATCTGTGGCAATGTTGGTTTATGCCTCTTGCAAAATTCTATCTTATCACTTCTCTTTTGGACAAGTGAGTGCTTTTACTATCCTAGCTTGGTACCAATGTTTCTTAAGGTCATCCTATCACCTAGTACCTATTCTTTCATGTCAGTTACAACAAGATATCAAGTAAATCAAGGAAAGTGACCTTAAGTAGTCTTTAACCAATTACCCTTAGTTCAAACTCGCCAAAAACATAAGGGAAAAGAACCAGTATTTGATCAATCATCTAGGAACAAATCAGAAGTTTGGTTTGATCCCAAGAGTAATCTTAGTGAATTAGGATAAAATGGTTAATCCATATAAAATAATCAAATAAATGATAAAATTGGGATTTGATCAAGAATAAGCAATTGATGATTTTAGCAAATAATGCTAGCAAGGGGCTAATAGTCTAGGTGACCATTTTTAGATGATTACACCTATACTCCTTCTTTGGTGACTGTGATGGTTCCCTCTAATCCTATGAGTTTTCCTCATGTGTCCCTTCCTACATCACAACCTTCCTATTATAATGTTCCTTTTACTTATTCCAATCTACTTCC
The DNA here is from genome assembly GCA_027943335.1 of Chamaecyparis obtusa. Lineage (NCBI taxonomy): Eukaryota > Viridiplantae > Streptophyta > Pinopsida > Cupressales > Cupressaceae > Chamaecyparis > Chamaecyparis obtusa. The sequence continues at coordinate 226,497 of BSBK01001087.1, read as the reverse complement.
AACTATAGTTCCTAGTGTTCCTCTAGTTGTGTCTTCTATTCCTGCAACTTCTTACACTTTACCTAGTGTTTCTAATGTTGATATTCCTCCTATTTCATCTAATGACTCAACAATTATCAGTTTGGCTCAAACAGTGTCATCCTTACAACAACAACTTGCTTCCCTAACTCAAAACAAGTTTAGTGTCCCTACATGTGACATGGGAAGTCCTTTGTCCTTAGATATCATTCGTACTCCTGTTCCTCAGCAAGTTGATATGCCTTGTCTTGAGAATTACAACAGAAAAGGAGACCCCATTCATCATGTTAAAACATTTCAAATCATTTGTAGTGATTATGCTCATGACCATAGGATTTTAGCCAAGTTGTTTGCTAGAACTTTTCATGACAAGGCCTTACAATGGTATTGTTCCTTGCCTCATTATTCTATTGACTCTTTTCCCAAACTTTCCAATGCTTTTATTCAACAATTTCAAAACCACATTGGCCCGCAAGTGTCTTTGACTAATTTGATGCATTGTAAACAAAGTGCTAAGGAAAAATTAATTGAATTTATTGGTAGATTTAAGCATTTGTATGCTCAGATTTCCTATCTTGTTCGTGATATTGATATACAATGTAAGTTTATTTCAAATTTACAAAATGATATTAGAGATAAGATTTTGCTTACTGAATTTACCTCTTTTTAACAACTTTGTGTAGCGCTTCATCATTATCAATTACAAGTGAGTCAATTTGAGAGCAACACTCCAATGGCTCTTGTTCTAGTTGATAAGAGTGATGCTGCTCCTAATCCAAACAAATTTCAAAAATTGAACAATTATGTCAAGATAAACAAACAAGCGAATGCAGTTGCTGATCAAGTTGTTGCATCTCATAATGCCACCTCTACATCCACTTCTTTTTTATTAAATCGTACGTTTACTCCTCTCTCTGAATATTTACATGCTATTATGAATAGGTTTTTAACTACTAATATGATTACTTTACCTCCTATTTGACCTCTTTTACCTACTATGATAACATCTAAATCTTTTGATCCTAAATCTTTTTGTTAATATCACCGTCAAAATGGTCATGATATTGAGAAGTATTATTCTTTAAAACATAAGGTTCAAGACTTAATTGATTCTAATGCTTTAGCTATGGATAATCTTGATGGTAGTGGGAACAAATATGTCTCTCCTCCTACTCAAAACCTTCAAATCTATATGAATCCTTTACCTATACATGATACTAATACCATTGCTCAGCCATCTACTATGGAAATTGTGTATGATTCAAAGATGGATGATCTCAATCATGTTTTTAATCAATTGGAGCATGTTGGTCAATCTGTATCTCCACCTCAACCTCAATCTCAACTTCAAATTCAACCTCAAATTCAATCTCAACCTCAACCAAAACTTAAGTCTAAATTGAAAACTCAACCTAAACCTCAACAACAACCTAAGAATAAAAGACCTCAGGAACTTTTGATTACCTTTTATGAATCTAAGACTATTAAATCTCCTGATGGTCCCCTTTATATATATGCTAGAATTTCTCAAAAACCTACTCGTGGTTGTCTTGTTGATCCTACATCCTTAGTCAATGTTATTACTAAAGAAAATCTTTTTATGAAAAGCTTACAACATGATTCTTATGATACATCAGATGTGTGGATTCAAACTTGCAATGGTTTTCTTTATCCATCATTTGGTTCTATTACTTTACCGGTTGAGCTTTGTGGAAAAATTGTGAACACTACCTTTGTTGTTATTCCTACTTCTGATCAATTTCAAGTTAAGCTAGGTTTGTCATGGTTGAATGCCATGCATGTTGTTGCTTCACCTATCCATAAGTGTCTTAAATTTGTTCATGATGAAGAAGTGAAGATGGTTAATCATAGTTTATATCAACCTTCTAGGCCTAGAGATTGTCTTGCTCTTGATTTCTTTTGGCCTTCATTACCTAATTCATGTCCTCCTCAACCTGAAAATATTTTCCGTTCATATCAAGCCTATAAACATCATAAGATTCTCAAATTAAGCATACCTCCTATGGATCTTAATAGTGGTCTTTTTCCTACACCTTCTATACCTCCTTTAACTATGGCTTCTAGTTTTGTTAATCAAGTTCCTCCTATTTCTGATAATCCTATTGATCTTCCTAAAGAACCTGTGAAGGATCTTGTGATTGTTCCTCCTAGTTTTCAACCTATTTCAAATAAAGAAAAGTGTAATTGATCTGTTAATGAACATCATAAGAAGTTTTATGCTCAAGCTAAAGCATGTAATTATGTTCTTCAAAAATCTCTACCTTCTTCAGATAAGACTATGCATGATGTTGTTACTAATAATGATCTGTTAAGATGCATGATTATGATGATTCTATTCATATCTTAGATCCTATTTTGATTAATCTGGATGAAGAAGATACTCTTGATGATACTAATGATGTTAATGATTAATATGAGATTATTGACATCAACATTGATTTACCTAATATTCTTTCATCACAATTAACTCTTACACCTAGTGTCGAACATTGTGATTCTCAAGAAGATCCTTGTTTGGTACTGGCTATCATTCCTATTGTGTTGGATATCATCCATCTTGTGAGTTACCCACCTTCCCTAAATGATATACAATGAGATGGGGAGAATAGGTGGCATGCTTGATCATCTTGTCCTTCGTGGTAGCTTTGTTGTGTGTTTTCCTTTTGTACTATGCTTCTCTCGTGATGTGTTTGCTAAATGTTGTTAGATTCTTTTATATGATCATTGTTACTTTGTTGGTGCAAGGTGATAATAGAATCAAACTTGTTGTACAATTCCTCTATATGTATCTCTATTATTCTATGCATTGTTTCATGTTATGTTGTAATTGTGCTATTTTTCATAGATGTTTCCTTGTGTAATCTGCTTGGATTTGAGATGTGGTAGCACTGATTCTTTTTGGTCTCCATGTCATGGTCTGAAATGATTCTTCTTTGTATATCTTATGTGATCTTTCCTCCCTTGTGATTTTAGTTCTACTTTCTTTGGGGAATGATGTCAATTCATTTACAATAATATCATATATATATTATCTTATGATCATACTGACCCCACGTTAGGTAGATCCCTTCTGTGTTCTCTGTATGTTTCTATGATATTTCCCTTGATTTGTCTTCATTTGGGGGCATCTCAACATGGAAATGTAATCAATGGAGTTGTTTATGTTTCCTTTAAAGCCATTGCTCCTGTTAAAGTGTTAGCAATGACTTTAACATGGGGGAATATGCTCTGCTCACCTATTGCACACATGTACTTTTTGATACGCATATATTATTTTTCAAGATACCTTTTCTCCCTTTTTGGATTAGTAACTAATCCCTAAAGCATGGATTTATATTTTAGGATCTCTTGATCCCTCCAGTTTCAATCTATATATTTTTGATCCCTTAAGGTCAAGGGTGTCCTTAAGACTGGATTTCTTTTGTTTTTGGTTTTATTCTTATGGAATAGAATATTCCTAAAGATTAATCCTTGATGGGTTGAATAGTGAGTAGCCACATTCACTAGGCGGTTCAATTCCATCTTTCCAGTTGTGCCATTTCCTTGTGTGGTTCACAATGGGACATAAGTTCTCATTGGGCAAGATAATCACACCCTCTCTTTCTCTCTCTAGAGATGTCTCTCTTATGGTGATCTTGGAGTCGACAAAGACTTGATTCCCTAGGGTCTTGAGGTTTCTCTTTGTCCCTCTGATTATGATAAGATTATCTTTTCATTTCTGATCTCCTTTACCAAGAGTTTGCATCGAGTCCATACTCTTGCTAAAGTGGGGGCTTAATGTATCATATTAAAATGGAAGAACTTCCATGATAAGAGCATTTAGCCCTCTGAGTAAGTGGTCTAGGGTCATGTTAAGCACCTTGATTGGGTCTTTGCATGTATCTAGCTTTCTCCCCCTATTCTACTTTTCTTCGCATCTATTTTCCACTTTATTGTTGTATTTCTGAACACTTTGGATTGAGGTCCTAAGGTTTTTTACCTTAGGGTCAAAGTTGACCTTGAGGGTCAAATTCAACCTCAACCCTGACCTAGGTTAGGGATGACCTCGACCCTGACCTAGGGTGGGGTCTACCTCATCCTTGACCCAAATTTCAAATTTTAGATTCCCATGATTTTCGGGTGTCAGGTTTCAAAAACATTTGTTTTCCTGCTTCTAGGTCAGCCATTTCAGGTTTCAAAATGGTAAATCCTTAATTTCATTTAATATAGGTATGTTTCTAAAGGTTAGGACCTAATTGGGATTTAATTCTCCAAGGTGGCCCCTCTAGAAGACTGAGCCCTAGTTCACTATAAAAGGAAGCCTTCCTCTCTCATCTTCTCCATCCATTACCAACAACAAAAATCTCTCAATCAAGTTTTCATATCTCATCTCAAGCAATTTCATGATCAATCTCTAAAGTGCAAGAAAGCCTTCAAGCATTCAAGTGTTCAAGCATTCATTCATCAAGGAGATCCATTGTTAGCTATTAAAGAATTCAATCTCTTTGGAGCCCCCTTGAAGATCCATCCTTCTACATTCATCCAAGCCTCCTCATATGCAAAGATCCATTCAAGATTGGTGTTTAAGATCAAATGCCATTGATTTGAGACATCCTACATTCATTCTATATCCATTGGAGCATCCCTACTTGTGGATTTGAGGATTCGAATCCTCTACAAGGACTTCAACATAAGCAAGGTGAATTGTTTCATTTACTTTGTTTATGCACATACAATTTCAATTCAATTTCAAGGTTAATTCCTAAATTAGGGTTTGACCAAGGAAAACCCCCCATACAAACAACAAAAACCCTCTTTTTCTTGCAAGTATAGGTGCAGAACAATGGATCTAAGCTTAGATTTGGATACCCTTTTTGGCAAACTTATGAGACCTGCAAACAAAGTCAAGGTCGACCTTCAAAATATTAATGTAGCCTTTGACCTTTTATCAAGGTCAAAGACTACCTGCTGCCAAAAAGATAAAAGTTTTCTTAGTTTTCTTCGTCTCAACATTTCCAATCCAAAACAGGTTGCAAAATTGCCTGAAACTACACACAGACATCCAAAATCAGCATTTTCTAGATCTGCCCTATTTTGAGGTTAGTATTTTCCTTTCAATTATTTTAGATTTCAAGCACATCTTCTTTATAGGGAAATATAAGGTTTTCTTCTTCTTTCATATTCTCCATAGATTGATTCAATTGTGTATTAACCTTTTGGTTGATCAATTTGGATCTCTCCTTTGGGAATTTGGATTTAGAATTAGATCTCATATTTCCCCCATACATTTTAGGGTGAACCCAATTTCATCCTATTCAATATCCAATGAAAATCCCCCTTCCATTATGCTTCGATGGATGCTCATACCTTAATGTTCTAACATTCCTGTTTCAGCACAGGTTGGTAGGATGCTGGCAAAAGTCATGGAGTTTGGATTTACACTTGCTACTTTCATTTCCTTAAAAGTTTCCATGGCCTTCTCAACAGTCATAGCATTACATGAGACCACATTTCTTTGACCCCTAATTTCTCTATTGCAAAGTTAGACAATAGATTTTTCCTTTCTAGTTTTAACTACATCATTTACCTTTAGAATATAGAGAGTTGGCCCTCCTCGAAAGTCCAGATCAACTCAATTCATGGTGTTAATATGAATTCTCTTCATGTGTGATGGATGTATTATGATGGTTTATCCATAGCTTCATTAAGCACCATACTTCTTTCTTGTTGTCTTGATGATAATTGACACAATATGTCATCTTATGAACATGACTGATTATGGGTTTACTTGATTGGATAGTAGAATCATGACTTACATGTTGATAAGGTGGTTGTCCAGTAGATTGTCATTCTTGATAACATGTGAGCTTGGTAGTGATTGATGGAGATAATTGATATCTATCATCCTTGATCATAAAACATTCTCATATTTCATTTCTTTGATGTACTCCTTGATTCTAAATAGGAAAATTATCTTATTGGAAGAATTCACAATTTTCCTTGATACATTTGATGCTTATTGACTATTTGTGGAAAGAATATGCAAACTATCTACTTGAACTCTTACTTTCTATGTACAATTTTCCACTATCTCCTAACTATCTTGAGGTGCTCAAGGTCTACCACCCCTTGACCACATGTGTTTTGTTGCTATTATGTTACTAGGTTAAAGATGGGGACATCACACTATCTATAGAAGACTATCATGAAACACTCAGTCTTGTGACTGAATAGAACTGTCCTTTTTGAAACTGTCACATTAAGAAGTATAAAATATTATGTCTTTCATGATACACCCTTAAGAGGAATGTCACATTCATGTTCCTTTCACCTTGTTTGGAGTCATTTTCATGTGTTGTATGACTATCATGTAGGTCCCTTTACATTGCTTTGTCATTTTTCTTTGAAAAGTACATGACTTCATCCTTTATTCTTTGTCTTTTCAATTGAGATCATCATATCAACCATTTTATAGTCTTTGACTCAACTGTGTCAACAAATCATATTCCTTGGTCAACAAATCTGAAATTTGTTCACAACTTAGTGAACCACTATCTTCATTGAAACCTTGTGAGTGCATTCTTATACTAAAAATACACTAAAGTAATTGGTTTATCCTAATGATAACATAATATTTGGAAGATTTAGTTGTGGGATTTGGGAAATAATCCTTTGGATAGCACATCATAAAATAGAGTATTGTCGCATTCCATGAGATAACATCTCTTTGAGGCATTTCGTCAAATAGTTTATGTGCCTTGTGTATATTTCCACATTTTCCATACATATCTATCAAAGAATTTTCCACTGTAATATCCAATGAAAATCCCCCTTCTATTATGCTTCGATGGATGCCCATACCTTAATGTTCTAACACTCCTGTTTCGGCACATGTTGGTAGGATGCTGGCAAAAGTCATGGAATTTGGATTTACACCTGCTAATTGCATTTCCTTAAAAATTTCCATGGCCTTCTCAATAGCCATAGCATTTCATGAGACCACATTTCTTTGACCCCTAATTTCTCTACTACAAAGTTAGACAACAGATTTGTCATTTCTAGTTTTAACTACATCATTTACTTTAGAATATAGAGAGTTGGCGCTCCTCAAAAGTCCAAATCAACTCAATTCATGGTGTTAATATGAATTCTCTTCATGCGTGATGGATGTATTATGATGTTTTATCCACAGCTTCATTAAGAACCATACTTCTTTCTTGTTGTTTTGATGATAATTGACATAATATGTTATCTTATGAACATGACCGATTATGGGTTTACTTGATTGGACAGTAGAATCATGATTTACATGCTGATAAGGTGGTTGTCCACAAGATTGTCATTCTTGATAACATGTGAGCTTGGTATTGATTGATGGAGATACTCGATATCTATCATCCTTGATCATAAAACATTCTCATATTGCATTTCTTTGATGTTCTCCTTGATGCCAAATAGGAAAATTATCTTATTGAAAGAATTCATGATTTTCCTTGATACATTTGATGCTTATTGACTATTTGTGGAAAGAATATGCAAACTATCTACTTGAACTCTTACTTGCTATGTACAATTTGCCACTATCTCCTAACTATCTTGAGGTGATCAAGGTCTTCCACCCCTTGACCACATGTGTTTTGTTTCTATTATGTTACTAGGTTAAAGATGGGGACATCACACTATCTATAGAAGACTGTCATGAAACACTCGATCTTGTGACTGAATAGAACTGTCCTTTTTGAAATTGTCATATTAAGAAGTATAAAATTTTATGTCTTTCATGATACACCCTTGAGAGGAATGTCACATTCATGTTCCTTTCACCTTGTCTGGAGTAGTTTTCATGTGTTGTATAACTGTCCTGTAGGTCCCTTTACATTGCTTTGTCATTTTTCTTTGAAAAGCACATGAATTCATCCTTTATTCTTTTTCTTTTCAATTGAGATCATCATATCAACCATTTTATAGTCTTTGACTCAACTGTGTCTAAGAACTCTTCCTTTCATTGTCTGTGTGTCTATCATTCTTTCCTTATTGTGATTCAAAATTGAACCTTTCTAGTAATCTCTATTACCACTATCACATTTTCATGACTTACACCCACTATTATTCATCCTCACAGTCATCATTCCAAAATGACTACTTTATTTTTATATCTCTATCATTAATAAAAAACTGTCACCCTCTAATCTCTTCAGTTAGACTTGATTTGTCTTTAGATAAAAGGTCCATATCATATGCACTTGGATTGTCATATTAATTTCTCTTAGCTGTCCTTTAACATCACGACTGTCATTTAAATCTGATGATTTAGGGCCTTTGTTCATGCAAACACTGTCCTCTTATTTTCCCTTTATCATTGATGTTGTTGACTCTGGAAGACTATGATGGTTGTTTATTGGCTGCCCTTCAATAGGACACTTGACTGTACCTATTTGAACATAGTTCAAATCCTAAAAGTTTGCATTTCTAGGATTGTTTAGCATTGTTGTAGTCAATCCATGTTTGTATGTTTGCTGCCCATACCAACCTATATCACCTACAATGTTTCCTTGCTTACGAAGAGGAATAGTATCACCAAAACATATTATTATCTTGTCTTTATCCCTGCAAGTCAGTGATATTAACTAAAATTTCTCTTTGCCTTTGTGAAAAATATATGTATTAGAGTAGCCATCATGAATTGTCCTTCTCATACATTTCCATGGTCTACCTAATATAATATGCCCACAATTCATAGATATGACATCACACCAAACCTGATCATGATATGGCCCAATTGATAAATTGACAAGAGCCCTCTGACTAACCTTCACATTCAACTCTTGGTTTATCCAAGTGGCACTGTAAGGGTTAGGATGTTCTACTAATGCCAATCCCAACTTAGACACCATATCAATTGAAACCAAATTGCTATGTGCCCCTAAATCAATCATTAGAGTACATACCTTGCCTTGGCCCAAACATCTTGATTTAAATATACCTTCTTGTGCCGATGTTGGTAATGGTCCTCCTTTCCTCATGAGAAGAAATTATCCTACCTCAGGGTTTTCTATTTTACTAATAGATTAAGCATATTAATTAAGCGTACCTACCTTGACTATACCTATGGGACAGTGTACTCCAAAATTGCAGAGAAATTAAGTGTACTCCAAATAGACTGCCCTCTACAAAGAACTGACTGGAATCTATTAACCAACCTTCTAACTATCAAATCATTATGCTTTCAAATCAATTACCTATCGACGTATCCCTTGCAAGGGAGAGAAGCCAAACACATAAAGAATATGCACATAAACACGACAGCTGAAAAACTTAAATGGAATGCACCAAGAAGTACCAAATGATGAATGCTCAATTGTTGTAATGGCAAAGCAATATCAGAACCGTCCATTTCTAGAACTTGATTTTTCTATAGTCCTAATGATTTTTCTTATTTATTGAACATTGTTGACATACTCAAATGGAATACACAATACCAAATGATGAATGCTCAATTTTTGTAATGGCAAAGCATCAAAACCGTCCATTTCTAAAATTTGATTTTGTATAGTCTTAATTATTTTTCTATAGTCCTAATGATTTTGAAAATTGTTGACAAAGAGTGTTTCTTTTTTTTATTATAGTATAAATGATTTTTCTATAGTCGTAATGATTTTTCTTATTTCTTGTCTTTTGTCCCTTTTTTATTTCCTATGTCTGTGCTTTGTGACAAGATTTTGTCACCTTCTTTTGATGGTACATTTCATTCACTCTGTGGAATACTATTTTGTTCACTATTTTATTTCAGCTTGATATTTCTTTCATTTTTCATATTCACAGAGACTACACATGCTGATAAAAAAATGAGCTATTTGATTTAGGTTTACTTTTCATTATTGTAAATGGTTAATATTTATGATGGTACTCTTTGGTGTATTCCATATAAAAATAATCATATAAAACTAATAAATGTAGTAACGATAGTGCAGTGCATTATTGATATAGGCTCGATGACTCTTCTCAATGTGCCAAAATGTCAATGTGGTGGTGGACAATGTGTGTTGAAGACTTCACAGACATAGAACAAACCTGGACAACAATTTTGGTGCTTCCCAAATAGAAAAAAGGTTGCTAATGTGTATATATTTAATGTTTCTAATGTAAATACTATTCATTATATTATAAGAACTAATGTAGACTTGGCATCACAGGGAAATAATGGTTGTGGATACTTTAGTTAGGTTGATGGCAACTCATCTGCATCTATCCTTCCATCTCCACTTATCCATGATGAAGGATTTGAGTGCAAAATGTGTCAGGCTAGGGAAAATGCTGAAATTATATTTTTACGGTGCCTTCTCTCTATTGTAATCGCATATCTTTGTTGCGACCATATGCAGGGTTGAGCTCAGGAATTAATCAGTTTAGTATTTTCATATTGTAACTAATATTTTAATATGGATATGGCATAACTTATCTTTGCCTCAAGTGCGCATATATATGGTTTACATCTTTTTTTACAATAATTCTTCATGTTTATGGCTCAGGTGAGCCCCAATTTGCTATCAATCACAAGATTTAACATATAGTGTTTCCTTGGTTATTTCATTTGTTCCTTGATACATCAATTCGACCACACCCACTCCACTTCACATGGATGTCTTTGAAATAAACTCCTAACTCTAATAAATCGACTGTAACTACTAACTAACCTTATAAAACAACATTAGCTAAGAACGATCGCTTGCCAACATCTGTTGAATACAAGGTCCTTGAGATATCAATCAATCGGGATGAGTGGATGAGGATGATGAGATGGGGGAAGTGGATTTGAATACTGATGAAAAGGAATCTTGATCTAGCTGCAATTAGGAAGAATAAGATTCTTATTGTTGAACAAAGATTGAAGAAGAGTACTTCAGAGAGTAGGCCTACAATACCAAGGAAGTTTGACAAGAACAAGGAATATGGCTTAAACAGAATGGGAAGAAATCTTTATAGCCTGGGCTTGGATCGTTTGACAATTAGCTTGATAATAAATGAAGCAGATGAGAGATGAGCAATTAGCTTCCCAAGAAAAATCTTGTAAATGAACTGTGTGTACCCTAATTCCTATGCCTTCTTTGCGTACCTAAATGACATATTTGAAACAACAAGGGTAAATTTAGCCTTACCCTTGTAGTTTCAAATATATCATTTGGGTACACACAGAGAGCACATGAATTGGGGTACACAGTTCATTTATGGGATTTTTCTTGGGAAGCTAATTGCTCATATTGCATCTACATTATTATGAAGCTAATTTCCAAAGGATCTAGGCCCAGGCTAGAAAGATGCCTTCCCAAACACATAATAAATATGCACATAAACACGATAGGTGAGAAACATAAATGTAGTTTTCACAATAGCTGAGAAACATAATTGTAGGCATCATGGTCACAATTTTTTGGAGACAACGTAATTGAGTTGTATACCCAACCAATGGAGAGAAACTTATGTTCCTCTGATTCCAAGTTCACACTGCTGCATCCAAAGACCATAGATAAGGAATAAATTTAGAGAGTAGAGGAGGGCCATAATGACCAAAATAATATAGGATGAACCTCAAGTTAAATGAGGCAACTGCAAACATTTTAATAGATTTTTATTATTAAATAATGAAATTTGCATATACTAGTGTTCTAAGCCCCCTCATTACATGATTTATTATTGTAAGCCCCCTCTAACTTACACATCTAGAAAATGAAACTACAACCTATTGGGATTGAGACAAACCTTATAAAACAATAGCAACTAGGAAGGATTGCTTGCCAACATCTATTGAATACATCTGTAGCTCATGAATACAAGGTCCTCCAACAGATGAATTCAATAGATGTTGGCAAGCAATCCTTCCTAGCTGTTGTTGTTCTATAAGTTTTGTCTCAATCCCAATAGGTTGTAGTTTCATTTTCTAGATGTGTAAGTTAGAGGGGGCTTACAATAATAAATCATGTAATGAGGGAGCTTTGAACACTAGTATATGCAAATTTTATTATTTAACAATAAAAATCTATTAAAATATTTGTAGCTGCCAGCTCATTTAACTTGAGATTTGTCCTGTATTATTTTTGTCATTATGGCCCTCCTCCGCTTTTTAAATTTATTCCTTATCTATGGTCTTTAGATCCCGCAATGTCAACTTGGAATTAGAGGTGCAGAAGTTGCTCTATGTCGCTTGGGTATACAACTCAATTACGTTGTCTCAAAAAAATTGTGACCATGATGCCTACAATTATGTTTCTCAACTGTTGTGTCCCAGGACCCCTTATGACCCTTTACGACTATTTACAATCCCTAAGAATACATCTTAGAGATCTTAAAATGTCGTAAAGGGTCATAAGAGGCTCCTAGGAGGGGCCAGATGAGCTTCCACCTTCACATCATTGGCCCTATTAAGTAGAGAATGTTATACTCTTCTCGAAACAAAGAGAAGCTCAATAAGACAAATTAAATTAGACTTACATGCACATAAACATGAAAGCTGAGAAACATAAATGTAGATTTCACAATAGCTGAGAAACATAATTGTAGGCATCATGGTCACAATTTTTTGGAGACAATGTAATTGAGTTATATACCCAAGTGATGGAGAGAAACTTTTGCATCTCCAATTTCAAATTGAATACATTTGTTGGAGGACCTTGTATTCATGAGCAACAGATCTAGTCAACTTGGAATCGGAGGTGTAGGAGTTGCTCTCCATCGTCTGGGTATACAACTCAATTATGTTGTCTCTAAATGATCTTGACCACGATGTCTGCAATTATGTTTCTTAGCTATCGTGTCCCAGGACCCCTTATGACCCTTTACAACCATTTACGATCCCCAAGAATACATCTTAGAGGTCTTAAAATGTTGTAAAAGGTCATAAGAGGCTCCTAGGAGGGGCCAGATGAGCTTCCACCTTCATGTGGTTAGTCTTGTTAAGTAGAGAATGTTATACTCTTCTCAAAACAAAGAGAAACTCAATAATTTAAGGTCTTAGTCCACGAACAAATTAAATTAGACTTACTATCCAAATTGGTACATTGATAAGAATCAATGATGGGCCGGAGTTTTTAGATTCTGAGAAGATGTATATGCAGTGGAGGCCAGAAGGGATTTTTGTGGAGATTTTCTAGATGTGGAGATTTGCTAGAGTTGCTATATACATACGAGGGTTTCCAAATTGAGTACCAGTGTAGAGATGATGATCCAGTAACCTACGTCTTTAAAACCTTCATAAATATCTTTATCTTAGTTTCTGTAGTATTGAAAAAAATGAGTGTGTTGGACATTAGTGGTGGATCTATTCTCTTATCATTCTTCATAGTAAACAGTAAACAATAACAACATAATATTATTGTACTTAATTTGATAATATATTTTTTTTTTTTTTTTTAAATAAATTTTTTGTTGCTTTTTCGACAAACAAAGAATAGACATATCGACGAGAGTGTTATATATTCGACGTTTAGTCCGATGATTTTTCGTCACAATTTCGACAAACAATGGTCACAGAGATAAACATTATAGCTGACAATTCTTCCAGGTTGAGGAAATTATTTCGACATCATTGTCGTCGATAATTCAACCACTGTTGACATCACAATTTCAACAGAGATTTGATGTGTCGTATTATCGACTAAAAAACTCCAATGACCGTTATGGTCGATTAGTCGACCAATGGGCATCTAATAATCGACTAAACCTCGTCGAAAAATAAGCTAAAATTTACTAGTGACTATACTGACTTCCTTACTTTGACCATTCGTATCTTGAGAAAAGAGGCTTCATTTTTCAAGGTTCAAAGTGTTTTTAGGTTCATCTCGATGAGATTTTCGGTTTAAGACCACTTTCACCAGATTTGGAAATGGTCAAAGTTTTAGCTACGAACACTGTACTGACTTCCTTGCTTTGACAAAACTTTGACCTTTGGTATCTTGAGAAGAGAGGCTCCATTTTTCAAGATTCAAAGTGCTTTTAGGTTCATCTCGATGAGATCTTTGATTTGAGACCATTTTCACCAGATTTGGAAATGGTCAAAGTTTTAGATACAAACACTGTACTGACTTCCTTTCTTTGACCAAACTTTGACCTTTTGTAGCTTGAGAAGAGAGGCTCCATTTTTCAAGATTCAAGTTGTTTTTAGGTTCATCTTGATGAGATATTCGATTTGAGACCACTTTCACCAAATTTGGAAATGGTCAAACGTTTAGCTACGAACACTGTAATGACTTCCTTGCTTTGACCAAACTTTGACCGTTCGTATTTTGAGAAAAGAAGCTCTATTTTTCAATATTCAACATATTTTTTGGTTCATCCCGACGAGATCTTCAATTTGAAACCACTTTCACCAGATTTGGAAATGGTCAAATTTTTAGCTATGAGCATTGTATTGACTTTCTTTCTTTGACCAAACTTTGATCGCCCGTATCTTGAGAAGAGAGGCTCTATTTTTCAAAATTCAAGGTGTTTTTAGGTTCATCTCGAGGAGATCTTCGATTTGAGCCCACTTTCACTAGTTTTGGAAATGGTTAAATTTTTAGCTACGGTCAAAGTAAGGAAGTCAATACTAACTTCCTTGCTTTGACAAAACTTTGACCGTCCGTATCTTGAGAAGAGAGACCTTGATTTTCAAGATTCAAAGTATTTTTAGGTTCATCTTGACAAGATCTTCAATTTGAGACAACTTTCACCAGATTTGGAAATGGTTAAACTTTTAGCTACAAACACTATACTGACTTCCTTGCTTTGACCAAACTTTGACCATCTGTATCTTGATAAGAGAGGCTCCATTTTTAAAGATTCAAGGTGTTTTTTGGTTCATCTCGATGAGATCTTCAATTTCAGAGCACTTTTACCAGATTTGGAAATGGTCAAATTTTTAGCTAAGAACATTGTACTGACTTCCTTGCTTTGACCAAACTTTGACCATTTGTATCTTGAGAAGAGAGGCTCCATTTTTCAAGATTCAATGTGTTTTTAGGTTCATCTTGATGAGATCTTCGATTTGAGACCAATTTCACCAAATTTGAAAACGGTCAAATTTTTAGCTACAAACACTATACTGAATTCCTTGCTTTGACCAAATTTTCACCGTCCATATCTTGAAAAGAGAGGCTTCGTGTTTCAAGATTCAAGGTGTTTTCTGGTTCATCTCGATGAGATCTTCGATTTGAGACCACTATCACCAGATTTGGAAACGGTTAAACCTTTAGCTATGAACACTGTACTAACTTCCTTTCTTCAACCAAACTTTGACTTTCTATATCTTGAGAAGAGAGGCTCTATACTGACTTCCTTGCTTTGACCAAACTTTAATTGTTCGTATCTTGAGAAGAGAGGATCCCTTTTTTTAGATTCAAGGTATTTTTAGGTTCATCTAAATGAGATATTTGATTTGAGACAACTTTCACAAGATTTGAAAATGGTTAAATTTTTAGCTACGAACACTGTATTGACTTCCTTGCTTTGACCAAACTTTGACCGTATGTATCTTGAGAAGAGAGGCTCCTTTTTTCAAGATTCAAGGTCTTTTTAGGTTCATCTCAAAAAAATCTTCGATTTCAGACCACTTTCACCAAATTTGGAAATAGTCAAACTTTTAGCTATGAACACTGCACTAAATTCCTTGCTTTGACCAAATTTTGACCATCCGTATCTTGAGAAGAGAGGCTCCATTTTTCAAGATTCAAGGTATTTTTTGGTTCACCTCGATGAGATCTTCGATTTGAGACCACTTTCAACAGATTTGGAAACGGTCAACTTTTTAGCTACGAACACTATACTGACTTCCTTGCTTTGACCAAACTTTGACCGTCTGTATCTTGAGAAGAGAGGCTCTAATTTTTCAAGATTTAAGGTATTTTTAGGTTTATCTCAACGAGATCTTTGATTTGAGACCACTTTCACCAGATTTAGAAATAGTCAAACTTTTAACTATGAACATTGTACTGACTTCCTTGCTTTGACCAAACTTTGTCCATCGATATCTTGAGAAAAGAGACTCCATTTTTCAAGATTCAAGGTGTTTTTTAGTTCATCTCGATGAGATCTTTGATTTTTAACCACTTTCACCATATTTAGAAATGGTCAATTTTTTAGCTACGAACACTGTACTGACTTCCTTGCTTTGACTAAACTTTGACCATCCATATCTTGACAAGAGAGGCTCTATTTTTCAAGATTCAAGGTGTTTTTAGGTTTATCTCGACAAGATCTTTGATTTGAGACCACTTTCACCAAACTTGGAAACGGTCAAACTTTTAGCTACGAACACTATACTGACTTCCTTGCTTTCGCCAAACTTTGACTGTCTGTATCTTGAGAATAGAGGCTCCATTTTTAAAGATTCAAGTTGTTTTTTGGTTCATCTCGACAAGATCTTTGATTTGAGACCACTTTTACCAGATTTGGAAATGGTCAAATTTTTAGCTAGGAACATTGTGTATACACCTAAAAATGGTCATCTAGACTATTAGCCCCTTTTGCTAAATCATCAATTGCTTATTCTTGATCAAATCCTAGTTCTATCATTTATTCGATTATTTTCTATGGGCTAACCATCTTATCCTAAGTCTTTATTTAATTAAAAGGAATATTTCCTCCCCTTTTATTAAATAAAAAGCCCCCACTTTTCCTTTTATCCTAAGTTGCACAAATAAAGCATTATTCTTATTTTATGAAAAGGGAAAAAGCACTTTTTGTCTCATATGGACACAAAAGTCAACTCTTATTTTCTCATTGGAAGATATTTGTGCACATGGATTGCTCCTTTTTCAAGCTCCACCATTGATTAAATCTTTTGCCTCTTAAACTCTATGGTTCATTCCTTCTCATTTCCTTTAAAAGGAGAGCTCTCTTCTTCATTCTAGATCCCCAACTTTTTATGCTAACTTTATGCTACAGGATTTCTAGGTCACTTTGGAGCTTTTAAAGATTTGGAGCATTCTTAGCATCTACATCTCATTCTTGCATTCTACATCTCATTCTTGCATTCTTAGCTTAGCTTCATATTTATGCTTTCTTATATTAGCTTCATTTCTATGCTTTAGATTAGCTCACATGGATTAATTAGCTTGGGTTGTAATACTTGCATATTTCCTTTCATAGCTTAGCTTGCATTTTCATTTCTAGCATAGCATTGCATTGCATTTTCATTCTTGATTCTTGAGAATATTGGCATTCTTGCCCTTGTCTTCATTGAATATCTCATTGCATGGTTTACTAGCAAGGTTATAGGCTAAATAGCTCTAGCTGAGAGTATTCTTAAAAGCCCTTGCACTCCATGCCTAGGGAGCTATGGATCGATTTGTGAGGGCTCATTCTTAAGTTTCCTTGCATGTAATGATCCATAGAAGTCCACCATTTTAGTGTGTACACATTGTACTAACTTGCTTGCGTTGACCAAACTTTGACTATCTGTATCTTGAGAAGAGAGAATTTATTTTTCAAAATTTAAGGTATTTTTAGGTTCATCTCGACGAGATCTTCAATTTGAGACCACTTTCACCATATTTGAAAATGGTCAAACTTTTAGCTACGAACACTGTACTGACTTCCTTTCTTTGACCAAACTTTGACCGTCTATATCTTGAGAAGAGAGCCTCCATTTTTTAAGATTCAAGGTATTTTTTGGTTCATCTCGACGAGATCTTCGATTTGAGACCACTTTCACTAGATTTGGAAATGGTTAAATTATTAGCTACAAACACTGTACTGACTTCCTTGCTTTGACCAAACTTTTACCATTCGTATCTTGAGAAGAGAGGCTCTATTTTTCAAGATTGAAGGTGTTTTTAGGTTCATCTCGTCGAGATCTTCGATTTGAGGCCACTTTCACCAGATTTGTAAATGGTCAAATTTTTAGCTACGAACACTATACTAACTTCCTTGATTTGACCAAACGTTGACCATTCGTATCTTGAGAAGAGAAGCTCTATTTTTTAAGATTCAAGGTGTTTTTAGGTTCATCTCGACGAGATCTTCAATTTGAGACCACTTTCACCAGATTTGGAAACGGTCAAAGTTTTAGGTATGAACACTTTATTGACTTCTTTTCTTTGACCAAACTTTGACCATTCGTATCTTGAGAAGAGAGGCTCTATTTTTCAAGATTCAAGATTTTTTTAGGTTCATCTCGACCAAATCTTTGATTTGAGATCACTTTCACCAAATTCAGAAACGGTTAAACTTTTAGCTACAAATATTGTATTGACTTTCTTATTTTGACCAAACTTTCACCATCTGTATCTTGAGAAGAGAGGCTCCATTTTTCAAGATTCAAAGTGTTTTTTGGTTCATCTCAAAGAGATCTTTGATTTGAGACCACTTTCATGAGTTTTGGAAATGGTCAAATTTTTACCTACGAATAGTGTACTAACTTTCTTGCTTTGACCAAACTTTGACCATCTGTATCTTGAGAAGAGAGCCTCCATTTTTCAAGATTCAAGGTGATTTTAAATTCATCTCAATGAGATCTTCGATTTGAGACCACTTTCACCAGATTTGTAAATGGTCAAACTTTTAGGTACGAACACTCTACTGACTGATTACTTTGACCAAACTTTGACCATCTGTATCTTGAGAAGAAAGGCTCCATTTTTCAAGATTCAAGATGTTTTTTGGTTCATCTCGACGAGATCTTCAATTTTAGCCCACTTTCACTAGATTTTGCAATGGTCAAATTTTTAGCTACGAACATTGTACCGACTCCCTCGCCTTGGCCAAACTTTGATCATCCGTATCTTGAGATGAGAGGCTCCATTTTTCAAGATTCAAGGTGTTTTTAGGTTCATCTTGACGAGATATTTGATTTGAGACAACTTTCAGTAGATTTTAAAATTGTCAAACTTTTAACTACGAACACTGTACTGACTTCCTTGCTTTGACCAAACTTTAACCATTTGTATCTTGAGAAGAGAGGCTCAATTTTTCAAGATTCAAGGTGTTTTTAGGTTCATCTTGATGAGATCTTTGATTTGAGACCATTTTCACTAGATTTGGAAATGGTCAAACTTTTAGCTACGAACACTATACTGAATTATTTGCTTTGACCAAATTTTCACCGTCCGTATCTTGAGAAGAGAGGCTTCATTTTTAGAGATTCAAAGTATTTTTTGGTTCATCTTGACGAGATCTTTGATTTGAGACCACTTTCACCAGATTTGAAAATGGTCAAATTTTTAGCTACGAACACTGTACTGACTTCTTTGGTTTGACCAAACTTTGACCATCTGTATCTATAGAAGAGAGGCTCCGTCTTTCAAGATTCAAGGTATTTTTAGGTTCATCTCGATGAGATCTTCGATTTGAGACCACTTTCACCAGATTTAGAAATAGTCAAATTTTTAGCTACGAACATAGTAGTGACTTCCTTGCTTTGACCAAACTTTGACCATCTGTATCTTGAGAAGAGAGGCTCTATTTTTCAAGATTCAAGGTGTTTTTAGGTTCATCTCGATGAGATCTTCAATTTAAGACCACTTTCACCAGATTTAGAAATGGTCAAATTTTTAGCTACGAACACTATACTGACTTCCTTGCTTTGACCTAACTTTGACCATCTGTATCTTAAGAAAAGAGGCTCTATTTTTCAAGATACAAGGTGTTTTTAGGTTCATCTCGATGACATCTTCAATTTGAGACCACTTTCACCAGATTTGGAAATAGTCAAACTTTTAGCTACAAAGATTGTACTGACTTCCTTGCTTTGGCCAAACTTTGACCATTCGTATCTTGAGAAGAGAGGCTTCATTTTTTAAGATTCAAGGTGTTTTTTGGTTCATCTTGACAAGATCTTTGATTTGAGACCATTTTCACCAGATTTAGAAATGGTCAAATGTTTAGCTACGAACACTATACCGACTTCCTTCATTTGACCAAACTTTGATCATCCGTATCTTGAGAAGAGAGGCTTCATTTTTCAAGATTCAAGGTGGTTTTAGGTTCATCTCAATGAGATCTTCGATTTGAGATGACTTTCACCAGATTTTGAAATAGTCAAACTTTTAGCTAGGAACACTGTACTGACTTCCTTGCTTTGACAAAACTTTTACCATCTGTATCTTGAGAAGAGAGGCTCCATTTATTAAGATTCAAGGTGTTTTTTTATTCATCTCGACAAGATCTTCGATTTGAGGCCACTTTCATCAAATTTGGAAACACTCAAATTTTTAGCTACAAACACTATTAACTTCCTTACTTTCACCAAACTTTGATCATCTGTATCTTAAGAAGAAAGGCTCCATTTTTCAAGATTCAAGGTGTTTTTAGGTTCATCTCGACGAGATCTTTGATTTGAGACCAATTTCATGAGATTTGGAAACGGTCAAAATTTTAGCTACGAACACTGTACTGACTTCCTTACTTTGACCAAACTTTGATCGTCCGTATCTTGAGAAGAGAGGCTCTATTTTTCTATATTCAAAATGTTTTTAGGTTCATCTCGATGAGATCTTTGATTTGAGATCACTTTCACCAGATTTGAAAACAGTCAAACTTTTAGCTACGAACACTGTACTAATTTCCTTTCTTTGACCAAACTTTGACCATCCGTATCTTAAGAAGAGATGCTCTATTTTTTGAGATTCAAGGTGTTTTTTGTTCATGTCAATGAGATCTTTGATTTGAGACCAGTTTCATGAGATTTGGAAATGGTTAAATTTTTAGCTACGAACACTGTACTGACTTCCTTTCTTTGACCAAAATTTTACCGCCCGTATCTTGAGAAGAGAGGCTCTATTTTTAAAGATTCAAGGTATTTTTTGGTTCATCTCAACGAGATCTTCGATTTGAGACCACTTTCACCAAATTTGAAAATGGTCATACTTTGAGCTATAAACATTATACCAACTTCCTTACTTTGACCAAACTTTGACCATCTGTATCTTTAGAAGAGAGGCTCCATTTTTTAAGATTCAAGGTGTTTTTTGGTTCATCTCGATGACATCTTCAATTTGAGACCACTTTCACCAGATTTGGAAACACTCAAACTTTTAGCTACGAACACTATACTGACTTCTTTACTTTGACTAAACTTTGACCGCTTGTATCTTGAGAAGATAGGCTCCATTTTTCAATATTCAAAGTATTTTTTGGTTCATCTTGACGAGATCTTTGATCTAAGACCACCTCACAAAATTTGTAAATAGTCAAACTTTTTGCTATAAACATTGTACTGACTTCCTTGCTTTGACAAAACTTTGACTGTATGTATCTTGAGAAGAGAGGATCCATTTTTCAAGATTCAAGGTGTTTTTAAGTTCATCTCGATGAGATCTTCGATTTGAGACCACTTTCACTAGATTTATAAATGGTCAAATTTTTATCTACAACACTGTACTGACTTCCTTACTTTGACCAAACATTGACCATCCCTATCTTGAGAAAAGAGGCTCCATTTTTTAAGATTCAAAGTGGTTTTAGGTTCATCTCAATGAGATCTTTGATTTGAGACCACTTTCACTAGATTTGGAAACGGTCAAATTTTTAACTACGAACACTCTACTGAGTCCTTCACTTTGACCAAACTTTGACAGTCCGTATCTTGAGAAGAGAGGCTCCATTTTTTAAGATTCAAGGTGTTTTTAAGTTTATCTCGACAAGATCTTCAATTTGAGACCACTTTCAACATATATGGAAATTGTCAAATTTTTAGCTACGAACACTGTACTGTCTTCCTTGATTTGACCAAAATTTTACTGTCCATATCTTGACAAGAGAGGCTCTATTTTTCAAGATTCAAGGTGTTTTTAGGTTCATCTCGATGAGATCTTCGATTTGAGGACACTTTCACCAGATTTGGAAATGGTCAAATTTTTAACTACGAATACTGTACTTACTTGCTTGCTTTGACCAAACTTTGACCATTCGTATCTTGAGAAGAAAGTCTCCATTTTTCAAAATTTAAGGTGTTTTTTGGGCCATCTTGATGAGATCTTCGATTTGAGACCACTTTCAGTAGATTTGGAAATGGTCAAATTTTTAGCTACGAACATTGTACTGACTTCCTTACTTTGACCAAACTTTGACCATCTGTATTTTGAGAAGAGAGGCTCCATTTTTCAAGATTCAAGGTGTTTTTAGGTTCATCTTAATGAGATCTTTGATTTGAGACCACTTTCACCATATTTGGAAATGGTCAAAATTTTAGCTATGAACACTGTACTGACTTCCTTGCTTTGACCAAACTTTGACCCCCGATATCTTGAGAAGACAGGCTCTATTTTTTAAGATTCAAGGTATTTTTAGGTTCATCTTGACGAGATCTTTGATTAACGACCACTTTCACCAGATTTGGAAATGGTCAAATTTTTAGCTACGAACACTCTACTAACTTCCTTGCTTTGACCAAACTTTGACCATCTGTATCTTCAGAAGAAAGGCTCAATTTTTCAAGATTCAAGGTGTTTTTAGGTTCATCTTGACAAGATCTTTGATTTGAAACCAGTTTCACCAGATTTGGAAACGGTCAAACTTTTAGCTACGAACACTGTACTAACTTCCTTTCTTTGATGAAACTTTGATCATCCGTATCTTGAGAAGAGAGGCTATATTTTTTTAGATTCAAGGTGTTTTTAGGTTCATCTCAATGAGATCTTTGATTTGAGACCACTTTCACCAGATCTAGAAACGGTCAAACTTTTAGCTACAAACACTGTACTAACTTCCTTTCTTTGACCAAACTTTGACCATCTGTATCTTGATAAGAGATGCTCTATTTTTCAAGATTCAAGGTGTTTTTTGTTCATCTTGATGAGATCTTCGATTTGAGACCAGTTTCACCAGATTTGGAAATGGTCAAATTTTTAGCTATGAACACTGTACTGACTTTCTTTCTTTGACCAAAATTTGACCATCTGTATCTTGAGAAGAGAGGCTCTATTTTTCAAAATTCAAGGTGTTTTTAGGTTCATCTCAACGAGATCTTCAATTTGAGACCACTTGCACCAGATTTGGAAATGGTCATACTTTTCGCTATAAACACTATATCGACTTCCTTACTTTGTCCAAACTTTGATCGTTTGTATCTTGAGAAGAGAGGCTCTATTTTTTAAGATTCAAAGTTTTTTTGGGTTCATCTCAATGACATCTTCATTTTGAGACCACTTTCACCAGATTTGTAAACACTCAAACTTTTAGCTACGAACACTGTACTAACTTCCTTACTTTAACTAAAC
This sequence comes from Chamaecyparis obtusa, assembly GCA_027943335.1. Classification (NCBI taxonomy): domain Eukaryota; kingdom Viridiplantae; phylum Streptophyta; class Pinopsida; order Cupressales; family Cupressaceae; genus Chamaecyparis; species Chamaecyparis obtusa. Next base: position 203,293 of record BSBK01001087.1, on the reverse strand, counting down.
TTTGACCACTTGTATCTTGAGAAGAGAGGCTCCATTTTTCAAGATTCAAGGTATTTTTTGGTTCATCTTGATGAGATCTTCGATCCACCTCACAAAATTTATAAATAGTCAAACTTTTAGCTATGAACATTGTACTGACTTCTTTGCTTTGACAAAATTTTGACTGTCTGTATCTTGAGAAGAGAGTCTCCATTTTTCAAGATTCAAGGTGTTTTTAGGTTCATCTCTACGAGATCTTCGATTTGAGACCACTTTCACCAAATTTGGAAATGGACAAATTTTTATCTACAACACTGTATTGACTTCTTTGCTGTGACCAAACGTTGACCGTCCCTATCTTGAGAAGAGAGGCTCCATTTTTTAAGATGCAAGGTGGTTTTAGGTTCATCTCAATGAGATCTTTGATTTGAGACCACTTTCACTAGATTTGGAAATGGTCAAATTTTTAACTACGAACACTATACTGACTCTCTTGCTTTGACCAAATTTTGACAATCTGTATCTTGAGAAGAAAGGCTCCATTTTTCAAGATTCAAGGTGTTATTAGGTTTATCTCAACAAGATCTTCAATTTGAGACCACTTTCACCAGATATGAAAATAGTCAAATTTTTAGCTACGAACACTGTACTGATTTCCTTGATTTGACAAAAATTTTACTGTCCATATCTTGAGAAGAGAGGCTCTATTTTTCAAGATGCAAGGTGTTTTTAGGTTCATCTCGATGAGATCTTCGATTTGATGACACTTTCACCAGATTTGGGAACGATCAAATTTTTAGCTATGAATATTGTACTAACTTTCTTGCTTTGACCAAATTTTGACCATTCGTATCTTGAGAAGAAAGGCTCTATTTTTCAAGATTTAAGGTGTTTTTTGGGCCATCTTGATGAGATCTTCGATTTGAGACCACTTTTAGTAGATTTAGAAATGGTCAAATTTTTAGCTACGAACATTGTACTGACTTCCTTACTTTGACCAAACTTTGACCATTCGTATCTTGAGAAGAGAGGCTCCATTTTTCAAGATTTAAGGTATTTTTAGGTTCATCTTAATGAGATCTTTGATTTGAGACCACTTTCACCATATCTGAAAATGGTCACAATTTTAGCTACGAACATTGTACTAACTTCTTTACTTTGACCAAACTTTGACCACTAGTATCTTGAGAAGACAGGCTCCATTTTTTAAGATTCAAGGTATTTTTAGGTTCATCTTGACGAGATCTTCAATTAGAGACCACTTTCACCAGATTTGGAAATGGTCAAATTTTTAGCTACGAACACTCTACTAACTTCCTTTCTTTGACCAAACTTTGACCATCCGTATCTTGAGAAGAAAGGCTCCATTTTTTAAGATTCAAGGTGTTTTTAGGTTCATCTCGACAAGATATTTGATTTGAGACCAGTTTCACCTATTTTGGAAATGGTCAAACTTTTAGCTACGAACACTGTACTGACTTCCTTGCTTTGACAAAACTTTGATCGTATGTATCTTGAGAAGAGAGGCTCTATTTTTTTATATTCAAGGTGTTTTTAGGTTCATCTCGATGAGATCTTTGATTTGAGATCACTTTCACCAGATTTAGAAATGGTCAAACTTTTAGTTATGAACATTGTACTAACTTCTTTTCTTTGACCAAACTTTGACCATCCGTATCTTGAGAAGAGATGCTCTATTTTTCAAGATTTAAGGTGTTTTTTGTTCATCTTGATGAGATCTTCGATTTGAGACCAGTTTCACCAGATTTGAAAATGGTCAAAGTTTTAGCTACAAACATTATACTGACTTCCTTTCTTTGACCAAAATTTGATCGTCCATATTTTGAGAAGAGAGGCTCTATTTTTCAAGATTCAAAGTGTTTTTAGGTTCATCTCAACAAGATCTTTGATTTGAGACCACTTTCACCAAATTAGGAATGGTCATACTTTTAGCTATAAACACTCTACCGACTTCCTTACCTTGACCAAACTTTGACTGTCTGTATCTTCAGAAGAGAGGCTCTATTTTTCAAGATTCAAGGTGTTTTTTGGTTCATCTCGATGACATCTTCAATTTGAGACCACTTTCACCAGATTTGGAAACACTCAAACTTTTAGCTACGAACATTGTACTGACTTCCTTACGTTGACCAAACTTTGATCACTTATATCTTGAGAAGAGAGGCTCCATTTTTCAAGATTCAAGGTATTTTTTGGTTCATCTCGATGAGATCTTCGATCTAAGACCACCTCACAAAATTTGCAAACAGTCAAACTTTTAGCTATGAACATTGTACTGACTTCATTGCTTTGACAAAACTTTGACTATCTGTATCTTGAGAAGAGAGGCTCCATTTTTCAAGATTCAAGGTGTTTTTAGTTCATCTCGATGAGATCTTTGATTTGAGACCACTTTCACCAGATTTGGAAATGGTCAAATTTTTATCTACGACATTGTACTGACTTTCTTACTTTGACCAAATGTTGACCATCCCTATCTTGAGAAGAGAGGCTCCATTTTTTAAGATTCAAGGTGGTTTTAGGTTCATCTCGACAACATCTTCGATTTGAGACCACTTTCACTAGATTTGAAAATGGTCAAATTTTTAACTACGAACACTGTACTGACTCCCTTGCTTTGACTAAACTTTGACAATCTGTATCTTGAGAAGGGAGGCTCCATTTTTCAAGATTTAAGGTGTTTTTAGGTTTATCTCAGCAAGATCTTCAATTTGAGACCACTTTCACTAGATATAGAAATGGTCAAATTTTTAGCTGCGAACATTGTACTGATTTCCTTGATTTGACCAAAATTTTACCGTCCATATCTTGAGAAGAGAGGCTCTATTTTTTAAGATTCAAGGTGTTTTTAGGTTCATCTCAATGAGATCTTCGATTTGATGACACTTTCACCAGATTTGGAAATGGTCAAAATTTTAGCTACAAACACTGTACTAACTTCCTTACTTTGACCAAACTTTGACCATTCGTATCTTGAGAAGAGAGGCTCTATTTTTTAAGATTTAAGGTGTTTTTTGGGCCATCTTGATGAGATCTTCAATTTGAGACCACTTTCAGTAGATTTGGAAATGGTCCAATTTTTAGCTATGAATATTGTATTGACTTCCTTGCTTTGACCAAACTTTGACCATCTGTATCTTGAGAAGAGGCTCCATTTTTTAAGATTCAAGATGTTTTTAGGATCATCTTGACAAGATCTTTGATTTGAGACCACTTTCACCATATCTAAAAATGGTCAAAATTTTAGCTACGAACATTGTACTGACTTCCTTACTTTGACCAAACTTTGACCGCAAGTATCTTGAGAAGATAGGCTCCATTTTTTAAGATTCAAGGCATTTTTAGGTTCATCTTGACGAGATCTTCGATTAGAGACCACTTTCACGAGATTTGGAAATGGTCAAATTTTTAGCTACGAACACTGTACTGACTTCCTTGGTTTGACCAAACTTTGATCATCCGTATCTTGAGAAGACAGGCTCCATTTTTCAAGATTTAAGGTGTTTTTAGGTTCATCTCGACGAGATCTTTGATTTGAGACCACTTTCACCAGATTTGGAAATGGTTAAATTTTTAGGTACGAACACTATATTGACTTCCTTGCTTTGACCAAACTTTGACCGTCTATATCTTGAGAAGAGAGGCTCCATTTTTAGAAATTTAAGGTTTTTTTAGGTTCATCTCGATGAGATCTTCAATTTGAGACCACTTTCACTAGATTTAGAAATGGTTGAATATTTAACTACAAACACTGTACTGATTTCCTTACTTTGACCAAACTTTGACCATCTGTATCATGAGAAGAGAGGCTCCATTTTTTAAGATTCAAGGTGTTTTTAGGTTCATCTCGATGAGATCTTCAATTTGAGACCACTTTCACCAGAAACGGTCAAAATTTTAGCTACGAACACTATATTGGCTTCCTTACTTTGACCAAATATTGGTCATCCATATCTTGAGAAGAGAGGCTCCATTTTTCAAGATTCAAGTTGTTTTTTGGTTTATCTCCCTGAGATCTTTGATTTGAGACCACTTTTACCAGATTTGGAAACTGTCAAATTTATAGCTACGAACACTATACTAACTTCCTTTTTTTGTCCAAATTTTGACCATCCGTATCTTGAAAAGAGAGGCTCCATTTTTCAAGATTCAAGGTGTTTTTAGGTTCATCGTGATGAGATCTTTGATTTGAGACCACTTTCACCATATTTGGAAATGGTCAAACTTTTAGCTACAAATACTATACTAACTTCCTTGCTTTGACCAAACTTTAACCATCTGTATCTTGAGAAGAGAGGCTTCATTTTTCAAGATTCAAGAAGTTTTTTGGCTCATGTTGACAACATCTTTGATTTGAGACCACTTTCACCAGATTTGGAAATAATCAAATTTTTAACTACAAACACTGTACTGACTTCCTTGCTTTGACCAAACTTTGACCATCTATATCTTGAGAAGAGAGGATCCATTTTTTAGGATTCAAGGTGTTTTTAGGTTCATCTCAACGAGATCTTTGATTCGAGACCACTTTCACCAAATTTGGAAATGGTCAAACTTTTAACTATGAACACTGTACTGACTTCCTTCCTTTGACCAAACTTTGACCATCTGTATCTTGAGAAGAGAGGCTCACTAGTAAATTTTAGCTTTTTCTTCGACGAGGTTCAGTCAATTTTTAGATGCTGATTGGTCAAACACTCGACCATAACGGTTGTCAAAGTTTTTTCATTGATAATACGACACATCAAACCACCATCAAAAATGTGACATCAGTAGTGGTTGAATTATCGATAGAAATGATGTCAAAATAATTGCTTCAACCTGGAAGAATTATCGGCTATATCATTTATCTATGCGACCAACGTTGGTCAGAAGAGTCATCGACTGTCGTTGAAATTGTGACTATAAATTGTCAGAATAAACATCGAGTATATAGCACTCTCGTCGATATGTCTATTCTTTTTGCGTTGAAAAAGAGACAGAAAATTTTTAAAAAATTTTAAAAATATTATCAAATTAAGCATAGCAATATTATGTCGCTATTGTTTACAAACAGTCACACATTTTCTATCTTATTTCACACAAGCATGTTCTTTCTCGAGGTCATTAACCTTTCAATAAAACTTTCCACTTCTAAAGATTTTCTTAAGTTTGAACAAAATAAAGAATAAGCTTCACAATATTTCAATGACATTCATAGGAGATGACTAAGCAATCTACAGCTATGCCAAAAATAATACTTAAAGATTATATCCAAAACTAATCTCCCAATTTATTTCCACCTGTACATCTTATTTCCTCAAAATAATAGCAAACATAAACACAAGAAATACTAGATTTATGTGGAACAACTTGTAAAGGGAAAAACCATGGAAAAGATTACTCTCAAATATATGCACACTGATAAAATCAAGTTACAAGAAAGAATAACTACCAAAGGGACTATGAAGAATGATAAGAGAGAATAGATCCACCACTAATGTCCAACCCACTCATTTTTTTCAATACTACAGAAACTAAGATAAAGATAAATCACTTTCTTGACATAGGACTTTTCATATATCCAAAGATCACAACGACACCAAAGGCTTAATAGCATAGTTTAATATGATATGATTTGAACTAGACTGAGAAATTAAGTCACAACAATATTGAGTCTACACACAAATAATAATATAGCATATTATTTTTCATTAAGATTGGATCCATAAAATAAAGAATTCTCCCTCTTAAATAAACCAATTCCCATTAAATAAGCTTTTCCATTGTAACAAAAAAATTCTCACCCTTGATACCATGTGCAAAAAATCCATAATGGATTAGTTTAAACTACTCGAGTGCACAACGTCCTTTCAATAACTAATAATTGACTTGTATACCCATTCAATATGCACATAATTGTTAAGATGACATATTTGTGAAGGTTTTATAGACGTAGTTTATTGAATCATCATCTCTGCATTGGTACTCAATTTGGAAACCCTTGTATGTATATAGCCACTCTAGAAAATCTCCAAATCTATAAAATCTCAACAAAAATCCCTTCTGGCCTCCACTGCATATACGTCTTCTCAGAATCTAAAAACTCTAGCCCATCATTGATTCTCATCAATGTACCAATTTGGATAGTAAGTCTAATTTAATTTGTCCATGAATTGAGACCTTAAATTATTGAGCTTATTTTTGTTTTGAGAAGAGTATAACATTCTCTACTTAACAGGGCCAACCACGTGAAGGTGGAAGCTCATATCGCCCTTCCTAGGAGCCTCTTATGACCCTTTATGACATTTTAAGACCTCTACAATGTATTCTTAGGGATTGTAAATGGTTATAACGAGTCATAAGGGGTCCTAGGACACAACAGCTAAGAAACATAATTGTAGGCATCATGGTCACAATTTTTTGGAGACAACGTAATTGATTTGTATACCTAGATGATGGAGAGAAACTTTTGCACCTCTGATTCCAAGTTGAATACATTTGTTGCTCATGAATACAAGGTCCTCCAACAGATGTATTCAACTTGGAATCAGAGGTACAGAAGTTTCTCTCCATCGCTTGGGTATACAACTCAATTATGTTATCTCCAAAAAATTGTGACCATGATGCCTAAAATTATGTTTCTCAGCAATTGTGAAATCTACATTTATGTGTCTCACCTGTCATGTTTATGTGCATGTTTTTTTATGTATTTGGGAAGACATCTTTCTAGCCTAGGCCTGGATCCTTTAGTAATTAGCTTCATAATAATGTAGATGACAGATGAGCAATTAGCTTCCTAAGAAAAATCTCATAAATGAACTATGTGTACCCCAATTCATGTGCCCTTTGTGTGTACCCAAATGATATATTTGAAATGACAAGGGTAAGGCTAAATTTACCCTTATTATTTCAAATATATCATTTAGGTACGCGTAGAAGGCACAGGAATCGGGGTACACATAGTTCATTTACAAGATTTTTCTTGGGAAGCTAATTGCTCAGCTCTCATCTGCTTCATTTATTATCAAGCTAATTGTTGAAGGATCCAAGCCCAGGCTATAAAGATTTCTTCCCATTCTGTTTAAGCCATATTCCTTGTTCTTGTCAAACTTCCTTGGTACTATAGGCCTGCTCTCTGTAGTACTCTTCTTCAATTTGTGTTTGACAATAATCATCTTCTTCTTCTTCCTAATTGCAGCCAGAGCCTCCTTTTCATTAGGATTCAACTCCACTTCCCCCATCTCATCATCCTTATCCACTCATCCTGATTGATTGATCTCTCAAGGGCCTTGTATTCAGCAAATGTTGGTAAGCGATTATTCTTAGTTGTTGTTGTTTATAAGGTTAGTTAGTTGTACAGTCAGTTTATTAGAGTTAGGAGTTTATTTCAAAGACATCCACATGAAGTGGAGTGGGTGTGGTTGAATTGATGTATCAAGGAACAAATGGAATAACCAAGAAAATACTATATGTTAAATCATGTGATTGATAGCAGATTGGGGCTCACTTGAGCCATAAACATGAAGAATTATTGCAAAAAAAGATGTAAACCATATGTATGTGCACTTGAGGCAAAGAGAAGTCACGCAATATCCATATTAAAATATTAGTTACAATATGAAAATACTAAACTGACTAATTCCTAAGCTCATCTCCACATATGGTCACAATAAAGATATGTGATTACAATATAGAGAAGGCATCGTAAAAATATAATTTTGACATTTTCCTAGCCTAACACATTTTACACTCAAATCCTTCATCGTGGATAAGTGGAGATGGGCGAATAGATGCAGATGATTTGTCATCAACACAACTAAAGTATATGTCACCATTATTTCCCTATGATGCCCAGTCTACATTAGTTCTCATAATATAATGAATAGTATTTACATTAGAAACATTAAATATATACACATTAGCAACTTTTTTTCTATTTGGAGCACCAAAATTGTCATCCAAGGTTGTTCTATGTCCATGAAGTCTTCAACACACACTGCCCACCACCACATTAACATTTTGGCACATTGAGAAGATTCATTGAGCCTCTATCAATAATGTACTACACCATCATTACTACATTTATTATTTTTATATGGAATACACCAAGGAGTACCATCAGAAATATTAACCATTTACAATAATGAAAAGTAAACCTAAATCAAATAGCTCATTTTTATATCAGCATGTGTAGTCTTTGTGTATATGAAAAATAAAGAAATATCAAGCTAAAATAAAATAGTGAACAAAATAGTATTCCACGTAGAGTGAATGAAATATACCATCAAAAGAAGGTGACAAAATCCTATCACAAAGCACAGACATAGGAAATTAAAAGTGACAAAAGATAAGAAATAAGAAAAATCATTACGACTATAGAAAAATCATTTATACTGTAATAAAAAAAAGAAACACTCTTTGTCAACAATTTTCAAAATCATTAGGACTATAGAAAAATAATTAAGACTATACAAAATCAAATTTTAGAAATGGACGGTTCTGATGCTTTGCCGTTACAATAATTGAGCATTCATCATTTGGTATTGTGCATTCCATTTAAGTATGTCAACAATGTTCAAAATCGTGTCACCAAACATAGACAAGAAATAAGAAAAATCATTAAGACTATAGAAAAATCAAGTTCTAGAAATGGACAGTTCTGATATTGCTTTTCCATTACAACAATTGAGCATTCATCATTTGGTACTTCTTGGTGCATTCCATTTAAGTTTTTTAGTTGTCATGTTTATGTTCATGTTCTTTATGTGTTTGGCTTTTCTCCCTCACAAGGGATACACTGATAGGTAATTGATTTGAAAGCATAATGATTTGACAGCTAGAAGGTTCTTTATGTGTTTGGCTTCTCTCCCTCGTAAGAGCATATTTGGTGAATAGGTGAGAAACATCAACCAAAAGCATTTTCTATTTTTTTATTTGATTTTATTCAGTTCTAATTTGGTGGTTTGACAAACAAGTTAAAATATCACTTCTACTCTATGGTGGTCAACTGTGAAATGAGAGTTTTGGAACAAAGCATAAACATCAACTATTTGATAGAGTACCTCAAATAGGAGATTCCTATTCCACTGTATTGTCCCTTGTCTGATCTTATGAGATTTGGGACTCAATTCTTATATTTCAATTGCAAGGTTCTTGTTTCTTTGAAATAAATACTGATACCCTTATCTTCTTGAACCATAGACTTCGATTAAATCCAGTGTTTTTCTATAAAGTCTAATCTACAGATGTCATGAAGATCATATTGTTGCAATCTTCTTAGAATAAAATCTTCTCTATAATGTCCCTGTCTCTATGATGTCCTTGTCTCTGGTTTAGACAACTAAGGTGATCTTGTAAATGAATTTTCTTCTTTATTTGGATCAATTACTAAAGATAAATCACAAGTTATACTATGTCTCTTGTTGATAAATTGACATGATCAATTGACATGATCCATTGCATCTTTGACTATAAGAGAGCTCCCTCAACCTGTGCAAAAGGTTGGGGGGGAAAACATTTGGAATTAAGAAGATTTGCAGAGTAACACAATTTTAGTGAATTCTTGAGTTTTTTGGTTTCTTTGTTTTCAGTTTATTAATGGATTAGATAGCTCGCAGTGTTTATTAGACAAGTTAGTACAGGTTTTTTTGTGATTCTATGTTGTGTTTTTTTTTATTTTTGAAGCATTCCAACTAGTTTTGTTAATTCTTTTGTTAAGTACTCTGTCGCTGGTCTGAACCAGGCAGGTTGAACAAATGGAGTCTTAGCTCATCATTCCACTATCGATTTTGTATGGGCTCTTGGAATGGGTGAGGAGACTCCATGTATTATATGTTTGGAGAAGGAGGGGCCCTAGGAAGCTCATTTTCTATTTTTGTAATGATGCCCTAGGTGAGCCAGTTGAGCACGGTTTCCATGTACATTTCATAGGAAGCTTAACTACGTCCCTTAAAGTCATTAACAAAATACTATCATCCAAAACCCAACATCCCTTAAAATTATCAACAAAATACTATCATCCAAAACCCAACATCATAATATGCAAGCTTCCAGATTGAGTCTCTCCCCATGGAAGTTCCACTTCTTAAACAAGAAAAATCAATGAACACATGTATTAAGGGAAAACTCAATGAACGCATGTATTGGGGGATTTCTTCCATTATTGGTAGTGGGACAGGAGGGTTTGGTGTCGTCAAATTTAGATTAACTCCTATTCAAAATGGTTTATAGTCAAAATGGAAGTTGAATATGTTCTGAAGGGTCCACTGTTGTAGTAGCATTTCAAACAAAAACCTAAATAGTAAAATTCAGCCATTGCTTTCAGATAGATAATTTATACAATGAGGAACCAGGTAAGTGAGTGAGAGTGGAAATGCTTCCCGGCTTACTTGTAATATCATTATATTCAATTGAATAATAGTCGTACAATACTATTGCTATACAAAACTCACATCAAACTCAAACCATTATGTAAAGAGGGATGGTTGAAGGAAGCCCTACACATTCTACTCACTACACAAAAACTCAATGGAGCCTTATTTTCATATCTTCAATTTTCACCAACCTACAATCTCAAAAATGCCCTTTCACAAAGAAAAAATGTTCACTCTTTCATCGTTCCCAGGTAATACTAGGAAATGGCTAAATAGCCAAATATTTGCAACCTCAATGTCTCCCTGGGTGCCCTATTTTAACTATAGGTAGGTCTACAATACTAGGCAATGACTAAATAGCTAAATATTTGCACCCTTAATGTCTCCCTGGGTGCCCTATTTAATTGTAGGTAGGTCCATAATACTAGGCAATGGCTAAGTAGCCAAATATTTGCACCCTCAATATCTCCCTAGGTGTCCTATTTAATTGTGGATAGGTCTATAATACTGGGAAATGGCTAAATAGCTGAATATTTGCACCCTCAACACCTCCCTAGGTGCCCTATTTAACTGTAGGTAGATGCTCAATACTGGGCAATGGCTAAATAGCTAAATATTTACACCCTCAACGTCTCCCTCAGTGTCCTTTTTAACTATAGGTAGGTCCACAATACTGGGCAACAGCTAAATACCCAAATATTTGCACCCTCAATGTCTCCCTGGGTGCCATATTTAACTATAGGTAGGTCCACAATACTGGGCAACAGCTAAATAGCCAAATATTTGACCCACAAAATCTCCCTGGGTGTCCTATTTAACTGTAGGTAGGTCCACAATACTGTCTATCCATTTTGACGAACAAAAGCTATGTCAGAAGAGACTGTTGGTTACAAAAATATGTGATGACATAATATATAAAAGGAGTTCAAAAAAATAAATCCTAAGTGTTCCAATTTTTAATGTTTTGTGTAACAAATATTTTCTCAATCAATCAACACTTTTTTAAGATAAAAATGTATCAATAAATTATTAATCCTCTCGGCCATATTTTAAAGGCAACAGCTAAATAACTGAATATTTGAACCCTCAACGCCTCTCTGCGTGCCCTATTTAAATGTAGGTAGGTCCACAATACTAGGCAATGGCTAAATGGATGAATATTTTCACCTTCAACATCTCTTTGGGTGCCCTATTTAACTGTAGGTAGGTCCACAATACTGGGCAACGGGTAAATAGCTGAATATTTGCACACTCGAAGTCTCCCTGGGTAACCTATTTAACTGTAGGTAGGTCCACAATACTGGGCAACAACTAAATGGCTGAATATTTGCACCCTCAACATCTCTCTGGGTGCCCTATTTAACTGTAGGTAGGTCCACAATACTACACAACAGCTAAATAGCCAAATATTTGCACCCTCAACACATCCCTTGGTGCCCTAATTAACTGTAGGTAGGTCCACAATACTAGGCAATGACTAAATAGTCAAATATTTGCACCCTCAACACCTCCCTTGGTGCCCTATTTAACTATAGGTAGGTCCACAATATTGGGCAATGGCTAAATAGATAAATATTTTCACCCTCAATGCCTCCTTAGGTGCCCTATTTAACTGTAGGTAGGTCTACAATACTGGACAACAACTAAATAGCCAAATATTTACATGTTCAACATCTCCCTAGATGTTGTATTTAATCATAGGTAGGTCCACAATATTGGTCAATGACTAAATAGCTGAATATTTGCACCTTCAATGTCTCCCTAGGTGCCCTATTTAACTATAGGTAGGTCCACAATACTGGGCAACGACTAAATAGTCAAATATTTGCACCCTCAATGTCTCCCTGGGTGCCCTATTTAACTATAGGTAGGTCCACAATACTAGGCAACAACTAAATAGTCAAATATTTGCACCCTCAACGTCTCCCTAGGTGCCCTATTTAACTGTAGGTGGGAAATGGCTAAATAGATGAATATTTACACCTTCAATGCCTCCTTGGGTGCCCTATTTAACTGTAGGTAGGTCAACAATAATGGGCAATGGCTAAATAACTAAATATTTACACCTTCAACATATCCTTGGTTGCCCTATTTAACTGTAGGTAGGTCCACAATACTAGGCAATGACTAAATAGTCAAATATTTGCATCCTCAATGTCTCCCTGGGTGCCCTATTTAACTTTAGGTAGGTCCACAATACTGACAATGGATAAATAGCTAAATATTTGCACCCTCAACATCTCCCTAGGTGCCCTATTTAATTGTAGGTAGGTCCACAATAGTGGGCAATGGCTAAATAGTCATATATTTGCACCCTCAATGCCTCCCTAGGTGCCCTATTTAACTATAGGGAGGTCCACAATACAGGGCAATGACTAAATAGCTGAATATTTGCACCCTCAATATCCCCCTGGGTGCCTTATGTAACTGTAGGTAGGTCTACAATAGTGTGAAACAACTAAATAGCCAAATATTTGCACCCTTAACGACTCCCTAGGTGCCCTATTTAACTGTAGGAAGGTCCATAATTATGGGCAACAACTAAATAGCCAAATATTTGCAAACCTCAACATCTCCCTAGGTGCCATATTTAATTTTAGGTAGGTCTACAATACTAGGCAATGACTAAATAGTCGAATATTTACACCCTCAATGTCTCCTTGGGTGACCTATTTAACTATAGGTAGGTCCACAATAATGGGCAATGGATAAATAGCTGAATATTTGCACACTCAATGTCTCCTTAAGTGCCCTATTTAACTCTAGGTAGGTCCACAATACTGTATGTCCTTTTTGACGATGTAGAACCCTATGTTAGAAGAGATCGCTAGCTGCAAAAATATGTTACAGCATAATATATAAAAAGAGTTTGAAAAAATAAATCTTAAGTGTTCCAATTTTTAATGTTTTGTGTAACAAATATTTTCTCAACGAATCAACACTTAGTTAAGACAAAAATGTATGAATAAATTATTAATCTTCTAGGCCATATTTTAAAAGCAATTGCTAAATAGCCAAATATTGCACCCTCAACGCCTCCTTGGATGCCCTATTTAATGGTATGTAAGTCCACAATACTGGGCAACAGCTAAATACCTGAATATTTGCACCCTCAACATCTCCCTGGGTGCCCTATTTAACTGTAGGTTGGTCCACAATACTGGCCAATGGCTAAATAGTCGAATATTAGTACCCTCAATGCCTCCCTAGGTGCCCTATTTAACTATAGGTAGGTCCACAACATTGGGCAATGACTAAATAGTTGAATATTTGCACCCTAAATGCCTCCCTAGGTGCCCTATTTAACTGTAGGTAGGTCCACAATACTAGGCAATGGCTAAATAGCCAAATATTTACATGGTCAACGCATCCTTAAGTGCCCTATTTAACTGTAGGTAGGTCCACAATACAAGGCAATCATTACATAGTTAAATATTTGCACCCTCAATGTCTCCCTAGATGCCCTATTGAACTGTAGGTAGGTCCACAATACTGGGCAACTGCTAAATAGCCAAATATTTGTACCCTCAACATCTCCCTTGGTGCCCTATTTAACTATAGGTAGGTCCACAATATTGGGCAACAGCTAAATAGCCAAATATTTGCACCCTCAATGTCTCCCTAGGTGTCCTATTTAACTGTAGGTAGGTCCACAATACTGGGCAATGACTAAATAGTTGAATATTTGCACCCTCAACATCTCCCTGGGTACCCTATTTAACTGTAGGTAGGTCCACAATAATAAGAAACAACTAAATAGACAAGTATTTGCACCCTCAACGTCTCCTAGGGTGCCCTATTTAACTGTAGGTAGGTCCACAATACTAGACAATGGCTAAATAGCTGAATATTTGCACATTCAACATTTCCCTAGGTGCCCTATTTAACTGTAGGTAGGTCCACAATATTGGGCAATGACTAAATAGCCAAATATTTAAACCCTCAACGTCTCACTGGGTGCCCTATTTAACTATACTTAAGTCAACAATACTGGGCAATGGTTAAATAGCCCAATATATGCACCCTCAACGCCTTCCTAGGTGCCCAAATTAAAGGTAGTAGGTCCACAATAATGGGAAATGGCTAAATAGCTGAATATTTGCATCCTCAACGTCTCCCTTGATGCCCTATTTAACTGTAGGTAGGTCCACAATACTAGGCAATAGCTAAATAGCTGAATATTTGCACCCTCAACATCTCCTTGGGTGCCCTATTTAACTATAGGTAGGTCCACAATACTGGGCAATGACTAAATAGCTGAATATTTGCACCCTCAACGCCTCCCTCAGTGCCTTATTTAACTGTAGGTAGTTTCACAATACTAGGCAATGACTAAATAGCTAAATATTTGCAACCTCAACGTCTCCATGGATGCCCTATTTAACTGTAGATAGGTCCACAATACTGGGCAATGACTAAATAGCCAAATATTTGCACCCTCAACGTCTCCCAGGGTACCCTATTTAACTGTATGTAAGTCCATAATACTAGGCAACAGCTAAATAGCCAAATATTTGCACCCTCAACGTCTCCCTAGGTGCCCTATTTAAGTGTACGTAGGTCCACAATATTGGACAATGACTAAATAGCCAAATATTTGCACCCTCAATGCCTCCTTGGGTGCCCTTTTTAACTGTAGCTAGGTCCACAATACTTGGCAACACCTAAATAGCCAAATATTTGCTCCCTCAACGTCTCCTTGGGTGCCCTATTTAACTATAGGTAGGTCCACAGTACTGGGTAATGGCTAAGTAGCTAAATATTTGCACCCTCAACACATCTTTGTGTGCCCTATTTAACTATAGTTAGGTCCACAATACTGGGCAATGGCTAAATGGATGAATATTTGCACATTCACCATCTCCCTAGGTGCCCTATTTAACTATAGGTAGGTCCACAATACTAGGCAACAGTTAAATGGCCAAATATTTGCACCCTCAATGTCTCCCTCAATTCCCTATTTAACTGTAGGTAGATCCACAATACTAGGCAACGGTTAAATAGCCAAACATTTGCACCCTCAACACCTGCCTTGGTGCCCTATTTAACTATAGGGAGGTCCACAATATTGGGCAAGAGCTAAATAGGAAAATATTTTCACCCTCAATGCCTCCCTAGGTGACCTATTTAATTGTAAGTAGTTCCATAATACTGGACAACAGCTAAATAGCTAAATATTTGCACCCTCAACGCCTCCCTAGGTACCATATTTAACTGTAGGTAGGTCCACAATACTGGGCAACGACAAAATAGTTGAATATTTGCACCCTCAACCTCTCCCTAGATGCCTTATTTAACTATAGGTAGGTCCACAATACTAGGCAATGACTAAATCATCGAATATTTGCACCCTCAACATCTCCTTAGGTGCTCTATTTAATTGTAGGTAGGTCCACAATACTAGGCAATAGCTAAAGAGCCAAATATTTGCACCCTCAATGCCTCCCTAGCTGCCCTATTTAAATGTAGGTAGTTCCACAATACTGGGCAATGGCTAAATGGATGAATATTTGCACCTTCACCGTCTCTCTAGGTGCCCTATTTAACTATAGGTAGGTCCACAATAATGGGCAACAACTAAATAGCAAAATATTTGCACTGTTAACATCTCTCTGGGTGCCCTATTTAATTGTAGGTAAGTCCACAATACTAGGCAACAGTTAAATAGCGGAATATTTGCACCCTCAACTCCTCCCTTAGTGTCCTATTTAACTATAGGGAGGTCCACAATATTGGGCAGTGGCTAAAAAGCCAAATATTTTCACCCTCAACGCCTCCCTAGGTGCCCTATTTAACTGTAGGTAGGTCCATAATACTGGGCAATAGCTAAATAGATGAATATTTGCACCCTCAACACCTCCCTTGGTGCCATATTTAACTATATGGAGGTTCACAATACTGGGCAATGACAAAATAGTCAAATATTTGCACCTTCAACGTCTCCCTAGATGCCCTATTTAACTATAGATAGGTCCACAATACTAGGCAACAACTAAATAGCCAAATATTTGCACCCTCAACATCTCCCTGGGTGCTTTATTTAACTGTAGGTAGGTCCATAATACTAGGCAACGGCTAAAGAGCCAAATATTTGCACCCTCAATGTCTCCCTGGGTGCCCTATTTAACTGTAAGTAGGTCCGCAATACTGGGCAAGGTTAGATAGCCAAATATTTGCACCCTCAACGCCTCCCTAGGTGCCCAATTTAAATGTAGGTAGGTCCACAATAATGGACAGTGACTAAATAGTCAAATATTTGCACCCTCAATGTCTACTTAGGTGCCCTATTTAATTGTAGGTAAGTCCACAATACTAGGCAATGACTAAATAGCTGAATATTTGTACCTTCAATGTGTTCCTGGGTGCCCTATTTAACTATAGCTAGGTCCACAATACTAGGCAATGGCTAAATAGTCAAATATTTGCACTCTCAATGTCTCCCTAAGTCCTCTATTTAACTGTAGGTAGGTCCACAATACTGTTTGTCCTTTCTGACAGCCCAAAACCCTATGTTAGAATAGATCGCTGGCTACAAAAATATGTTACATCATAATATATAAAAGGAGTTCGGAAAAATAAATCCTAAGTGTTCCAATTTTTAATATTTTGTGTAGCAAATATTTTCTCAATGAATCAACACTTAGTTAAGACAAAAATGTTTGAATAAATTATTAATCCTCTCAGCCATATTTTAAAGGCAACGGCTAAATAGTCAAATATTTGCACCCTAAACACCTCTCCGGGTGCCCTATTTTACTATAGATAGGTCCACAATACTAGGCAATGGCTAAATAGCTGAATATTTGCACCCTCAATGCCTCCTTAAGTGTCATATTTATCTTTAGGTAGGTCCACAATACTAGGCAATGACTAAATAGCTGAATATTTGCACCCTCAAAGTATCCCTAGATGCCCTATTTAATTGTAGGTAGGTCCACAATACTAGGCAAAGGTTAAATAGCCAAATATTTGCACCCTCAACGTCTCCCTAGGTTCCATATTTAACTATAGGTGGTCAACAATACTGGGCAACAGTTAAATAGCTGAATATTTGCACCCTCAACACCTCCCTAGGTGCCCTATTTAACTGTAGGTAAGTCCACAATATTGGGCAATGGTTAAATAGCCGAATATTTGCACCCTCAACACCTCCCTAGGAGCCCAATTTAACTGTAGGTAGGTCCACAATAATGGGCAATGATTAAATAGCTGAATATTTGCACCTCAATGTCTCCCTATGTGCCCTATTTAACTGTAGGTAGGTCCACAATACTAGATAATGACTAAATAGCCAAATATTTGCACCATCAACGTCTTCTTGGGTGCCCTATTTAACTATAGGTAGGTCCACAATACTGGGCAAAGGTTAAATAGCTAAATATTTGCACCCTCAACGTCTCCTTGGGTGCCCTATTTAATTGTAGGTAGGTCCACAATACTGGGAAATGGCTAAATAACCAAATATCTTCACCCTCAACGTCTCGTAGGGTGCCCTATTTAACTGTAGGTATGTCCACAATACTGGGCGATGGCTAAATAGTTGAATATTTGCACCCTCAACATTTCTCTAGGTGCCCTATTTAACTCTAGGTAGGTCCACAATATTGGGCAACGACTAAATAGCCAAATATTTGCACCCTCAATGTCTCACTGGGTGCCCTATTTATCTGTAGGTAAGTCCACAATAGTGGGCAATGGTTAAATAGCCGAATATTTTCAACCTCAATGCTCTCCTAGATGCCCAATTTAAATGTAGGTAGGTCCACAATAATGGACAACGGCTAAATAGTCAAATATTTGCACCCTCAACGTCTCCCTCGATGTCCTATTTAACTATAGGTAGGTCCACAATACTGGGCAATAGCTAAATAGCCAAATATTTGCACCCTCAATGTCTCCTTGGGTGCTTATTTAACTATAGGTAGGTCCACAATACTAGGCAATGACTAAATAGCCAAATATTGGCACCATCAACGCCTCCCTCAGTGCCCTATTTAACTATAGGTAGGTTCACAATACTAGGCAATGACTAAATAGCTGAATATTTGCACCCTCAACATCTCCATGGATGTTTTATTTAACTCTAGATAGGTCCACAATACTAGGCAATGACTAAATAGCCAAATATTTGCACCCTCAACGTCTCCCTAGGTGCTCTATTTAACTATATGTAGGTCCACAATGTTAGGAATAAGGTGTCTCAACCTTGGATAATTCCTATTCTTATTATTTGTTTTGTAAAATGTATTTCTTGCAAATAATGTAATTAAGTGTGAGTGTACATGTCCAGTTGGCATGTTGATGTGTCACTCCACTTGATGTGTTGGCATCTTGAATTATGTGTAAGGAGATCATGGCTAAAATGGTTATGACGGATTCCTATGTAACGTAAGAGCTATGTCTGGAAGTTTCAATGATGGGTGAAGACATGTGGCAACTGATACAGCTATCTTTGGAAGTTTCCCTAAAAAGGGAAGCGCATGATATAAGTGTTTTTTAGGGTTGCAAAGATAGTAGAAGTGAGTGTATTGTTGGAACATTTTATGCTGCCGCGATTTGTCTTCAAGAGTTGGAAAATCTTCTAAAAGAACTTGCATTGCAAGTGTATTGTAAACTACAATAGTTTTGATTAATACACTATGCAGGTTTTGGAGTGCTGGGGTTTTTACAAAAAGGTTTCCCCAGGGTAAATCATTGTGTCATTCTCTATTTTCTATATGCATGGTATATGGCTATAATATCATTGTTAAAGTAGTTACTGAATCTAAAATTGTAAGGATTTAAAAGAATTTGCACAATACTTTCCTTTACAGATTAGTGTAGGAAGTTGTTTCCACACCTAAGTTTCCTTACACACAATACTAGGCAATGGCTAAATAGCTAAATAGTTGCACTATCAACATCTCCCTAGGTGCCCTATTTAAGTTTAGGTAGGTCCACAATACTGGGCAACGATAAAATAGTTGAATACTTGCACCCTCAACATCTCCTTGGGTGCCCTTTTTAACTGTACCTAGGTCCATTATACTGGGCAACACCTAAATAGTCAAATATTTGTACCCTCAATGTCTCCTTGGGTGCCCTATTTAACTATAAGTAGGTCCACAATACTGGGCAATGGCTAAGTAGCTGAATATTTGCACCCTCAATGTCTCCCTTGTTGCCCTATTTAACTATAGGTAGGTCCACAATACTGGAAAATGGCTAAATAGTCGAATATTTGCACCCTCAATGCCTCACTAAGTGCACTATTTAACTATAGGTAGGTGCTCAATACTGGGCAATAGCTAAATAGCCAAATATTTGTACCCTAAACGTCTCTCTCTATGTCCTATTTAACTAAAGGTAGGTCCACAATACTGGGTAACGACTAAATAGCCAAATATTTACACCCTCAACATCTCCCTAGGTGCCCTATTTAACTATAGGTAGGTCCACAATACTGGGAAATGGCTAAATAGCCAAATATTTTCACCCTCAACATCTCCTAAGGTGCCCTATTTAACTGTAGGTAGGTCCACAATGTTGTCTATCCTTTCTGATGGCCAAAACCTATGTCAGAAGAGACTATTGGCTACAAAACTATGTTACGACATAATATATAAAAAGACTTCGAAAAAATAAATCCTAAGTGTTCCAATTTGTAATGTTTTGTGTAACAAGTATTTTCTCAATGAATCAACATTTTGCTAAGACAAAAATGTATGAATAAATTATTAATCCTCTACACCATATTTTAAAAGCAACAACTAAATAGCCAAATATTTGCACCCTCAACACCTCTCTACGTGCCTTATTTAACTGTAGGTAGGTCCACAATACTGAGCAACGGTTAAATAGCCAAATATTTTCACCCTCAATGTCTCCCTGAGTGCCATATTTAATTGTAGGTAGATCCACAATATTGGGCAATGGTTAAATAGCCGAATATTTGCACTCTCAATGCCTCCTTAGGTGCCCAATTTAACTGTAGGTAGGTCTACAATAATGGGCAATGACTAAATATGCAAATATTTGCACCCTCAATGTCTCTCTAGGTGTCCTATTTAACTGTAGGTAGGTCCACAATACTAGGCAATGACTAAATAGCCAAATATTTGCACCCTCAACGTCTTCTTGGGTGCCCTATTTAACTATAAGTAGGTCCACAATACTGGGCAAAGGCTAAATAGCTAAATATTTACACCCTCAACGTCTCCTTGGGTGCCTTATTTAACTATAGGTAGGTCCACAATACTAGGCAACGGCTAAATAGCCAAATAATTGCACTCTCAACATCTCCCTAGGTGGCCTATTTAACTATAGGTAGGTCCACAATACTAGGCAATGGATAAATAGCTAAATATTTGCACCCTCAATGTTTCTCTAAGTGCCCTATTTAACTCTAGGTAGGTCCACAATATTGGGTAACGGCTAAATAGCTAAATATTTGCACCCTCAATGTCTCACTGGGTGCCCCATTTAACTGTAGGTAGGTCCAAAATACAAGACAATGGTTAAATAGCTGAATATTTACACCCTCAATGCCCTCCTAGGAGCCAAATTTTAGTGTAGGTAGGTCCACAATAATGGGCAATGACTAAATAGCCAAATATTTGCACCCTCAACATCTCCCTCGATGCCCTATTTAACTATAGGTAGGTCCACAATACTAGGCAACAACTAAATAGCTGAATATTTGCACCCTCGACATCTTCTTGGGTGCCCTATTTAATTGTAGGTAGGTCCACAATAATGGGCAATGACTAAATAGCCAAATATTTGCACTCTCAACACCTCCCTCAGTGCCCTATTTAACTGTAGGTAGGTTCACAATACTAGACAATGACTAAATAGTTGAATATTTGCACCCTCAACGTCTCCATGGATGGCCTATTTAACTATAGATAGGTCCAAAATACTGAGCAATGGTTAAATAGCCAAATATTTGCACCTTCAACATCTCTCTGGGTGCCCTATTTAACTATATGTAGGTCCACAATACTGAGCAATGACTAAATTGCTAAATATTTGGACCATACGTCTCCTTGGGTGCCCTATTTAAGTGTAGGTAGGCCCACAATATTGAGCAACGACTAAATAGCTGAATACTTGCACCCTCAACACCTCCTTGGGTGCCTTTTCTAACTTTAGCTAGGTCCATAATACTGGGCAACACCTAAATAGCTGAATATTTGCACCCTCAACATCTCCCTAGGTGCCCTATTTAACTATAGGTAGGTCGACAATACTTGGCAATGGCTAAGTAGCCAAATATTTACACCCTCAAAGTCTCCCTGGGTGCCCTATTTAACTATAGGTAGGTCCACAATAGTGGGAAATGACTAAATAGTCAAATATTTGCACCCTCAACACCTCCCTAGGTGCCCTATTTAACTGTAGGTAGGTGCTCAATATTGGGCAATGGCTAAATGTCTCCCTGGGTGCCCTATTTAACTGTAAGTAGGTCCACAATACAAGGCAACAGCTAAATAGCCAAATATTTGCACCCTCAACATCTCCCTGGGTGCCCTATTTAACTGTAGGTAGGTCCACAATATTGTCTATCCTTTCTGACGGCCAAAAACTATGTCAGAAGAGACTGTTGGCTACAAAAATATGTTACGACATGATATATAAAAGGAGTTCGAAAAAATAAATCCTAAGTGTTCTAATTTTTAATGTTTTGGGTAACAAATATTTTCTCAATGAATCAACACTTTGTTAAGACAAAAGTGTATGAATAAATTATTAATCATCTCGGCCATATTTTAAAAGCAACAGCTAAATAGCTGAATATTTGCACCCTCTACTTGTCTCTGTGTGCCCTATTTAACTATAGGTAGGTCCACAATACTAGGCAACAACTAAATGGATGAATATTTGCACCTTCAACATCTACTTGGGTGCCCTATTTAACTGTAGGTAGGTCTATAATACTCGGCAATGACTAAATAGTTGAATATTTGGACCGTCGAAGTCTTTTTGGGTCCCTTATTTCATTGTAGGTATGTCCACAATACTGGGCAACGGCTAAATGGCCGAATATTTGCACCCTTAACATCTTCTTGCGTGCCCTATTTAACTATAGGTAGGTCCACAATATTGGGCAACGGATAAATAGCTAAATATTTGCACCCTCAATGCCTCTCTTGGTGCCCTATTTAACTATAGGTAAGTCCACAATATTATGCAACAGCTAAATAGCCAAATATTTGCACCTTCAACGCCTCCCTAGTGCCCTATTTAACTGTAGGTAGGTCCATAATACTGGGCAATAGCTAAATAGCCAAATATTTGCACCTCAACGCCTCCCTGGGTGCCATATTTAACTGTAGGTAGGTCCACAATACTGGGCAACGACTAAATAGCCAAATATTTGCACCCTCAATGTCTCCATGGATGCCCTATTTAACTATAGGTAGGTCCAAAATGCTAGGCAACGGCTAAACAACCTAATATTTGCACCCTTAATGTCTCCCTAGGTGCTCTATTTAACTGTAGGTATGTCCACAATACTGGGCAACGGCTAAATAGCCAAATATTTGGACCCTCAATACCTCCCTGGGTGCCCTATTTAACTGTAGGTAGGTCCACAATACTAAGCAAGGTTAAATTGTCAAATATTTGCACCCTCAACACCTCCTTAGGTACCCAATTTAACTGTAGCTAGGTCCACAATAATGGGCAATGACTAAATAGTCAAATATTTGCACCCTCAACATCTTCCTAAGTGCTCTATTTAACTGTAGGTAGGTCCACAACACTAGGCAACGACTAAATAGCTGAATATTTGCACCTTCAACATGTTCTTGGGTGCCCTATTTAACTATAGGTAGGTCCACAATACTGGGCAATAGCTAAATAGCTGAATATTTGTACGCTCAACATCTCCCTGGGTCCTCTATTTAATTGTAGGTAGGTCCACAATACTGTATGTCCTTTATGACGACCCAAAACCCTATGTCAAAAGAGACTGTTGGCTGTAAAAATATGTTACGACATAATATATAAAAGGAGTTCAAAAAAATAAATCCTAATTGTTCCAATTTATAATATATCCTAAAGAGTTCAAAAATATAAATCCTAGGTGTTCCAATTTTTTATATTTTGTGTAACAAGTATTTTCTCAATGAATCAACACTTAGTTAAGACAAAAATGTTTGAATAAATTATTAATCCTCTCAACCATATTTTAAAGGCAACGGCTAAATAGTTGAATATTTGCACCCTCAACACCTCCCTGGGTGCCCTATTTTACTGTAGGTAGGTCCACAATACAAGGCAACGGCTAAATAGCTGAATATTTTCACTCTCAACGCCTCCTTAGGTGTGATATTTAACTATAGGTATGTCCACAATATAGGTTAATGACTAAATAGCCAAATATTTGCACCGTCAACGTTTCCCTGGATGCCCTATTTAACTGTAGGTAGGTTCACAATACTAGACAATGGCTAAATAGCCAAATATTTGTACCCTCAACATCTCCTTGGGTGCCATATTTAACTGTAGGTAGGTCAACAATACTGGGCAATGGTTAAATAGTCAAATATTTGCACCCTCAACGCATCCCTGGGTGCCCTATTTAACTGTAGGTAGGTCCACAATATTGGGTAATGGTTAAATAGCCAAATATTTGCACCTTCAACACCTCCCTAGGTTCCCAATTTAATTGTAGGTAAGTCCACAATAATGGGCAATGACTAAATAGCCAAATATTTGCACCCTCAATGTCTCCCTAGGTGCTCTATTTAACTATAGGTAGGTCCACAATACTAGGCAAAGACTAAATAGCCAAATATTTGCACCCTGAACGTCTTCTTGGATGCCCTATTTAACTATAGGTAGGTCCACAATACTGGGCAAAGACTAAATAGCTTAATATTTGCACCCTCAATGTCTCCCTAGTGTTGAACCTACAATGGATTTAGAACCTGATTGATAAAGATTTGTGATTTATAGATCACTGAAAATGTTGTATAGATATGTAAGATGAATAATTCAGTAATATGTTGTCATTGATGTCAACTAGCTGGACAGTACTTATCTTGAAAATTACTATACGCAAACATCTGAAAAAAGGTGAAGAAGAGATGAAGAACAATAATATCTACATGAGGAAGATGTACATATCAGATGAGGATAAGGAATACATTGGGTAACTTATTAATGAGTCTATGACCTTATGTTATTGACTTGATTATATTGCACTCATCTATAATGAGGAAAAGAGTTGAAAGACACAAAGCAGTGTTGTTGGTTAATGAAACATTATAGTATACACCGACGAAGTGTAGTGTATACAGAGCATAGTTATAATCGAGCTTGTGTTTATCGATGTATTTCTTTGTTAATCGAGCAGGAGAAAAGAATTAAATGATCAGTTTAGCCAATAGGATTGATGAGCTGGAAAGTGCATGAAATCGAGGTTAGAGATAAAGTTTGTTACGATGATCAACAACTAACAAAATTCAAGGAAGATCTAATGGACAAGAATGAAACGTGTTATTGACACATCAGCTAAAGAAGGTTAAAGTGGCAAAATCAATGGATGTGATTAAGCAGCAAAATCTGATGGACAAGAATAAAATAGTTTACATGTCTATATAAGAGACTAATGATTTCACAATGAAAGATGCTGGAAGAAAAAGGAAACTGCAAAATTATCGCGTGAACAAGTTTTCATTCATTCTGATCATACAAGTTAAGGAGAATTGAATTGCAGAGCATTACCGAGCGATAGAGAGTAATTACCGACGGTTAGTAAGTTGATATATTGTTGAAACAGAAAGTGTTACATTGATCAGAAGATTTGTATGAGCCAAATATTGATCTGTATATCTGCAAGTGAAGTTGTAATAGATCTGATCACCTACTATTACATATTTAACCATTGTACACAGTCAAATCTCTTAACAGAGTGGGCTAGTAAAGTCTTTTATGTATCATTCATAGAATGAACATTGTTATCCTGTCAACCCCATAGTGAATGTTGGTTGGACAATAATGATTGGTCTTAAATCCTCTAACAAGGTCACACCTAACAGTGTGTTTTTAACCTGTAACAAGGTTGGGTCTTCACCGACCTCACTTTAGAAGAGTGAATATTTTTGGGTTGCCAGTCCCAAATGGTTTTTCCCTTAACAGGGTTTCCACATTAAATCTCTTGTGTTATGTGTTGATTGTGATGATTGTTTGTTGTCATACTTTACATACTACATGTTAGATTTGATTGGTAATCATTATATGAAGTTAACTGACAATTAGTAAAAGCACTGAAAGAATAACTATTTTAGTTTACCAAGCTGCAGAAGTTTAAGAATTTGTTTTGGATTATACATTTTGTATTGGGATAGTGGATAACTTATTCACCCCCCTCTCAGTTATTCTAACAATTGGTATCAGAGTGTTGGTTGCTTGGAACAGAGTTTTAAGGACTTCAGTACAAAGATCTCAAAATGTATAAGAGGGAAGTGCCAAAGCTGAATAAGGATAACTTTGCAATATGGCAAAGTCAGATGAAGCTGCACATATCAGGAATCGGGAACTCTACCCTGACACTAATGGAGAATAGATTTATTTCACCGCCGATTAGACCTTTGACCCTTGATCAATTGAGAGACAAGCATGAACATAATGTTACTATGATGGAGATTGTTGCTTCATGTACAGATGTTGAATTTGAAGACATCAAGGAATGTGATACTTCTAAGAAGATGTGGGATAAACTTGCTCTAATTTACAATGGTGATGTGAATGTTAAGAGAGCTAGAGCTGAAAGCCTAAGGGGAAGATTCGATGACATGAAAATGAAAGAAGGTGAGAACATTGTGCAATACACAAATAGACTAAAAGAGGTGGTACATGCTATTAGAACATTAGATGGTGTTATTGATGATGAAACAGTGATAAGCAAGATTCTCAGAACTTTACTATCAGTTTATGCAATCAGGATATCTGCAATTCATGAAACAAGGTCTTCTTCCAACCTTACTCTTGATACTCTGATTGGTAAGCTTACAACCTTTGAATTGAATAACTTTTATAATAGTATAGTCTAGTAGTAGAAATAAAAATGATAGTGATAGCAATACTGATGATGAGCTTGATGAACTTGAAGCTCTTATGGCCAGAAGGTTACCTAAAGGAAAAGGAAGGTATAGAGGTAAACTACCTTTAGCATGCTTTAACTATAAAGAGGTTGGCCACATTGCTGCTAGATGTCTACGTAAGAAAGATGATGAAAGAACCAAAGAGCGATCTGATGAAAGCCATGGGAGAAGAGACAAAAGAAGCTACAAACACTACAACAGAGACAACTGAGACAAGTATGATAAAGGAAAGAAGGTGTGCTACATAGCTGAAGAAGATGTTACCGATATCGAAAGTGATGAAGATTAGGAAGTTGTATTTGTTGCTATGAAAGATGACTCAGGAGAGGATGAAAGGTATGTAGAGACAAAACTCATCTCTAAGGTTAATAAAAATGACATATGGATAATAGATAGTGGTTGTACACATCACATGACTGGTGATGATGAAAAATTTGATCATCTTGAGCAATACAATGGAGGATCAGTTAGGATGGGTAATGATACACCATGTATTGTAATAGGTAAAGGATCCCTGATGATAAATGATAGAATAAAATATGAAAATGCTTATTGGGTAAAATGACTGAACTATAATTTGTTAAGTGTGGCACAGCTGAACAATACAGGTCACCGAGTTGCTTTTGAGAGCAAAAAGGTAAAAATCTTTGATGATGAAGGAAGACTAGTTGGAACTGGAGTACAATCAAGAGGTAATCTATTTTATCTTGATACCGATGAGTCTTCATGCTTGATTATGAAAAATGAATATGCTTGGTTATGGCATAAAAGGTTATGTCATGTGAACTTTGATAACATGATTAAAATCAGTAAAAAGAAGAGAGTTATAGGTTTGCCTAACTTATCTAAGCCTAATCATGTTATGTGCCATGAATGTCAAAAAGGAAAAATGACTAAGTCTAGTTTCAAAACCAAGGACTTTTCAACAAAGAAGATACTTGAGTTGGTTCATACCGACCTATGTAGTCCTATGAGAACTCAAAGTTATTATGGTGATAGATACTTTATTCTTTTTGTTGATGACTATACCAGATTGATGACTGTCATGTTTTTAAAAGAAAAGTATGAGGCATTCAAAATGTTTAAGTGGTATAAGGCAAAAGTAGAAAAAGAGACTAGTAAAGTATTGAAATGCTTAAGATCTGATAGAGGAGGTGAATTTATCTCTGATGAATTTACTAATTTCTGTAATGAGCATGGTATTCAAAGACAGGTCTCTGCACCAAAGACACCATAGCAGAATGACATTGTTGATAGAAGAAACAAGTCAATTGTAGACTATGCTAGGACACTGATGTTGCAAAAGAATGTTGCCCAGACATACTGGAGAGAGGCTTTCCGTACAATAGTCTATGTTCTTAATCAAGTACAACTGAAGAAGGACACTAATAAGACACCCTATGAGTTATGGTTTGGACACAAACCCATTGTAAGTTATTTCAGGATTTTTGGAAGTAAATGCTTTATTCTGAAAGATGAAAGAAATGGTAAATTTGACTCAAAAGGTGATGAAGGGATATTTTTGGGATATTCTACTAAAAGTAAAGCATATAAATGTCTTAACAAGGTTACAAATAAAATGATTAAAAGTACTAATGTTTGAGTTGATGAGTTTGATGACAAGAACATAGAGGAAAGCAGAAAAGAACTGGAAGACTACGATATATTCACTTACATTGAACAACCTGAGCACCTACCGACACAATAGACAGTGTCAACCAGTCAGCAGGTAAATAGTACAGAGGAACAGAACAAAGAAACTGACAAGCAAGAAGGTCATACCGAGGAAGCTAATGAACCTACACAGGATGAACAAGAAAGGAGAGATAGAGTATTGGCAAGATTTGTCAGAAAGCATCATCCTAAGACACAAATCATTGGAGACAGACAAGTTGGCATGCAAACAAGAAGCAAAGAAAGACAAGGTACATGTCTAGTTTGTGAATATGAACCTAAAAATGTGAAAGTTGCATTAGAAAATGATGAATGGGTTAATGCAATGAAAGAGGAAATAGAGAAAATAGAGAAGAACAAAACTTGGAGTATAGTACCTAGACCTAAGGACAAGAATGTTATCGGTACTAAATGGATTTTCAGAAACAAGCTGAATGAAAATGGAGAGGTAACTAGAAACAAAGCAAGATTAGTATGTAAAGGATATGCATAGGAAGAAGGAATTGATTATGGTGAAACATTTGCACCTTTTGCTAGATTAGAAGGAGCCAGAATGTTGCTTGCATATGCTGCACACAAGAAATTTAAGGTTTATCAAATGGATGTTAAGTCAACATTTCTAAATGGTATACTTGAAGAAGAAGTCTACATAGAATAATCAGAAGGGTTCATTGATCCAGACAATAAAGATAAGGTATGTAGATTACACAAAGCTTTATATGGTTTAAAGCAAGCATCGAGAGCCTGGTATGAGAGGTTTCATAACTAATTGTTAAGTATTGGATTTGTTAGAACTAGTGAGAACAACAATTTGTATATGAAAGGAGATACTGATGATACTATCTTAATTACTGAAATATTTGTTGATGATATTATTTTTGGAGGTCAAGATCACATATGTAAAGCCTTTGCTGATGAGATGAGTAAAGAGTTTGAAATGTCTATGTTCAGAGAGATTAAATTCTTTCTAGGACTACAAGTGATTCAGTAGAGTGATGGTATATTCATTACACAATCCAAATATGTAAAGGAAGTATTGAAAACATTTGGCATGGAAGATGCTAAACCTATGGCAACATCAATGGCTACTGGATGTAAATTGAAAAAGGAAGATGGAACTACTGAGGTAAATCAGACACTTTATCGATCCATGATTGGTAAGTTAATGTATGTAGTTCACAGTAGACCAGATATAGCACATGTTGGAATAGTTGCAAGATTTTCAGCAAATCCTAAGGAATCACACATGGTTTCTATAAAAAGAATCATAAGATACCTGAAGAAAATAGAGGACTATGGATTATGGTATCCTAAGGAAGGCAAGTTTGAACTGAAGGTGTACACCGATGCTGATTGGGCTGGAAATGTGGATGATAGAAAAAACACCACCAGAGGAGCATTCTTCTTTGGTGAAAGACTTGTAACCTGGACAAGTAAAAAGCAGACTTGTATTTCTTAGTCTACAAATGAAGTAGAGTATGTTGCTACTGCTACTAATTGTTCAAACATTGCATATATTAAGCAAGTGTTGGAAGGCATGAATGAGGTAATCACTGAGCTGGTGATTATATACTATGAGAACACTAGTGCAATAAACATTTCAAAGAATCTAGTGATGCACTCTAAGACAAATCATATATCTATTAAGTATCACTACTTAAGAGAATAAGTACAGGAGAAGCAATTGAAGCTATAATTTGTTACATCTAAAGAACAACTTGTAGACATATTTACAAAGCCTCTACCGAAGGATACATTTGAATATTTGAGGACAAGACTGAGGGTCCATCCCCTGTCTACCGGTCACTAATGTGATCTGGTTGTTGCATCATCCTAATCTTATCAGAAGATCATACATGTTGATGCAGCAAAGTTCAAACTTTGGATCATGTCTAAAGTTGTAAAAAGTTTGGAAAGATTGGAACATATTGGAACAGATTGGCATATTAGTATACAGAGATACAGAGAATGCACCAGACAATAGAGCTCTATAGTAGCATAAAGACTGATCAAACATACAGAGCTGTATATTTCATATTTTCTTTGGCATTTTTGTCAAAGGGAGAGAAGAGTCAATGAAATATCTGCTACTCAAAGGGAGAGAGATCACAAAGAAAGAAAAGAGAAATCTGATACAGAGATCATGAACTAAGGGAGAGCAAAATTGAAGGTTAGTTACAAAGAGATAGATGGAGCTAAAAAGGTTATATCTACAGAAGATAGTCTACACATGCAAATGTTGTAGCCTGAATGCATTTGGTCACAGAGTTGTAGAATAAATGTTTGGTATGTGTATGGCATATTTCATATTGTATGTTGTCATCAATGCCAAAGGGAGAGATTGTTGAACCTACAACTGATTTAGAACTCGATTGATAAAGATTTGTGATTTATAGATCATTGAAAATGTTGTATAGATATGTAAGATGATTAAATCAGTAATATGTTGTCATTGATGTCAACTAGCTTGAAAGTACTTATCTTGTAAGTTACTATACCCAAACATCTGAAGAAAGGTGAAAGAAGAGATGAAGAATAGTAATATCTACATGAGGAAGATGTACATGTCAGATGAGGAGAAGGAATACATTGGGTAACTTATTGATGAGTCTATGACCTTATGTTATTAACTTTATTATGTTGCACTCATCTATAATGAGAAAAACAACTGAAAGACACAAAGCAATATTGTCGGTTAATGAAGCATTATAGTATACACCGACGAAGTGTAGTGTATACCGAGCACAGTTATAATTGAGCTTGTGTTTACTGATGCATTTCTTTGTTAACTAAGTAGGAGAAAAGAATTAAATGATCAGTTTAGCTAATAGGATTGATGAGCTAGAAAGTGCATGAAATCAAGGTTAGAGATAAAGTTTGTTATGATGATCAATGGCTAACAAAATTCAAGGAAGATCTAATGGAGCAGAATGAAATGTGTTATTGACACATCAGCTGAAGAAGGTTAAAGCGGCAAAATCAATGGATGTGATTAAGCGGCAAAATCTGATGGACAAGAATAAAATGGTTTACATGTCTATATAAGAGTGATGATTTCACGATGAAAGATGCTGGAAGAAAAAGGAAACTATAGAATTATCACGTGAACAAGTTTTCATGCATTTTGATCATATAGGTTAAGGAGAACCAAACTACAGAGCATTACCAAGTGAGAGAGTAATTACCGACAGACAGTAAGTTGATATATTGTTGAAACAGAAAGTGTTACATTGATCAAAAGATTCATATGAGCTAAATATTGATCTGTATATCTACAAGTGAAGTTGTAATAGATCTGATCACCTACTGTTACATATTTAACCATTGTACATAGTCAAATCTCTTAACAGAGTGGGCTAGTAAAGTCTTTTATGTATCATTCATAGAATGAACATTGTTATCCTGTCAACCCCATAGTGAATGTTGGTTGGACGATAATGGTTGGTCTTAAATCCTCTAACAAGGTCACACCTAACAGTGTGTTTGTAACCTTTAACAGGGTTGCGTCTTCACCAACCTCACTTCAGAAGAGTGAATATTTTTGGGTTGTCGGTCCCAGGTGGTTTTTCCCTTAACAGGGTTTCCACGTTAAATCTCTTGTGTTATGTGTTGATTGTGATGATTG
This sequence comes from Chamaecyparis obtusa, assembly GCA_027943335.1. Classification (NCBI taxonomy): domain Eukaryota; kingdom Viridiplantae; phylum Streptophyta; class Pinopsida; order Cupressales; family Cupressaceae; genus Chamaecyparis; species Chamaecyparis obtusa. The sequence goes on along the minus strand of BSBK01001087.1, from coordinate 171,545 downwards.
TTTATTTTCATACTTTACATACTACATGTTAGATTTGATCGGTAATCATTATATGAAGTTAACTAATAATCAGTAAAAGCACTAATAGAATAAGTATTTTAGGTTACCGAGCTGCAGAAGTTTAAGAATTTGTTTTGGATTATACATTTTATATTGGGACAGTAGATAACTGATTCACCCCCCTCTCAGTTATTCTAACTCTTGGGTGCCCTATTTAAGTATAGGTATGTCCACAATACTGTATGTCCTTTCTGACAACCCAAAACCCTATGTCAGAAGAGACCACTGGCTACAAAAATATGTTACAACATAATATATAAAAGGAGTTCAAAAAAATAAATCCTAAGTGTTCCAATTTTTAATATATCGTAAAGAGTTCAAAAATATAAATCCTAAGTGTTCCAATTTTTAATGTTTTGTGTAAAAAATATTTTCTCAATTAATCAACACTTAGTTAAAACAAAAATGTTTGAATAAATTATTAATCCTCTCAACCATATTTTAAAGACAATGACTAAATAGCCAAATATTTGCACCCTCAACACCTCCTTGGGTGCCCTATTTAACTATAGGTAGGTCCACAATGTTGGGCAATGACTAAATAGCCAAATATTTGCACCCTCAACATCTCCCTGGGTGCCTTATTTAACTGTAGGTAGGTCTACAATATTGAGCAACAACTAAATGGCTGAATATTTGCACCCTCAATGTCTCCCCAGGTGCCCTATTTAAATGTAGGTAGGTCCACAATACTGCTCAACGATTAAATAGCCAAATATTTGCACCCTCAAAGCCTCCCTAAGTGTCATATTTACCTGTATATAGGTCCATAATACTGGGCAACAACTAAATAGCCAAATATTTGCACCCTCAACATCTCCCTTGGTGCCCTATTTAACTGTAGGTAGGTCCACAATACTGGGCAATGACTAAATAGTCAAATATTTGTACCCTCAATGTCTTCTTGGGTGCCCTATTTAACTATAGGTAGGTCTACAATACTGGGCAACGGCTAAGTAGCCAAATATTTGCACCCTCAACATCTCCCTGGGTGCCCTATTTAACTGTAGGTAGGTCCGCAATACTGGGAAATGACTAAATATCTAAATATTTGCACCCTTAACGTATCCCTAGGTGCCCTATTTAACTATAGGTAGGTGCTCAATACTAGGCAATGACTATATAGACAAATATTTCCACCCTCAACATCTCCATCGATGTCCTATTTAACAATATATAGGTCCACAATACTAGGCAACAGCTAACTAGCCAAATATTTGCACCCTCAACGTCACCCTAGGTGCCCTATTTAACTATAGGTAGGTCCACAATACTAGGAAATGACTAACTAGCCAAATATTTTCACCCTCAACATCTTCTTGGGTGCCCTATTTAACTATAGGTAGGTCCACAATACTGTCTATCATTTCTAATGACCAAAACCTATGTCAGAAGAGACTAGTGGCTGCAAAAATATGTTACGACATAATATATAAAAGCAGTTTGAAAAAATAAATCCTAAGTGTTCCAATTTTTAATGTTTTGTGTAAAAAATATTTTCTCAATGAATCAACACTTTTCTAAGACAAAAATGTATGAATAAATTATTAATCCTCTCGGCCATATTTTAAAGGCAAGGACTAAATACCCAAATATTTGCACCCTCAATGCCTCTCTACGTGCCCTATTTAACTGTAGGTATGTCCACAATACTAGGCAACGGGTAAATGGATGAATTTTTGCACCTTCAATGTCTCCCTAGGTGCCCTATTTAACTGTAGGTGCATCCACAATACTAGGCAATGGCTAAATAGCTGAATATTTGCACCCTCAAAGTCTCCCTGGGTGCCCTATTTAACTATAGGTAGGTCCACAATACTAGGAAATGGGTAAATAGCTAAATATTTGCACAATCAACATCTCCTTGGGTGCCCTATTTAACTATAGGTAGGTCCACAATATTGGGCAATAATTAAATAACAGAATATTTACACCCTCAATGCCTCCCTTGGTGCCCTATTTAACTGTAGGTAAGTCCATAATAGTGGGCAACGACTAAATAGCCAAATATTTGCACCTTCAACACCTCCTTGGGTGCCATCTTTAACTATAGGTAGGTCCACAATACTGGGCAATGACTAAATAGCCAAATATTTGCACCCTCAACGCCTCCCTAGGTGCCCTATTTAACTATAGGTAGGTCCACAATACTGGGCAATGACTAAATAGCTGAATATTTGCACCCTCAACATCTCCCTAGATGCCCTATTTAACTATAGGTAGGTCCACAATATTGGGTAACAACTAAATAGCCAAATATTTGCACCCTCAATGTGTCCTTGGGTGCCCTATTTAACTGTAGTTAGGTCCACAATACTGGGCAATGACTAAATAGCCAAATATTTGTACCCTCAATGCCTCGCTGGGTGTCGTATTTAATTGTAGGTAGATCTCCAATACTGGGCAAGGGCTAAATAGCCAAATATTTGCACTCTCAACATCTCCATGGGTGCCCTATTTAACTATAGGTAGGTCCACAATACTGGGCAATGGCTAAATAGCCAAATATTTGCACTCTCAATGTCTCCCTGGGTGCCTTATTTAACTGTAGGTAGGTCCACAATACTGGGCAATAGCTAAGTAGTCAAATATTTGCACCCTCAACGTCTCCCTAGGTGCCCTATTTAACTATAGGTAGGTCCACGATACTAGAAAATGGCTAAATAGCTAAATATTTGCACCCTCAATGTCTCCCTGGGTGCCCTATTTAACTATAGGTAGGTGCACAATACTAGGCAATGATTAAATAGATGAATATTTACACCCTCAACGTCTCCCTTGGTGTCCTATTTAACTATAGGTAGGTCCACAATAGTGGGCAATGACTAAATAGCAAAATATTTGCACCCTCAACATCTCCTTGGGTGCCCTATTTAACTATAGGTAGGTCCACAATACTGGGCAACAGTTAAAAAATTGAATATTTGCACCCTCAATGTCTCCCTAGGTGCCCTATTTAACTATAGGTAGGTCCACAACACTGTCTATCCTTTCTAACAGCCTAAAACCCTATGTTAGAAGAGGCTGCTGGCTGGAAAAATATGTTACTGCATAATATATAAAAGGAGTTCGAAAAAATAAATCCTAAGTGTTCCAATTTTTAATGTTTTGTGTAACAAATATTTTCTCAATTAAGCAACACTTTGTTAAGACAAAAATATATCAATAAATTATTAATCCTCTTAGCCATATTTAAAAAGCAACGGTTAAATAGCTGAATATTTTCACCCTCAACGCCTCTTTGCGTGCCCTATTTAACTGTAGGTAGCTCCATAATACTGGGCAATGGTTAAATGGATGAATATTTGCACCTTCAAAATCTCCTTGGGTTCCCTATTTAACTGTAGGTAGGTCTACAATACTAGGTAACAGCTAAATAGTCAAATATTTGCACCCTCAAAGTCGCACTAGGTGCCCTATTTAACTGTAGGTGTTATATAGCTGAACGTGGACCTCTAATCCAGCCATAAAGACAACATAGTCATTGCTCGATCATTGAATCATAAATATGAGTATGAATTACCGATTCACACGATTCGACCTATTGCCTTCTAATTAACTAGGGTGTTTGAATTACTCTTAGAACAAGAGCGAACAACCAAAACACCAAACTAATACGAAGGATTTTTAAAGCTTAAAGATGAAAAAATTTTCAATTAATCTAGAAATGAGTATGCAATTAATTTAAGAACTTGAAGGGGATATGAAGATGCAAATTTAATCTAAAGAACTTGAAGGAAATGTGAAAATTAAGTTATGAACAAGTAAGCAAACTAATTAAAAATGAAGATGCAATATTAAACTAAAATGAGATTTGGACTAAGATGCAATAAAAGTTTTGAAAATGTGAAGTAATTGAGACTAAAAATGACTATAGTTTAGATGCTCTCACAATTGCCCCCCTCAAAATGAGAAAATGAGGTTTATAATATAGACAAGCCCGGAAGAGGATGAAGAGTTTTTTGAAATGAAACGGTTGACTCTTCATTTCCAATTGAGACAAATATTGATGAATTATTTAATTAAAAGAATGAATTATCGCCACATAGGGGTGACCCTTTGAGTAAGTTGAATTATTAATTCAAATAAAGATAATCCATTCAAATAACCAAATAATATTAATTTCTTTTATGTGTATTAGCTAAAGGGGTGAGTTTAATTTAATTTAAAGCACTTAGGACTTTAGAATTAAATTAATTTATCATAGGGATTATTTAGATAATAAAGTTGAATACTTAGGAATTAATTATAGTGTGAGATTAATGTAATTTAGGGTTTTTGCAACTGACACCAAGTCAAATAAAGTCAGGTAGGAGAGAGAAAATTTCCTAGTAAAATAGGACGTTGATGATGTAGAATTGAAGAAATGCACCAAAATTGATTGAAATTATAAGGTGCCAATTTTGGGGTATTACAGTAGGTAGGTCCACAATACTGGGCAATGGCTAAATGGCTGAATATTTGCACCATCAACGTCTCCCTAGGTGCCCTATTTAACTATAGGTAGGTCCACAATACTAGGCAACGGCTAAATAGCTAAATATTTGCACCCTCAACGCCTCTCTAGTTGCCCTATTTAACTATCGGTAGGTCCACAATACTGGGCAACGGATAAATAGCTGAATATTTGCACCCTCAATACCTCCCTAGGTGCCCTATTTAACTGTTGGTAGGTCCATAATACTGGACAACGGTTAAATAGATGAATATTTGCACCCTCAATGCCTCCTTAGGTGCCCAATTTAACTGTAGGTAGGTCCACAATAATGGGCAATGGCTAAATAGCCAAATATTTGCACCCTCAAAGTCTCCCTGGGTGCCCTATTTAACTATATGTAGGTCCATAATATTAGGCAATGACTAAATAGTAGAATATTTGCACCCTCAATGTCTTTTTGGGTGCCCTATTTAACTGTAGGTAGGTCCACAATACTGGGTAATGACTAAATGGCTGATATTTTCACCCTCAACATCTCCCTAGGTGCCCTATTTAAATATAGGTAGGTCCACAATACTATCTATCATTTCTGACAGCCCAGAACCCTATGTTAGAAGAGACGGTTGGCTGCAAAAATATGTTACGGTATAATATATAAAAAGAGTTCGAAAAAGTAAATCCGAAGTTTTCCAATTTTTAATATATCCTGAGTTTGACAAAATAAATCTTAAGTGTTCTAATTTTTAACATTTTGTGTAACAAATATTTTCTCAATTAATCAACACTTAGTTAAGACAAAAATGTATGAAACAATTATTAATCATCTCAGCCATATTTTAAAGGCAATGACTAAATAGTCAAATATTTGCACCCTTTACACCTCCTTAGGTGCCCTATACAACTGTAGGTAGGTCCACAATTCTGGGCAACGACTATATAGCCGAATATTTGCACCCTCAATGTCTCCCTGGGTACCCTATTTAACTATAGGTAGGTCCACAATACTAGGCAACAACTAAATAGTTGAATACTTGCACCCTCAACATCTTCCTGAGTGCTCTATTCAATTATAGGTAGGTCCACAACACTGGGCAACGGCTAAATAGCTGAATATTTGCACCCTCAACATCTCCCTAGGTGCCTTATTTAACTGTAGGTAGGTCCACAATACTGCATGTCCTTTCTGATAGCCTAGAACCCTATGTCAGATGAGACGGCTGGCTACAAAAATATGTTATGGCATAATATATAAAAGGAGTTCAAAAAAATAAATCCTAAGTGTTCCACTTTTTAATAGATACTATAGATGTCATTTTCTTAATCTTTTATATATGTTTTTATTTTATTATTATTGGGATCTTATTGGGAACATAGATCAATATAAATATTTATTCCCAACACCAAATACACATACGATAAGGCTCATCAACATAAATCTCATAGTCACCATAAGATAATATACGCCAAACACAATCATAAGCTTCAACCTTATTTTCTCTCAAATAAATATTGCACCTCACTTAATGTTTTGTGTAACAAATATTTTCTCAATGAATCAACACTTAGTTAAGACAAAAAAAGTATGAATAATTTATTAATCCTCTCGGCCATATTTTAAAGGCAACGACTAAATAGCCAAATATTTTCACCCTCAACGCCTCCCTCGGTGCCCTATTTTAACTGTAGGTAGGTCCACAATATTAGGCAACGGCTAAATATCTAAATATTTGCACCATCAACGTCTCCATTGGTTCCCTATTTAACTGTAGGTAGGTCCACAATAGTGGGCAATGACTAAATAGCTAAATATTTTCACTCTCAACGTCTCCCTGGATGCCCTATTTAAGTGTAGGTAGGTCCACAATATTAGGCAACGGCTAATAGTCAAATATTTGCACCCTCAATACCTCCCTAAGTGCCCTATTTAACTGTAGGCAGGTCCACAATACTGGGCAATGGCTAAATAGCTGAATATTTGCACCCTCAACGTCTCCCTGGGTGCCTTATTTAACTGTAGGTAGGTATACAATACTAGGCAATTGCTAAATAGCCGAATATTTGCATCCTCAATGTCTCCCTGGGTGTCCTATTTAACTATAGGTAGGTTCACAATACTATTTGTCCTTTCTGACAGCCCAGAACCCTATGTCAGAAGAGACCGATGGTTGAAAAAATATGTTATGACATAATATATAAAAGGAGTTTGAAAAACTAAATGCTAAGTGTTCTAATTTTTAATATATCCTAAGGAGTTTGAAAAAATAAATCCTAATTGTTCCAATTTTTTATGTTTTTTGTAACAAATATATTCTCAATGAATCAACACTTAGTTAAGACAAAAATGTATCAATAAATTATTAATCCTCTCGGCCATATTTTAAAGGCAACGACTAAATAGTCAAATATTTGCATCCTCAACACCTCACTGGGTGCCCTATTTAACTGTAGGTAGGTCCACAATACTGGGCAACGGCTAAATAGCCGAATATTTGTGCCATCAACATCTCCCTAGGTGCCCTACTTAACTGTATGTAGGTCCATAATACTAGGCAACGGCTAAATAGCCAAATATTTTCACCCTCAACGTCTCCCTGGGTGCCCTATTTAACTGTAGGTAGGTCCACAATACTGGGCAATGGCTAAATGGATGAATATTTACACCCTCAACACCTCCCTGGGTGCCCTATTTAACTGTAGGTAGGTCCACAATACTTGGCAATGTCTAAATAGCTGAATATTTGCACCCTCAACATCTCCCTGGGTGTCCTATTTAACTCTAGGTAGGTCCACAATATTGTATGTCCTTTTTGACGGCCAAGAACCCTATGTCAGAAGAGACCACTTGCTGCAAAAATATTTTATGCCATAATATATAAAAGGAGTTTGAAAATATAAATCTTAAGTGTTCATATTTTTAATATGTACTATAGATGCTATTTTCTTAATCTTTTATATATTTTTTTATTTTTTAATTTCTATAAATTTATTTTGTAATTAATTTTTAATTTAATTTATTATATTAATTATTTATATCATAAATTATTTTATAAATTATTTATAATATATATTTATATTATATCAATCATTTATATTTTTTTATTATCTATTCTCACACACAATGAAGCAACAGAAACTAAGATTTTATTAGCAATCTGTATGTAATAAATAGAACCTTGAATAATTTTAGTACTCAAAATGAATCTTCAATAGTATTTTCCAATGTTGGTTTGAGGCTCGGTACCATGCTACTACTATTGAGGCATGAAATAACTTCTTGGTTTTCCTTCACGTCTCCAAGATAAGCCTAATGAAAATGTGTAAACCAATGACTTCTAGAAAGGTTTTTGATATAATCCTAAGGTACAAAAAATATCCCACCAAATTATAACGGCATGTGAACAATAGCCAGCAATATATATACCTTGACAATAGTAAACCAACCCAACAAAATGATAAACTCACAGTAATAGTGAATGAGGCAAGTTAGTTTAACATTTAATCTGAAATATCAAACATCTTCCACATTGAGTCAACAAAAACATAGTTAGCTTGGCATAATGCAAAGATGGGGAAATAACTATGTTTCAATCACCAATAAATAATCACCCAATCTTACTTTCAGTTCTAGGACTTGAGAAATAGCACTAGCATAGATAGGTATCATCCTTTGATAGAGCTACTACTATAAATTACCCTTACAAGCTAGGGAATGTGGATTTTTTGTTTCTGAATGATCACCTTTGGTACTAATATTTACTGCATATGTAAATTGAGTCATGATATAGATGTGTTACCATCTAGTTATTTAGGAAGCCCATATGCTAGCCATTAGCAATGAGAGAAGAATGCCCTATTATAGTAGTTCCAAATTAACACGTGATTAATTTACTTCTTTTATATTATTTTTCCAATAGCTAAGAAGAAGTTATTAATAAATTATTCCCTTCCAAAGCCTTCCTCCAAATTTGAAAATTTATTACTAAAATATTACATCTCCCAACTATATACTTCATTTTAATCAAACCTTCACATATTTGAAAATCATATTATAATAATTTATGAGTCTTTAGACCTCAAAAATATCCTTATGCCAATATAAATCTTAAGAAGACTATGCTATTTATTGGGCCCCACACCAAAATTATTATTTTAACTTGTGGTTGCCTGCAACAATGAAGTAGGTCCAGATAAATATACACAACATAGCATATTTATCAAACTCCTTGCAATAATAATATAGCCCAATTTTCCAATTCCTTAATGTTGTTATTGATGTCGAAAACAATCAAATGGTATAATCACCAAATATGAAACAAGATCCACAAACATCAAGTGAGTAGCAAATATAATAGAATATCTTATTTCCACAAACTACAACTTACCGCAAAACCTTGTTTCTCATGACAAAGGACTTTGGATGAATGAAACTTTAACTTTAATATTGTTGGGACCTTATTGGGAACATAGATCAATATAAATATTTATTCCCTACAACAAATACACATACGATGAGGCTCGTCAACATAAATCTCATAGTCACCATAAGATAATATACGCCAAACACAATCATAAGCTTCAACCTTATTTTATCCCAAATAAATTTTGGGCCCCACTTAATATTTTGTGTAACAATTATTTTCTCAATGAATATAAACTTAGTTAAGACAAAAATGTATGAATAAATTATTAATCTTCACAGCCATATTTTAAAGGCAAGGACTAAATAGTTGAATATTTGCATCCTCACTGCCTCCCTAGGTGCCTTATTTAACTATAAGTAGGTCCACAATAATGGGAAATAGCTAAATAGCCAAATATATGGACCCTCAATGTCTCCTTGGGTTCCCTATTTAACTGTAGCTAGGTCCACAATACTGGGCAATGGCTAAATAGCCAAATATTTGCACCCGCAACGTCTCCCTGGGTACCCTATTTAACTGTAGGTAGGTCCACAATATTGGGCAATGACTAAATAGCTGAATATTTGCACCCTAAACATCTCCCTAGGTGCCCTATTTAACTGTAGCTAGGTCCACAATACTAGGCAATGGCTAAAAAGCTGAATATTTGCACCCTCAACACCTCCCTCAGTGCCCTATTTAATTATAGGTAGGTCCACAATATTGGGCAATGGAAAAATAGCCAAATATTTGCAACCTCAATGTCTCCTTGGGTGCCCTATTTAACTGTAGGTAGGTCCATAATACTGGGCAAAGGCTAAATAGCCGAATATTTGCACCCTCAACATCTCCCTAGGTGCCCTATTTAACTATAGGTAGGTCCACAATACTGGTTAACGACTAAATAGCTGAATATTTGCACCCTCAACGTCTCCCTGGGTACCCTATTTAATTGTAGGAATGTCCACAATACCGGGCAACGGCTAAATAGCCAAATATTTGCACCCTCAACATCTACCTAAGTGCCCTATTTAACTGTAGGTAGGTCCACAATACTGGTCAATGACTAAATAGCCCAATATTTTCACCCTCAACACCTCCCTGGGTGTCTTATTTAATTGTAGGTAGGTCCACAAGAATGGGCAACAGTTAAATAGTTGAATATTTTCACCCTCAACATCTCTCTCGGTGCCCTATTTAACTATAGGTAGGTCCACAATGCTGGGCAACAACTAAATAGCTGAATATTTACACCGTCAACATCTCCCTAGATGCCCTATTTAACTATAAGTAGGTCCATAATAATAGCTAAATGCTAAATAGCCAAATATTTGCACCCTCAATGTCTCCCTGGGTGCCCTATTTAACTGTAGGTATGTCCACAATATTGTTTGTCCTTTTTGATGGCAAAAAACCCTATGTCAGAAGAGACTGCTGGTTGCAAAAATATGTTACGATATAATATATAAAAGGAGTTTGAAAAAATAAATCCTAAGTGTTCCAATTTTTAATATATCCTAAGGAGTTCGAAGTAAAAAATCCTAAGTGTTCCAATTTTTAATGTTTTGTGTAACAAATATTTTCTCAATGAATCAACACTTAGTTATTAAGACAAAAATATATGAACAAATTATTAATCCTCTCGGCCATATTTTAAAGGCAACAACTAAATAGTCAAATATTTGCACCCTCAATGCCTCCCTGGGTGCCCTATTTAACTATAGGTAGGTCCAAAATACTGGGCAATGACTAAATAGCCAAATATTTGCACCCTCAACATCTCCCTCGATGCCCTATTTAACTGTAGGTAGGTCCAAAATACTGAGCAATGGCTAAATAGCCAAATATTTGCACCCTCAACATCTCCCTAGGTGCCTTATTTAACTAGAGGTAGCCCCACAATATTGGGCACTAGCCAAATAGCCAATTATTTGCACCCTCAATGCCTCCCTGGGTGACCTATTTAACTGCAGGTAGGTCAACAATGCTAGATAATGACTAAATAGTTGAATAATTACACCCTCAATGCCTCCCTGGGTGCCCTATTTAACTATAGGTATGTCCACAATACTGGGCAATGGCTAAATAGCTGAATATTTGCACCCTCAATGTCTCCCTAGGTGCCCTATTTAACTATAGGTAGGTTTACAATATTGGGCAATGGCTAAATAGCTGAATATTTGCACCCTCAACATCTCCCTAGGTGCTTTATTTAACTATAGGTAGGTCCACAATACTGGGCAACGGCTAAATGGGTGAATATTTGCACCCTCAACACCTCCCTGGGTACCCTATTTAATTGTAGGTAGGTCCACAATATTGGGCAGCGACTAAATAGCCAAATATTTGAACCCTCAACGCCTCCTTGGGTGCCCTATTTAACTGTAGGTAGGTCCACAATACTGGGCAATGACTAAATAACCGAATATTTGCACCCTCAATGTCTCTCTAGGTGCCCTATTTAACTGTAGGTAGGTCCACAATACTGGGCAATGGCTAAATAGCCAAATATTTTCACCCTCAATGTCTCCCTAGGTTCCCTATTTAACTATAGGTAGGTCCACAATAATGGGCAATGGCTAAATAGCTAAATATTTGTACCCTCAATGTCTCCCTAGGTACCCTATTTAATTGTAGGTAGGTCCATAATATTGGGCATTGGTTAAATAGCCAAATATTTACACACTCAACGCCTCCTTGGGTGCCCTATTTAACAATAGGTAGGTCCACAATAGTGGGCAATGACTAAATAGCCAAATATTTGCACACTCAACGTCTTCTTAAATGCCCTATTTAACTGTAGGTAGGTCCACAATACTAGGCAACAGCTAAATAGCTAAATATTTGCACCCTCAACATCTCTCTTGGTGCCTTATTTAAAAGTACATAGGTCCACAATCCTGGACAACGGCTAAATAGCCAAATATTTTCACCCTCAACGTCTCTCTAGGTGCCCTATTTAATTGTAGGTAGGTCCACAATACTATCTGTCGTTTCTGATGGCCCAAAACCCTATGTCAGAAGAGACTGTTGGCTACAAAATAATGTTACACCATAATATATAAAAGGAGTTTGAAAAAATAAATCCTAAGTATTCCAATTTTTCATATATACTATAGATGTTATTTTCTTAATCTTTTATATATGTTTTTATTTTATTATTGTTGGCATCTTATTGGGAACATAGATCAATATAAATATTTATTCCCAATAGCAAATACACATACGCTAAGGCTCACCAACATAAATCTCGTAGTCAACATAAGATAATATACGCCAAACACAAGCATAAGCTTCAACCTTATTTTCTCCCAAATAAATATACGTTCCCGCTTAATGTTTTGTGTAAAAAATATTTTCTCAATGAATCAACACTTAGTTAAGACAAAAATGTATGAATAAATTATTAATTCTCTCGGCCATATTTTAAAGGCAATGGCTAAATAGCTGAATATTTGCACCCTTAACGCCTCCCTAGGTGCCCTATTTAACTTTAGGTAGGTCCACAATACTGGGAAACAGCTAAATATTTGCACCCTCAACGTCTCCCTAGGTGCCTTATTTAACTGTAGGTAGGTCCACAATATTTGGCAATGGCTAAACAACCAAATATTTTCACCCTCGATGTCTCCTTGGGTGCCCTATTTAACTGTAGTTAGGTCCACAATACTAGGCAATGGCTAAATAGTCAAATATTTGCACCCTCAACATCTCCCTAGGTGCCCTATTTAACTGTAGGTAGGTCAACAATACTGGGCAATGGCTAAATAGCTGAACATTTGTACCATCAATGCCTCATTAGGTTCCCTATTTAACTTTAGGTAGGTCCACAATACTCGGCAATGGCTAAATAGCCCAATATTTGCACCCTCACCACCTCCCTTGGTGCCCTATTTAACTGTAGGTAGGTCCACAATATTGGGCAACGGCTAAGTAGCCAAATATTTGCACCCTTAATGTCTCCCTAGGTGCCCTATTTAACTATAGGTAAGTCCACAATACTGGGCAATGACTAAATAGCCGAATATTTGCACCCTCAATGTCTCCTTGGGTGCCCTATTTAACTTTAGGTAGGTGCACAATACTGGGAAATGGCTAAATATCTGAATATTTGCACCCTCAACATCTCCCTGGGTGCCCTATTTAACTGTAGGTAGGTCCACAATACTGGGCAACGGGTAAATAGCCAAATGTTTGCACTCTCAATGCTTCCCTAGGTGCCCTATTTAATTTTAGGTAGGTCCACAATAATGGGCAACATCTAAATAGCCGAATATTTGCACCCTCAACGTCTCCATGGGTGCCCTATTTAACTATAGGTAGGTCCACAATATTGGGCAACGGGTAAATAGTTGAATATTTGAAATCTCAATGTCTCCCTGGGTACCCTATTTAACTGTAGGTAGTTCCACAATATTGGGCAACAACTAAATAGCCAAATATTTGCATCCGCAATGTCTCCCTGGGTGCCCTATTTAACTATAGGTAGGTCCACGATATTGTTTGTTCTTTATGATGGCCTAGAACCCTATGTTAGAAGAGACGGATGGCTGCAAAAATATGTTATGACATAGTATATAAAAGGAGTTTGAAAAAATGAATCATAAGTGCTCCAATATTTATTATATCCTGAGGAGTTTGAAAAAATAAATTCTAAGTGTTCTAATTTTTAATATTTTGTGTAACAAATATTTTCTCAATGAATCAACACTTAGTTCAGACAAAAATGTATGAATAAATTATTAATCCTCTCAGACATATTTTAAAGGCAATGACTAAATATTCGACTATTTGCACCCTCAACGACTACATGGGAACCCTATTTAACTGTAGGTAGGTCCACAATATTGGGCAATGACTAAATAGTCAAATGTTTTCACCCTCAACACCTCCTTGGGTGCCCTATTTAACTGTAGGTAGGTCCACAATACTGGGCAAAGGATAAATAGCCAAATATTTGCACCCTCAACGTCTCCCTGGGTGCCCTATTTAACTGTAGGTAGGTCCACAATACTGGGCAACGGTAAATAGCTGAATATTTGCACCCTCAATGCCTCCCTGGGTGCCCTATTTAATTCTAGGTAGGTCCACAATACTAGGAAATGGCTAAATAGCCAAAAATTTGCACCCTCAACGTCTCCTTTGGTGCCCTATTTAACTGTAGGTAGATCCACAATATTGGGCAATAGCTAAATAGCTAAATATTTACACCCTCAACATCTCCCTCAGTGCCCTATTTAACTATATGTAGGTCCACAATACTGGGCAATGACTAAATAGTCAAATATTTGCACCCTCAACATCTTCTTGGGTGTCCTATTTAATTGTAGGTAGGTCCACAATATTGGGTAATGGCTAAATAGCTGAATATTTTCACCCTCAACACCTCCTAGGTGCCCTATTTAACTGTAGGTAGGTCCAAAATACTGGGCAAGGGCTAAATAGCCAAATATTTGCACCCTCAACGTCTCCCTAGGTGCAATATTTAACTGTAGGTAGGTCCACTTTACTAGATAACGACTAAATAGCTAAATATTTGCACCCTCAATGTCTTGAGTGCCCTATTTAACTGTAGGTAGGTCCACATTACTGTATGTCCTTTCTGATGACCCATAACCCTATGTCAGAAGAGACCGATGGCTATAAAAATATGTTACAGCATAATATATAAAAGGAGTTTGAAAAAATAAATCCTAAGTGTTCCAATTTTTAATATATCCTAAGGAGTTTGAAAAAATAAATCTTAAGTGTTCCAATTTTTAATATTTTTTGTAACAAATATTTTCTCAATGAATCAACACTTAGTTAAGACAAAAATGTATGAATAAGTTATTAATCCTCTCCGCCATATTTTAAAGGCAATCGCTAAATAGCTAAATATTTGCACCCTCAATGCCTCCCTGGGTGCCCTATTTAACCATAGATAAGTCCACAATACTGGGCAATGGTTAAATAGCCATATATTTGCACCCTCAACGTCTCCCTGGGTGCCCTATTTAATTGTAGGTAGGTCCACAATACTGGGCAACCACTAAATAGCTAAATATTTGCACCCTCAACGTCTCCTTGGGTGCCTTATTTAATTGTAGGTAGGTCCACAATACTGGGGAATGACTAAATAGCTTAATATTTGCACCCTCAAGGCCTCCCTAGGTGCTCGATTTAACTTTAGGTAGGTCCACAATAATTGGCAATGGCTAAATAGTCAAATATTTGTATCCTCAACGTCTCCATGGGTGCCCTATTTAACTGTAGGTAGGTCCACAATACTGGGCAACGGCTAAATAGTTGAATATTTGTACCCTCAACGTCTCCTTGGGTGCCCTAATTAACTATAGGTATATCCACAATATTGGGCAACAGCCAAATAGCCAAATATTTGCACCCTCAACGTCTCCTTGGGTGCACTATTTAACTGTAGGTAGGTCTACAATACTAGGCAACGGCTAAATAGACAAATATTTGCACCCTCAACATCTCTCTGGGTGTCCTATTTAATTGTTGGTAGGTCCACAATATTGGGAAAAGGCCAAATAGCCCAATATTTGCACCCTCAACGCCTCCCTGGGTGCCCTATTTAATTGTAGGTAGGTCCACAATACTGGGTAACAACTAAATAGCCAAATATTTGTAACCTCAATGTCTCCCTAGGTGCCCTATTTAATTGTTGGTAGGTCCACAATACTAGGCAACATCTAAATAGCTGAATATTTGCACCCTCAACATCTCCTTGGGTGCCCTATTTAATTGTAGGTAGGTCCACAATACTGGGCAATGACTAAATAGCCAAATATTTGCACCATCAATGTCTCATTGGGTGCCCTATTGAACTATAGGTAGGTCTACAATACTGTCTATCATTTCTAATAGCCCAGAACCCTATGTTAGAAGAGACTAGTGGCTGCAAAAATATGTTATGCCATAATATATAAAAGGAGTTCAAAAAATAAATCCTAAGTGTTCCAATTTTTAATATATACTATAGATGTAATTTTCTTAATCTTTTATGTGTTTTTATTTTATTATTTCTATAAATTTATTTTGTAATTAATTGATAATTTAATTTATTATTTTAATTATTTATATCATAAATAATTTTATAAATTATTTATAATATATATTTATATTATATTAATTATTTATATTGTTTTTTATAATCTATTCTCACACACAATGAAGCAACAGAAACTAAGATTTTATTAGCAATTTGTATGTAATAAATAGAACCTTGAATAATTTTAGTACTCAAAATGAATCTTCAATAGTATTTCCAATGTTGGTTTGAGGCTTGGTACCATGCTACTACTATTGAGGCATGAAATCACTTCTTATTGTTCCTTCATGTCTCCAAGATAAGCCTAATGAAAATGTGCAAACCAATGACTTCTAGAAAGGTTGTTGATATAATCCTAAGGTACAAAAAATATCCTACCAAATTCTAATGGCATGTGAACAATAGCCAGCAATATATATACCTTGACAATAGTAAACCAACCCAACAAAATGATAAACTCACAGTAATAGTGAATGAGGCTAGTTAGTTTAACATTTAATCTTAAATATCAGACATCTTCCACATTGAGTCAACAACAACATACTCAGCTTGGCATAATGCAAAGATGGAGAAATAACTATGTTTCAATCACCAATAAATAATCACCCAATCTTACTTTCAGTTCTAGGACTTGAGAAATAGCACTAGCATGGATAGGTATCATCCTTTGATAGAGCTACTACTATAAATTACCCTTGCAAGCTAGGGAATGTGGATTTTTTGTTTTTGAATGATCGCCTTTGGTACTAATATTTACTGCATATGCAAATTGAATCATGATATAGATGTGTTACCATCTAGTTATTTAGGAAGTCCATGTGCTAGCCATCGGCAATGAGAGAAGAATGCCCTATTATAGTAGTTCCAAATTAACACATGATTAATTTACTTCTTTTATAATATTTTTCCAATAGCTAAGAAGAAGCGATTAATAAATTATTCCCTTCCAAAACCTTCCTCCAAATTTTAAAAGTTATTACTAAAATATTATATCTCCCAACTATATACTTCATTTTAATCAAACCTTCACATATTTTCAAATCGCATTATAATAATTTATGAGAGTCTTTAGACCACAAAAAATATCCTTATGCCAATATTAAGCTTAAGAAGACTAAATTATTTATTGGGCCCCACACCAAAATTATTAATTTAACTTGTGGTTGCTTGTAACAATGAAGTAGGGAAGGAAATACTTATTAATGAATTATTGAAGGATAACACGATATCCATGTCTGATATCTCTAAATTTGCAGTGAATTCCCCTGTTAAGGCATCACCTTTATCTAAATCCTTTCGTCAGGAGATTAAGTCTAATCTAGACATACTAAATCAATATTCTTGGGAGGAAGTTGGGCTAGAGGAGATGAAGATCTCATCCCAGAATCCTACTCTTATTAATAAAGAAGGACCTAATAACCTTAATTCTGATAACTCAAAAGATGAAGATTAAGAGGATATCAATGACTTCTTATGTCTTAACGTAGACAATGAGGACATCTTATTACTCAAATACATAGACTCAATTAGTCAAGATGAAAATGAAGAACTTAATCCTATGCCCTTAGTATCAGAATCAAAACAAAAAGGGAAATTGGGCTTAGCCTCATCAGGTAGTGGAAAAACATCTCCAAATTACCCTAAACATTCTATTAAAAGAGGTAGGAAGTCTCTTTCAGAACTAAGGATGATAGATGGTTCGGCTTTAGGAAAAGTGAAAATTACATCTATTCTAAATGCAAGGAAGGGGAAGAACCTTCCCAAGGTGCAATGAAAATCATTTCTTGGAATGTTATGGGTTGAATGCCCCAAAAAAACAACATCTTCTAAAGAGAATTTTATCCTCTTTAGAGGCTCCTTTGTATTTAATTCAGGAAACCAAATTAGGCCAAGAAGGTTACGAATATTTGAGTAGGAAATTAGGTATTTGGGAAGTGAAGGGGGTGGATTTGAAAGGAGCTTCAAGTGGTTTAGCCTTTATTTGGAATCCTAGGTTTATTTCTCTAGAACTCTTGACTTCCAAATCACATTGGTTAGTAGCAAATATTAAAAACCTTAATAATAATCTGGAGTTTACCATTATAAAATTTTATGGACCAACTTTCCATCATGAAAAAAGAATTGTGTGGAGTGAAATTGGGAATTTTATTAATACTCAACCTATTTGGAATATTTTCATAGGAGCCGATTTCAGTGTCATCCTGGATATTAATGAGAAACAAGGAGGCTCTACAAAATTAACACAAACAACTATTGAATTTAAAGAATGGATTCAATCGATTAATGGTTTGGATATTCCATTGGATAATGGTAAGTATACTTGGTCCAATAAAAGATTAGACACTAAATGTATTTCAGAAAAACTGGATAGATTCTTTTATATAGGTAATATTGCCCATTTCAATAGAAACATTAAATATAGTATTGTTGCTCTCTCAGGATTAGACCACTTTCCAATAAGCCTTAATCTAGAAGAGGATAAGGTTCCTAAAAACTCCATTCAAATTTGAAAAAATATGGTTAAAAGATGAGCAATGTCTGCTTAAGATTGAGGAATGGTGGAAGGAAAATAATTTCAAAGGCTCAAAGGCCTTCATTTTGAATTCAAAACTCAAGCATGTCAAACTTTGACTTATTGAATGTAACAAGGTTCATTTTGGAAACATCTTTAGTACCAAAAAACAACTTGAAATAGAAATCATAGTTCTCAATGAGGAAATTATTAGCAATGGTATGAACTCAAAAACTTATACTAAAGAGAAAGAATTATTACGCAATTATGAAGATATTCTAGCCAAAGAAGAATCATTTTGGAAATAGAGATCTCAAGATACATGGTTAGCTGAAGTAGATAGGAATACCAAATGTTTCCACAACAGCTCTAAGGCCAAACATAATTTTGACTGAATCTCTAAAATCAAGAAAGTAGATGGATCTCTAGTAACAGAACCTAAGGCTATTGTAGCAGAGGCTGTAGCTTACTTTGATTCTCTACGTAACAACCTTAATGGAGTTGACAGACTAGCACATGAGGAAGATTTGAGTAATATTCCCAAAATTATAGCCAAAGAACAAAATTACATGCTCAATGCTAAAATAACTAAGGATGAAGCAGAAACCGCTCTAAAACACCTTCATCCAAATAAATCCCTTAGTCCAGATGGTTTCCCAATCTTCTTTTTTATTCATTGTTGGAACTTTATTGGAGATGAAGTTGTTGCAGCTCTTGAAGGCATGAGGAACTTAGGCACAATTCTTCAAGAAATTAATAACACTTTTCTAGCTTTAATTCTAAAAAACTCCAATCCCGAGAGCTTTGATGATTTTAGATCCATATCCCTCTGTAACACAATATATAAACTTATTACCAAAATTTTAACTAACAGGTTGAAAAAGGTTCTCCCATTCATTATCTCAGTAGAACAATCTAGTTTCATTCCAGGTAGATCTATTCTCGATGGGGTAATCATAGCACAAGAGGCCATTCACACTATTCAACATAACCACTTCCCAAGTATGCTTATTAAATTAGATATCAAGAAAGCGTATGATAAGGTGGATGGGAGATTTCTATGGAAATGTTTAGAATCCTTTGGCTTTTCAAAACAAAGGATTAACTTAATTTTTTAGTGCATTTCTAGCCCTAAAATGTCGATCTTATTAAATGGCTCCCATGTAGGCTTTTTTAATATCTCTCAAGGAATAAGACAAGGTAATCCCTTATCCCCCTTTCTTTTCATTATTATGGCTGAAGCTCTTAGTAGAACTCTAAATCTAGCTAAAAATGAGAATAAGATATCTGGTATCAAAATCACTAAAGGAGTAGAAGCCTGCACTCACCAACAATTTGTGGATGACAATCTTCTTTTCGGGAAAGCCAAAATTTTAGAAGCCAAGGCTATTAAAAATATTCTAGATCTTTATTCCAAAGCGTTGGAGCAGAATATTAATAAAGGTATGTCTGAAATTTATTTCTTTAATAGTACAGAAAGTATCCAAAGAAACATTTGTGGTATTCTAGAATTTAACATAGGTAAGATGCCCTTTAAATATTTAGGGCTCCCCCTAGACAAAGGTAATAGATCTACAAATCTTTGGGATATAACCCTGAAGAATATAGACAAAAAAGTTGATTCTTGGAAAGGTAAGTAGCTTTCCAATCCTAGAAAAGCAATAATGATAAAATCAATTTTATCCATAATTCCAACTTTCCAAATGATGTGAATGAGCCTGCCCAAAGGAATAGAGAAAAATATAAACAAAAAACTCAGAGACTTTTTGTGGCAAGGCACAAGTGAGAAAAAAAAGCTTGCAATGATCGCCTGGGACAAGATTTGCAAACCCAGGGAAGAAGGAGGACTGAACATCAAAAATTCTAAACAACAAAACTTGGCATTAGGGGCTAAACTAGTGTGGAGAATGTATAAAGACCCCATAGCTAAATGGGTCAAGATTCTCAGACACAAATACCTAGACGGTATCGATGAATTAAGTATCTTTAGACACCCTCTACCACCCAATGGGTCAAGAATCTGGAACTTTATTTTGGAGTGTAGGAAGATCATAACAGATAATATCTCATGGGATATTGGCAATGGGGAGAATGCATTATTTTGGGAAGACACCTGGGGTGGTCTCCCCTCACTTAAGTCAATGTTGAACAATGAACCAGCCATAGATCTTATTAAAAACTCAATGGGAATTTTCGTTAAAGATTATATAGACATCTTAGACAACAATCTAGGTTTAGGTTGGAGGTGGAAATCTATGGGCCACTTAGGATTAATAGACTCATTTAGATCAGCAATATAAAAACTTCTAAATGAGAGGAAAATTAACCCTTCAATTAATGCAAATAGAATTATCTGGGCAATAGCTAAAAATGGGGAGTACAATACCAAAGATGGGTATGCCTCTCAATCTACTCTACCCTCTAATAGTACTTTTCTCCCAATTGATCTTTTTTGGAACAAAATTGTCTACCAAAAGCAGGTATGTTCACTTGGGCTACTGCCCAGCACAGAATTTTGATTACTGAATGGTTCCAAAAAATGGGATATCAGGGTCCTTCTAGATGTGTGCTATGTAAAAATTCTGCTGAAACCAAAGATCATCTCTTTTTAGAATGTCAATTCACACAATAGTGTTGAACATGGCTAGCTCAAAAATTAAACTGGTAGACAACCTTTTCTAATAACTTAAAGGACGTGGTTAAATTTTGGCCTAGTAAGAAAGACCATGGTATGTTCAGGAAGATTTGGATTATAGCTCCCTCAATGTTAATCTAGGAAGTATGGAAGGAAAGAAACAGAAGAATATTCAAGGATAAGAGTATGGATCATGACCAATTTTTAAATAAGTTAGAAGCATGCATAGTGGAAGTTGTAAATAATAGAAACTTTACTGGCAGAAGTCATATGCAGTTCTCCCTAGAAGATGAAAGATTGAGAAAGCTGTGGTTTGGGCTGAAGATACCCCCATTCATTGGCTAGCAAGGTAAAGACAAATAAATTCTCAAAAGTAAATGTGTTTGGAAACCACCATCTAAAGGCTAGTATAAACTTAATTTTGATGGTGCCTCCAAAGGAAATCTTGGGAAGGCAAGATTTGGATGTTGTATTCATAATGAGGTAGGGCAACTGATAGCATATAGATGCAGAGATTTAGGGATTACTTCCAATAATATAGTAGAAGGTACTATTCTTATCGAAGGAATATTACTATGTAGGAAACTTAATTTAGATAACATTAATATAGGAGACTCAGCAATTATTATTAATGCTCTTAGATCTGGTAAAACCCCAAGCTAGAAACTGAATGGTCTAGTCAATAGAGGGATAAATCTTCTTGAGGATTTTAATCATTTTACAATTAATCATATTTATAGGGAAGGTAATCAGGTTGCCAATTCATTAGCTAACAAAGGTGTAGAAGGGATAAATGAAGAAGTCATCCTTATCAATTAATAGGGGGAATCATTATTCAAGATATAAACATCCTTTATGTAAATATAAAAAACCTAAAAGCCTACCAAAAATATTGAAATAGATTTGAACATTCATCCCATCTAAGGAATCAAATTAAAATCCTCAACAATTACATTAATATCCCTTAAAAACAATATACTACAATCACTCTTAGTCTCAACTTATTTTATTTCCTTTAGAATTGAATTGAATATTTTTAAATACTCTTCAACTTACCCATTAATCTCTACTCACTATGAGGATACTCTCCCAATATTACATATGATCATTATCTTAGTAACTTAAAATTAGTAGTTCAACCTTAGCCTATTACCAGCAAACTAAAGATGTAACTAGTCAAAAATGACTTTAATTATAGCTATGTTAGTTTAATCATTATATTGATAGAATATCAATAAAGTATGACTAGTATCGATAGCATTAATACACTCATTTATATCTCATTATCACTTTAGCTCTTATGGATACTAGTTATTTCCCTTCATCTTAAAGCTTTACTCATCAAATTTTGAGTTAGTGATCTTCTGAAATTTTCACAGCCTAATCCAAATTCCTAGAAAGTAGTACCTGACTTTCTTCATCAATTGGAATGGTATCACATACTTTCCTAAGTTCATTTCCTTGAAGTGCCCTTATTTATCATGATTTTTAGGACAGCTCATCTCATTAAACCCCTCACACATTTTTTTCCAGACCCTTTGCAATAGAATATATCCCTGGATCAAACAATCACTCCTAAAAAAAATGTTTCTCTGCAAGCTAGTAAGGTATAAGAATGGAAACTAATGTGTTAACTTTCTCTTATGGGAAGCGTCAGATAGCATTTCAAGGTTCAATTCTTCCAGAAAGATGGAATAATATCCTACTGGATATCCCCAATGACTTTAGAAGGGCCCTTGAGAAGAGCCTTGGGGAATTTTACTTCGATAACATTTTCACAGTACGGGTTAATGGTCATATCGTTGGTTTATTCATATCACTGGCAATAGAGGTCGGATACCCAAAAAAGGAAATTCTTAATGCTACCAAAAATATCTTCAACAAAGATATACTAGAAGGCCTAGAGGCTCCTTTACATTGTATAGACTTGGAGAATCATATCCCATTCCCAGAAATATTTATGAGAATTGAAGAAGACCAAATCCCCATAATCCCAATTTCTCAGAAATGACCAATTTTAGTCCACAAAGAGGTTGTTATCTTTGAGATGTTCTGGCCTGCTATGAAAAGGAATATGGATTTTCTGATGAAATCTATGCTTGGGAAGCCTATGTCTTCAGAATGGTTGAAAGATTACTGGAGAGTAGAAGGATATGATATTTCGGAGGATTACTGTGAAGATGAAGCACATAGGATATGCTTCATGGCACTGAAGGTTAAGTGTAACTCCCGGGGCCGAAAAATATGTGATGCAAATGAGGACGCACTGATAGTGTTCAAGGAGAAGAAGTAAAAAGAAGCTAAGATATGGTTAAGAATGACATTACCTAGATACTATAGATAGGAATGGACAAACTTTATTAACAAGAATAGTTGAAGTATTTTGTATTAAGTTTTTTGGTTTTGTGTAGTTTAGGACACTTGTTATACTTTACATACAGTTAAAATACATGTACATTTTATAATATGCTCTCTCTCATTTATATAAACTATGGCCTAAATTTAGTAGTATACTAGGACTTTCTTGGAATACCATGAGCCATATTCACTTTTAATGGTTTGATAGTAATAATTAAGTTAAATTCAGATGCTTACATTTATCCTAAATCTCAACATTGGCATATGATTAGTTAGAATACAATTAGACTCTACCTTTACTATATTAGCTTCCCTCCTCTTTATTTACAACCCTGATTCTATAGCCTCTTTCACACTCCAATGTCTACCCCTATCAAATTGAGGGTCTTGAATCCTCAAATAGCCTTTGATGGACCCATAGATATCAAGAGACTTAAATCTATCTTGCTTAGCACTCATGCTATAATCATCAGGGCAGTCTACAGGATACTTGGGATGGAGTTTTTATCGAATGATGACCATTACCATGTAAATTCTGATATACCATCAATGTTCATAGCTTTGGCATCCCAATTAGACCCAACCAAAGTTGATAGTGGGAGATTATGCTCCTGGCTATTCAAAAAGAAATATCTAGGAGGCTTGGATGGAGTTATCAATAATATTAGAGGAGATCTCAACATCACTAAACCCAGATTTTTCAATTCCCTAGTTATTGGTGGCAAACTAGCTCCCTCTCATCCTATCTTGGATACCTAAGATATAGCCACTCTTATTTCCAGAGGACCTATTATTAGAAGAAACTTGGATTTTTTCTTTTTCTTTTTCCAAGTGAGATCCCTCGAGGTAGAGGGCTGGTTTTATATTTATTGGCATGAGGATGACATGGGAAATATGGATAGAGAAGGTTTTAGTGACACATAAGTTAATGAATCCACCGACATTCTATCTTTGATGTCTAAACATGATAGGAAAAGAAAGAAAAGAGGTCATAAACCTAGGCATCAAGTGTAACAGAATCATTACCTTTTTTCTTTGAAGTTTATAAGATTGCCATAAGGATTCATCATGTTCATGTATCCTCTTTTAGGATAGAACTCCAATTCTACAATCCCAGTATCATGATAATGATAAGTTTGTTTATTCATCTTATTCTTACAGAATCAAGCACTATCATATATTCTCTATTCTGAATATTAAACTATGTAGCAGCTTGTATGGTATATCAGTTGGTATGCAACACATGGTTCTTAATGCAGTTATAATTATTCCTTTTTTTTTGTAAGTAAGATCTTTTGTATATTTAGCTAAAATAAGCACCCTTTGTAACTGAAAGGAATTGCAAAGCACAGGTTCTAAGTTACAAATATGGATATTTGGTTATTCTGTTCCTTTTAATAATAGTACAAATGGAAAGCTTTTCAAGAATCTTTTCAATTGCCATGTTTATAATCCTGACTCCCCTCTCAAGTTTTGCAGGCTTAGAGTTTGCTTCAAGCAAGGTTGCCCTAGCAATCTCTAATTTTGAAGTCAATATATAGTTGATAAACATCAACTTCAAATTAGAAATTACCATTTTGATCATTGTCTTGTCCTATTTTTTAATCTCTTTGAGGTTCTTTGTTCCCTTTTAGCTTGATGGGGAGATCCTTTTATAGATATAAGTTAAGCCTTTGTATTTACCCCATCTTGTCCTTGAGTTGTATTGTAAGTTTTAACATTTTTATCTCAAGATCAGCCTAGCGCTTTCCTGTCTGAAGTTTGTCTTATCATTTCCCTTAATCAGAACAAATTCTTAAGATAGTTTAAGGCTTTCCCCAATTTTATAATCTGCAACTTTATTTTAAAAGTAATCAATTTGTGCAAGCAAATGGGTGGTTAGCATTGCTTTTGAAATTGGTAGTTCATGTTACTGAAGGAAAGATCTTAGTATAATGTAATTCTATTAGATTCCTTTTAGTTCCCTACTATATGACAAAATGGTTTGGAGAGCCAGTATAAGGTAATCAGCTAAGAAAATAGCCAAAGTCTTACTATGTTAATATATTTTTATTGATTTCTTCTATAGCCTCATGATTTCACCCTTTAAGCTTCAAAATGGTCGATTATATTGTCCTAGGGATAAGTATTTAACACTTCATTCCAGCAGTTAAGAATATCATTTTTAGTGAGATGTAATAATGAAACATTATGGTTTGATTTTCAATATATCGATCTGGATTATCAAAACACTGATCTTGATTCATTCCTATAATTTTTTTCAGTATCAAACTCTTTTTTAGATCAACGTTTCTCTGATTTAAGTAGCATCAATCAAAGGAGTGAGATATCAGAATTATATATATATATATATATATATATATATATATATATATATATATATATATATATATATATATATATATATATATATATATATATATATATATATATATATATATATATATATATATATATATATATATATATATATATATATATATATATATATATATATATATATATATATATATATATATATATATATATATATATATATATATATATATATATATATATATATATGTATGTATGTATGTATGTATGTATGTATGTATGTATGTATGTATGTATGTATGTATGTATGTATATATGTATGAATAGACATATATATATATATAGTAAATTATAACTTCAAATTCATGAATTCAAAATTTAAGCCTCTGATTAACCGATCCTATCCTAGGGATGAGTATCTACTACTTTATTCCAACTAGTTATGTATAAGTTTTTAATGGACTTTGGTTTATTATCTCAATGGTAATAATGATACTTGTTATGGTATGAATTTCAATAAATAGGGTTTGATGTTTTAATTGGCCTTTTCCTTGAAAATAATGATAAATTGAGGAATTTTTTAATATAACTATCTAAAGCTAAATCGCAAAGTAGATAAGAACATTTGGTATCACTAAAATAGTTTATGATGATAGTATCAGATAATACAATAAACTAGAATATCAATAGATGTATCCAAGCATGATTCAGATAACAATTAAGGGTTGTTTCTAATATTATCATTATTTACAATCCATTTATGATTTTTACTTTTCATACTGATGGATAGCTTAATTTAGGTAACTGAAAAATGTTACAACAGAGCTTAACATTAATAGCTAGGCTTTAGTATATATGTGACCAATGATTAATCAGATATATTTCCATTTAGTATGTTTTATTTATTTCTATGAATATGTGCTAGCAGGGCCTTTAATACATCTATCACCCTTGATTCACATGACAGAGATAGACTAGTAAAGTAAATGGAGTTTGATACAAGTGTAACTTACCTTAGTTCTCAGAGATATTCATGTGTAGGATATTAATGATAAACTGTATCTCCATGACAAATGGATTTCATTATGGTTCTTTTTTCTAAGTTTAGGTCTAGTAGTCTCCTTTTTATTTCATGCTCTTCTCCATAGCTATTTGCTTCAGGTTCTGGATATAGCTTAGTTTCAGATTTGAATACTGAGGTAATATATTATCTTGAAGTCAATATATATATACTATATATTGGCTTTAGGAAAGAGACTACCCTGGTGCTCTTATGCTTTAGTGGTTTTGGTGCTATGTTTCTCCTCTATTATGGGATTTTTTGACAGTGGCCCTTGCCTTTGTAGTGACTGAATTTTTAATTTTCTGGATCATGAGCATAATTCTATATGGTGTTATATCTTAATAAAATAAGGATATGTGTATGGATGCTCCTTTTTTATCTACGTAATTAGACCATGTTTACAAGGTAATGGATATTGCTCTATATACTTACTAACTTTTACTAACTTTTAATTTTTTCCTATGTCATCCAAATAAGCTGACACACTCAGCTAATTTAGTCAAAAGGGATATTTCTTAGTTTATAAACAGGATGAATTTCACATTTCTTATAAATAATAATAATGGTTTACCATAGTTCTAACATAGGGGTTCCATAGTAGTGTTCCTTTACAAGAGTATGATGCTAGTTTCTTTAGATTTAGTCCAGGAACAAAGAGAAGCTAGACCCACATCATGCATAAACCAGGGAGAACAGGTGTAGGTATCTTCTTTTTAATAATTAATTCCATTATTAGGCTCCATCTGACAAGGGCTCTCTTATTAGTAGTTTGTAATCTCAAATCAATGAAAAAGTAGATTATGAAAGAACTAACAAGGATCTTAGCCAGAATTTCAAACATTTCAGGTAATGAAGGATCAAGAGTCATCTTGAGGAGCAAAAGCTTGGATGGAAGCATATACGAGAAGATAACCCATGAGCCAGACACATTATTTCTCATAAGATGGACTTCAGAAAAAAGGAATTCAACAATATTGTGAGTGTTATTCATAGAAGGAAGGTTTTTCTGGGGTACCCGAGCAACTTAGCAGAATCGAGAAGATATAGAATAGTTTCATATGTAAAACACAAACATTATAAATTTGATCTTGGAGGGTATGCTCTCCTATATCTATGTATCTAAATCCAGACTAATTTTATGTATCTGAATCCAGACTACAGTCCCAGGCACGGCTGGAGGTTTTCTCAAACCCGCTCTTTCCTACTAGCCCCTGCACTGAGTGGGTTTTTATGTATCATTAGTTTATGATTAATAAACATTATTGGCTTTGGTCTTTTACTGATAAAAAAAAAACAAAAAAACAATGAAGTAGGGCCAAATAAATATACACAACATAGCATATTTATCGAACTCCTTGCAATAATAATATAGCCCAATTTTCCATTTCCTTAATGTTCTTATTGATGTCAAAAATAATCAAATGGTATAATAACCAAATATGAACCAAGATCCACAAACATCGAGTGAGTAGCAAATATAATATAATATATTATTTCCAAAAACTACAACTTACCGCAAAACCTTGTTTCTCATGACAAAGGACTTTGGCTGAATGAAGCTTTAACTTTAATATTGTTGGGATCTTATTGGTAACATAGATCAATATAATATTTATTCCCAATGCCAAATAAACATATGATGAGGCTCACCAATATAAATCTCGCAGTCACCATAAGATAATATACGCCAAACACAATCATAAGCTTCAACCTAATTTTCTCCCAAATAAATATCAGGCCCCACTTAATGTTTTGTGTAACAAATATTTTATCAATGAATCAACACTTAGATAATACAAAAATGTATGAATAAATTATTAATCCTCTCGACCGTATTTTAAAGGAAATGACTAAATAGCCAAATATTTGCACTCTCAACGCCCCCCTGGGTGCCCTATATAAATCTAGGTAGGTCCACAATACTAGGCAACAACTAAATAACCAAATACTTGAACCCTCAACGTCTCCCTGGGTTCCCTATTTAATTGTAGGTAGGTCCACAATATTGGGCAATGGCTAAATAGTCAAATATTTGCACCCTCAACGTCTCCCTGGGTGCCCTATTTAATTGTAGGTAGGTCCACAATACTAGGAAAAAGCTAAATAGCCAAATATTTGCATCATCAACATCTCCTTGAGTACCTATTTAACTTCAGGTAGGTCCACAATACTGAGCAATGGCTAAATAGCTAAATATTTGCACCCTCAACGCCTCCATGGGTGCCCTATTTAGCTTTAGGTAGGTCCACAATAATGGGCAATGGTTAAATAGCCAAATATTTGCACCCTCAACATCTCCCTAGGTTCCCTATTTAACTGTAGGTAGGTCCACAATACTGAGCAATAGCTAAATAACCAAATATTTGCACCCTCAATGTCTCCTTGGGTGCCCTATTTAACTGTAGGTAGGTCCACAATTCTGGGCAATGGCTAAATAGCTGAATATTTGCACCCTCAATGCCTCACCCTCAATGCCTCCCAAGTCCCTAAGTGCCCTATTTAATTGTAGGTAGCTCCACAATAATGGGCAATGACTAAATAACTAAATATTTGCACCGTCAATGTCTCTCTAGGTGCCCTTTTTAACTGTAGGTAGGTCCACAATACTAGGCAACAACTAAATAGTCAAATATTTGCACCCTCAACATCTCCCTAGGTGCCCTATTTAACTGTAGGGAGGTCCACAATACTGAGCAACCACTAAATAGCCAAATATTTGCACCCTAAGTGTCTCCTTGGGTGCCCTATTTCACTCTAGGTAGGTCCATAATACTGTCTGTCCTTTCTGACGATCTAGAACCCTATGTGAGAAGAGATCACTGGCTGCAAAAATATGTTATGGCATAATACATAAAAAGAGTTCAAAAAAACAAATCCTAAGTGTTCCAATTTTTAATGTTTTGTGTAACAAATATTTTCTCCATGAATCAACACTTAGTTAAGACAAAAATGTATGAATAAATTATTAATCCTCTCAGCCATATTTTAAAGGCAACGACTAAATAGGAAAATATTTACACCCTCAATGCATCCCTGAGTGGCCTATTTAACTGTAGGTAGGTCCACAATACTGGGCAACAGCTAAATAGTATAATATTTGCACCCTCAACTCTCCCCGGGTGCCCTATTTAACTGTAGGCAGGTCCACAATACTAGGAAATAGCTAAATAGCCGAATATTAGAACCCTTAATGTCTCCTTGGGTATCTTATTCAACTATAGTTAGGTCCATAATAGTGGGCAATGGCTAAATAGCTGAATATTTGCACCCTCAATGCCTCCATGGGTACCCATTTAACTGTAGGTAGGTCCAAAATACTAGGCAATGACTAAATAGCCAAATATTTGCACCCTCAACATCTCCCTAAGTGCCCTATTTAACTGTAGGTAGGTCCACAATATTGTGCAACGGCTAAACATATGAATATTTACACCCTCAATGTCTCCCTAGGTGCCCTATTTAACTGTAGGTAGGTCCACAATACTAGGCAATGGCTAAATAGCTGAATATTTGCACCCTCAACGTCTCCCTCGGTGCCTTATTTAACTGTAGGTAGGTACACAATATTGGGCAATGGTTAAATAGTCAAATATTTCCACCCTCAACACCTCCCTGGGTGCCCTATTTAACTGTAGGTAGGTCCACAATACTGAGAAAGGGCTAAATAGCTAAATATTTGCACCCCCAACATCTCCCTGTGTGCCCTATTTAATTGTAGGTAGGTCCACAATAGTGGGCAACGACTAAATAGCCGAATATTTTCACCCTCAATGTCTCCTTGGGTGCCCTATTTAACTGTAGGTAGGTCCACAATACTGTCTGTCCTTTCTGACAGTCCAAAACCCTATGTCAGAAGAGACCGCTAGCTGCAAAAATATGTTATGACATAATATATAAAAGGAGTTCGAAAAAATAAATCCTCAGTGTTCCAATTTTTAATATATCCTAAGGAGTTCGAAAAAATAAATCTTAAGTGTTCCAATTTTTAATGTTTTGTGTAAAAAATATTTTCTTAATGAATCAACACTTAGTTAAGACAAAAATGTATGAATAAATTATTAATCCTCTCCGTCATATTTTAAAGGCAACGGCTAAATAGCTGAATATTTACACCCTCAACGCCTCCTTGGATGCCCTATTTAATTGTAAGTAGGTCC
Source organism: Chamaecyparis obtusa (assembly GCA_027943335.1). Lineage (NCBI taxonomy): Eukaryota > Viridiplantae > Streptophyta > Pinopsida > Cupressales > Cupressaceae > Chamaecyparis > Chamaecyparis obtusa. The sequence goes on along the minus strand of BSBK01001087.1, from coordinate 140,552 downwards.
ATAATACTGGGCAACGGCTAAATGGCCAAATATTTGCACCCTCAACATCTCCCTGGGTGCCCTATTTAACTCTAGGTAGGTCCACAATACTGGGAAATGGCTAAATAGCCAAATATTATCACCCTCAATGTCTCCCTGAGTGCCCTATTTAACTATAGGTAGGTCCACAATACTGGTCAACAGCTAAATACCTGAATATTTGCACCCTTAACGCCTCCATGGGTGCCCTATTTAATTGTAGGTAGGTCCACAATACTGGGTAATGACTAAATAGCTTAATATTTGCACCCTCAATGTCACTCTGGGTGCCCTATTTAACTATAGGTAGGTCCACAATACTGGGCAATAGCTAAATAGAAAAATCTTTGCACCCTCAACATCTCCATGTGTGCCCTATTTAACTGTAGGTAGGTCCACAATACTAGACAATGACTAAATAGCCAAATATTTGCACCTTCAACACCTCCTTGGGTGCCCTATTTAACTATAGGTAGGTCCATAATACTGGACAATGGCTAAATAGCCAAATATTTGCACCCTCAATGTCTCTCTGGGTGCCCTATTTAACTATAGGTAGGTCCATAATGTTGGGCAACGACTAAATAGCTGAATACTTGCACCCTCAACATCTCCTTAGGTGCCATATTTAACTGTAGGTAGGTCTACAATACTGGGCAATGGCTAAATAACCAAATATTTGCACCCTCAATGTCTCCCTAGGTGCCCTATTTAAGTGTAGGTAGATCCACAATACTGTTTGTCCTTTTTGATGGCCCAAAACCCTATGTCAGAAGAGACCACTGGTTGCAAAAATATGTTACGACATAATATATAAAAGAATTTCAAAAAAATAAATCCTAAGTTTTCCAATTTTTAATATATAGTATAGATGTCATTTTCTTAATCTTTTATATATGTTTTTATTTTATTATTGTTGGGATCTTATTGGGAACATAGATCAATATAAATATTTATTCCCAACACCAAATACACATATGTTGAGGCACGCCAACATAAATCACGTAGTCACCATAAGATAATATACACCAAATACAATCATAAGCTTCAACCTTATTTTCTCCCAAATAAATATTGGGCTCCACTTAATGTTTTGTGTAACAAAAAATTTCTCAATGAATCAACACTTAGTAAAGACAAAAATGTATGAATAAATTATTAACCCTCTCGGCCATATTTTAAAGGCAACGACTAAATAGCTGAATATTTGCACCCTCAACGCCTCCCTGGGTGGCCTATTTAACTGTAGGTAGGTCCACAATACTGGTCAATGGCTAAATAGTTGAATATTTTCACCCTTTGCATCTCCTTGGGTGCCCTATTTAGTTGTAGGTAGGTCAACAATACTGGACAACAGATAAATAGCTGAATATTTGTACCCTCAACGTCTCCTTGGGTGCCTTATTTAACTGTAGGTAGGTCCACAATATTGGGCAACGGCTAAATAGTCAAATATTTTCACCCTCAACATCTCCCTAGGTGCCCTATTTAACTGTAGGAAGGTCCACAATATATGGCACCAGCTAAATAGTTGAATATTTGCACCCTAAACGCCTCCCTCGGTGCCTTATTTAACTGTAGCTAGGTCCAAGATACTGGGCAATGACTAAATAGCTAAATATTTGCACCCTCAACATCTCCTTGGGTGCCTTATTTAACTGTAGGTAGGTCCAAAATTTTGGACAATGACTAAATCACCAAATATTTGCACCCTCAACATCTCCCTGTGTTCCCTATTTAACTGTAGGTAGCTCCACAATATTGGGCAATAGCTAAATAGTCAAGTCCCTCAACGTCTCCCTGGGTGCTCTATTTAAATTTAAGTATTTCTACAACAATGGGCAATGACTAAATAGCCGAATATTTGCACCCTCAATGTCTCCCTGGGTGCCCTATTTAAATGTAGGTAGGTCCACAATATTGGGTAACGACTAAATAACTGAATATTTGCACCCTCAACACCTCCTTTGGTGCGCTATTTAACTATAGGTATGTCCACAATAATGGGCAACAACTAAATAGCCAAATATTTGCACCCTCAACATCTCCCTAGGTGCCCTATTTAACTGTAGGTAGGTCCACAATACTGGGAAATGACTAAATAGCCGAATATTTACACCCTCAACGTCTCCCTAGGTGCGCTATTTAACTGTAGGTGAGTCCTTAATACTAGGAAATAGCTAAATAGCTGAATATTTGCACCCTCAACATCTACCTAGGTACCCTATTAAATGGTACATTGGTCCACAATACTGTATGTCCTTTCTGATGGCCCAGAACACTATGTTAGAAGAGACCGCTGGCTGCAAAAATATGTTACGACATAATATATAAAAGAGTTCAAAAAAATAAATCCTAAGTGTTCCAATTTTTAATATATCTTAAGAAGTTTGAAAAAATAAATCCTAAGAGTTCCAATATTTAATGTTTTGTGTAACAAATATTTTCTCAATGAATCAACACTTAGTTAAGACAAAAATGTATAAATAAATTATTAATCCTCTCGGCCATATTTTAAAGGCAACTACTAAATAGCCGAATATTTGCACTTTCAATGCCTCCCTGGTGCCCTATTTAACTGTAGCTAGGTCCATAATACTAGGCAACGACTAAATAGCGAAATATTTGCACCCTTAACGTCTCCCTGGCTGCCCTATTTAACTATAGGTAGATGCACAATACTGGACAACGACTAATCATTTGAATATTTACACCCTCAACGTCTCCATGGGTGCCCTATTTAACTGTAGGTAGGTCCACAATATTGGGCAATGACTAAATAGATAAATATTTGCACCCTCAACGCCTCCTTAGGTGCCCTATTAAACTGTAGGTAGGTCCACAATACTGGGCAACAGCTAAATACTTGAATATTTGTACCCTCAACATCACCCTAGGTGCCCTATTTAACTGTAGGTAGGTCCATAATACTGGGCAATGGCTAAATAGATGAATATTTGAACCCTCAACATCTCCTTGGGTTCCTTATTTAACTGTAGGTATGTCCATAATACTGGGCAATGGCTAAATAGTCGAATAGTTACACCCTTAATGTCTCACTGCGTTCCCTATTTAATTGTAGGTAGTTCCACAATAGTGTGCAACGCCTAGATAGCTGAATATTTCTACCCTCAACGCCTCCCTAGGTGCACTATTTAACTATAGGCAGGTCCACAATACTTAGCAACGGCTAAATAGCTAAATATTTGCACCCTCAATGTCTCCCTAGGTGCCCTATTTAACTGTAGGTAGGTCCACAATACTAGGCAAAGGCTAAATAGCTAAATATTTGCACCCTCAATGTCTCCCTGGGTGCCCTATTTAACTGTAGGTAGGTCCACAATACTGGGCAACGACTAAATAGTCAAATATTTGCACCCTCAATGTCTCCCTAAGTGCCCTATTTAACTATAGGTAGGTCCACAATACTATCTGTCCTTTCTGATGGCCCAAAACCCTATGTCAAAAAAGACTGCTAGTTGCAAAAATATGTTATGCCATAATATATAAAAGGAGTTCAAAAAATAAATCCTAAGTGTTCCAAATTTTAATATATACTATAGATCTCATTTTCTTAATCTTTTATATATGTCTTTATTTTATTATTGTTGGGATCTTATTCGAAACATAGATATATATAAATATTTATTCCCAACACTAAATACACATATGCTCAAACTTGCCAACATAAATCTCGTAGTCACCATAAGATAATATACACCAAACACAATCATAACCTTCAACCTTATTTTCTCCCAAATAAATATCAAGCCCCACTTAATGTTTTGTGTAATAAATATTTCCTCAATCAATCAACATTTAGTTAAGACAAAAATGTATGAATAAATTATTAATCCTCTTGGCTATATTTTAAAGGCAGCGGCTAAATAGTCAAATATTTGCACCCTCAATGCCTCCCTGGGTGCCCTATTTAACTCTAGGTAGGTCCACAATACTGGGCAATGACTAAATAGCTGAATATTTGCACCCTCAACGTCTCCCTGGATGCCCTATTAACTATAGGTAGGTCCACAATAATTGGCAATAGCTAAATAGCTGATTATTTGCACCCTCAACGTCTTCCTGGGTGCCCTATTTAACTATAGGTAAGTCCACAATACTGGGCAATGGCTAAATAGCTAAATATTTGCCTCCTCAATGCCTCCCAGGGTGCCCTATTTAACTGTAGGTAGCTCCTCAATACTGGGTAATGGCCAAATAGCCAAATATTTGCACCCTCAACGCCTCCCTGGGTGCCCTATTTAACTGTACGTAGGTCCAAGATACTAGGAAATGGCTAAATCGCCAAATATTTTCACCCTCAACATCTCCCTGGGTGCCCTATTTAACTGTAGGTAGGTCCACAATACTGGGCAACGGCTAAATAATCAAATATTTGCACCCTCAACGTCTCCCTCGATGCCCTCTTTAACTTTAGGTAGGTCCACAATACTGGACAATGGCTAAATAGTTGAATATTTGCACCCTCAACGTCTCCCTAGGTGCCCTATTTAACTATAGGTAGGTCCACAATACTGGGCAATGGCTAAATAGATGAATATTTGCACCCTCAACGTCTCCCTAAGTGCCCTATTTAACTGTAGGTAGGTCCACAATACTGGGCAACGACTAAATAGCTGAATATTTACACCCTCAACACCTCCTTGGGTGCCCTATTTAGCTTTAGGTAGGTCCACAATAATGGGCAATGGCTAAATAGCCAAATATTTGCAACCCAGAACGTCTCCCTAGGTGCCCTATTTAACTGTAGGTAGGTCCACAATACTGGGCAATGGCTAAATAGCCAAATATTTGCACCCTCAACGTCTCCCTTGGGGCCCTATTTAACTGTAGGTAGGTCCATAATATTGGGCAATGGCTAAATAGCCCAATATTTACACCCTCAACATCTGCTTGGGTGCCCTATTTAACTATAGGTAGGTCCACAATACTGTCTGTCCTTTCTGATGACCCAGAACCCTATGTCAAAAGAGGCCACTGGCTGTAAAAATATGTTATGGCATAATATATAAAAGGAGATCAAAAAAATAAATCCTAAATGTTCCAATTTTTAATATATCCGAAGGAGTTCGAAAAAATAAATCCTAAGTATTCTAATTTTTAATGTTTTGTGTAACAAATATTTTCTCAATGAATCAACACTTAGTTAAGACAAAAATGTATGAATAAATTATTAATCCTCTCGGCCATATTTTAAAGGCAACGACTAAATATCTGAATATTTGCACCCTCAACCCCTCCCTGGATTCCCTATTTAACTATAGGTAGGTCCACAATATTGGGCAATGGCTAAATAGTCAAGTATTTTCACAGTCAACATCTCCTTGGGTGCCCTTTGTAACTGTAGATAGGTCCACAATACTGGGCAATGGCTAAATAGTCAAATATTTTCACCCTCAACGTCTCCCTAGGTGCCCTATTTAACTATAGGTAGCTCCACAATACTAGGCAATGGCTAAATAGCTGAATATTTGCACCCTCAACACCTCCCTGGGTGCCCTATTTAAATGTAGGTAGGTCCACAATAATGGGCAATGACTAAATAGCTAAATATTTACACCCTCAACGTCTCATTGGGTGCCCTATTTAACTGTAGGTAGGTCCACAATACTGGGCAACGGCTAAATAGTCAAATATTTGCACCCTCAACGTCTCCTCAGGTGCCCTATTTAACTGTAGGTAAGTCCACAATACTAGGCAACGGCTAAATAGTCAAATATTTGCACCCTCAATGCCTCCTTGGGTGCCCTATTTAACTGTAGGTAGGTCCACAATAATGGGCAACAGCTAAATAGCCAAATATTTGCACCCTCAATGTCTCCCTGGGTGCCTTATTTAACTGTAGGTAGGTCAACAATACTGGGCAATGGCTAAATAGCCAAATATTTGCATCCCTGACGTCTCTCTAGGTGCCCTATTTAACTATAGGTAGGTCCACAATACTGTATGTCCTTTCTGACGTCGCAGAACCATATGTCAGAAGAGACCGATGGCTGCAAAAATATGTTACGGCATAATATATAAAAAGATTTCAAAAAAATAAATCTTAAGTGTTGCAATTTTTAATATATCTTAAGGAGTTCGAAAAAGTAAATCCTAAGTGTTCCAATTTTTAATGTTTTGTGTAACAAATATTTTCTCAATGAATCAACACTTAGTTAAGACAAAAATGTATGAATAAATTATTAATCCTCTCGGCCATATTTTAAAGGCAACGACTAAATAGCTGAATATTTGCACTCTCAGCGCTTCCCTCAGTGCCCTATTTAACTCTAGGTAGGTCCACAATACTAGGCAACAACTAAATAGCTAAATACTTGAAGCCTCAACTTCTCCCTTGATTCCCTATTTAATTGTAGGTAGGTCCACAATATTGGGCAATGGCTAAATAGTCAAATATTTGCACCCTCAACATCTTCCTAGGTGCCTTATTTAACTGTAGGTAGGTCCACAATACTGGGCAAAAGCTAAATAGCCAAATATCTGCATCATCAACGTCTCCATGGGTGCCCTATTTAACTGTAGGTAGGTCCTCAATACTAGGCAACGACTAAATAGCCAAATATTTGCACCCTCAACACCTCCTTGGGTGCCCTATTTAGCTTTAGGTAGCTCCACAATACTGGGCAATGACTAAATTATTGAATATTTAGACCCTCAACATCTCCCTGGGTTCCTTATTTAACTGTAGGTAGGTCCACAATATTGGGCAATGGCTAAATAGAGAAATATTTGCACCCTCAACGTCTTCCTGGGTGCACTATTTAACTGTAGGTAGGTCCACAATACTAGGCAATGGCTAAATAGCCAAATATTTGCACCCTCAACGCCTCCCTAGGTGCCCTATTTAACTGTAGGTAGCTCGACAATAATGGGCAACGACTAAATAGTCAAATATTTGCACCCTCAATGTCTCCCTGGGTGCCCTATTTAACTGTAGGTAGGTCCACAATACTGGGCAACGACTAAATTGTCGAATATTTGCACCCTCAACATCTCCCTTGGTGCCCTATTTAACTGTAGGTAAGTCCACAATACTGGGCAATGACTAAATAGCCAAATATTTGCACCCTCAGTGTCTCCCCGGGTGCCCTATTTCACTGTAGGTAGGTCCACAATACTATCTATCCTTTCTGACGGCCTAGAACCCTATGTTAGAAGAGACCATTGGCTACAAAAATATGTTACGGCATAATATATAAAAAGAATTCAAAAAAATGAATCCTAAGTGTTCCAATTTTTAATATATACTATAGATGTCATTTTCTTAATCTTTAATATATTTTTTAATTTTATTATTTCTATAAATTTATTTTGTAATTAAGTTTTAATTTAATTTATTATATAAATTATTTATATCATAAATTATTTATAATATATATTATTTAAAATAAGTTATATAAATTTTATATTACATAAAAAATAATATAAAATAAGTATCTCAACAATTAATTTTAATCTTATTCATAAGAATTTATAAGTTTTATAATTAATGCATGATGAATTGAATAATTAATTTTGTATTATATCATATTTAATTAATAATTACTTATTATTAAAAATAATAGAATTATTTCACAATTGATAACATAGAATAAAATTTTGTAGGCACTCTCAAATTATTTTATGCAAGCTCTCCTACATTCTAACATAAAATAATTTGAATTACATGTCTCGCAATAAATATAAAATTGAATGTTTGAATATGTTAAGATTATTAATTATCATAATTGGGATGGAAAATTGATATGTTGAGAGTAAATAGATTATATAACAATGAGGCATAATGTCAATTTATATTTATCTATTTTTTTATTTAATAATTTAATAATATAAATTCATAATACATGTGGCTATCATTTACGTAATTTTCCACATAGAATAAATTTGGGAGTAGATATAAAGTATGTAATGCTAAAAGAAAAATATTATTAGCTAAAAATGAAGAAGGTTGCTGAATTTTGTTTGGGGTTTTACCATGTCAAGCTAAATATGGACACATGACAGCTATTGTTGAACAAAGTGAAACATGCAAGAGGAATGTCAATAACCATTTGGTAGCCAACATGCCCAATTCCTAAGGCTTATGTTAAGATTATGTATACCTAATGATCTTAAACATAGCCAACAAGTGCCACGTAGTGGCTAGTACTTGCCTTTAGTTGTAGTTTTAATTGTATTAGCATATAATTTTAAAAAATTTAAACTAAATAATTATTTAAATTTATTTACTATATTATTATTAGGTTAGGTTAAATGTTTAGTTTATAGTTGTGTTAAAGTTCAATTAGAAATATAATTAATTCAAATTTTAATTTATATGTAAAATAAATTTTTTACCTTTTTAGTTTTGTCATAATTATAATTTTATATTAAATGTCTATTTAATTAAAATTTTAATAAATTTACTAGAATTATAAATATATTTTATTTAATTATAAAATATATAATTTAGATGATAGCCATCTAAAATAGAATGGACATATATTGATTTGCATTGAGCTCACCACCTAATTAAAATTTCAATATATATATTTACTTTAGTTTAAAATAAAAATATCATAAATGAATGAACTAAATTTTATATATTTGATATTAAAATATAAAAATAAAAAATAATAATATATAATTTGATATTAACTATTATTTTAATAATAAAAAATTATAATAAGAAAATTAATATAATTATAATTAATTTATAAAAAAAATAAAGTACAATATAATATAACATACTCTTCTATTCTTTTATTTTTTTAAAATACATCAAATAAATATTATATAGATATCTATGTTTACTATTTTAAAAAATTAATTTCAATATTTATATCATAACAATTATGGGCCAAAAAAGAAAATGTTTTCAAGACCATTTAAAACCCTGACATTTATTTCCAACATGGAGCACGTCTTCATGTTAATCTGGCTTAAAAAGTGGAGAAAGAAAAATCATTCCTAAAAATCCGTGTATAACACCTCAAATCTATTAACGGAAAAATAATTTTTAGAATTTAAGAACTTAAATAACATGCATGTAAACTTTAGAATAATAAAATAAATTTGAAAAAATAAAAAATAACTTACTTTCATTGGTTCATATGATTGTTTTTAATAACTAGTTAACTAGTAGAATGCAAAATTCATTACAATAGTACTATGCCTTATTGGCAAGTACTAATAAGAAGACTAGAAAAACTAAAAAAACAACATATTTAATTTTTTCTTAATTTTTAAATAAATTTTTTTTTTTAAATGAAGAAAAAAATAAACCCTTAGATTTTTGAAGCATAATATACAAAGTGAAAACATTAATATACAAAGTGAAAATACTAATGTTGTTCTAGTTGTGATAAGATGGATTGCAACTCTTATTAGTACCTAAGCAAGTACTAAAACATTTAAGGTCTTATAGATTTTATTGAAGTTTTTTAGAATTTATAAGAGTTTTTTTAGGCATGAATAGATTTTATTGAAGTTTTTTTAGGCATGAATAGATTTTATTGAAGTTTTTTAGAATTTATAAGAGTTTTTTTAGAATTTGTTTTTTTAAAATTATTTTGTTAAGTTCTCATTAAGTTTTTTTGTTTTTTTATTAATATAGTTTTAAATTAAAAATTATGTTATTTGAATTTATTCTAGTTTATACAATATATTATAATTCAAATAAAAACTTAAGATATTATAATATATATTTATTTTTATTCATATTTTTAAAGTTTTTTAATTTTAATTTTTATTATATACTAATTATATATTAACAACTATTTATGTAAAAAATTTATGTGATTTTATTTTCTTATAATTTTTATTTTTTCTTTACAAAATATTAATATTTAAATTAAACTATATTGAATTAATATTTGATATTATTATAATAGTTTTATTTTTAAAAACTTATTAAAATTTTTTTATTTATTTTTATTTTTATTTTTATTTTTTTTTTTTTATTTTTTTTTTTGGTAAAAGGTCGAGGCCAAAGTTTTATACATTGTTGAAACAAATATACATAAGCTCTGCTCAGTGCAGGCGCTGGTAGGGAAGAGAGGGGTTGAGAAACTCTCCAGCCTTGTCCAAGACCGTAGTCTGGAGAATTATACATGACTATTATAGGAGGGCATCCCCATCCTATACATAAAGCACCCAAAGAGATATTACAGTTTATATAATCAGCTTAGTTGAAAAACAAGTTTTGGTCAAAATGCCACAGTCTAACTACTATATTGGAATGCCATCCTTCCTTGATCCATTCTTTAACTCTCTACTATTCTTATTTAAAGAAATCCGTACTGCACTCAAGGGTATCTCCTTTGATTGCCATTTGGCCCTTCATTCCTGAAACAACTTCACTTTGACTAAGATCTTTGTTAGAAAATCACAATTTATATTATGTCTTTAAAAACTGTCAACATGCCTGAGGAAGATTTAAGATCTTACCTGCCTACTAATAAGACTAACTTTCATGCAGGATAGTAACTACATTCTCCTTGTTTCCCTTATATAGCTCTGCGAGGGGTTATTAAGAGATGAGAATCCCAAGCGTTAGCTGTTCTCTTGGTAGCCGAAAGGTCTCCTATTTTTTGATAAATCTAAAGACACAATTTCTTAACCCAAGAAAGTGTATTAAGGGAAGGAAGGTATAGTTTTATGTGACGTTTAAAGAGATTAACTTTATAAAATTGAAAATTGAAATTATACAAAAATGGTGAGGTGGGTAAGTTATGAAAAAAATAAAGGGAGATATGATAGATATGCAAAATTATTATGTTTAGATAAATAGAAATAGTTCTAAAGGATAAATTATTGTTACTAGAGATGAGTTAAAGTTTAAAAAGGAAAGCAATTATTGCACATGAGGGTGATCTTTAAAGGAGGTCTAGAGGGAGCATATGAGGGATCCATATTACGTGATAGATTCAGATTTCTATAATGCTAAAGGTCTAAAATATTTTGGAAGGCATGGGCCCTCATTTAGAAATTTAAGAGGGTTTAACTATCCCAAAATTACTCCCATAACTAGTGGTGTCCTTTTATTTCAAAGATATCCCATCAGCCCCCAAGTTAACTAGTTCATCTGCCATCTTATTTCTTTCTCTATAAATATGATTAATTGATACTTCCTAAAAGGATTCACATAAGGATAATGCTTGGGATAGAAGGGAATTTAACCTCCAATTCGGAGTCACTTTTTTCCTTAGCGCATTTATAATAATTGTTGAATCACTCTCAATTTCTAAATGTTGTAATCCCAAGGACACAAATTTTTGAAGACCCTTTGTGAGGGCGTATAGTTCTACCCAATTATTTATTTCTTCCCCAATAAGAGCAGCTAATACTGTGATTTCCTTACCTTCATGATTGTGAATGCTACACCCAATGCTTGTGATACCTAAATTACCCCTAGAAGCCCCATCAAAGTTAAGCTTGTACCAATCATTCTTTGGAGGTTTCCATATGCATTCATTTCTTTTTGACATTACATTTTGAGAATTAGAGCCAATAAAAGGAGGTAATACTAACCCTTCCCACTTACCTCATATTCTTCCATCCCACTGACTCATTTTTAGATCCATTTTCTGGGATTTGATTGTGTTACTATTCATTTTTGCTATTATTACTGCTTCGATTTTATTGCATAATTATTTCCATTCCATCTTTTCTTCTCTGAAAATTCTTCTATTGCATTCTTTCCATACTTCCCAAATTACTATAGAGGGTGATATAGCCCATAAGTTTGCAAAAATGCTCTTTTTTTTTTATGATTGGCTAGGCTTGCAACATAGCTTTAAGAGATTGGGGGAGGGTAGAGGACCACCCTAAGTTCCCTTGCAGCCATTTTCAACATTGATTTGTGAAAGGGCAATTCAGAAATAAGTGGTCCACTTATTCTTCATCTTTTTCACAAAGTGGACATCTACTTGGACCTGAGAAATCTAATTTCCTGAATCGTTCTGTAGTCAAAAGTCTATAGTTCAAAGCTAACCATGTGTAAAAGTCTGCTTTCAGTGAGCACTCCTTACCCCAGCACAGATGGATAGGTAAGGAGGTTTTAGGTCTGTTGTAGCTCTGGGAAATAAGCCTATACCCATCCTTAGTCTTGTATTCACCTGATTTAGAGCCATCCCAGACTAATTTGTCTCTGGAATTGTTTAACAAAATTTTTCTATTTTTGAGAATATCTTTTATTGTTGATTCTTCAGACAACGAGACCCCAAATTCTTTTATGGATTTTCAAACCCAATTCCCATCTACACAAGTGATGTAATCTTTAAGAAAGAGACCAATCTTTTCCTTTATTGATTTAATGAGGGAAGGGTTGTTCAAGATCTTAGATATCACCTCATGGCCTCCCCAAGAGTCATCCTAGAATAGCACCTCCTCTTCTAATCCTGGGCTCCATGTTAATTTTTCCAAAATGATAAATCTACATTCCATCATAAAATCTCAAATCTTTGAACCTTTGGGGGGGTTTGATTCCCTGAAGATATTAATGGGTGAATGATCTTTCAGATATTTGTGAATAAAATTTTTTTCCCATTTTGCTTCAGGGTTTCTAAAGAGCCTCCACAGAAGTTTGGCCCCAAGGGCTTTCCCTTGATCCCGTAGATTTTTGAGGCCTACTCCTCCTTCCTCTTTGGGTTTACAAATGTTTTCCCGTGATATTAGTAGAATTTTCTTATTTTCATTGTTCTCTTGCTAGAAAAATATCCTTAAATGCTTCATGATTTCGGATTTTTTGTTTGTAGGAAGGTGCATACATGATAAGTGATATGTTGGCATAGCTGCCAAAACTGAACTAACCATGGTAGATCTTCATGTAGAGGACAACCATCTCCCTTTCCATGAGCTCATTTTATTTTTAATCTTGTCTATAATGGGGTCCCATATCTTTGTTGCTTTGTTTTCCTTGACTAAGGGAAGACCTAGGTATTTACAAGGAAGCTCACCTTCCTTAAAGTTGAGGATTTTGCAAATATCTTTTTAGTACCAATGTCAGTATGAAAAAAAAATATTTCTGATTTATCCAGATTGATTTCCTAACCGAAAGCTTTAGAATATGTCTCCAAAATCCTCTTAAAGGTTCTAGCCTCACTTCTTTTGCTGGTGCCATATAGCAGAGTATCATCAACAAAATGTTGATGAGAAGTAGGCTCCAAGTCACTACTAATGGTAATTCCCTCTAGGGTTTCCTGATTCCTTTCCTTTGTAATTGCCCTAACCAGAGCCTCGGCCATAATTATAAATAGAAAAGGGAAGATTGGGTCTCCATGTTTGAGTCCTCTAGATATGCTAAAAAATCCCTCCGACGTACCATTAACTAGGACCGAAATCATAGGAGTAGATATACATTCATAAATAAAATTGATCCAACTTTTAGCAAAGCCAAAGGCTTTCATGCTCTTGCAAAGAAACCTCCAATCCACTTTTTCATATTCTTTTTTAATGTCTAGTTTGATAAGCATACTTGGATTTCTATTCTTAAGGATAGAGTGAATGGTTTCCTGAGCTATTATTACCCCATCATAGATGGATCTTCTTGGAACAAACCCAATCTGTTCTTTGCTTATTATCACAGGGAGAAGTTTTTGGAGTCAAAGGGCCAGAGTTTTAGTAAGCAATTTGTATAAAGTATTGCATAAAGCAATAGGTCTATATTCATTTAGGCAAGTTGGTTTCTCCTTTTTGGGTATAAGAGCAATAAAAGTATTGTTAACTTCTTTAAGGATTCTACCTGAATTTCTAGCTCCCTCTAGAGCTTCTGTAACCTCCTCCCCTATAAAGTGCCAACATTTTTGAAAAAAAATGGCTAAAAAGCCATCAAGCCCTGGGGGCTTATCCAGATTCATTTGCATTAATGCAAAACGGATTTCATTTATTGTGAATTTACTGGTTAGCATTTGATTTTGTTGTTTAGTTATGACTTTCGAGATGTTTTGGAGTAGATCTATCTGACATCTCAAATTCGATGAATCTCTATTATTTAAAACATTATCAAAGTAATTTACTGATTCATTATCTATGCTTTCGGTGTCCTCTAAAATATTACCTTCCTCATTAATGATACAAGAGATCATGTTCACGATTCTTCTTTGTTTAGTACTATGGTGAAAAAAATTTGTATTTCTATCCCCTGCTTCCAACCAAGTTTCTCTTGATTTTTGTTTCCAAAAGATTTCTTCTCTAGCTAACATCTCCTTATAATCTTTTAATAAAACCTTCTCTTTGTGATATAGAACATCATTCATTCCTTCCTTGATTACCTGAGAATTTACTTCCCCTAGTTCAATCTCAAGTTCTAATTTCTTTCCAAAGATGTTGCCAAACTTAGACGAATTCCATTCTAGAAGTTTTCTTTTAATCCATTTTTTTTGTTTACAAGTCTATACATCTTAGAGCCCTCAAACTGAGGTTCCAGGTCTCAATGAGATTTAGTAGATCAGGATCTCTTAACCATGCTTCTTCGAATTTGAAGGAACTTTTTTTTTGCCTTGATTGTGTTAAAATGTTTAGAGTGATTGGGTAATGGTCTGATCCAGAAATTGGTATGATGTTTGTCGTGAGTGATACATCATATAAGGCTAAACTGCCTTTAAGTAAGAATCTATCTAATTTCTTTGCAATATTGCAGAAGCACAGTCTTCTATTATTCCATGTGAAGGCATTGTCTTCTGTTGGAATTTTGAGAAGGGAGTTGCACTCCCTCCATTGTATAAAGTCTTTTGCTACTAAAGGAAGGGAATTTACACCTCCCCTTTTCTCAGAAGTCTTAGTAATTACATTGAAATCTCCACCTAGAAAGAAAATTTTATCCCTTGTTTGATCTAGATAGGATCCTATCTCATTCCACACTATGAGTTTATCTTTGTTTTGAATAGGTCCATAAGCATTGATTAAATTAAAAATTAAATTAAGTCTAAAGTTTTTTACCGTACCACTCATCCAATATTGTCACCTTTCTAAAAAAATTATTGAGATGTTATGGGGATCCCAAATGATTTCCAGTCCCCCTGATGCGTCATTGGCCGGTGTGACTTCAATTTCCCTTATCCCTAATTTCTTTTTAAAATTCCTTATTCCTAAACTATCTAGCTTCATTTCTTGAATTAACATAATCTCTGGATTGTGAATTTTGATGCAATGTTTAATTAAACATTGCTTGTTAGTGGCATTCATGCCCCTAACATTCCATGATAGGACATTCATGGTTCCTTGGGAAGGCTATTCCCCTTCCCAGCATTCAGAATACAAGTAATCTTTATCTGTCCTACGGCATCCCCGGCTAAGTCCCTCGATTCTTCAGTAGATCTTCTTCCTTTTTTCTTTGGGTTTTTGCACAATCCAGGGAGATTTTACTCTCCATATGTTGAGCTATGCCTAGGGATACCAGCTCTTTCATTTCTTTCTCTTCCAAGTTTATTAATAACTCCTCTATAGAGACTTCTAAGTTAACATTGTTTAAATTGATATCCTCTGCAAGGAGCTCTCTTTGGAGCTTAGCTTCTTCCGGATCCCATATCTCATTCAACATTTCTTCCATCAGTTCCTCTAGAAGTGTTTCTTTAATATAATTTTTTATTATATTGACTTCTTCCTCAATTTTCTCTTTTTCAGATTTTGAGTCTCCTAAAATCTCTCACGGATTTTCATAGTGGGTGTAGTTACTCTTTGGAGGTGAGGAGTCATTATCTTCTGTTAAACTTAATGATATTGTAGTTTCCCCCTGCCGCTCTGAATTGCCCAGCTTTAAACCCAAAAAATCTTTGATTTCGTCCTCCTGTACATAACTACAGCCCTCTATGAAATTATTTTCTAACACTATTGAATTTGGTTTTATAAAATTTAAGGGTGTAGGATTGAAAATTAAGTCTTGGTGTTTGTTGGACCTTGCTTCATCTGTGATATGATACTCTGGATAGTTTATAATCTCCCTAATGTTCCTTTCAGTTAAGGGAAACCCTGTCGCTACATTGAGTCTATTACTTGGGGATATTGTTGCTTTATCTAAAATGTCGGTTAAGGATACTGTTGGATCTACTTTCATTATTTCCTTAATAAGTATACTTTTCCTTCTATTGGTTTCTTCAAAGTCGCTAGTTTCATCATCGGATGAGAGTGAGAAGTCAATATCTCCCTAGACCATAAGACTTCCTGATGATCCTGCTTTGGGACCTTTGTTGGTGTTGGATCCCCCTATTATCATTTTTTTTGGTTCATAAGACTCACCTCCTCTTAATACCATCTCTTTATTTACTCCAAAGAGATCTATTAAACTATCATTATTTATTGTTCCTTGTATACAGTTTGTTTTTACTAGGGAGTCGCTACTATATGGGTATACATTAACCTGCACACTAGGCAAGTTGGTGAAACAGAACCCTCCTGATATCTTGTTAAACATAATTATGGGGAGTTCTGCAGTTGACATCAGAACCTAGGGTAGCCCTTCTCTTTTGTTAAATACAATCCCAAAGCCTTACCCTCCTCGATAGGTTTTTATTGTTTATAATAGAGAATTTCTTTTAGGTTTGATGTGCTTAAGCATTTCTTCTAATTTAATTTTTTGTGTGAGAAAAAAAGGATATTTTCTGTAATATCTTCCCTGAACTATTCCAACAATAAGCTGTAAGAAGTTTTATCGCTAATATAGTTAATAGTGTTAGGATTTTTTAAGAATTCTGAGGTTTTGACCAAAATCTTAACATCTAAGGAATCCAAATAGTTATCCTCAAGACCCATTACTTCATTGAAGGTTTCCCCAATTTGATATAAAATTTGACTATGTAATAATTCTACAAGCAAATTTGAGATTTTCATCCATTTCGAAGTAACAATGTTGTTAAAGATACCTTTATTAAAATTAGGTAACAATTTTAAAATTTTCATTGCATGCCCTTGGTAGAAAATATGATCTAACTCTAAAAGTTTATGTCTAATAAATAAATCCTCACATTCTAAATAGAAGCAGTAATTAGGAAGAAAAATTATACTTACCTATGACTTAATGGCTACTGTATGTGACTGAATGTGACCTCTAAATCAGGCACAACACAACATGGTCATTATTCACTTGATAGAATTCAGGAGAGAGTATGAAGAACTCAATCCAAATTCCATGGTGAGGTGACTTATTGCCTCCTATGTGAATGTGGTGTTTGAATACTCTCAAAATGAGAGCCAACAGCCGGGAGACCAATTCAACAATGGAGGATTTCCAAGAATCAAATATGAGCAAAATGAAACTAAGCTAAGAATGAATGCAATTAATCTAGAAAACTTTGAAAGAAATATGAAATGCAGATTTTTATTTGATTTTGAAATAAAGATGATATTAGACTAAGAACAAGTAAGCAAATTTAGTCTAAAATATGATGCAAAGATTATACTAATAATGAGATATTAATCTAATAAATGCAATAAAAAGCTTTGAAAACAATGAATCAAATGAGACTAAAAAAATGCCTATAGTGTAGATGCTCTCAAAAATTGCCCCCTCTAATGAAGAAAAGAGCCCAAATAAATAGAAGAGCCAAGAGGAGGAGGAAGAGTTTCTTGATTCGAAACTCCTGACCCTTCATATCCCTTTTGGGACAAATAAGCATGAATTACTTTATTAAAAGAATGGAAAATGCCACATGAGGACCTTTCGAATATCTCAAATTATTAATTCAAGAAAAGGTGTCCATTCAAATAACAAGCAATTAATTAATTCCTTTTTTATGTGTATTAGCCAAAGGGGGTGGTTTGATTTAATTTAATTTAAAGCACATAGGACTTTACAATTAAATTAATGTATCATAGAGATAATTTAGCTAATAAAGTCAAAGAGACTTAGGAATTAATTTAGTATTTGATTATTGCAAATTAAGGTTTTTGCAATTGACATCAAGTCAAATTAAGTCAGGTAGGAGAGAGAAAATTGCCTAGGGAACTAGGACTTTGGTGATGTAAAATCGAGATAATGCACCAAAATTGATGAAATTAAATAGGTGCCAATTTTGGGGTATTACAGCTGCTTGTAGCCAATCTTTAATACATGTGAAAGCTATTCCAAAGCCGAACCATGTACCAAAAAGTCCGAAGGAATTGCATTGATTCCACAACCCTTATGTGAATGTATGAAGCCCTTTAATGGTTTTAACTTCCCCCGTGTTATAAGGTTTAGATCTTTGATGTGGCGGAGAGTACTTCTCTGATGATACCATATTATGCTCAGGTTGTTGATTCTCATCGATCTCTATTTGACTCCTCCTATGCGATGGAGTGTAGATCTGAGCGTTGTTAAGGGGATGCATATTTAAACCTAGGCTAACCGATCACCGTTGAGGCGGAGAGTCATGGGAAAAGTTCTGGTGCCTAGATTCCTTTCCTACGTCATTCTGAAGATAATCAAACTGATTCTTAAGAGGGATCTAAAATAGATTGGCTTTATTCAGGGGGTTATTATGGATCTTTTGATTTTTCCAGTTCCTCACCCTCTTCGCATTTTGGAGAGAAGCAGGTTTCCATTCTTTGAGATTCGTGGGGACTCTTTGAGAAGTAGAAATGTTCTAGTAGGGAATACTGGGGCTATCTTGATAACCAGGTCTTGCTCTGATACATTCCTTTTGCAGAGCAGCATATTTCATTGAATAGAAGAAATCGAATTGCTTATCCAGTGTTTCCACATTAAAAATAATGTGTCTACGATTGCCTGAAAAACTATGATAATGATCAATGTAGCACTGATAAAAAAATTTCTTGTAGTGCCTGATGACATCGGGGCAAGAGGCCATGTGAGGTGGGACGAGAATATTTGACCAGTAATCTGCCCATCGTGGGTCACTTTCATACGCATATGCAGTGGCTGCTATTTTCTTGATATGCCGAGGATCATCTGCCATAAAAACTTATTAAATTTAGTTCAAAATATTGATTTATTTAAATTTATTTATTTATAATAATTTTAATAAAATTCTTCATTATTATAATTAAATTATATAAATTTATATTAAATAGAATTATATTTAATAAAATATAATAAATTTATTAAAATTTTAATTATATTTCACAATATAATTACAATTGATTAGGCAAGTACTAGCCACTACGTGGCACTTGTTCCAGTTCATAACATGTGCAACTTAAAGGTGATGATAAAATATGAACTATATGTTGGAAAAAATGAAATTTTAACATAGCTTAAATTTGGTGAGTTTTAATTTTAATTTCTAAATATTTTCGAGTTCTATAAGGACAATTCATGAATATTTATGCATATTTTATAATGCATGATGAATTGAATAAAAAACTATATTAAATTAATATTTAATATTATTATAATAGTTTTATTTTTAAAAACTTATTAAATTTAGTTCAAAATATCAATTTATTTAAATTTATTTATTTATAATAATTTTAATAAAATTCTTCATTATTATAATTAAATTAAATTAATTTATATTAAATAGAATTATATTTAATAAAATATAATAAATTTATTAAAATTTTAATTATATTTCACAATATAATTACAATTGATTAGGCAAGTACTAGCCACTACATGGCACTTGTTCCAGTTCATAACATGTGCAACTTAAAGTGATGATAAAATATGAACTATATGTTGAAAAAATGAAATTTTAATATAGCTTAAATTTGGTGAGTTTTAATTTTAATTTCTAAATATTTTCGAGTTCTATAAGGACAATTCATGAATATTTATGCATATTTTATAATGCATGATGAATTGAATAATTAATTTTTTATTGTAGTATATTTAATTAATAATTATTTATCATTGTATTACAAATAATAGAATTATTTCACAATTGATAACATAGAAGATATTTTTACCATTTATTGGTAATGATACTACAAAAATAGTTTAAAAACTGTGTAATATGTTCATTTGTGAAAATAAATTGACATGTTTAATGTTTACTATTATTTGTAAAATTTAACAAGTTTAAAAGAAAAACAATTTTAATTTTGTTTCAAATTTAAACATCAGTTTATGTATATTTCATTAAAAATATACATATACTTATATTTTAATTTTGTTTTGAAATATACATAAACTTATATTTAAATTTGAAACAAAATTTAACATTGTTTTTCTTTTAAACTTGTTAAATTTTAAAAATAATAGTAAACATTAAATATGTCAATTTATTTTCACAAATGAACATATATTATAAAACTTATAAATTCTTATGAATAGGATTAAAATTAATTGTTGAGATATTATTTTATATTATTTTTTATATAATATAAAATTTATATAACTTATTTTAAATATATAAACTAAAAAACAATATAATATAAATATATATTATAAATAATTTATAATATAAATAATTAATATAATAAATTAAATTCAAAATTAATTACAAAATAAACTTATAGAAATAATAAAATAAAAACATATATAAAAGATTAAAATGGCACCTATAATATATATTAAAAATATGGACTAAAATTAGAACACTTAGATTTATTTTTTCAAACTCCTCTTATATATTATGTTGTCTTATACCGTCTTATATATTATGCAGTTCCAACCGTCTCTTCTGACATAGGGTTTTGGGCTGTCAGAATAGACAGACAATATTATGGACCTACCTACAGTTAAATATAGGGCACTAGGGGAGGGCGTTGACGATGCAAATATTCGGCTATTTAGTCATTGCCTATTTTAAACACCTAGCTTCAAAGTATTGTCATTTCACAAATCCTTCACGCCTGGCTCAATTTTTTTTGAAATATTAAATTTCACTAGTAATACTAAAGCCTCTCCTAGCTTCTAATGTATTCATCAATCTTTTATATTTGCTCAATCCAAAATAAACAAATACAGAAATATTGAAAGAGAAAACTAATGAAGGGTGCTCCCCTTAATACCACAAACACATAACAGAAACAGAGAAACAACAACAATTTACTAGAACGTAAAATGGGATTCTTATTATCTCCACAAGTGTGGAATTATAAATTTCAGAATTACAATATGCAAAGCCACATGGACATTTTCCTTACAATATTCTGTAGGACAAAGCCTCGAATCATTACCCAGAACTTCCCTAGACAACACTACGGGTCTTCCTTATATATGCGATTTCCACCACCCTAGAAGGTTCCAAAAAATTTAGCCCTTAAGGTTGACTACCCGTAGAATTATTTTATTTTTCATAATTATTACATTAGGCTCTGCTCAAAAGAATTACAAATTATGTTTTAAGGTACCCCAACTTCCGGAGGCCGTAACTTTTTAACCCTAGCTCTGTTTGATTATTATAATCACTTTTTGGAAATGGTAGCACCTGATCTATAGTGCTTGACTTGCACAAACTCCAATTAGCTAGGGGTCAATCACAATCTAGAGCCCCTAAGGCCTTCAAAATTGAGCTCAAAGATTTTGTACCCAAAAACCTCAATAACTTCACCAATACAAATGATATGGCAATGAAACTCAACTACAAGGCTGATATGACTAAGATGAACCTCCTCCTGTGAAATCAGAACATTCTAAGCTCGTATGACCAACTTACTAAAAATAATAAATTTCCATAAATAGCAACTCTACACAAGATAGCCCTTATTGAAAAGAAACTAGAAATATTTTTGGGTGATGCAAGATTGCCTCTACACCCAGGATGCTCCTGCATCACAAACCCAACCAAGCAAACAAGTTGCACTTATCTATTATTCAAAAAGCCTCACAAGCTAGCAGGAAAACCAACTCTAATACTACTATAATATCCCCCTAGGTTATTTGCTCCAAATTTTACCAAATATTCCATGGAAATTTAAATAAATGTTTTGCAAAAAAACTAATTTTTTTCATCCAACAGATTACATTGAAAACTATACAATATTAGACTAAAATTGAGGTCTCAAATGAATATTATCGTCAAATAGATAAATCATCACAATCTTATTTACCAATCAGATATAAAGTTTATCTTTAGATGAAATCTTTAAAAAAAAATTCAGTTGTAAACTCTGTCACTTATCCACCTCCAAAGATGGATTAGGTTTTCATCCAATCCACCAAGAAATCCTAAAAAGTTTTTGTCCTCAAGTTTGCAAATTGAAAGCCAAAGCTTCCCAAAATTTTCCAAGAGAAAATAATAACAAAAAATAAACCAAACATGCTGAGAATGAGCCTCTCATTGTCCTTTTATAGCACATCCCTATGACTCTTGATTTTCCTTCTACATGACTCTTTATATTCATTTTCTTTGTCTCTTTATTTCCCCCATTTAAAATTAAATTACTTTATTAATTTTCCACTAGGCTCCATAAAAGTCATTTTAATACTTTGTTAAATAATTCAACTAAGTTATAATTTAGATTTGATATAATTTGATAGCATTAAATTTAATTATTTAATTTATTTCTAATGTCCCAAAAAGGGGACATTAAATCCCACAATATCAATGACCTCATTCATGCCATCATGACTTCCACTACCATCATCATTTCAACTAATCACCTACCTACCATAATAAGGTTGTCTTATTCTTTGAATCAAAATTTTGTATTTTGGTATGGATAAAATATTATAGTGGTAATGGATTTCAATGTCTATGTTCTATAGATTTTATTTTGACCAAACTCTCATGAAGAAGGGGTACTAATTTGTCACACGTTCAAAAAATTAAATTGAAATAAATTGTATAATTTCTTATATTGCTTGAAATTTGAACCAAAATTTTGTATTTTGGTAGGGATACAATATTATAGTTGCAGGTAATAGATTTCAACATATATGTTTTGTAATTTTGTTTTGACCAAATTCTAATGAAGGGGCACCCATCTCTAAATATTAAGCCTAATAAATTGTATAATTTGTTATATTGCTTGAAGTTTGAACTAAATAGTCTTGTAGTTCATTATTTTTTAATCTTTGTTTTGTTCCCTGTTATTCTAACATTAGACCTAAAATGAAAATAAATGTGTGAACATCAAACAATATGTTGGAAATGCAAAACACTTTGTTGTAAAAAATGTTTTTTCAAGTACATAAAAACCTTTTTGATTCATGGTCAATAGATTTCTATAAATAAGTGTTTATGTTTTTTAAAATTATATTCAAAAATATTAATTTGTACATAAATATTATAAACTAAACTAATGTATCTTCTATGCATATATCAAATTATTCTCTCTAATTTATAAAATTGTATATAATTTCCTATTGACTAGCATTGCACCTTGTTTCAATACAAGTGTTAATTATTATTTTTTCCTCATCACAACACAACTATCATTATACCAAGCTCTACATATTCTCCTTTGACTATGGGTGGAATTGATAGTACAAAAATTGTAAACTAAATTGAAAAAATAGTTTGCGCATGAAGTGTGATGGTTGTAGGGGAGAGGACCTAGTACCTGAACGCATTCTAATGGTTGTGATAATAGTTGTTAATTTAGTACCCACACTTGTTGATTTAATATGTAATAATTTTGACAATATTGTACCAATAGTTGTAACTTTAAAGTTGTTTGTGCTAATGATGACTAGTCATAATTGAATGAAATGTGTCCCTTATTCTAAAAAACAACCAATCGTGTGATGCCACAACAACTGCATGAGTATGGGTGTTCCTAATGAGCTACGATTGGTCTCACTATTTTTTTGGGCTATTTGGACACCTTGGAAAAAAGAATGTTGATGTGGCATCGTCTTTGATGATGTGCCCCTAAAACCTTAGTTATAAGGAACTTGCCAAGTAAGTTGTTGTAAAAAAATGGGAGTGATTTTAAATTTCCATGTAGGATTTTGAGAAGCACAAATTTAGGGTGCTCAACTACTCAATCCTCTCCCATAATAAAATTCACAAAGAGAAAGAAAAAAGGCCATCCTTCTAGGAAACTTTTACTACATTTCCAAAAATTAAGTAGAAAATTGTTTTTGAATATTCACATACAAAATATTGGCACTTCGATAACCGTTGGATTCTACCATCTCATTGACACCGTTGAGTTCATAGGTTTAGTTTCTCACTTTCTTCTCCTCTAAAGGCTTTTTCTTCAACTTTTGCAAAGCATAGAGGATAATAGAGGTGTATCTTCTATTGGAGGGGTTGGTGTTGGAAAGCCTTAGGAATAATGTGTTTCTCATGATGAACTACAACTGATTGAATACCTAAATGACTTGAAGATCAATGATTAAAGATCACTGAGTTACTGAAATGATATGTAAGATGATTAAATCAGTAATCTGTTGTCATTGATGTCAACTAGTTTTGACAATACTTATCATGTAAGTTACAAACATCTAAACATCTATAGGAGAGAGAAAAGATGAAGAACTAAGATATCTACATGGAGAAAGATGGATATGACATATGAGGATAAGGAATACTTTGGGTAACTTATTGATGAGTTTATGATCTCATATTGTTGACTTGATTATGTTGCATTAATCTATGATGAAGTAGGAAAAAAAATTGTACAAGGGAATGTGGTTGGTAAATGAAGACTTCGGTATATAATGAGCTAGTGTAGTGTATACCAAGCAACAGTATTAACTAAGCTTGTATTCACTGACACATTTCTTTGTTAATCAAGTATGGATGAAAGTATTAAATGCTTAGTTTAGCCGATAGAAAATGATGAGCTAGAAATTGTTATGATTTCGAGATTGAGGATAAAGTTTGTTATGAGATCCATGACTCATAAAATTTGGAGAAGATCTAAAGGATGGAATTGAAACATGTTATTGACACAACTATTGAGGAAGGTTTAAGAGGCAAAATCAACGAAGAAGAATAAGCAAAAAAATTTGATGGTTGATATGAAAATGGTTTATCTGTCTATATAAGAGATATGAGTTTCACTATTGAAACTATGCTAGAAGAAAGAAGACTACAGAGATTTCGCGTGAATACAGTTTCATGCATTCTTGATTAGACTGGTTGAAGGAGAACTGAACTGCAAAACATTATTGAGCGATAGAGAGCTATTACCGAGTGAATGTAAGTTGAGGAAGTGAATTGAAATATTGATCAAAGGATTTGTATGGGCTTAGAATAGATCTAAACATTTGCAAATTGAGTTGTATTATAATCAGATCAACTATTGTTTCAATTTAACCATTGATATAGAAAATATCCTAACCGAGTGGACTTAACCATCTTATGTTATGCCCCTATGTCATTCAAAGAATATACATTGTTATCTTATTGACCCCATAGTGAATGCTGGTTGAAAGTTAATTGTTATGCTTAAATCCTCTAACAAGGTCACACCTAATAGTGTGTTTGTAACCTTTAATAGGGTTGGCTCTTCATCGAGCTCACTTTAGAAGAGTGAAAATTATTTTGGGTTACCAGTCCCAGGTAGTTTTTTCCTTAGCAGGGTTTCAACATTAAATCATTGTGTTATTTGTTTCTATGATGATTATTTTATTGTCATACTTTACATACTACATATTTGATTTGGTCAGTAATCACAGTGAGTTAATTAACTGGTAATCAATAAAAGGCATGGACAGTTTAATAGTTTATGTTACCAAGCTACAAAATTTATTGAAATTGTTTTTGAGAGTTACATCTTTGTATTTGGGACTGTAGGATAACTGATCTAACTTATTCACCCCCCTCTTAGTTATTCTAATAATTGGTATCAGAGCATTGGTTTCTTGGAACAAATTTTTAAGGACTTTAGCAGAAAGATTGTAAGATGTATAAGAGGGAAGTGTCGAAGCTGAACAAGGACAACTTTAGAATATGGAAAAGTTGAATGAAACTTCACATATCTAGAATCGGAGATTATGCCTTATATCTACTTGAGCATGGCTACTTACAACCATTGACTGGACCCTTAACTCTTGATCAACTGAAATATTGACATGAACACAACATGACTATGCTAGAGATTGTTGTTTCTCTATCTCATGTTGAATTTGAAGATGTCAAGACTTGCACTACTACAAAGAAAATGTGGGATAAAATTTCTCTAGTCTATGGTGGTGATGCAAATGTGAAAAGAGCTAGAGCTGAAAGCTTAAGAGGAATATTTGATGATATGAAAATGAAGGAAGGAGAAAATATTACACAATATTCAAACCAAATCAAAGAGGTAGTCAATTCTATCTGAGGAGTTGGTGGTGTCATTGATGAAGATATAGTGGTAAGTACGATTCTAAGAACCTTGTTGCCTACATATGCAATTAGAATATTTTCTATACATGAAATGAGGTCTGCACCTGCTAGCACTCTTACTCTTGATAGTCTGATTGGTAAGTTAAAAACTGTTGTGCTGAACAATTTTGATAATAGTGTTGTACCATCTGTTGAGTCTACTTTTATGTCTTCTCTGAAGATCGATAAATCTAGCAGTAGACACAATATAAAGAATGACAATGATAGTAATACTGATGATGAGCTTGATGAACTTGAAGCTCTTATGGCCCGAAGACTACCTAAAGGTAAAGGTAGATATAAGGGAAAGTTACCTTTAGCTTGCTTTAACCATAGAGAGGTTGGTCATATTGCTACTAGATGTCCCAATAGGAAAGAGGAAGATAAAGATCAAGACCAATCTAGTGATAGAAGCTATGGAAGAAGAAACAACAGAGGTTACCAACACTACAACAGAAATAACCGAGATCACAAAGATAAGGGAAAAAAGGCATGTTATTTGGTTGAAGATGAGGACACCGACACTGACATAGATGATGATGTTGAGGTAGTGTTTGTTGCAATGAAAGATGATTCAGAAGAAGAGGAAAGGTATGTAGAAACAACACTCATTTCTAAAGTTAGTAAAAATGATACTTGGATCATTGATAGTGGTTGTACAAATCACATGACTGGTGATGAAGATAAGTTTGATCATCTTGAGAATTATAATGGAGGATCAGTAAAAATAGGTAATGATACACCCTGCATGGTTAAAGGAAAAGGATCTTCATTGATAAATGATAAAATCAAATGTGATAATGCTTATTGGGTAAAAGGACTAAATTATAATTTGCTAAGTGTAGCACAACTTAACAACTCAAGTCACCGAGTGGCTTTTGAAAGAAAGAAGGTAAAGATCTATGATAGAAATAGAAATCTTGTCGGAACAGGAGGACAATCAAAAAGTAACTTATTTTATCTTGACAGTGTTGAGACTTCTTGTTTACTAATGAAAAATGAAGATGCACAGTTATGGCATAAAAGGTTATATCATATAAATTTTGATAACATGATTAAGATCAGTAGAAAGAGAAAATTTAGAAGACTGCCTAACCTAACTAAACTTGATCATGTTATGTGTCATCAATGTCAGAAATGGAAGATGACAAAATCTAGTTTTAAAAGTAAAGACTATTCAACAAAAAGAATCTTGGAGTTAGTTCACACCAATCTAGTTGGTCTCATGAGAACTCAAAGCTACCACTAGTAAATTTTAGCCTATTTTTTGATGAGGATTAGTCAAATTTTTTATACCAATTGGTCGACCAAATGACCAAAACTATTGTTGGACTTTTTTCATCGCTTATACGATAGGGAAAACCATCATCAAAATTCCGACGTCCGTAGTGGTTGAATTATCGATCGAATCATTGTAAAAGTAATCGCTTCAACCTGGAAGAATTATAGATTATACCTTTTATCTATGTGACCAAAGTCCATCTAAATTGCGACGAGTTAGGGTCCAAACTGTTGTCGAGGGTTCAGCATTCTCATCGAAATGCCAAAGAAAGTTTGTCTATCTTTCGACGACATTTGGTCAGAATAGACATCGAATACATAGCATTCTCATCGAAAGAACTATTATTCATACATCAAAAAAGAGACCAATAATAATTTTTGGTTATAAATATATATATATATATATATATATATATATATATATATATATATAATCAAATTAAGCATACCAATATTATCACATAAAACATTAGTCAAAAATGATGAATGATCAATCGTGGTGAATAGTTTTTCTCTATTAAAAATATCAAATATACTATAGCTTAAGTAAAATAATTAACAGGAAAATATAAGTTGATTATTGTCTTTGTAATTGGGGTGCTTTTATTTAAACCTTATCCGATGTTCAAGGCTTTAGTCTACTACCTCAACTTAAATTATATGTCTTGGGACTCAACTCACTTGCTTAGCTAAAAGATCCTGCATACACTTATGGTACTCATTTTAAGGCATCTATAGACTACAGAAAGGATTTTGTCTCTAACTAAAGAGAGGTCTAGCCTGCTAGACATGTATGAAAGTTGCAGAAGCACAACAAGGCCAGTGAACTATTGATTGCAGAGGATACACCAAATGCACCTGTGCACTAATGAAGCTATCTGTTAAAGACAACATATATCTATGTAGTAATGAAGTAATCTGTCAAATACTTATGCCGTAACTGGTTGGTGGGATGATTGGATGAAGAAGATTACCTCCTAAAGTGAAGTTTGAAGCCCCACAAATTCATGAGTGGAGGCTTATATGTTGAGATTAAAAGATTTCATAACTTTGAAGCCAATGGATTTATGGTTAAATCAAAGAAGAATACATAAGAAGATGTTAAAATGATACGAGATTATTTACAGTTTGTGGACAATAATAATTTTATTGTTGATGGGTTTCTAACCGATTTCTCTATAACAACAACATATGCAGTAGGTACATTATTTTTCTACTTCACTGGAAGGCTCAACTATACCTTTTATGTAATATTAAAGTTTCATTATTTTGTCATTAGTCATTTGATCTTATAATACTAAAGTTGCATTGTCATTGGTTCCCAAGTATTTGTCCCTTTGACATTTATTTCTCCATATTTATACATTATATTACCATGCATCTCTATTCTTCATTCAATAGTCATTTGATTATTCGCACAATCAGATGTCACCTTTTAGGCTAACTTATCAACATAGCTGAATTTTAGTATTTCTAACTAAAAATTAATTTTGGTCAACATATGGTCTAGCTAGATTCATTCTAGCTAAGTTAGATAAGTGCTTTAACTTTTCCAATTGGAAATATCTATTAAATGCATGTTTTATACCACTTTGGGTCCAATTACCATAAAAATAAAATTATTTCAAAAAAGTAGCATTTCAATAACTCCTAATATTTTTAATGATAGTTTTTTAAAAATAAAAAAATACCCTTTTGTAGATATCAGAGTCAAGAATATCCTCATATAGATTTTATAGTGTTTTAACTAGACATAGTTTATTGTAATTACAAAATATTACAAGTAGGTATTTTAACAGTCAAGGAGATGTTGATTCAGGGAAAGAAAAAAATAGTAAATCATATTAAATAAATTTGAAAAATATATGGTGCACTAGAGGAGAGAGTCCTCTTCAAGAATATATATTTCTTTTTTTTATTGGGATAGATTTGTTATGAAAAATATGTTGCGAGATGAAAACTATCAATTTCAATGAGTTAGAATTTGAATTGTTATAAAAGAGAAAATATAGGTCACAAACCAATTTTTATTTCTTTATGCACTGGCTATATATGTCATCTATGACATATTTTGAAATTAGGGGAAAAAATATTTATTTACATATAATTTTTTGGTGGGAACTAGACCCCTAATTTTGAGCATTTTTCAGCAAATAAAAAATTGTCTTTAAAAATTAAAAAAACATATCAATTATTATTCAAAAAAATTATTAAAAATATTAATCATAAACTTCATCTATTTTATCACATTTAATTACTTTACATCATCTTCAAATTCCAAACATAAATGTCATTTTTATACTATTGAAGTTGAACAGCTTTGATTTTGTTAGCCTTTTCCTTTGTAAAAGGGTGATAGCTTATTGTGCTTTTACCCGCCATCTTTTGAGCATCTACCCATACAACTACGGCACAGTATCCTTCATTTACGTCCAATCAATTTTTAGTCAATCCCATCTTGAAAAGGTTGCATCATTTGATCTTCTTGATCTTGTGTCAAAAACCTTGTCAAAATCATATTCAATCCAATCAATCCTCAAAATGGCTACGTGTCAGAGCTTGTGTCTGCCATCTTTTAGGTGTCTACCCATATAACTAGGACACAGTATCCTTCATTTATGTCCAATCAACATTCAATCAATCCCATCTTGACAAGGTTGTGTCATTTGATCTTCTTGAATCAAGTCTTTCTTCAGTTGTCTTCATCTTGCTCTTTTGCTTCACCTAAGGTTAATGGTGGAAACTAGAGCTTCATCACAGCGAAATCAAGGAGAAAAACCCAAATTCTCTTTGGCTACATCTTTTGTACTTGGTGAGGCATTTCATCAACTTTATGATCATTGTGACAGGAGTTTCTTCCTCTTGTATGATGATATCTTTGACATTAAAGTTCGAAGGAAGTTTAGCTCCTTGTTGAGCTAGCTCTAGGAAGTATGCCTCTCTATCTTCCTTTAAGAAATGATTCATCATTCGTTTAAAGTTATCATCATTCTGATATTGGGCAACTTCAAAAGGAGTAGGTTCTTGATCCCTACCATGATTGGAGTGATGACCTTGGGATGCTTGGCCTTGAGACATAGTGTTGTTATGAGGATTGTTGGGGATTGATTAAGGTGGGGTCGGTTGATTACCTGTGTGAGTTGATGCAGGAGGAGTGATGTAACCACCTATTAAGTATAGATTTCCAAGAGCATCTTTGATGAATTTAGTAGTGACCGATTTGGATAGTAAGTCTAATTTAATTTGTCCATGGACTGTGACCTTAAATTATTGAGCTTCTCTTTGTTTCGAGAAGAGTATAACATTCTCTACTCAACAGGACCAACCACGTGAAGGTGGAAGCTCATCTGGCCCCTCCTAGGAGCCTCTTATGACCCTTTACAATATTTTAAGACCTCTAAGATGTATTCTTAGGGATCGTAAATGGTCGTAAAGGGTCATAAGGGGTCCTGGGACACAACAACTGAGAAACATAATTGTAGGCATTGTGGTCACAATTTTTTGGAGACAATGTAATTGAGTTGTATATCTAGATGATGGAGAGAAACTCCTGCACCCCTAATTCCAAGTTGAATACATTTTTTTTCTCATGAATTCAAGGTCCTCCAACAGATATATTCAATTTGGAATTGGGGGTGCAAAAGTTGCTCTGCACTGCTTGGGTACACAACTCAATTACGTTGTCTCCAAAAGATTGTGACTATGATGCCTACAATTATGTTTCTCAGCTATTGTGAAATCTACACTTATGTTTCTCAGCTATCATGTTTATGTGCATATTTTTTATGTATTTTGGATAGTAAGTCTAATTTAATTTTTCTGTGGACTAAGACCTTAAATTATTGACCTTATGGAACAACAACAGCTAGGAAGGATGTATTCAACAGATGTTGGAAAGCGATCCTTCCTAGTGGCTATTGTTCTATAAGGTTTGTCTAAATCCCAATAGGTTGTAGTTTCATTTTCTAGATGCGTAAGTTAGAGGGGGCTTACAATAATAAATCATGTAATGAGGAGGCTTAGAACACTAGTATATGCAAATTTCATTATTTAATAATAAAAAATATTAAAATGTTTATACCTTCTTCTCTCATTTGCTGGTGTAATTCCTCTTTGAGTATCTCCTTTCTCCTTTGCATCCAAAATGAACTCATTCCAATCCCTCACTGGAATAAAGGGAGGATGCTCAAACTTTAGCGAGACTTCATACCACCCATAGTTCGTAGATTACGTTCAATGCATTATTTACATTCGTAAATTAGCATTGCATACAAATCTATGGATGGTGTGTGGTATGAAGCCTTGCTCAAGCTTGAAAATGATAGTCAATCCATAGTGATTGATAGCAAATTGAGGCTCACCTGAGCCATAAACATGAAGAATTATTCTAAAAAAAGATGTAAACCATATATATGTGCACTTGAGGCAAAGAGAAGTTACATCATATCCATATTAAAATATTAGTTACAATATGAAAATACTAAACTAACTAATTCCTGAGTTCATCTCTGCATATGGTTGCAACAAAGATATGCAATTACAATACAGAGAAGGCATCGTAAAAATATAATTTCAGAATTTGCCCTAGCCTGACACATTTTGCACTCAAATCCTTCATCGTGGATAAGTGGAGATGGGCGGATAGATGCAGATGAGTTGTCATCGACCCAACTAAAGTATCTGCAACCATTATTTCCCTATGATGCCTAGTCTACATTAGTTCTTATATTATAATGAATAGTATTTACATTAGAAACATTAAATGTATACACATTAGCAACCTTTTTTGTATTTGGGCAACACCAAAATTGTCGTCTAGGGTTGTTTGGTGTCCGTGAAGTCTTCAACACACGCTGCCCACCACCACATTGACAGTTTGGCACATTGACAAGAGTCATCAAGCCTATATATCAATAATGCACCTCACCATCATTACTACATTTATTATTTTTATATGATTATTTTTATATGAAATACACCAAGGAGTACCATCAAAAATATTAACCATTTACAATAATGAAAAGTAAACCTAAATCAAATGGCTCATTTTTTTATCAGCATGTGTAGTCTCTGTGAATATGAAAAATGAAAGAAATATGAAGTTGAAATAAAATAGTGAATAAAATAGTATTCCACATAGACTGAATGAAATATACCATCAAAAGAAGGTGACAAAATCCTGTCATGAAGCACAGACATAGGAAATAAAAAAGGGACAAAAGACAAGAAATAAGAAAAATCAATACGACTATAGAAAAATCATTTATACTATAATCAAAAAAAGAAACACTCTTTGTCAACAATTTTCAAAATCATTAGGACTATAGAAAAATAATTAAGACTATACAAAATCAAATTTTAGAAATGGACGGTTCTGATGCTTTGCCATTACAACAATTGAGCATTCATCATTTGGTATTGTGTATTCCATTTAAGTATGTCAACAATGTTCAAAATCCTGTCACCAAGCATAGACAAGAAATAAGAAAAATCATTAGGACTATAGAAAAATCAAGTTCTAGAAATGGACGGTTCTAATATTGCTTTTCCATTACAACAATTGAGCATTCATCATTTGGTACTTCTTGGTGTATTCCATTTAAGTTTACTAAAAGAGACTTAGTAGTAAAAGCATTGTATTCCATTACAAACAGAGACTTAGTAGTACTTTGAGTAGCCCTCCAACAAATGGACTTGTGATCATTTTCACAATAGTACATGTGTAGTAGGACTACTCAAAGTATTGCTTAAGCAAATCTAAATGCTTAGGCAATTGCACCCGTACATGTGTAGGAGGACTACTCAAAGTACTACTTGAACCTTTATCCCTTTTGTGACCCCCCAACATGTTTGCAACTACAATGTCTTACCATTACAATAAGAAAAATCAATCTAAAAACCAAGTGTGGTATCCCATTCCATAAGGCCAAAGTTTATGCCAATGTTTAATGTTATTACACAAGGTGTACAAACATGGATTGACTAGGACAATGCTGAATAGTCCTAGAAATGCAGATTTTTGGGATTTGAACTATGTTCAAATAGGTACAGTCAAGTGTCCTATTGAAGGGCACATATCGAGGATGACAGATATCGAGTATCTCCATCAATCACTACCAAGCTCACATGTTATCAAGAATTACAATCTTGTGGACAGCCACCTTATCAACAAGGCATTTGATGATCACCTTGCCAACACAGTTAGAAATCAATGGGTAGTGGTGATCAAATTTCTCAACACAACAGTTGCAAGAAGAGCTATGCTTGGAACGTATAGGCCTGATTATCTGAAGAAATCAGCAAATAAAAACTAACATGCAAAATGTTAAATTGAATGACATTTTATTATAGAGATAAATGTGTTGTCTAGATTACTACATTTCAAAAAGAAATATTGATATGCCAGAGCACCTTTCAAGTTGGGCAAAGCTGAGACCAAAGCCCTACCCACCGAGAAGAATTGCTTAACTCTCTATATGCATGATGGTATATTGATTTATTATCATTTCCTTGTATTTATTTCATTTTTTTCATGAAGTTTTAAGGTAGAGAACACAAGTTGTTCTTGAATATCCTATACAGGGGTTTTGCAAATAGAAATCTTGTTTTGAAGTTGCATTTGAAGAAATTTGCACATGATAGACCATGTAGAGCCTCATGAATGAGTGATGAGCAAAGTCTTGTGAGTAGGGAATAGGATTATGTAGATTTTTCTATTGGTGAGTACAAGGAGAAATTTTTGTGTGATATAGTACCAATGACATGTTGTCACATCCTCTTAGGAAGACCTTGGTAGTCCCTAAGAAGGAAAATATGATGGGTACAAGAATACTTGTTCATAAGGATGGTAACAAGTTTATTCTCAAGCCTTTGCAAAAATAATTCTTCATATGAGATAAGTGTTATCTATTTTGGAAAGAAAAAGTATGTTTATTTGAAGAGTTGCACAAGGAAGAGGTCTATGAAAGAGGATTAGAATATTGGAGCATCACTAATGGTTCTAAAAACTGATGATTATGACAGTGAACAAAAGATGGAAAATTGGAAGAGTAGTGTGATTGAAGAAGGTATAGTTATGTGCACACATTGGTGTCCTTTCATTGCACAAGTGCAAGATGATAAGGGTCTATTCATGGAGGGAAGAAAAAAAGGTCATTTTAACCTTACGAGGCAAGAGGAGAGATAGTCCAAATAATTCTATGGCGACTGTCCCAAAAAATAGACAAATGATGGAATTGCTAACATGTTTTCTTTTCATGTTTCTAACAAGTTTGTTGCAAGTTCTAAGAGGTGGGGTAAGGATTTCTTATTGCAATAGATGCCTAAGAGAGGAAAAAAGTGTAGAATTCCTTTTAGAAGACATAGACATGTGAAGACATAGAACTATTTGGATGTACGAACTGTGACATGGGACAACAATAAAAGTTACATTTTTTGTAAATTTTTGTTGTTTCCATCTTAATTTTGATTAGAGATTGATATTCTGAGATAATTATAATGCCAAGAGATTGAGGATCTTCATTATTAAGTGTTTTTTTAGCATCTTCTATCAAGTTTCTTGGTGTTGGCATCTTCTATCAGGTTTCTTGGTGTGGGGGTATCCATTCTACCACTATGTATCTATTCTATCAAAATGGGTAAGGGTAGAATCTTGGCCTTATTGGAGTACTCCAATAAGGCCAAAATTTTCTAATATCTTTTGAGTTAAGAAGTATCCATTCTACCATTGGATATCCCTTCTGTCTAAGTGGGCCACTTGACCTTATCTCTTAAATCCTATTTATGGTACTGGTCTCATTTGTTATATCATACATTACTCAAAGAGTTTGAATTTTGGTGGGGGGTGTAATCAAGAAACATACCATCACCCTTACCAATTATGCTTGAAATAGAATTAAATCTATCTGATATGATCTTTGACATTTAAGATTTAACTTTATAAATAGTAATTTGAATTAAAAAGTTAGAAATTAAAACAAAAACATTTAAGAGTCTCAAAGAGAGGAACACATTGAGGAATTAATATTTCGTTCAGGCTATACTTGGGACTACCATCAACAGTTATCATCATTGAAGGGGATTAATTCATATTTGGTAGATAACTATGGTAAGCAATGAAATACAAACATTTCATTTCCAATTATTATCGGTAAGATAAATAAATTTGGGCCAAGAGTATAGAATATGGAGAAGACTCCAAACATAAGTGAGTTGGTGATAAAAATGTCTTAATAGAATTTACATCAAAACCAAAAACATTAATCAGTTGATTATTATATAAGCTCCTGAAGCATGAGTTGGAGAGGACTACATTACACATTGAGACACAATATTATTTTCAAAAGTTGGTGACTATTATAATCATCAAGAAGATTAGGATATAACTGGTGGAGAGAAGTATGCATGTAGATCAAAAAGCATAGAGTACACACCAGTGTCTTGCATAAGTGAATTATTTTGAGACTTAAAAATAGGAGACTATACAAGATATGGCTTATAATAGGGATATAAAGATTAATCAGGCATAGCTATTCAATTATGGCATAGCCTCTCATACCTCCATCTCATAAACCAATAATTCAATCTGAAATTGTGATAGCTTGTATTCCATTCATATTCAAGATGCTTAACAAATTTCATTGATAATAATTCAATAGACTAGAACAATGCACCATTATTAGTTTCATTGTTTCTATATGTGTGTTTGTGTGTGTGTGTGTGTGTGTGTGTGTGAGGAATCAATCACTATAAAAATCATTACAATAGAACCACTCTTTCAAGATATTCTTGGCTAAATCGACCTAGATAAAGAAAGAAGATTGATCATGGAATAAAATGAGTCTTTGATCTGAGAAACAAGAGATCTCAGAATGGCTTATAAAGAACCAATAATTCAATCTGAAATAGTGATAGCTTGTATTCCATTCATATTCAAGATGCTTCACAAATTTTACTGATAATAATTCAATAGACCAGAACAAGGCACCATTCTTAGTTTCATTGTTTCTATATATATATATATATATATATATATATATATATATATATATATATATATATATATATATATATATATATATATATATATATGAGGAATCAATCACTATAACCGTCATTACAATAGAACCACTCTTTCAAGATATTCTTGGCCAAATCAACCTGGATAAAGAAAGAAGATTGATCATGGAATAAAATGAGTCTTTGATCTGAGAAACAAGAGATCTCAGAATGGCTTATAAAGAAGTAGAAAATAATTATCAGATTGATATTATATTTAGAAGTTGTAGATCTTTTAGTAATTTCATTTTGAATACCATTATCCACCTATTTGATTGAATTACAAAACCCCTATCAAGTTCAGATCAGATTGGAACCCGACTTAATAGTCATCAATGCAAAGGAAAAATATTAGAAATAATTGATATATCTAAGCACATCCTATTTAATACAAACTTACCATTCGTATCAGATAAAGAATTGAATTTGGAGCTATATAGAAAGGAGAATATTATAGTTTGAACTATAAAAATTTAGACAAAATCCTTAGAAATCCCTTTAGGGAACATTACATAAGTACCCGAGCATTGAAATTTGATAGCTATATTACATAGTCCTAACACGGGACATTACAAAAACCCTTTAATTCGGTCATTGCCATTGTAGAACACAATGTATGGATTCTTCGTGCATACAATAATTGAACCAGAGACCAAAACAAGGCTTGGAAAAATATTTACTTCTTGAAGATAAGATGTATCAATCCCTCTGTTGATAGAACCACTCTTGAAACCCTAGAAATGCTACAAATTGAATGCAAAAAAATATAAATGCAGCACAAGAACTTTTTCAAAGATTAAAAAACTAGAGATGAGTGTATTTTTTATAGATGAAGAGTGGTTCTTACAAGTGGAGTTGAGGCTAGGTGATGCATAGGTAGTGGATCGACATAAAATCCCTTTTTATAGACAAAATCCTTAGAAATCCCTTAAGGGAACATTACAGAAGTACTTGAGCATTGAAATTTGATAGCTATATTACATAGTCCTAACACGGGACATTACAAAAACCCTTTAATTCGGTCATTTCCAGTGTAGAACACAATGTATGGATTCTTTGTGCATACAATCACTGAACCAAAGACCAAAACAAGGCTTGGAAAAATGTGAACTTCTTGAAGATAAGATGTATCGATCCCTCTGTTGATAGAACCACTCTTGAAACCCTAGAAATGCTACAAATTGAATGCAAAAAAATATAAATGCCACACAAGAATTTTTTCTTCCCATCATCATCAGACATGAGAGTAGAGATACTTTGTTCTTTCCATGGAGATTTATACCGACATTCTAATGTTTTCCCTCTCTTTCTCATACATGTTCTCTTTGTGCATTTTGTGTGTCTCTGAACATGATTAACTATCTATTCATAGTCATGGGAAGGATTTGTAGATAATATTTCAGTTGTGTTCAACAAACATGGGTCATCGAGTGGAGCTGATTAGGTTAATTTGATAGCTATATTACATAGTCCTAACATGGGACATTACAAAAACCCTTTAATTCAATCATTGCCAGTGTAGAACACAATGTATGGATTCTTCATGCATACAATCATTGAACCAGAGTCCAAAATAGGGCTTGGAAAAATATGAACTTCTTGAAGATAAGTTGTATCAATCCCTCTGTTGATAAAACCACTCTTGAAACCCTAGAAATGCTACAAATTGAATGCAAAAAAATATAAATGTCGCACAAGAACTTTTTCAAAGATTAAAAAACTAGAGATGAGTGTATTTGTTACAGATGAAGAGTGGTTCTTACAAGTGGAGTTGAGGCTAGGTGATGCATAGGTGGTGGATCGACATAAAATCCCTTTTCTTTCACCTCTGCTTTGTCGCGCGTGGAATGTAAAACAAAATGAAATCCCTATGTTTTTTTTTAAGTTATAATCCCACATTGGTCATAATTATGACAACCTGTCATGGTTGTCGTAATACTGACCAACACGAGAATGAATTTAAAAAAATCAAAATTTTCCTTCTATAAACCGACCAAGGAAAACCATTTTAATGCTTGGTCAGAAATGTTGGTCTAAAAAGTGGGTCTAATGTACTAGTGTACTATGGTGATAGATACTTTATTCTGTTTGTTGATGATTATACTAGATTGATGACTAGCATGTTTTTAAAAGAGAAATCTAAGGCATTTAAAATGTTTAAATGGTACAAGGCTGAAGCAAAAAAAGAAACTGGAAAAATATTGAAATGCTTGAGGTCTGATAGAGGTGGTGAGTTTATTTCTAATGAATTCACTAACTATTGTAATGAGCATGGCATCAAAAGACAAGTTTTTGCACTGAGAACACCGCATCAGAATGGGATTGTTGAAAGGAGAAATAGATCTATTGTTGATTGTGCAAGAACACTAATGATAGAGAAAAATGTTGCACAGATGTATTGGAGAGAAGCAGTTAGCATAGTTGTATATGTCTTGAACCAAGTTCAACTAAAGAAAGACACAAACAAAACACCCTATGAGTTATGGTTTGGACACACACCGAGTGTAAGTTACTTCAAAATTTTTGGTAGCAAATGTTTTATTTTGAAAGATGATAGGAATGGGAAATTTGACTCTAAAGGTGATGAGGGAATATTCCTTGGATATTCTACTAAAAGAAAAGCTTACAAGTGTCTGAATAAGGTTTCTAATAAGATGATTGAAAGTGCTAATGTTAGAGTTGATGAATTTTTTGATAAAAATGATGAAGAAAGCACTAAGGAGCAGAAATACTATGGTATATTCACTGATATTGAGCATCCAGAGTACCTACCAAAGCCACAAGCTGAGTCAATCAATCATCAGGAAAGTAACACCAAGGAACAACAAAGGGAAACTGAGGATTAGGAAGAAGCTTTGGAGCAAGAAAATGAACCTGAATAGAATGAAGAAAAAAGGAGAGATCAAGTACTAGTAAGATTTGTTAGAAGACATCATCCTAAGGACCAAATCATTGGAGATAGGCAAGCTGGCATACTGACAAGAAGTAAGTTAAGACAAAATACATGCTTAGTTTGTGAGTTTGAACTGAAGAATGTTAAGTTTGCACTTGAGAATGATGAATGGGTCAATGCTATGAATGAAGAGATTGAACAAATTGAGATAAATAAGACATGGACTTTAGTACCTAGATCGAAAGATAAAAATGTTATCGGTACTAAGTGGATTTACAAAAACAAGATGAATGAGAATGGAGAAGTTACTAGGAATAAAGCTAGACTTGTTTGCAAGGGATATGCACAAGAAGAAGGTATTGATTATGGTGAAACTTTTGCAACAATTGCTAGACTGGAAGGAGTCCGCATGTTACTTGAATATGCTACACATAAGAAATTTAAGGTATATTAAATGGATGTTAAGTCAGCTTTTATGAATGGAATACTAGAGGAGGAGGTCTACATAGAATAAACAAAAGGATTTGTTGATTTGAATAAGAAAGACATGGTATGTAGACTGCATAAAGCTCTATATGGATTAAAGCAAGCACTGAGAGCATGGTATGAATGGTTACATACTTATCTTTTAAGTATTGGTTTTGTAAGAACTAGTGAAAAAAGAAATTTGTACATGAAAAGAGGATTTGATGATACTATTTTGATTGCTAAAATATTTGTGGATGATATAATCTTTGGGGGACAAGATCATATATGTAAATCTTTTGTTGATGAGATGGGAAAAGAATTTGAAATGTCAATTTTTGGAGAGATTAAATTATTTCTAGGCTTGCAGGTTATTCAACAAAATGATTGATTTTTCATCACACAATCAAAGTACATTAAGGAAGTATTGAGAACATTTGACATGGAAGATGATAAACTAGTAGGAACATTGATGGTCATAGGCTACAAACTAACAAAAGATGATGAATCTATAGAGGTAAATCAAACACTGTATCGATCTATGATTGATAAACTGATGTATGTTGTACATAGTAGACCTGATATTGTACATGCAATAGGAATTGTGGCTAGATTTTCTACCAATCCAAAGGATTCACATATGGTTGCAAGGAAACGAATCCTGAGATACCTAAAGAAAACAAAGGATTATGATTTATGGTATCCTAAGGAAGGCAAATTTGAACTAAGAGTTTAGACCAACACAGATTGGGCTAGAAATATAGATGACAAAAAGAGCACAACTGGAGGAGTATTTTTCTTTGGTGAAAGACTTGTAACTTGGACAAGTAAGAAACAACCTTGTATTTCTCATTCCACGGCTGAAGCAGAGTATGTTGTTGCTGCTACAAACTATTCAAACATTGCTTATATCAAACAAGTGTTGGAAGGAATGAATGAGGTAATCACTGAGCCAATGATTATATATTGTGACAACACTAGTGCTATAAATATCTCTAAGAGACCTGCAATGCATTCAAAGACAAAGCATATATCAATTAAGTATCACTAATTAAGAGAACAAGTACAGGAGAAGCAAGTCAAACTAGAATATGTTACATCAAAGGAGCAACTTGCTGATAATTTTACCAAGCCTCTACTGAAGGAAACTTTTGAATACTTGAGGACTAGACTTGGGGTCCTTCCCCTATCTACCAGTCACTAATGTGATCTGGAGGTTGCATCAGCCTAATCTTATCAAAAGATCATTCATGTTGATACAACATAGCTCACACTTTGGATTATGTCTAAGGTTGTGAAAGATTTGAGGAGCTAGAATAGAGTTTTTGCATATCAGTATACCGAGATACATTGTCTACACTGAACAACAGAGAGTTACTTGGCTATTGCAGAGCTGTATGTTTTATATTTTTTTTTCTTTGGAATTGTTGTCAAAGGGAAAGATAAACATAAAGAGAGATAAATAGAGAGATCATGAAATATCTATCTAAGGGAGAGATAATCTGAGAAAGTCATTGAGAGACTTGAATATTTGTTTTTGAGAAAAAAAGGAATCTGAGAGCTGACAAAGATCAAATCCGTAGAGGAGAGTCTGCACTTGTAAAGCTATTAAGTAATGTAGTGACTAAACATATTAAATATCAAGCTAGGGAGAGCTTACCGAGTTACAAAATTTACTTATATAGTTGTGGAATACATGTTTGGTATGTGTATGGCATATTTTATATTGCTTGTGTTGCCATCAATACCAAAGGGAGAGATTAATGAACTACAACTGATTGAATACCTGAATGACTTGAAGATCAGTGATTAAGATCACCGAGTTAGTAAAATGATATGTAAGATGATTAAATTAGTAATATGTTGTCATTTATGTCAACTAGTTTTGACAATACTTATCATGTAAGTTACAAACATCTAAACATATGTAGAAGAGAGAAAAGATGAAGAACTAAGATATCTACATGGAGAAAGATGGATATGATAGATGAGGATAAGGAATACTTTGGGTAACTTATTGATGAGTTTATGATCTCTTATTGTTGACTTGATTATGTTGCATTAATTTATGATGAAGTAGGAAGAAAAATTGTATAAGGAAATGTGGTCGGTAAATGAAGACTTCAATATACACCGAGCTAGTGTAGTGTATACCGAGCTTGTATTCACCGATGCATTTCTTTGTTAACCAAGTATGGATGAAAGTATTAAATGCTTAGTTTAGCTGACAGAAAATGATGAGCTAGAAATTCTTATGATTTCAAGATTGAGGATAAAGTTTATTATGAGATCCATGGCTAATAAAATTTGGAGAAGATCTAAAGGATGGAATTGAAATGTGTTATTGACACAACTGTAGAGGAATGCTTAAGAGGCAAAATCAACAAAGAAGAATAAGTGGAAAAATTTGATGGTTGATATGAAAATAGTTTATCTGTCTATATAAGATATATGAGTTTTACTGTTGAAACTATGCTGGAAGAAAGAAGACTGTAGAGATTTTGCATGAATATAGTTTCATGCATGCTTGATCAGACTGGTTGAAGGAGAACCGAACTGTAGAACATTACCGAGTGTCAGAGAGCTATTACTGAGTGAAAGTAAGTTGAGGAAGTGAATTGAAATATTGATCAGAGGATTTGTATGGGCTTATAATAGATTTGAACATCTACAAATTGTTTTATATTGTAATCAGATCAACTATTGTTTCAGTTTAACCATTGATACAGAAAATCTCCTAACCGAGTGGACTTAACTATCTTATGTTATGCCCCTATGTCATTCAAAGAATGTACATTGTTATCTTATTGACCCCATTGTGAATGATGGTCGAAAGTTAATTGTTAGTCTTAAATACTCTAACAAGGTCACACCTAATAGTGTGTTTGTAACCTTTAACAGGGTTGGCTCTTCACCAAGCTCACTTTAGAAGAGTGAAAATTATTTTGGGTTACCAATCCTAGGTGGTTTTTCCTTTAGCATGGTTTCCACATTAAATCATTGTGTTATGTGTTTCTATGATGATTGTTTTATTGTCATACTTTACATAAAGCATATTTTATTTGGTCGGTAATCACAGTGAGTTATTAACTGGTAATTGGTAAAAGGCACAAACAGTTTAATAGTTTATGTTACCGAGCTGCAGAATTTAATGAAATTGTTTTTGAGAGTTACATCTTTGTATTTGGGACTATAGGATAAATGATCTAACTAATTCACCCCCCCCCCCTCTCAGTTTTTCTAACAACTCATAGAATGCAATACACTCAAAAATTGTTCAATCCCCATCACAGTGTTTCTTGTGAATCCTACTGTCTAATCTAGAGCTAAGAAGGTAGGCTGAGGAGTATTTGAAATAGGCATCCAATTAGCTAGGATATGGGATTTCCATTTTGTTCTTGTTATCAGAACAGGCAGTGGAGGAGAAAATTAGACACATGGTCTACATAAATTTTAAGAACTATCTAAGATATAGATGGGTGGTCTTGGAGGTTGATTCATTTGAGTACACCATAATATGAGATCAAGGATGGGGGTTCATTGAGGATTACATATGGGACTAGAAAATTGTATCAATATGAATGTGCAAAAGGAGAAGTTACATAAATAAAGGTTAAAATTACATAGTACAGATTATTGGATAGGTAAGGAGGAGATGAAGAAAGTTAAAAGACTCGGGAAGCCTTCTTTGAAGAAGAACAAACACATAAGGAGGACTTGATTCCTCTCTCGTACAAGATCCTTTTTTTTATTTTTTGTTTCATAGGGATGTGCTATAAAAAAAATTAGATACTTTTTGTATATCTATCAAAAGCACAATGGGATAAACTTTCCCTAAGGAATGATCTTGTTTCACTAGTGTGAATGGTACCGATATTTTTAGAATAATTGAAATAGTAGCTCTCTATGAATATTGGTTTTGGTTGATCTATTTTCAAAAAATGTTTTGTGGTAGGGAAACTTGGCCCATTTTCTCATCGTCATCCCTGATAGCGGGGCATAATTTGAGCAGAATTTTGAAGTTAATTGCCATGGTCTCTGAAATTTCTTAATAGCCTTAAAACCTCAATATTTTTAGATATTTTTAATTTACAATTAATTGAATTGAGTGAAACAACAGATATAAAGAGTTTGGTTTTTTTTGGTCTCATCTAAATATATTCTATTATGGTAGAGTTTCTAAGTTTTTCCTACAAACTGTCATTTTTTTTCTCATTAGTTCCATAGGGAACTCGTGAAGAAACTTCATGCAATTTTTCTTTACTGCATTTGATTATCATTCTCATGTGTAGATCATGATTCCATTAATTTTTTTTATCATTTAGTAAAAGCAACCTAATTGGGATTATTTATGCATTTTTTATTTATTTTTTATTTTGTTCTCAATCACAATCTAGTTTATGGTTTTTGAGCCAGTAGATCCAACTCATAAAGGTTGTTATACTCTTCTTTAATGCTACTTAAGCTACAT
The DNA here is from genome assembly GCA_027943335.1 of Chamaecyparis obtusa. Lineage (NCBI taxonomy): Eukaryota > Viridiplantae > Streptophyta > Pinopsida > Cupressales > Cupressaceae > Chamaecyparis > Chamaecyparis obtusa. The sequence goes on along the minus strand of BSBK01001087.1, from coordinate 96,220 downwards.
TTGTCTCCATTTATTTACAATTGATGTATTTATTTGATTATGTTTTGCAAGTCTTATTTTATCTTTTATACTCTAATTCAAAGAATTTCTAGTTTTGCACTATGAACCATAAATGCATATTGCATAAGTATTGTTGGATGAGTCTTTTTTGTTATTTTAGTTTGAAACACTTATAAACTAAGAGGATTGTTGATAACTAAAATGAGGAATCAACTGTCACAATAATTTCATTCCTTTTTAGTTTGTTATGATCTTTGGCTTTGAAGGAATATATTTTTTTTACTTTCAATAATTTTATATACTTTGTATTGAGAACTATTTATAGGTTGCTCTATTTTTTTTATTTAACATCATAGAAGTTATGAATGCTCTTTAGTAATTAAGATATGTTTGTAAAAGATTTTCTATGTGTAGAATTGTTCTACACTAAATGTTTATTTGTGTAAAAAAGATCTGCAAGTTTATATAAAGAGCTCCAACAATGGGACTAAGATACATGCAATTTTTAATTGTTACTTGTAAGGTCATGCTTTTTTCTAGATGCCTCTCTATATCTACTATTTTTTTTTATTTTTTTGACTTCTTCTAAAATATTGAGATTTTTATTTTTGATTTGTGTCAAGCACTAAATAATGACTTAGATAGTGTACAATAGTAAAAATGTGTGATAAATAGGGATATGAGTGTTTTATCCACCTTTTCTTAATGCACAATCAAAAGGAAGATGATTCAATAGGTTCAAGTGGGACTTAAGTTCTAAGCGGGTGCAATGATCCTTAACTATTATAATTAAGAATGAAATAATCTATTAATGCAAGATAAATGATTAAATTAATCTAAATTAGATAGTTTCAGGAAAATACAGACTGGTAGAAATAGACAAGAACCTATAATTACGAGAAACAAAAAGTCAAAAACTATACTAACCTCATATATGAATTTGAAGTTGTTTTGGGAGGAACAAAATGCCCTAGGTGTTCTATTCCAAGGAACAAGAAGCCTGGGGTGTTTTGTTCTTTGGAAATCTACCCAAAATTTTGAATGATAGTCCTGCATGTCCTGACCTTCCTAGATCTATTATGATGATTGCACCACTTATACTCACACATTGAAGAGTAGGGAAAAGGTTGTAGAAAGGGGTTTTCCTTGTTCAAACCCCTGTACAGGAATCAACCTTTAAAATGAAAGAATATTGAATAAAGGAAAGTAAATCTGAAGGTAAATATTAGATCTACCTTGCCAATAGATCGCACATATTCATGAAGATGTTTATGTTGGTGTAATTAAATATTCCTAATTACACTTTACTTAATCTTACTTAGGTTAATGCATTACATAGTAGTTTGTGATTGAGACACCTAGGAGTTTGCACCTCAATTAAGCACATGGTGTAGGAGAAATTCCACTTTTGGTGTGATATCCACCTTTAGTGCTCTTATCACATTATCATCCTAATCCCATTACACATAATTCATTGTATAATGGAGGATGATCCACATTTAGAGGACATGTGATTACACCTAGCATAGGTGACAGCTTATTAGCTCCTTATCATTCTCTCTTATCATCTTTCCTATATAAGGAGGCCTATTATGTAATCATGTATCAAGGTGAATTCATTGGATTAATTTAATATCAATCATTGCATTCATATAATCTCTCTTGTACTTCTCTTTAACCTCTAGATCCTTGGTTCAATCTTTTCTATTTGCAAATTCTTACATGGTATCAAAGCCATTGGAGCATTTTGATTAGCCAATTTGAAGAGAACTTGTTGCAAGCTTTGAAGGTCCAAATATCATATGTGAAGACCAGCATGTTGTAGAAGCATCTTAGAGAATATCTAACCTCACCATTGCATCTAGGAGGCTATTTCGGTTAAGATCAACTATAAACTCACCTATATCCGGTGACAGTCCAAATCAAGGCAAAAAAAATTTGCAAATTGAGTCGTACAGCCCGATCTGTACCTCTACATGCTAAGTGATGTCATTAGTTGGACAAGTAGACAAAAGAGCCTGTGGGAACTCAATCCCAATCAAAGCTCGATCCTAAGCTCAACCACGAGCTTCCCTTTTTATATCTTTGTCTATGACACTACATTCTTAAAGGCCTGCAAATCCTTTCCCATGATTAATGTGTGACAAATCCCCAAAGGGCATAGAAAACAACTAAGGTGATCTGATAAATCCAGCCTCCAACACCTGCATCAGCCAACTTCACATAGACCATGCCTGACTCAACTCAACAATTTTGTTTAATAAGTGGGCGCTCTCATTTATAAAGGTATTAATATCCTTTCCCACAAAGCATGTGGGATAAACCTTCCCACTACACCGTCCACCTCAACCAAGCTCCACCAGATGGCACAACTTAGCCCACACACCACCGTGGCCCCTCCACCAGTATAGTTAGTGCCATACGACAAAACAGCAAGCTGACACCTCAGCGCCATGTGGCGTGCCAACAACCAGTCACCCAATGCCATGTGGCCACCTCGCCACATCAACCTTACCCACTGAGTAGTAGTGACATCACATAGTACAGAGTTGATGTCATTGTACAACCTGCCACATCACCATAGAGTTAGTGACATGTTAGCACAACCAAAAAAATTTGTTGATGTCATCTTTTCCCTATCCTAAATTTGACGGCCATCCAACCGTCAAAATAGGCCAAATTGGGCTTTCGGTGATGTCCATATAGCCATCAAATTTAACATAGTATTTTGCTGATGTCATCAAGGTTTGAATTTCCTCAGCCTTCACCATTGGAGTTTTTCATTTTGCAATCCAGCTTCATAGGGCCATATCTTGCTTATTTTTGCTCCTTATTCTGAGCAATTTTTCTTAATTTTGGGTAAAATTTCCTGAAGAATCCAGTGGTGATATTATTTTTTCAATTTGGTAGCCAGATTTATTAGAAATTGTAGATTATCTTGATTGTACCTTCCCATTCCTGATTTTTGTAACTTCCAGGGATTCGTTTCGGCACATATGGTAACATTTTGAGGTGAATTTTTTTTAAAGTACATGATTTTTTGTCTACTTTCCAGATCTGTAATCAGATTTTAGTGATTTGGTGTGGATATATAACTTTTAGAAATAGGTCATTTTGGGGCTATAATTGCACTTGGTTAATCCTTTTATTTTAGTTTTATGATTTGTATCAGTCATTTGAAGGAGTTATTAGTAGTTATCAGTCATTATTTGGTTGTATCATGGATAATTCAAAGGTCAAAATTCTCATAACTACCATGAATGGAAAGTATCTTTAAGTGATCATTTTTTGAGTATTGGATTTCTTAGAATGACTCTTGGACGAGATCAAGAACCTCAAACTAGTGTTGCAGAAAGGCGAAAAATAGTTTGATTGAAGGGAGAAAGCACTTGGCTCTCTTAGATCATCCATCTCTCATGATTTGCACTTTCATATTGCATCTTGCACACATCCTCATGATTCTTGGGTCATATTGGAAGGACTCTTTGGTAAACCTGATAGAATGAGAAAATTCAGATTAGAGAATGAGCTCATAGGTCTAAATCCTAGTGATTTTGACAATATTCAAGACTTTTTCTCTAAGTTCAATTCTATTAGATTGGAGATTTCTACTTGTGGAATTGTTAAAGGGGATGAACAATTGATCTTTTCTATTCTTTCCAAGCTTGGTCCTGATTATTTTATCTTTTTTTCTACATTCTATGCTACTATGGATGCTCTTGGTAGTGCATACAAATTGCCTTCTCTTCATGAATTTGTAGTGCAACTCACTAGGGAATAAGAAAAGTTGGCACACATGAGTCAATTGAATACTTCCACACATCAAGCATTGATTACAAATGATTCCACATCAAAGGCTTCTAATGGAAGAGGGAAGAAACAACATAAGGATCCTAAGCCTCATGAAATAGGTAATGAATCTCCTTCACACAATACTATTGAATCCAAGTCCTCTTCAAGAGAGGAATCATCTAGAAGAAAGAGAGATAAATGTGCTTATTGTAAAAAGATAGTACATGATGAGCATAAGTGTTTTCAAAAGAAGATTGATGAGCTAACTCACATTATTCAGAAGAAAAACATTAAGTTTCCCTCATCAATGTCTACTCCTTCTACATATTTGGAAGCTTCTACATCTCCATCACCATCCAAAGATAAAGGTAAAGGACAAGCACTTTTGGCTTCCACACATCCTGAGCAAGGTAAATGGCTTCTTGATTTAGGTACATCACATCATATGGCATCTTCTATGGATATGTTTTCTTCTATTGAGCCTTGTAATTCTCCTACTATTTTGATGGGTAACAACACATTCATGAGAGTTTATGGTAAAGGTTCTATTACTATGGGAGAGGGGACATTTAATGATGTTCTTTATGTACCATCCTTGACCACTAATCTCATTTATATTTACCAAATTACACATGGGGCACAAGGTAAAATTGTTGAGTTCAATCCTAATTATGTCTACATTAGGGACATGGAGACTAGAGATGTCATAGCTATGGGAGTTATTGATAATACATCACACTTGTATTCTTTTTCACATTTTGTTGATGATTATGATATTCATGATGTACACATCCCTTTGCCAATGGATAATTATGAGGAGAACTTTGGTCAGTTGAGTCATTTTTTTGTTAAGACAAGTGTTGAGCTTCCTACTCCTCCACCTCCTACTTCTTCAGACATGGGCTCTACTATTCATCAGGAGGATCATTGTGTTTCAGATCTTGCAGAATGTGATGACTACTTGGATGCCTCTTCAGCATTTGTTAATTCTCATGATGCAGATTTGGGAGACATACATGAGGGGGTTTCTCTTTCCTTTTTTGATAGCACCATAGTTGGGGATACTTCTCACCTTCTTTAGAGATTGGCATTCTTGATTCTTCTCCTTCTTCACTTGATTTGTCACATGAGGTGATAGATACTTTGAGTTTGGAGATTCCTATTCAGTCTTCAGAGATTCATGCATGGAGACCTTTATCTTCTTCCTCCTTCCTTTTGCAAATGGATTGGCTTCTTCATCATTTGATGTATATATTTCTTCCTAAGGGGAGACATGTTTCTTGTAAGCATTGGTTTATCTATTGTTTGCAGGTACTCTTCATCAACATGGGAGCTTCCACAATATGGGGGAAATATCATGTCTCCAAATATCCTTCTCATGGGGTGATAATTCTATGTATATGCATGATGTATGTAGTTCTTGGGGGGTCTTGAGCACTCCATCCATCCATGCATCTTGTTTTCTTCTCTCTTTTTGGGGGAGGGTTTTTCCCATGAGGTTTTCCCTCTTTCTCCTCTTTATGATATTTATGCATTTCATGTATATTGTACATGGGTACCTAACATGGTGTAATAGTCGAGACCCATCTTGCTTTGTGATTTTAAGTGCATTCCCCTAAGACGTTGCACTTAAGGGGGTGTTGGTGTAATTAAATATTCCTAATTACACTTTACTCAATCTTACTTAGGTTAATTCATTGCATAGTAGTTTGTGATTGAGACACCTAGGAGTTTGTACTTTAATTAAGCACAGGGTGTAGGAGAAATTCCACTTTTTGTGTGAGATCCACATTTAGTGTTCTTATCACATTATCATCCTAATCCCATTGCACATACTTCATTACATAATGGAGGATGATCCACATTTGGTGAACATGTGATTACACCTAGCATAGGTGATAGCTTTTCAGCTCCTTATCATTCTCTTTTATCACCTTTCCTATATAGGGAGGCCTATTATGTAATCATGTATCAAGGTGAATTCATTGGATCAATTCAATATCAATAATTACATTCATATCATCTCTCTTGTGCTTCTCTTTAACCTCTAGATCCTTGGTTCCATCTTTGAATGTCACTTAAATTGAAGTTGTTGACCTTGAAATGTAGCATGGAACCAAGGATTCCTTCACAAATACATGGATCTATGAATGCCACTCCTAGATCTTCAATGTTGTTATGCTTGATATAACACTTGTTGTGGAGGAGGAATGAATAAGGATAGACAAAGGATCTTCTTTCTTTCTTGAGAACTCCTCTACTTGGCCATCATGGGAGATAATCTTACTTCAATGGAGAGATTTTTGTTCAAAATGCCTTGGATTCTTGGAGAGAGACCAGATCTTGGATGCTTGCCTTCAATTTTTAAATTCACTTGATTGTTTGATTTCCAAATTCTTGAGAGTGGAATCTTGATAATGGTTGCTAATAATAGATCATGGATACCAAAATGAGAAGAGATATAGTTTTTATATACCTCATCACACATTTTGAGATTCAAAATTAAGTTAGGCCGACCATGGGATCTAATTTCCCATCGAAACACCATAATAGGGCTCCGATTCAAATTTGAGCCCATTCCTTTTCCTATGAAAAAGAACCAAAATTTAAATGGGAAGTTGGGAAGATAGGGTAGATGCCAAATTAGGAAGAAATAGGTAGCTCGATAAGGCATAATGAACATGAAATCTCAAAATTGCCAAAATGGGGCTTAACTGAGCACCCAATCATGGGTGCTAACTTTTTAGGACAGTACAGATAATTGTAGACACCCAAAAATGGATAGACTTCCAAATTCATCTTTAATGCACTAATTATTCTACTATTAATTAATGGTTCTCTAATAATTATTTAATCATCTCATTTCCTCTAAGATTTAAATTTTTTTATCATTTAATCATTTCGCGTAAATTATTTAAATAATTAAGTTTATTTAATTAATTGCCTTTAATTAATTAGTTTTCACTAGTTAACTGAAATCCAATTCTAAAATCCCATAATTTAAATAATTATCATTAATTATTTAAATTGGTCAATAAATTTCCTCTTAATTAAATTAATTCTCAAAATTAATTTAATTTCCATCTCAATTTCCTTCAATTTCAATTTCCTATTAATTCTATTTAATTTCAACTAATTCCATCTTTCTAATTTAAATTAAATCTTTAAAAATCAGAAGAAAAAAAAAATTAAATATGAGGAATTATCAATTTTGAAAATTAAAAATTCTCACAATCTCAAAAATTGATTTTTTCTGAAAATCCAAAATCAAAAAGTATCTAAAAGTTTCTATTTTTCAGATTTTCAATTTTTTGGAAACTTTATCTCTCTAAAAATTGAAAATATCGTCAGATTTTATCTTCTATTTTTCCATTTCGAAATGGAAACTTACTAATTCTTTCTTCAATCTTATCTCTTCTTGTCCATCGATCATGATTTTCTCTTATCAATCTCAATCATTGATTTTAACCCGATTTTCTATATAATCAACCTTCGATCTTCACATTTGGATCACAAATTTATGCATCGAACCTCTGTTAGTTTGTCAATCAAGTCTTTAGAAAATTATAATTATCATTTTTTCCTCAGAGAGCTCGGAGTCTAAGTGTTGTCGGATTCACATCTGAGTGCACACTTCATACCAAACAAAGAGAAGCAAGGGAGGCTTGAGGCATCGATTGGTTTGCTTGCATTTAGATATTACTTGTTTAATACTTATTTTCTTTTTTCTGATTAGGTATGCATTCATTTCCGTTGTTTGTAGTGTTAAATAGGTTTGTTAGTTCAGTCAACCAATTTAATTGGTGCTACTAACCCTCTTATTTGAGACTTGCAGATTTTCACTACGATATTTTGGCGAACCTGATGTGAATGAACAACCCAACAATGCTTGAAGACAACCAAACTTCCTTTTCGGATCTTTGGTCATATGGCCAAGATTTTTTCTTTCTCGTCTTAATAATCTATTTTCATTACCAAATGGTTTGTAGGTTTCATGTGTTTGAAAGTTTTCAAGGACTTTCATCAAGTCCATTTCATACATGTCATGCTCAATGCTTTTGAAACATGTTATAATATTCATGAAAACATATCGCAATTACTTTCTTATTAGATTAGTTTCTTTTCAAGTTTTTAAAGTAGTTTTTCTTTTTTATTTCTTTTTAGTTTTAAATTAGTTTTTCTTTTAGTTATTAGTTTTTCTTTCTAGTTTTTATATTAGTTTTTCTTTTCGTTTTAGTTAGTTTTTAATTTTTTGAAGTTCTTAGTTTTTAGTTTTAATTAGTTTCTAATTTTTAGTTTTTAGATTTTAGTTTTTCTATTAATTTTTTAGTTTTAATTTTTCTTCTAGTTTTAATTAGTTTTAATTTTTTTAGTTTTTTAGTTTTAGTTTTTCAATTTTAGTTTTTCTTCTAGTTTTAATTAGTTTTTAATTTTTAATTTTTAATTTTTTAGTTTCTAGTTTCTAGTTTTAGTTTTTAATTTTAATTAGTTTCTATTTTTTTGGTTTTCTAGATTCTAGTTTTTCCTTTAATTTTTAGTTTTTTTCTTTTAGTTTTAATTATTTTTTAGTTTTTTTAGTTTTTAGTTTTTAGTTTTAATTAGTTCTAATTTTTAGTTTTTAAATTTTATTTTTCTTTTAGTTTTTAGTTTTGCTTTTAGCTTTAATTAATTTTTAGTTTTTTTTTTTAAAAAAATTTTAATTAATTTATAATTTTTAGTTTTTAGATTTTAGTTTTTCTTTTAGTTTTTAGTTTTAGTTTTAATTAGTTTCTTTTTTTGTTTTTAGATTTTAGTTTTTCATTAAGTTTTAATTATTTTCTTTCACTTTGTTTATCTTGTGTCGAACTAACATGTGTGGCAGTTGTTGTGGACGTTTAGGAGCTGAAATGATTGTCACTAGGTGAATATCAAAAAAGTAAAATACAAAATAAACAATCTCAAAAATGCATCTAGCCTTTGCTAGCTTCGAATAAGGTAAGTCTTATCCCTTTGCATTTTTCTTTAATTGTGGTATTCAAAGATTAAAATCTAGCTTAAGTAGAAAGACTCATGTGTTTGATAAATTTGGTATTAGGTCAATGCTCTTCAGTTTTATAGTGAATTGGAATGCTAAACATGCCAAGTTTTTCAATAGAAAGGAGTCAAGAAATGAATAAACACTAAAAATTAAGCCTCTTTGTTTGTGAATGAAATCATTAGGCCTCTGTACTTCACTTTTAGAGTGAATCAAAATGTCAAACATGCTCTTATTCTATTAGATTAAAGGCTTGGGAAAGAACCTTGTTAATTGTGTCTGGAAGTGAAGAGTAATAGGGATATTATCTCACCCTTCTTAGGGTGATCAAACTCCCTGGCCTACTTTTCATTTCATTGCTTTCATGAACATGGTAGTTAAATTAGAGCCATAAAAGGGCACCGCCTCCCAAGTGCTTTAGCATAACTATGAGAGGGATGACACTAAGTGGGATACAAATTTTTTAGCCGTAGTATTTTGACCCGCTATAAAATAAAATACCTTCATCCTTAATAGGGTGGAGGACAAAAAAATTTTGGAAATGATAACCTCCTCTAGTAGTCTTTCAATATTGTGAAAAATCATGTTTTTATGTGTGTGGGAGGCCTATGTAAAGGAGGATAAACTCAAAATCTATCTAAGCGAAAATCCTACCTCAATCCTTGTCAATTAGAAACCTGCCTATTTCAGCCATGTTGAACCAAATTGTCCTTGTAAAAAATTTTGCAGCATGTGAAGAGAGAAGCTACAGTTGCATAGATCAACTAGAAAGAAAAAGAAGATAGAACATTGAAGATGATATAGAGAAATAAAAAAGAATATAGGAAAGAAAATAGAGCATTGAAAAACTCATCATATTCACTCTTTAAAATAATAATATTACAATGTTTTTATATTCTAAGAAGTTACCAAATGAAGGCATCAACTACGGTGAAGACTAAATTAATAGCCTTAAGTTAAGTAGAAATAAATTGATCCTAATATAGCAATTGATGGTGAAAGGAAAGTTGGAGTTGAAATAGCCTCCCATAAATTATGGATCAAGTTGAGTCTTCCATAGATCACCTTTTGAACTGAACTATAGCTCAACATCACTTGTAATCACCATATATAACTGATCTGGAGTGGCAATTGGATTTAACTAATACCAACACCCCCCTTTAATTCCATCTAAGGAGAATAAAAACTAATGAAAGAAAAGATGAAAGAGGGAAAACCTAGTAGGAACAAACCTCCCGCAAAATTAACATGAGAAAACCTTTTGTGATAAGAAAGTTATGGACATCTGTTGAATAATAATCACCATCATGCTGAATGAAGAGAATCCTTTGAAACCAAAATGAAGATTAGGATCAGCTACATGAGTACCCCCAACAACACTACTTGAACAATGAGCAGATAGAAAACAAAGGCAAAACATCTATCAATTGAAGATGCAAAAGGCAATAATCTGCATAGCTCCCCCGAACAAAGAGTAGATGGAAAAAAAGGCATAACACCTACCATTCAAGGATGTAGATGAAACATGAATATGTACGAGTGACCCTAATGATGCTACTCAACTATGCAAGAATAAAATGTTGTTTGAAAATATAAGTGTCAATTATCGATAAAACTTGTCAACTATGTAACCAAGGAAGCATCAACACGAATAGTAGAAACCCCTCCATAATGTTGAAAAGAGAGGTGTGATAGGTCCAATGACATGGTGTCACTAAAGAGGAAATGAAGGCAAGGCCCATGTGAAGAGAGCATGTCCCTGGCCTATCTGAGAAGTATAATTTAGTTCAGTCTCTACTACCATGACTATTTGATGCAAGCCTCTACCTGTGGGATAAAGCAGAATCTATGGCTTCTATTTAAAATAATTGTATAGCATATAATTAGAGAAACTTTGATTTTTTATACCTGCAAAATAAAAATTGAACTTCTCCTTTTTGGCACCTATGCTCTAATACCATGTAGAATTTTTTATAGCATGTCAAGAGAGTAACTACAACTGCATAGATCAACCAAAAAGAAAAATAAGACTAAACATTGTAGATGATACAAAGAAACTAGGAAAGAAAACAAAGCATTGAAAAACTCATCATATTCACTCTTTAAAATAATAATATTATAATGTTTTTATAATCTAAGAAGTAACCAAATGAAGGCACCAATTACGGTGAAGATTGAATTAATAGCCTTAATTTAAGTAGAAATAAACTGAACCTAATAGAGTAGTTGATGGTGAAAGGAAAATTGGAGTTGAAATTGCCCCCCATAAATTATGGATCAGACTGAGTCTTCCATAGATCACCATTTTAAACTAAATTGTAACTCAACATCACTTGTAATCACCATATAGAACTAATCTAGAGTGGTAGTTGGAATTAACTAACACCAAAAATCCTTAGGTAGATTACTTGGTATCTCTTCTTGTGCAAGACCGGTGAAAATCAGTTGATCCATAATAGAAAACTGTAATGTTGGAGGACTAGAGATGTAGTCCTTAGTCTAGACCACCTCCTCCAACATTACAATTTTCTATTATGGATCAACCTGATTTGTCACATCACAATGTGGATATTGTTGTTAATTAGTTGATATTCCAAAACACTCTAATGAATATACCCAACATGCAAGACTCACTCAGTAAGCAAGCACTGTCTGATTTGAAAGCATGGGAGTTATTGAACTAGATGATCACAGAATTGGCCACCAAATTGATTTTTGAAATAGTGAAAGAAGAAGGGTTGTTCTTTGAAATAGGGGATATCAATAAAAACCCACCATCACCTCCAGATGTTGATCAATTGGCATTATCTACAATAATTTCCCTATGTTCAGATCAACAGGTAGAGCCAGTGGGTACACCTAATGAGTTTCAGACTCATCAAAATTTACTCAATGATTTCATCTTAGCAGAGAACTCAGATAGTGCAAATTCTGACAATCTAGACAAGGTAGTTACCAAAAAAATAAGAGACTGGATTCGGTCTAACAGCTTTGTGGACCTAGAGCAGGATGCACCCCAGGTGGTTGGAGTCAATGTTGAAAACCTGTTAGCTTAAAACATGACTCATGATGGTTTGGATAAGCTTGAATCATATGAGAGAGAAGAATATATTTTAGAGAGGGAAGCTATAAATTCTATTTAGATGTCATCACAAATGGGATTTGATCATACAACTATTCTCTCAATATAGAAAACACCTTCACAAAGTATCTAGATTAAGCCCACTCCGAAGAAAAGAGGCAGAAAACCTAAGAATATTCAAACTAAAGCAGAAATTGCAGAAAGTATCCAATTAACTTTGGATGGTTCATTTAAACCCTCAAAAAGATTGACAAGGAGAACTAAGAGTTCTCCTTGTCATCCATGAAGATTATATCATGCAATGTCAGAGGCTTAAATGCCTCTGACAAAAGATATAGAATCAAGCAAGAGCTTGATTCTTTGTGAGAAGAAGTCATTTTGTTGCAAGAAACAAAAATGTCACAAGGTAATTTTGATAAAACAATTGGGAAGTGGACAAGTTGGAAATCAATTCATAGACTGCGGATTGGTGCCTCAGGAGGGCTTGCTATCCTCTGGGATCCTAAATCAGTCCAATGCCAACTTATAAAATAGGAAGATAATTGGCAAGAAACAATGTTGAGTTGGAATGAGGAAAATATCCTTTTCATCAATGTATATAGACCTACAGCTACATTAGACAAGCAAAGGGTATGGCTAGAGTTGACTCATATGATCCAATCTAACCATGAGTAGCATTTAATAATAGGTGGAGATTTTAATGCTATCTTAAGACTCTCAGAAAAGTGTGGAGGTATCAGTCTGCCACTAAAATCCATCCAAGATTTCTCTAATTTTGTAGAAGACAACAACCTCATGGACATAGAGCCAAGCAATGGTTCTTTTACTTGGACCAATAAGAGAATAAATTTTGCCCAGATAGCTGTTAGACTTGATCATTTTCTAATCTCTCGAAATTGGAAGTTAACAAATTTCACTTTTCAGTCAAATATTATGCCAAAACCAGGTTCAGATCACTTCCCTATAAGCCTCCAAGTCGGCTCCAATTCAACATATCAATCAGCCCAGCATAAGCCATATTTCAAGTTTGAGAGCATGTAGCTGTGACATCCATCCTTTTTGCCTGCAATCAGACAATGGTGGTCCACTGCCCCCTTCACTGATGGAACCAAAATGTATCAGTTTGTAGCCAAATTGAAATTTATAAAAGGTAAAATCAAAAAGTGCAACGAAGAGACATTTAAAAATATTTTCAAAGAGAAAGAGGCCATCAAACAACAGTTAGAAAATGTTCTAGAAATGATCACCAGTCAGGGTATGGATAATGAATCTTTTGTCAAGCAGAAAAAAATCTCAAATGAATGGGAAGAATTGTGTAGCAAAGAAGAGGTATATTGGAGACAAAAATCATGGGAAATTTGGTTGAAGGAGGGGGATAAAAATACTAAGTACTTTCATGCTTCAGCCAAGCAGAAAATTGTTGCCCATCAGATCTTCTCCATTAATAATGCAGATTCAGGTATTACTCTTATAGATCCACAAAGCATTTAGGATGAAGGAGTAAACTTCTTTAAAAATTTGCTAGCCCCTCCAATTCTTCCTGTCCCAATGGACACACATGAGGATGATCTTCTTGAGGCTATCCCATCGATAGTTTCAGAGTTGAACAACTTGAAGCTAATGGCGCCATTCAAAATCTAGGAACTTAAAAAGGTAGTCTTCTCACTTACACCAGACAAGGCATCAGGTCCAGATAGATTTACTGTTGTTTTCTATCAAGCTTGTTGAGATTGGGTTGGATGGGAGCTTCTTGGTGTTATTGAAGAATCCAGATCCAGTAAGTACATGCTGAAATACTTCAATACTACCAACATTGATATCATTCCCAAAGTCAAAACACCTAAGACCTTTGTATAATTTAGGTCCATCTCCTTGTGCAACACAATCTACAAAATCATCACCAAGGCTATATATTTAAGAATGTAATACTTGATTCTGAGCCTTGTGTCTCATCCACTAGGTGGTTTTGTGCTGGGTCGGGAAACAATGGAAGGTGCATTGGTGGCTCACAAAATACTCCATTCCATAAATTCCAGCAAGGCTTCGCATTTTGTCATCAAACTGGATATGATGAAGGCTTACGACAGAGTTAGATGGGATTTCTTATTCAAAGTGCTACACAAATTTGGGTTTGGTAAAAATTGGTACAAATGGGTGAGGTCTTGTATCTCGAGTGCTTGGTTTTCAATGTTGATTAATGGAGTGCCAGCAGGATTTTTTGCATCCACTCAAGGGGTTCATCAAGGAGATCCACTATCTCCAATCCTATTCATACTAATGGCAGAATCTTTTAGCAAACATATTCAACAACAACAGGCTTCAGGTGAGTGGAAGGGTGTCCAAATTAATGAGACTAGCATTTCAATAACTCACACCTTATTTGCAAATGACACACTGCTATTTGGTACTTTCACGATCTCAGAAGCAAGATAGATTAAACAATCTTTGGAGCTTTAAATGTCAATCTCAAATCAATGAGTTAATCCTCAAAAATAAAAGATATATTTGTTCAATACTAATCAGATAATTTCAAACAAGATTGTCAATATATTAGGATTCACAGTTGATCTCCTTCCGTCTGTCTATTTGGGAATCCCTTTTTTTGTTGGAGCAAATAGAATAAGTTATTGGATGCCAATAATTGAGAGAATTAAATCAAGAATAGTTGCATGGAAAGCAAGATGGCTTTCTCTTTCAGGTATAATTCTCCTTATTAAATCAATGCTTTCAACTATTCTGAATTACTACCTTTCAGTCTTAAAAGCACCCTCTACAGTGATCCAAGCCATTCAAATTTTTTTGAAAGAATTCTTATGGACAGGAAATATGAATGGGGATAAGAAAATCCCACTGGTATCAATAGACAACATGGAACAAGCAAAACAGCTAGGAGGAGCAGGGATTCATGATTTACAAAAATGTAATAAAGCATTTGGTAGTAAGTTAGTATGGAAAATGTATACGCACCCCCACAACATATGGTGCCAAATTATGCAACATAAATACCTAGATAATGTTAGCCCATCTAGAATTCTTTCTATCCTTGATCCCCCAAAAGGATTAGCAATATGGAACTTCATGATGGACTCAAGGGAGCTAGTCGCCAATTATATCTCTTGGGAAGGCAATAGTGGATCTCAAGTCAAATTTTGGCATGACTCTTAGAATGGGGCTCCTCCTCTCAACACACTTGAAGGAATTGATGATATTGTTTCAGCTTCAAAAAATGCTTGGGGAAATCACTTAATAAACTTTGTTTCTATTGTATGTATTTTCTCAAGGTGGGTAATATGGAAAGACCCTATAGATCTGCCCCTTCCACCTCTAGATTATAAGTGCTTTGAATCAATTCTTTCAGCAAAAGTGGTCTACCTATCTGCCTTGGAAGATAAGGTGATTTGGGTGCCTAGTAAATTAGGTAATTTTAATATTAAAGATGGATACAATATTTTACAATAGTAGGAGATTATCAAACCACCCTCTCGAGCCTTTACCTTTTGTTGGAGTCAATTCACACTTCCCAAAGTTGGATGCTTCTCATGGTTAGCCTTAAAAAATAGGGTGCTAACTAGTGACCGACTTCATAAATTAAAGATAGCACAGCCTTTCAACTATACATTATGTGATCGGGAACTTGAAAGCGTGGATCATCTTTTTTTGAATTGTCCTTTTGCCCAACAATGTTGGTCATTTGTTTTGGGGAAACTTTAGTATTCTACATCGCTGCCTAATAAATTATGGGATTTGTTTCAGTCATGGCTAGAGTTATATTCAAATTCAAACTTCTCCACTCTATGGATTTGTACTCCGGCCTTGGTTGTATGGGTGATTTTTTGGGAGCGCAACAAAAGAATCTTTTGCAAGGAAACCACCCCAATTCAAGGAGTCCTCCCTAATTTGGAAAAATCAATCTCTGAGATGGTAAATTCTAGCCACGCAAAGCTTAAATGTAATCTCTGATTAACATGGTGGGACAGTGTTGTAATAAGGAAATGGAAGTACATTCATGTCCCAAGTGGCTGGTGTCACCAAACATCCACTTCAAATACTATGGATTGACATTTAGTTCACTGGATTCCTCCTATGCAGGGATTTTTAAAAATTAATTTTGATGGATCTTCGAGAGGCAACCCAGGGGATTCAAGGGCAGATGTGTGCATTCGAGATCATCAGGGCTTTGTCTTGGCAATCAAATCTTTCCCATTACACCGAGCCACAAACACATGGGCTCACAGATTACTTGCAGGGCTTGCTCTTGCAAGAGAAGGAGGTTTTCATCAAGTCCAAATAGAAGGTGACTCATTAGTAATTATCAATGCTTGCATTAAAAGGGTCATTCATAATTGGAAACTTGCATACATTCTTCAGCAAGTATGGCTCCTCCTTGATTCATTTCATGAAGTACATATCTCTCATACTCTCCACGAAGGTAATGCGGTAGCAAATCATTTTGCAAATATTGGTTGTGATGGGCATGAAATGACATCACTCTCCCCTGAAGAAGCTATTAGACTGGATCCAAAACTCCACCAGTTGATTTTACAAGATGTCAAGGGGCAGGTTGCTAAATCATTAAACCATTCATCTAGCTCTCTACCACAGTGGTCACATGTGCACTTTGTGTATGAGTGTCAAATATTCAGTCACTCACATAAATGGAGATCAGATTGATTGTGCTTCTTAAATCATAGTACTTGACATGTGTGGTATGCAATGTACTTGTACTCCATATTATATTGCCAACATTACCATGCGTAGCTTGTGTGTTGTCATTTTCTATTATCCTACCCCCAAGGTTCACATCACACATGTGAATGATGTCTTTGATGATTCAAATCTGTACATCTAGGGTCACTTCTTGTAGAATTTCAATTTCCAATGTCATGATTGAGATCTTTGCATCACTAAGTGCATATTTGGGTGATTCTAAATTTATTATGGGTGTACCTACCATGTCATAGCTACTATAAATATATGGTCCCTTATAACCTCATACCACACTTTGGTAGTTCAATGTTATTGGCTATGGAGTCGTGAACTTTGCAAAGTATGAAATGCAGGCAATGTGGTAGACACCATTATGAAATCATGCCACGTAACTTCAGAATCAGGATGCGAATTGGTCATTTGGAGGAAGCTCTACCGGCACATATTGATGAGGCTTCATTTTCTTCCATGTTCATATGTCATTCACAAGTGATCAAGGTAGCAGTTCAAAAGGTTGTTGGGGAAGAAATATTTGCTTCACACTCGCGGCATATCATTTTCCCTTCACAGGTTGTTGCCATTTTTTTGTCTAACATGATGGACCTTTCCCAATCAGTGTCTCTGGTGTCATCCTTGGCCAACAAAGTGGTTAACCCCAATTTTCTACAAGACAACGCGCTACTATGGGCTATGCAACAATATGATCTCTAGGAGGGTCTGGCACTGGTTGGTAGTTTATTTTCTGACCAAGATTTGCTCACAAACCATGACTACTTCCTTACTTATGAGAGCATCAAATGCTTGCTAAGAGTGCAAGATGCCAGATTTGCAAAAAATGCCCTTTGCATCTCAGGTCGTAGGCTAGGGTTTCATATGGTGGACCGAGTTAAATCTCAAGTAAATGCACTATTGGATATCTTTGATTTTCCAAACTCTCCTCTCCCTCATTCATGTAATTTGCTTCAGCTTTCTACCAGTGGCCAAGTTTTGAGAATTCCATCATGTGTCCCCGACCTTAATGTTTATCCTGCAAGTTTGGTGGTGGGCGAGAATCCTCACTTGATTCAAGGTTTCATAGAAAATCAAGATGGTTGTGACATGTGCCAGGTGGAGGTTGATTCGGCCATTGGGGAGCTACTGTCATCTCTTGTTCAACTCTTGTCTCCTTCAGCAGATCTCCATGTTCCTAGCAGGGTACTAGATGACATGGACATCTAGTGTATGGGTGCTTTGAGTAGTACTCATATTTTTGGAAAGTTTTTTGGGTCATTATTTATGCCAAAGCTATGTTCTATTGAAAATTTTGACTTTGGCATCTATACTTTTCTTGTAAATATTGCTTGAGATAGATGTGGTTCATAATTTTGTATGTCATTCTCCATTAACTACTGGAGAGGGGATATCGATTGAATAATTCTCAGGGATGTAGGTGGTTTTCAATGGAAAATCATATGTATAGAAACATTGTAATCTTATTGCATGTATATGACTATGACTCTGGGGTTTCTTCCTGATTCTTCCATGGAGGAGTCTTTTGAATCAATTAATAAATATAATTATGGTGGCTAGACCACTTTGGCTTTAAAAAAAAAACCCAATTGGAATCCACCCCGTGTTCAATATAACCTACCATTTAGTATCCATAATCAAGTCCCTAGTAGATCTTATATTCTTTCACCATGATTCTAGAATTTGATACAAGCTCCTCTACCAAATGCTACACAACCAGTCAACCTCAGAAATCTCCCTCAAGATCAAACTAGCCTCTTGATTCAAGAGTTGAAAAACTTGCAAAATAAGGTGTCACACATTTGAAATCAAGGGAAAACTAATTCTTATACCTTAGAAGACTTAAACCCCCACCCCTTTGATCAATCAATTATGATGCCTTTGTTTCTTGCACACTTTGAAGTGCCAAGGTTTGACAAGTACAAAGGAAAGATAGATCCTATATGTAACACCCTGCCAGGCAACCCAAGAGGCTAAGGCTAATATCATGACTAATTTTATTTTTCAAATTTTACTTACTTAAATAGGTATATCACATTTTAAAATTAGGTTAAGATCAGGCATCCCTCCAGGTTCTCTAACATTGTTACCAATGTTAATTTCATAATTTATCCAATACTTTGCTACTTGATTAGATACATGCATGAAGCCATAAATTTAGATTTACACAAGTTACTTATGCCATAAGTATATAAGCTACATGGTTTACTTGTATCCACTCATCTTATCCTATTATGACTCTTATTTGCTATCATCTTCAACATGCATATTTATATATGCATCACACAAGGTTTTTAAAATTTTAAATCACATCTTATGACCAAAAATTTGATTATCCACTTTTCCTAAAGTTACATGTGTGGATATTAAAATTATTTCTTTATAGATTAACATTTGTAATAAGGAACTATTATTTCCTTTATCAAATTCCACATTTACTTAAGATTATATCATGAACTTTCTATAGTATTTAAGCATATAAACCACATCATATAGGGAATTTATAACACACATTATTTCAAATTCACTTTATTTGAACATCAAATAGGACTTGCAAGAAATTTCATTGAAAATTTGCATCTCTAAATATAACATTTTTAACCCTTTACTTTCTCCTAGAGATACGATTTTTCATATCTTTACACATTACATAAAGTCTCAAGTCTCCTTCGGGAGCTCACACAATTAGTATATAAGATATCATTATTTTTCAAGCTACATAGAATCATCACTTTTGTAATACAACATTTTTAAATGCAAGATATAATGAAATGATCTTCAACACCTTCAAGAATGGATTGAATGTAAGCCATCCATGAAACCACAAACAATACCTTGATATATTTCCACCCATCCACATAGATCCACAAAGGTCCACACCCCCATGTTAGGAGATAGATCCATCATTCACATAGGGAAAATAGGATAGTCTAAGGTTGAGGGACAACCACCCAAACTAGAAACAAGAAGCAACAAAGAAACAAAAAAATGAAAGCACAAGAGAGGAGTTCCCTAGGATGCAAACTAGGTGAGTGTCATCACATAGTCCTATGTGTTGTGATCCTTCCTAGCATTCATGTACCCTTGCACCCTCATGTGGCCTACCCTAGTAGCTACAATAACCATGGTACTCCAACAGGATCTATGTAGGATATTATATCCAATCTTTTATATTTTTACAATTTTAATCAATCACTTACCCATTCTCATCCAGTAAGAATTATGTTAGGTTTTGTTTTCCAAACTCACCCAAAGGTTATCCTTCTAACCTCCTCAACCTAGATTCTATGGTGAGCCACTCACTTAGGTCACCTAGGAACCCTATGTTGGCAAGTTGGCTATACTAGTGTATATGACTTAGTATAGTGTTGTCATTATGGAAACAAAGTCATATAGCAGTTTGGAGTCAACACACTTGATGAGAAGATCGAAAACTAGCTAAGTGTTGAAGACTGGACAGTGTATAGAGTACCTGAAGCTCAGAGCATCAACGTACATGTGTATGACTAAATTGTGGTGTGTTCCCTAGGAGTTAAGATGGTAAAATCATATACATTCTTAGTCTATGAGTGCATGATCAGATTTGCAGGCATGATAAAGATACAAACAGTTGAAGTTGCATAGCCAGTGTGTGCCAGAGAAGAATAGAGTAAGCAGCCGACTATTAGAATTTTGAGTTGTGGTTATAATCTAATGATGTAAAGGCTATGTGCCTATTGTAATTAGGTTTCTGACATGTAATTATATTTGTTTGTAAGCACACTTGAGCCAATTCAATTGGAAGTGTTGTATGTAGTAGGTCTAAGGGTCGACCTAGTTGTTTGTTTTGTATGTGCATATAAATATGAGATGTGCCCATTGTAATTAGTATGGAAGTTGTCATAGAGTTATAATAAGTAGAATAGAAGTGTGCAAAGAGACATTGAGATGTATTAGAGCTTTTTAAGAGGTCAAAGCATCGACGCATCAAAGGAACTAATTTGACAAGCAATGTCACAGTGACAATTCATCCAGCAAATATAGTGTGTATCTAAGACCAGAAGGTTGTAGCCTTCACCACTTGAGCAGTGAGCTCTAGGATAGTGAGTCCACACCCCTAACAAGGTTTATTGTAAAAGACTCCTAACAGGGTCTGACCCTTGACCACGTCTAATATACTAAATATATTGTAAAGAAACTCCTAATAGGGTTAAGGATCTTCTAGCAAGGATCATAATACACTAGTATAGAATATTAGTGGGTGTCAATTTCCACCGGGGTTTTTACCTATTTGGGTTTCCCCGTAACCATATTGGTGTTATGTGTTGATTTCATGTTTCATGTTTATGTGGATGTTCATTTCAGTACTTAAGTATTTAAGTTCAGTTTGACTTTAAAGTAAAAAGATAAAATATAGTGAACACTGATTCACCCCCCCCCCCCCCCCCTCTCAGTGTTCCCATTCCTAACAATTGGTATCAGAGCTCTGGTCCTTAGCAAGAAGTTTAACCACTTGAGGAGATCATGGACAAAGCAGAAATGAAACATCTGAAAAGAAATCTTAAAGCTGCTCTTGAAGACCTGGACAATTCTAAAAGAGAAATTGAAGAACTAAAAGAAAAACTCAGTGATGCCCAATTAGTCATCAAAAGGCTAAGAAAGGATTTGAAAGAGTGCTCTACCAATGATCTAGGGAAAATGGTCAAGAAGGTGAATGAATAAAATGCATCCTTAAAAGAACAGCTAGAAGAGTTTGATGATACGCTAACTAACAACTAGGAAGTCTATGAAGAACAAATCAAAGAGAACCTTCAACTCAATGAAGAATTAAGGCAAGAAAACATGGAAATCTTGGAGCTAAGGAATAGTAAGGAAAGCTTGGAATCTGAACTTAAAAAGACTAAGAATCACATTGACAAATTACACACCAGTTCTGATTTGGTAGAATCTCAGTTGTATGCAAGAAGAGCTAAAGGAGATACTAGTTGCATTGGATACAATGAAGCACAAAATCAGATTGACAACATGCGAGCAAAAATGAAAGCACCAGAAGGCACCTCAGATGCTAAGGTGACTGAAAGTTAGACAAAGGATCATATTGAACTACCTAAGAATAAGCGCAAAATAGTAGACCGCACTTGTTATGCATGTAACAAGCATGGACATATAGCAAGAAACTATATAGAGGTAAGACCTTTTAATGGTTACTGTTATTCATGCAATAAATTTGGTCATAGAGCTATGAATTGTGAGACAAGTTAGAAGAACAAGACTCAACATAAACAAAGAAATTAGATTTAGTCAAGTATAAGGAGCTCTAAAAATGTTACATGTCAGATATGTAACTATAATGGTCACTCAGCTAAGCATTGTAAAATGGTAACTCGTGTCAATGCGCCAAGGAATCTAAGGCCTCCAGTCATTTGTCACTCTTGTAACAAGGCTGGACACATCTCAAATTTTTGTAGATCAAGGACGCAAGGTCAGGAAAGCCCTAAAAAGACCAAAGAACCAATATTGGATCCTGAAGGAGAAGTAAACTTTGTGAAAGCTTCAGAGGATGCAAGCTTGATTTGGTCAAAGATAAAGAAGGATAAGGTTGAGGAGTATGTATTGGATGCATCCATAGTAGATGCACCCTCTACATCTAGATGAATGGCCCTCAAAGTCATAGGGGGAGCTAATTTAACTCTAAACCCCTGTGCAGCTGGCATACTTACTTTCAGAGTATGCGCCTTTGGACTTAAGCTTTTGGAGACTAGAAGAACCTATGTGCAAGAGTGCACTAGCTGATGGTTTGAGGAATAGAAGTTAGAAGTTTTCATAGTGTTAGACCAATTTCATGTCATAGCAAAAAATCCTCAGAAAGTGGTCTATTCATGTGAAATTTTGTGAAATTGCTATGCCTAGCTGCAAAATTGTTTCTATCTACGAGCAAAATGTGCAATGTTTCTTGGCCTGTGCCCTTAGACTGTGATAGTTAATGATGTCCCTAATTTCCATTCAAGAGTGCACGTGCTAAAATTCATACACCAGAGAGAAATGGTTGTTTGAAAATGATGAGGAACTAGGGTTTTTCCATGTCTAGGGCTTCATAATTTTGTCTAAGTCCAAAAACCCTAATTGACTGGGCCAGGTTCTATTTTATTGTTACTTTTTCAGGCCACTTAATCTCCCCTTTTCCATGTGCTTTATTTCTTGTCCCTGTTGGTCACTTAATCTCCTAAACCAGGCTAGATTTTCCTTTTTGTCTGGTGATTGGGTGATTGTAGTGTTCACAAAATCTCTTGATCTTGGCAGTCTGTGCCTTAACATTTAGCAAACCGGCGAACATGGCTATCTCCTGATCGCGTAATGCAGTGGTTTAGTTGTGAAAAATCCGGTGACTTAGTGAGGACCGTAGGATGAAGGAAGGATCGGCAACAGTCGCTGATTCTCTGAATTTACTGTAGGGTTAAGAAATTATCTGGCAACTTGATGAAAGCTTGTGTTCGCTTATTCTCACAATGAAACCCGGGGTTAAAGAAAGTTTTGGCAACTTGGTGAAAACCTTTGTTCGCGTGTTCTCTAAGCCTGACCATGGTTAAGAAAAATGTTTCATGACCTAGAGAATGCCTTCAGTCGTGCAATTGCAAAATCACTTGGAGTAAGTGCTACCAAGGTCAAATAAAGAAAGATTGTTGTAGGTCTGTGTTGCTAGGTGTTCCCGATGTGTTCATTTCTCATTGGCCAAAGAGATGGTGATGTGGCTGATGACTTGTTAGGGCTCAGATGACTATTGTGGTGATTTGTAAGGATCATCCAATTTTTTGGGAGGGATAGAGATCAACGGTCATGTTTTAAACTCGTTGAGCAACTGTTGCAGTTCAAATTTGAATATTTTAAGGGGTTTCCCAGTGACGTAAGGACTAAGTTTTGATGGTCGATCTGCATAGTATGATTTTACACCCACTGGTATAGTTTGGCCCAAGGTATGATTGACTGTAGAAGTTGTTTGCATCATGATGGTGGGTGAAATGGCCAGTCAAGTTGCATTGCAGTTGGAGTTGCAGGGGGTAAATTAGTGGGTTTCCAATTTCTTATGTGTTGATCAGTCCTTGGCCATAAATGAGGATCATTTTTGGATCTGATTGCTCTAGGTTACCTACCTTTTTATCCTTGTAGTAATTTCCTGATTGAATCCAATTGGTAGAGTGGTTGCAAACCATAACCTTGCCCTATTCATCTGAAGCTTGTTGCATCCTGACCTTTTGGGATCCCAAGATGGCTAGTGGTATATATTAATGTTTGTTGTATGTAAAAGGTTGTTGATGATCAAATAAAAATTGAAGAGAGAGAGATCGGACTTAGGGTTTTGTCTCCCTTAGCATTTTGTGGTCTTGCAATGTATTGATTCTGCAAATTTTAATGAGAATACACTTGGATTCCAATCTCATATTTGTGTATGTCTTCCTATTTTGATCTTGAGTTCTTATATGCTAATGTTACAAAGTAAGTTAGTATATGGTATACAAAGTATATTATGAGATTGTCTTTGAGTTCTTGCCAAAGTCGGGATTAAATCCTTAAAGATAGTATCAGAAGATTCAGGATGAAATAGGAATTTGATGTCCAAATATGTGACTAAGAGGAATAATAGGCGAAGCACTTATTTTGAATTTGAAGTATATTCAAGTTAGGACTTCAGTTGATGTATGTTGCTTATGACTATGTGCCCTAGGAGAAGACACTGGTCTATTTTCTGGAAGCAGCCTATCATCATCAATCACAAACAAATATAAATGATAAAATATTTAAATTAGTTTGTAAAGGGCATGAATTTGTAATATTTTGGGGACTCCTTTCAAGAATTGAGTCAAGGGTACACCTACCTGAGCATTAGGCTCAAATTTTAGGAGGATCCTTGTTGATCCTTGTTAATTGGCCCTTTTTCTATCAGAGTTTGGAGTGGTGATAGAGTCAATGACATTAGTTTGTCAATCATAGTGTAAATCTACAAGTAGAAAGAAAAGGAACCAACAAAATGGAAACTCTTTTGGGGAGAGTCTAGAGATAAGATTATTTCAAGGCTTTTATGTTTCTCTTGTTTATTCAGTTGTTTTCTTGTAAGTTTGAAAGATTTCCCATTTAAAGGTGGGTGGCAACTCAAAGGGTTAAGAACTAGTGTTTATAAATTATAAATCATGGACAAAAGAAAAAACACTAGGTCTTTTGTTAAGAAAAATCTAGAGGTTACTTTGGAACAGTTACCTAAAGCAAAAAAGAAAAGCTAGATCAGGAGAAATGGTGAATTTACTAGTGCTCCCATGAGAGAAAAAAGTAATGCCATAAATAGAGCACCACATGCATCCTCTAATGAGGAGGATTCACAATACAAAATTTCTAAATTAGACAGTGGTCGCTCTGGAGATAATTTCTATGGCACCCCAGAAACCTTATTTCAAGATAAAAATTCATTACCTGCAGGATAGGATGTGTAAACAAGAGAAATGGGTTTTGGACCAAATTTAGATCCTAATGAGGATATGTACAGGAGGCAACCCATGGCATCAAGGTGGGTCCATTTCCCATATCAAAATCTTACTGATATGGATGTGTCATCAAGCTCTAAGGATGTCATGATAGACCCAAATGACCTCAGTGCACTAAGGTTACAGTTGGCAGAGCAGGATGCCATACATAAGAGATTACAAAAGGAAAGAGAGGCTGAGAAAGTGAATGCTTTGATAGAAAGAGAGTCTCTACTTAGAAAACTTAATGAGTTAAAGGAGAGAAACAAAATGCTTGCTTCGACTCCTAAAACTTTGCAGCATGATGTTTTTAGTGATCTTGATGCTTTGAGAAGTGAGTAGGAACATTTGCTGTAAGACCATGAATTTGATAAAGAGGGCCCTGTGATTAGATAGGTTCAGAGTTATACTTCTCTACCTAAGGATAAAGATGGGCATGAGATTACTAGATTTGTTGTTTCTGTAGGAGAGAAGGGAAAGCAAAAGATGGTGGGAATCCAAATAGGCAAGCCAGTGGTAATACCAGGGGTCCCACCACCTATTTCAAATAAGGATATAGAGATGGAAAGGAGAGAAAAAAGGAGGATGATGACTTAGCAAGAGAATTAGAGAAGGCTGAAATTGAAGCCTCCATTGTAGAAAAAAGAAGAAAGATCCAGTTCTTCAGGGTTTCATCAGCAAATACCCCTGGACCATCCACTACTGATGAAATAGGTATGTCATCTACAACTTCTAATGTTGTTTCACTTGGTAATGTTACTACTAGTAATCCATTTCCTACTTCATCTACCAAGATAAATACTAACCCTAGACAACAGTCAAATGCACAAGTAGATGGAAATATAAATGTTAATTCTAATGGGAACACTAGCCTAGGTTTTCAAAGAAGACCTATGCAATTAGAAGGCTATAGACAAATTAGTTTTGATGGAATACCAGGATACCCCAATGCTTTTCCTATTGATATAAGAGATAAGATACCTAAATTTTCTGGTAATAATGCCATTAGTTGTGAGGAACACCTTAGGCTATTTTTCAATGTGCTAAATGACTATGAGGTTGAGCATGAGGATGTGGTCATGAAATTGTTTGTTCAATCTTTGGTGGAAGATGCTAGAGATTGGTTCAAAAGAATCCCTGACAGATGTGTTGATACATGGGATTCCTTTGAGAAATGCTTCAAAGAACAATATGGTGATAGGCCTAATGCTAGCTTTATGTTGAATGAATTTAATGCCATAAGGAAAAATCAAAATGAATCTGCAGCTGAGTTCAACACGAGATTTCAGAAGGGTATGCATAAGTTGTTTCAAGTCATGAGGTTAGATGACAATGTCTGCTTAACCACATACTTCAATGCCTTTGGTGGAAAGATGGGATATTTGTTGAGGGACAAAGAACCAAGAACTCTCAGAGATGCTTTTAGGATTACTCTCAATATTGAAAACAACATGAAAATATTAGGAAAATTGGGTGGAAAAAGAGATGACCCTAAGTTGTTTGGGGATAATAAATACAAAAGGGATAATGAGAAAAATATTAGAAGTAAAAGGCAAGAGGAAGATAAGTTGGATAAGGTGTTGAGTGCACTAAAGGATTTGAAAGCACCTGAAAATAGGAATAATAGTATCCCTGCTAATGAAAAGCCTCAATTCAACAATAATTTCAATAGGCAGAATAGATTGCAAAATTACCCCTACAACACCCAATGGAAGGATGGAAAACCTATCATCCCTGCTATGAGAGGAAATAATGACAAATTTATCCTTGATCCTTTACAAAAGGCTTCTATAAATGTCATGGAGGAAACACCATGGTGCGTTGCTTTCCAGTCTTCTCATTCTACAGAACATTGTGTGGTTGCACAATCCATGGCTACAAATCAAGATGATGGTTCTGATGAGCCTGATCAAGAGAGAACTCATGACAGTATTGGGTGTAACATGACATATTCATATTTGGGATATGAAGATGATTTTGATATTGGTGAAGAAATTGATGTATGCCTGAAAAGACACAACAAGGTTTTGTTCCATCAAGAGGTATTTTTTGACAATGAGGACATTGATGAAAAGATATGTAATATGAATTCTTCCTCTGAGCCAGTGAATTTAAGAACTTCAAAAGAAGAAATTGCTAGAATCACTGTAGAAATGGTAGCTCAAGTACAAACAAGAAATATGATAGCAAGTGATGCCACTAAAAAAGCTATGGGAATGTTTATAAAGGATACTAATCCTAAAGGACCCAGTGGAAGCAAATCAAAAGATGGCAACTTGATGAAGTCCAAAAATGAAAGAGATAAAAAGTGGGAACCAAGGGGAGTTAGAGCTGAAAAGATCTCTGTTGTCCATGATGAAGATAATCAAAAGGAAGTAGAGAGGCCAATTAGTACAATGGCTAAAATTGAGAAACTGAAGGTGACAGCTACAACTAACATATCAGAGAAACAAAGGGATACTAAAGCAGTGCAGATCAAGATTCCCTCTTCTACCCCTATTGACATGTTGGTTGTGTTGTCTCAAATTACTGTCAAGGTTCCTTTGTTAGAATTGTTGAGGATCCCTGAACATAAGGATAGAGCTCTTGTGTGGGTAGATAATATTCATGATAAAAATGTTTCTTGCAATGCAGATGAGCCCCAGGCTAAAGCTATGAGAGGAATGGAAGTTTAGGGAATGGTATCTCATATACCACCTATATACTTGGATAGCTATGTCAATGCTAGCCTGGAAAACATAGACCCATTCTTTCTAAGTGTCATTGTGAATGGAATGAAAATAAGGAACTTCATGATTGATTCAGGTGCTTCAAATACTATCATGTCTTTCAAAATCATGGAGAAGTTGGGCCTTAAGGTTGATACAGTTCAAGGAAGATGTTGTGCAATGGATCAAAGAGAAGTACCAATCATTAGAACTATAAATGCAATGCCCTATAGGTTAGTAGCTTATCCAGAGAAAAGTTTGAGCATGAGTGTCTTGGTGGTGGATATCCCTCCTCATTATGGTATGTTATTATCGAGGAAGTGGAGTGCTGCTATGGGTGAAAGTTTACAATGTGACTTGTCCTATGCAACTTTTAAGATTGATGATCAGTTTATTAAGATTGAGTGGGAACCAAGAGTGTGCCACATGATTGAAAGGAATATTGACCATGAGACTACATGCTTTGTGGATACTGACATCAATGCTTTTAGGGTAGAGGTCACTGTGCTTGAGAAGGAACCTATGTTGCCATCTATCTCTATGGAGGTAAATGTTAAATCTATGAAGGGTGATTTGTGGGTGATGTACTTTGATGGTGCAAACTACAAAGATGGTTCAGGAGTAGGTATTTTACTCATTTCTCCTGATGGAAATACTTACAAGTTCTCTTTCACATTAAACTTCTCATGTACAAACAATATAGTAGAATATGAAGCATTACTAATAGGATTGAGGTTGGCACACAAGAATGGAATTAAGAGTGTAAAGGTTGTAGGTGATTAGAGTTGGTTGTGTCCTAGGTGAGATCAGTATATGCTTCCAAGAACAAGAAACTGAAACAATATAGAAATGTTGTGTGGGATATGATTGAACATTTTGATGCTTTCAATATTATATGGAAGGATAGAAGTAATAACAAAATGGCTGACTTGTTAGCCAATATAGCAATCAATCCTAGTGACATTACATTTGCTGGTATTTCTAAATTTGAAATTCAAACTAGGCCGAGTATACCAGATAATGATGAAAATTGGCAACTCTTTGAAGATGACCATGATATTCTGAAATTTATGAATTGTTAAGATCAATATCATGGTCAAGAACTAGATTGCTCAGCCTTGGTTGAGACTGCAGAAGGAAAAGAGGTTATCCTTGGTAATGAGATCCTGCAACTTAAGACTAATCAAGTTCCTAAGGGACTTGTTGTTTTAGAAACTGTATTTGATAGTCAGGACAGAGTTTAGATGGATACTAAGAAGAGGGATCAAATGGATGTGGATGAAATTAATCTTGGTACACAAGAAGCGCCTAAGAAGGTTTATATTGGAAGAGAGATGTCTCACAAGGTAAGAAAGTCTTTAATTGAATTGTTAAGAAAATTTAGGCATGTTTTTGCATGGTCATATGATGACCTAAAGGTTTATAGAGAAGACTTGTTTTAGCATATTATTCCTTTAAGGGAGAATGATAAACCTTTTAGGCAAAAAAATGCCAATCAATCCTACCTTGGAACCCAAGATGCAAGAAGAATTAATGAAGTTGAGAGATGCTGGAATCATAAATCCTATGAGACATTCTTCTTAGGTGTCAAATTTGGTTCATGTCAAGAAGAATAATGGAGATATTAGATTATGTGTGGACTTCAGGAACCTGAATGTATCTTCTCTAAAGGATAATTATTTCTTGCCTAATATGGAGGCTATGTTGCAAAGAGTAACTGGTTCTAATTTAATGTCCATGATGGATGGTTTTTCTGGTTACAATCAAGTTATTGTAAAGGAATCAGAACAGTTTAAGACAACCTTCACAACACCTTGGGGAACCTATGTTTATGTGAGGATGCCTTTTGGTCTCACAATTGCTGGTGCTACTTTTCAGAGGGCAATGGATGTTGCCTTTGTAGATTTCATAGATGTTTTCCTTGTTGTTTATCAACATGACTTAACTACATATTCCAAGAAGGAAGAGGATCATTGTTCTCATTTAGAAAAGATATTTGTAAGATCCCTGGAGTATGGCATTTCATTGAACCTAAGGAAATGTGTATTTGGTGTGATTGAGGGAAAAATACTTGGTCACTTAGTTGGAAAGCAAGGAGTAAGAATTGATCCTGAAAGAGTGATGACAATTGATAAGATTCAAAAACCAAAAAATGTGAAGGGGATCCAGTTCTTCTTTGGCTAGGTGAATTTCTTAAGAAGATTTGTTACAAATTTTTCTAAAGTTACTAGGCCAATATCCAAAATGTTGAAGAAGGGATCTGTGATTAAATGGGAAGGTGAGCCTGATGAAGCTTTCAAGAATATCAAGAAAGCAATCAAAGATGTTCCTATGCTTAGGGCACCTAATTATGATGTCCCAATGCACATTTTCTCTTTTGCATCTTTTCATACTATTGTTGCAATTCTATTGTAGAAAAATAAGGAGGGTTCTGAGCAACCTATTGCATTCTTTAGTAAATCTTTGCAGGCTACTGAATTAAAGTATGATATCAATGAGAAACAAGCATATGCACTTGTGAAGGTAGTAAAGGCTTTTAGGTGTTATTTGATTGGAGATATTGTGATTGCTTTTGTACCAAGTGTTGCAGTAAAAGATATCTTTTTACAGCAAGAAGTGTCTGGAAGAAGATGCAAATGGATTAATAGAACTCAAGAATTTAATATTGATATTCAAATTACCAAGTTGGTTAGAGGACAAGGATTGGAAAAATTAATGGCTCAATCTAATCTTGATGCAAATCAGATAAATCAGGTTGAAATTGATTACACATGTGATATGGATGACTGTATTTGGTATCAAGATGTTATCTATTATTTGAGAAACATGAAGTTTCCAGCAGGAATGGATGACAATAAGAAGAGGACATTGAAGCTATAGGCAATCAAGTATATAATTATAAAATGCAAGTTATATAAAAGGAATTTGGATTGCATGCTTTTGAAATATATTGATGAAAATCAAGCTGACAATTTGTTGAAAGAAACGCATGAAGGGATTTGTGGTGGACACTATATGGGAAAAACTATTGCTCAAAAAATTCTGAGAGCAGGTTTTTGGTGGCCTACAATCTTCAAGGATGCAGAACAGTTGGTAAGAAAGTGTGATGCTTGTCAAAGATTTTCTGGTAAGGTCAAATTTTCAAGAAATGTACCATTGAGACCAGTTGAAGTGCGGGCCCCTTTCCAACAATGGGGAATGGATTTTATAGGTGAATTCCTAGACAAGTCCAGTGGGGGACACTCTTGGATCATAGTTGCCACTAATTATTTTACAAAATGGGTAGAGGCTATTCCTACAAGGAATGCAACAAGTAGGGTGGTGATTGATTTTCTATTAAATAATATTGTTACAAGATTTGGTTGTCCTAAAATAATTGTCAGTGATAATGCAATGTGCTTCAGGTCTGTTGAATACAAAGAATTCTTCAAAAGTTTTAAAATTCAGATGTCATGTTCCTCACCTTATCATCCATAGGGAAATGGATAGGAAAAATTGACCAATAAAAGTTTGATTAAGATCTTCAAGAGGATTCTTGAAAAGAATAAGGCATGGAATTCAAAATTGCCATTAGCTGTATGGGCTGATAGAGTAACTGTGAAAAGGGCAATTGGATGTGCGCCATTTGACCTGGTGTATGGAATACATGCAAGGATGCCTCAGAACAACTTGTTAGAGATATATAAATTTGTTCAACTATATGATGAGGATCTAGAGGATGAAATGCAGTTGAGAATTGAGGACTTAACCAGGTTGGATGAAACTAGAAGAGAATCAGCTTCAAAGAATGCTAAATTACAGTTGTAGGTTAAGAGTTTGTATGACAAGAAATCTGTTAAGAGGAGGTTTGAGCCTGGTGACTTAGTATTAGTTTGGAATGCCAGATTGGAAGATAAAGGAAAGCATGGAAAGTTTGATCCAATCTGGATAGGGCCATATATGATTCATGAAAAATGGGGACCAGATTCATATATTGTCAAAGAATTAAATGGTGATATTCAAGAATTGTTGGTTCATGGATAGTTCTTGAAGAAATACTTTAGTTGAAGTACGTTCCTTTCCATGAACAGTAGTTAGGTTTGTATATACTGGTGTGTTTCTTTCTGCCTAGTCTTGCTTTAGTTTCTAGGTTTTTTTTGTCTGGATGCTCTTTGTAGTTATTTTCCAGTAGATGGTCTGCTCTCCCAAAAATTATGAATTCTTGCATGGGCACAAGTTACCCATCATCCCCAAATAGAGCCACTGTTAGACCAATTTCATGTCTTAGCAAAAAATCCTCAGAAAGTGGTCTATTCATGTGAAATTGTGTGAAATTACTATGACCTAGCTGCAAAATTGTTTCAATCTGTGAGCAAAATGTGCAATGTTTCTTGGCCTGCACCCTTAGCCTGTGATAGTTAATGATGTCCCTAATTTCCATTCAAGAGCACACGTGTTAAAATTCATAGACCAGAGAGAAATGGTTGTTTGAAAATGATGAGGAACTAGGGTTTTTCCATGTTTAGGGCTTCGTAATTTTGTCTAAGTCCAAAAACCCTAATTAGCTGGGCTAGGTTCTATTTTGTCGTTACTTTTTTGGGCCACTTAATCTCCCCTTTTCCATGTGCTTTATTTCTTGTCCCCATCGGTCACTTAATCTCCTAAACCAGGCTAGATTTTCCTTTTTGTCTGGCAATTGGGCAATTGCAGTGTTCACAAAATCTCTTGATCCTAGCGGTCTGTGCCTTAACATTCAGTGAACCAGCGAACATGGTTATCTCTTGATCGCGTAATACAACGGTTATGTTGTGAAAAATCCAACAAATTAGCGAGGACCGTAGGATGAAGGAAGGATTGACGACAGTTGTTGATTCTCTAAATTTATTGTAGGGTTAAGAAATTATCTGGCGACTCAGTGAAAGCTTGTGTTCGCTTATTCTCACAATGAAACCCACGGTTAAAGAAAGTTTTGGCGACTTGGCAAAAACCTTTGTTTGTGTGTTCTCCAAGCCTGACCATGGTTAAGGAAAATGTTTTGTGACTTGGAGAATGCCTTCATTTGCACAATCACTAAATCACTTGGAGTAAGTGCTTACCGAGGTCAAATAAAGAAAGATTATTGTAGGTCCATATTGCCAAGTGTTCCCGATGTGTTCATTTCTCATTGGCCGAAGAGATGGTGATGTGGCTGATGACTTGTCAAGGCTCAGATGACTATTGTGGTGATTTTAAGGATCATCCAATTTTTTGAGAGGGACAGAGATTGACGACCGTGTTTTAAACTCATTGAGAAATCATTGCAATTCAAATTTGAATATTTTAAGGGGTTTCCTAGTGACAGAAGGACTGAGAATTCAATGTTTTGACGTTCGATCTGCATAGTATAACTTTTCCCCCACTGGTATAGTTTGGCCCAAGGTATGATTGACTGCAAAAGTTGTTTGCATCATGATGGTGGGTGAAATGGCTAGTCAAGTTGCTTTGCAATTGGAGTTGCAGGGGGTAAATTAGTGGGTTTCCAGTTTCTTATGTGCTAATCAGTCCTTGGCCATAAATGAGGATCATTTTTGGATTTGATTGCTCTAGGTTACCTACCTTTTTATCCTTACAGTAATTTCCTAATTGAATCCAATTGGTAGAGTGATTGCAAACCATAACCTTTCCCTAGTCATCTGAAGCTTGTTGCATCCTGACCTTTTGGGATCCCAAGATGGCTAGTGGTATATATTGATGTCTATTGTATGTAAAAGGTTGTTGATGATCAAATAAAAATTGAAGAGAGAGAGATCAGACTTAGGGTTTTGTCTCCCTTAGCATTTTATGGTCTTGCAATGTATTGATTCTACAAATTTTAATGAGAATACACTTGGATTCCAATCTCATATTTGTGTATGTCTTCCTATTTTGATCTTGAGTTCTTATATCCTAATGTTACAAAGTAAGTTAGTATATGGTATACAAAGAATATTGTGAGATTGTATTTGAGTTCTTTCCAAAGTCAGGATTAAATCCTTAAAGATAGTATTAGAGGATTTAGGGTGAAATAGGAATTTGATGTCCAGATATGTGAGTGAGAGGAATAATAGGAAAAGCACTTATTCTAAATTTGAATTATATTCAAGTTAGGACTTCAGTTGATGTATGTTGCTTATGACTCTAGTGTGCCCTAGGAGAAGACACTGATCTATTTTTAGGAAGTAGTCTATCATCATCAATCACAAACAAATATAAATGATAAAATCTTTAAATCAGTTTATAAAGGGCATGAATGTGTAATATTTTGGGGACTCCTTTCAAGAAGTGAGTCAAGGGTACACCCACCTGAGCATTAGGCTCAAAGTGTAGGAGGATCCTTGTTGATCCTTGTTAATTGGCCCTTTTCCTTGCAAATTTTGGAGTGGTGATAGAGTCAATGACATTAGTTTGTCAATCATAGTGTAAATCTACAAGTAGAAAGAAAAGGACCAACACATAGATAGCATGGCTTACGCGCCGACCATTAATGGCAAAATTTCTACTTTATAATACACAAAATTTAGTAAATCACTCATTACATTTGAATTCAGAGCAATTGGAGAGCAGAAGAGTCCTAGCATTTTATTGAGAAGGATTGTAGTTTGATTCACCAAGTATCTTGTTGTGCATTTGATCGGTTGTGGAAACCCTAGCTCGTCACGCTGATTCAGAATCTCTTGGAAACCTTTGGAAAGCATTATACAAGTAAGTGATGGCCACTCCTATAGTATTTGATGTTGCAGAAAAGAAAAGATATGTGTTTAAGAGGCATCCATTTAAATCAACACTAGATGACCTAGAAGGGGCATTCTCCAGCATGCCTATGGGCATTATGCATGTCGAGGACATTAGGGCATACATATACTGTAAGAAAGAACTAGTAGGTTTGGATAGATTAAGGGCGCACATGGAAATAATGATGAAACCAGACAAAACATTCATGGATGAGTATGCATGGTGGAACAATCACCCTATAGTGGAGTATAATACAGCATATGAGTTCTATGAATCAGAATGGATCAAGATTCTACTAAGCGAGATTCATGATGACCTATTTTGGATAGGTGAAGTGCTAGTTAGAATCACTAGTGACCTAATTCATGAGATAACTAGCCTCTCAAAGATAGGCACCATCCTTCTAATGGGAAAATATGTAAGGAAAAAATTTAATAGACTTGCAAGTCAAGGAGTGATAGGCACAGAATGACCATTGAGCTTATTGAGCAGAAAGACATCAAATTGATGTCTATGATACTTGGATATAGGTTTCAACACACTAGCAGGGTAAACAGTGTGTTGGCGGCCACAATTCTTGTAGCCATAAGAATTTTTAATGATAATGGAGAGTTCAACTTGTGTGAGATCTTGTGTACACAACTGATTGATAACATTAAGGCAATCAGGCATGATAAGACCAAGATTTTTAGATTTGGGTCTTTGATCATTTATATATACCTCCACATTGTAGGAAAAGTATCAGATTTGTATCTAGACAAATCCACTCCCACAATGCCACAGATATCTCACAAGGCATGTAATAAGAGTACCTTAAAAGATTACATGACACTAGAGTTGAAAACATTTAGAGCTAAGATGAAAATGAGGTATAGGGTACCAGAGAAGATAGTTGAAAAATATAAGGATACTATCTATTTTATCGTTGAGACTGACTCAACATGCATGGAGGCAGTTGGACCAAGAACAAAGTGCATTCATCCACTAGGATATGAAGTGGAAGAGCCTATTCTAGAGGCTTATTCTCAAGTTCTGCTAGCAGCTCCTAAAGACCCTAATGAGCCAAGATGGGGAACCTATGAGGAGAAAACAAGAGAATTTGATGTGGTATTAAACAATGCAGCAACAAAAAGAAAGGTTGCTAAGGTTACCTCAGAGATCTTGAGAATTCATGGAATATCTCAAGTAGACCTTGACAAAGCAAGGGAACAAAATATTGCTTTTTAATTAGAGAATGCAAATGCAGCAAAGGAAAAATTAGATAATCCTAAGCTGAAGAAAGTGAAGATCAAAATATCTAATGAACAGAAGGATACTACTCCTTCTGCACCCACAGCAACTATTGACCTTACTGCTCCTCCTAAGTAGAAGTCAATGTTGAAGAGGAAGAAATAAATCAGCAATGGTCACCCATCTTCAAGAGTAACAAGGAATAGGAGGAACACTCAAGCACCTCCTGAAGTAAGTTTCAAACCCAGTCTCAGTATGCTAAGAACAAGGATAATTGATGAGGGAATAATTGATCAAGTAGGAAAGTTTTATGACAAATATATTGAGATAGACAAATCTAAGATACATGGTATGATATTCAAACACATGTTGAAGTTCAAGAAGATAGTCTTGGAACTTAAGACTATGATCCCTGACAATGTATGGAACATCCTATAATTCCAAAAGAGACAAGCCATTGAAGAGGACTAAAGAATAAGGGAAAAGATTCTAGATGACACTCTTCTAGTATGTTCCATAGAAGAGAAAAAGTTGTTATTAGATCTGGTGAAGCCTCACCTCAGAACCAAGACAAGAACATTGAATATAATGGACAAAAATTTTGATTTGGTTGCTAAGGAAATAGAGAAATCTTTTGAGAAATTTTTCATGAATAGGCACATATATCCATCTACTGCACCTACAGCTCAAGTACCCACAATGATTTCCAAAGAGTCAGAGACCATCAATGTACCATCTATAGGTCCACAAGATTTAGCGCATGTAGTTGATACATCTACAAAGGCATATAAGTCTATGCTCATGACAGAGACACCAAAAGATAGCACCATCATTATTGATAATGTTGAGATAGCCATGGGGGCCACAGATAATGATTTGGACAAGTTTTAAGAGGCTTTTGTGAGCACATAAGAAGATGAAATATTGTGTAGTACCACTCCTCCCAGTCAACAAGAAGAAGTATTGATTGAGGACATAACAGTTAAGAAAGAAGAAGAAGAAAAGAAAGAAAAAGAAAAAGAAAAAAAAGAAGAAGAAAAAGAAAAAGAAGTTGAAAAACAAAAAGGAGAAGAAGAGGTAAATGAAAATGAACAAAAAGATGAAACATCAGTTGAACCAATCAAGGTAAAACAAGAAGTGATAGATACCACTCTCATCAATCCGTCAGCAGCATTGTTGTCAAGTTTGACACCTGACACTACCAGTTTGGATTCATGGGGAGAAGAAGATCTGATTAAGTTTAGCATCTTAGCTATGGAAAAGGCCAAAGAGAAACAAGTGATGAGGAATCCCCTCCTTGTAGAGTTAGTGAACATCTTAAACAGCTTGTTACTAGCGGATAAGAAAGTGTCCAAAGTACATTCTATTGATGATGTCAGTTTAGTCATTTCTCAGTTCAAGAGCCTAGAAGAATATGCATCCCTAGTTGCAGAGGAGAAATACTTGAAGAAAAGAATGAGTGAATTGATTAGCAATTATACACTTGACCTGAGCTCACTAAAGTCTGGTCAAGCATCTTTAAAGGAATTTGTAACAAAAGGCAGAAAGATCATTGTTGATTGCATAAACCAGGACAAGCTGACTGGTGATCTATACAAGAAGATTCAAGAAGCAAAAGCCATGATAGATAGCATAAGAAAATTAGTGGAAGATCCATCTATTGATGTGAACATTTATAACAATGTTTATCAAGGACAAATAGATAAAATAGTGAAGGTAGAAAAAGAGATGACCAAGATAAGGGCTAGGCAGACTCAGCTAAGGAATGCTCTTGCGCCCTCTTTAGACATACTTGATCAAAATATCAAGGAGATAGATGCCACCATGGTAACATATGACCAAGGTCCAGGTAAAAATTTGGAGAAGATGGAGAAGCTACAGTATGCTTTATGCACCCATCTCCAGATTGTCAACTCTTTGATCACATTTTGGAAGGAGATCCATAACTTGCAGATTTCATATCCAGATGTTCTATCATAGTGAGTTTTTGTAGATATAGTTTTGATATGCCTTTTTCATTAATTTCAAAGGGGGATTATGTGTAGAATATGGACTATAGATATATATACATATGTATAAGGGAGATATAAGACAAAAGATTTTTGTATTAAGGAACAGTTAGCAACTTGGCCATATTCCTTTGTTGCCATCAATGA
This sequence comes from Chamaecyparis obtusa, assembly GCA_027943335.1. Lineage (NCBI taxonomy): Eukaryota > Viridiplantae > Streptophyta > Pinopsida > Cupressales > Cupressaceae > Chamaecyparis > Chamaecyparis obtusa. Next base: position 58,304 of record BSBK01001087.1, on the reverse strand, counting down.
CAAAGGGGGAGATTGTTGTCAAGTTAGCTATACTATGTATATGACTTAGTATAGTGTTTTCATTATGGCAACAAAGTCATATAGTAGTTTGGAGTCAGCGCACTTGATGAGAAGATCAGAAACTAGCTAAGTGTTGAAGATTGGACAGTGTACAGAGTACCTAAAGCTCAGAGCATTAGTGCACGTGCTTATGACAAAATTGTGGTGTGCACCCTAGGAGTTAAGATTTTAACATCATATACATGCTTATTCTATGAGCACATGATCAGATATGTAGGCATGATAAAGATACATATAGTTGAAGTTGCACAGCCAGTGTGTGCCAGAGAAGAATAGAGTAAGCAACCAATTGTTAGCATTTTGAGTTGCGGTTATAATCTAATGATGTAAAGGCTATGCACTTATTTTAATTAGGTTTCCAACATGTAATTATATTTTTTTTTAAGCACGCTTGAGCCAATTTGATTGGAAGGGTTGTATGTAGTAGGTCTAAGGGTTGACCTAGTTGTTTGTTCTGTATGCGCATATAAATATGAGATGCACCCATTGTAATTAGTATGGAAGTTGTTATAGAATTATAATAAGTAGAGTATAAGTGTGTGAAGAGACATTGAGATGTATTAGATCTTTGCAAGAGATCAAAGCATTAGTGCATCAAAGGAACTGATCTAACAAGCAGTGTCACAGTGACAGTTCATCCAGCAAATATAGTGTGTATCTGAGACCAAAAGGTTGTAGCCTTCACCACTTGAGTAGTGAGCTCTAGGACAGTGAGTCCACACCCCTAATAGGGTTTATTGTAAAAGACTCCTAACAAGGTCGGACCCTTGACCAGGTCTACTATACTAAATATATTGTAAAGCAACTCCTAACAGGTTTAAGGATCTTCTAGCAAGGATCATAATACACTAGTACAAAATATTGGTGGGTGTCAATTCCCACCAGGGTTTTTACCTATTTGGGTTTCCCCGTAACCATATGGGTGTTATGTGTTGATTTCATGTTTCATGTTTATGTGGATGTTCATTTCAGTACTTAAGTATTTAAGTTCAGTTTGAGTTTAAAGTAAAAAGATAAAATATAGTGAACACTGATTTACCCCCCCCCCCCTCTCAGTGTTTCCATTCCTAACACCCTACTCCCACAAATTTGATCTAGGGAAATTTTGGACTCTACAACAATATATCCCTCCCTTGGATTCTCAGGTATTTTCCTATGATCCACATCATCAGGAAAAACCCTAAACCAAATATGAAGTATGATGACATAACAAGAAATAATATCTCAACAAAACTCATTGGTGATGCTACTTCATGCACTTCTATAACAAAGTGAAACATAAGAAGAATAAAAGTACTATAAACTATAAACTAATAAATATTTATGGGGAGAGTAATGTACTAAAAACTAATAAACTTGCAGCGACCTATAAATCAAAGGAGAAGACACAATAATCTTGTCTTAAAATGGTGGCAAGATAAATGCATGTTTAAGTGCTTTTGAATCTGCTCTTATCAGTTGGTTGCAAGAGGGATATTGGTCAAGATAGGAGTAAAAATGAGTTTAAGATGTTTCCTAGTGGTTGGAAACATAAGGGATATTTTTTCTCTACAAGTTTAGTGATTGTCTTAGTGATATATTCATGATTATTTCTAGAAATATATGTATGACAGTCATAAAAATACAGTATCAGTACGTCATGCATAAATTTTGTTTTCACCATTGGAGCTTCCTAATTTTTGAATATGTTGGAGAAAAACTAATTTTTCACATTCTCACTAGGCGATTTTCTTAATAATGTCTGGTTCAAAAGTTACAAACAATAGAGTACGGGTCTAGAAAAATAAACTAGTAAGTTTATCAGAAGATCAACACAGTAAACATTCACATAGACAACCTATACTTTCCATTTTTTTCTCTTGAAATCATAGAGGTTACAAACCCTCGTAAACAATAAAAACTAATTCATAATCCATAGGACACGATAGAATAGAAAATCATATATTTTTACAAGTTCAACAAGGAAAATCCCTTTTCAGAAGACATAATTCTTTTTTTCAGAAAAACAAACACATAGTATTGAAACTAGAACACTTTGTCCATTTTTAATTATCATTTTTTATCATTATCTTCATACTTTTATTACATCCCTTAGTTATATTATATTTCAATTATACACACACTCATGGACAGATTTAAGATTATTAGTATATACATATTTTTTTAACTTATAGGAAGTTCAGTGGATTCCAAACCCTACCTAAGATCATACAAAGATATTCCTTTATAATATGATTGATTCTGGCTCTAATATCCTCTTACAAGCCTCCCAGATCCTCAAGTTATGCTCCAGCACTCAGAGAGTCTTTTCTACCCAAAATTCTACAAAAATTTCCAATCTTCCATTCAATTTCTAATGACTTCCCAGTCTACTACCTTCTTCCCAATTCCTCTATCCCCCAAACTATAAGAATGATCCACTATAGATAGACCTCTAATTATTTTCAAAGGTTATGGAGGTTGCTTCCCGTGAAGCAAGGCCTCCTTAAAGTTAATAAATAGTATTTATTAAATAAATTACTATTTTATTTAACTTAAATATAACTTACCTTAGGTAAAACTAACTTACCTAACTTTCCTCCTATGAACTTACTCACAACCAAATATTAATAATAATACTCCAAGCATAAGAAAAACATAAATAATATATATAGTTTTTATTTATTTTTATTTCTAAAAATAAACTTAGTATTTATTTAAATATAAAGTAATGGGATAAGGTTCTCAAGGAAAACACTTATCTCATTGGTAACTTGGGGCCCCTCACAGACATGAGGTTTCAAGTTCCACTCCACTCCCCAACATATCATAGAGAGAATTATAGGAGAGAATATAAGGATTAGATCTTAGGTTTTATTCTATTTTATTATTTTCTTACCTTTTATAATTTTGATTTACTTTTATTGTACTTTTTATTAATACACATCTTTCTAAACATATTTGATTTACCACTCATTTAAAAAAAAACTCACCCACACATAACAACAACACATTTATATAAAGATACATCTATATAAATATATATACATGTATGCATATATGTGTGCACCCATATATGCATACTTATGTATATATCATTACAATCAAGAATAGTAAAATATATAAACAACAAAATCCTTAGTAAGAAAACTCACAAAACATAAGAAATATAATCCAAACCTCCAAAATAAAAAATAAAAAACCAATCAAGTAAAAATGATAACCAAACCACTCATTGGGATCAAAATAACTATCTAAGCACAAGTATAACATCATTAGGGTTTTCCTTTGTGAACTTTGGGACCATCTTTGAATCAACAACTTTTCGACGATTTTAAGGCATGCTCAGACTTGTGTAGCTAGTTGGATTTGATGCCTTGTACCTATACATCCCTACATCACCAAACAAAAACATATACAATTACCTATATATATGTACAAATAGTAGTAGATAAGGAATGAGGAGTGTGATATCATGTAGATCTCCAATAGGAGTGACTACGACTACCTCCACTCATCCTGCAAACATGCCAAGAAGAGTATGCACCTTAACATGATGGGTTAGCAGGGTTATCCCAAATCATAATCATAATCAAATAAATGTAGTAATCAAAGAAATCGGTTTTTAACCATAGGAAATTAAACATGTACATTAAATAATTAAAATGCTATCCTTTAAACAATAGAAAGCTACTATCTGAACATATATCTAGTTGATATTCATGATAGTCAAAACACAATAGATAGTATCATCAGGATAGGTATTACAAAAAGATAAATCATCATGCAGAAATGTGATCATCACATATCACAATAAATGGTTTGTACTATGTAATATTTAGGATCCTAATCAAAAAACATATTATCAAGCATAGTCTTACAATATCTCATCCTATGTCAAGGATCCCTAAAAGAATATATATACCATTATCAAGCTGGATCACATAACATAACAAATAGAACCAAGAAACTCAGACAAACTGTACATTCATTAGATAATTAACCCCATAGTTCATATTGCATCTCCTAGTTCTTCAAAATACTTGTCAGGGTTAGAGGGGCATTACATCCTCCCCCCCTATAATTTTACTTACCCCTGGAAGTCACCATTTTATTCATTACTAACTCAAGCAATTGCCCCATCACAATAGGACATAGTTTCTCTTATGGATTGAACATCATGATTTTTCAAAAGAGGTTATAATATGTGAAGCAATTCTCATAATGTGTTAAACATATAGACATTTATAATTGAAGATGTTTGTTTTTACTCCATATTCATTCCTTAAAACATGATCTATTAAAAGTATTCATTTCCTTAACGTTCATGGTCCAATTAAGCAAATGATTAATTTAAAAGGATAAAATTTTAATTTGATATCCCTAAATGACCCACAATACTATATATCCTTCAACTAAATTAATATTTCAATACAACCATTATTATCACAAATTAACTTCTAGCTTTCTTTTAACCAAGATAAGAGGCATAGTACTTATGTGCAGATTTCTAGTTCATAGTTCTTAGAAGCTAGAAAAAAAAAATTGTAGACCATTAGTAAACCCTTTTTCACTAAGAAACTAAAACATAATAGACATGTATCTTTGAAAACAATATTTTGTAAAACACAATCCAACTTGTTATAGATAATTGCTTTCTACCAACATGGTCATTTGTCTTTCATAAATTACATATAAATGCTTTTACCAGAAGAGTAACCTTTAAGAAATATTGTGTAAGAGTTGTTCATACAATATTCATACTTAGGAAGACCAATTATACTATTACTTCTAATATCAAGATACCATTCCAAGATTTTATCCTCGCACATGTCTATTTTACTCAAGGTTTCAAACTAAATAAGAAGATTTCATTCAAACTTGTTTTTTTTTTATGAAAATGAATTTGTTAAGAAAAAGAGTTTCCTACATATTCCATCTAATATTTTCATATAAATTTGAATGTAATTATTTCTTCTAGTTGTCTCAAGTAGATCAAATTGAAACACCTCAACTTACCACATAATCTCTTTGTGGCACACTAGAGAATCATAATTCATCTTTTAACACGTGTTCCTAATAGTGCTTAATGAAATTGCATGCATTTTCTTCACTGTCAGTAAGGTTTATTCTCTTACACACTATTATAGTTAACCATCTGCAAGACATCATTAGTTATATACAATTAAAATGATAGTTACATTTTCCATTAAGCATCAACTCTTTTTCCACAATGTTTATTCGATCTATTACATGTTTTAATTAAAAGACATATTTGATAAAATTCCTTAGGATACATAGCCTAATTGTATTATAAAACATCTTACACACACACTTCCTTATGAGTTACTTATATTTGAACTTTCTCATGTATAAAACATTTCTTTTCTTTAATAAGATGCACGAAGAAATCCTTTTTAGGAGAAGACGGAACCCTTTTACGAGCTCCCTCAAAATACACTGGCTTAATAAATAATTTATTCTTTTCTAGAGTTTAAGAGGGAGGAGAGAGAATATCCTTAATCTATTTATTTTGTACTGATTCATTTATCAATTACCCACTTCAAAATACACTAAGGATAAGTTTTTCTTTTAGTTAGATACAATTTCCCAAAGTCCTTTCCAATGCTAAAATAAGTAAATTCATTACCACATAAAAGTTTCTTATACTTCCCTCTACACCCTATTTTCTAAATCATGTATTGTAAGATAAGGGAAGGGAATAGAAACACACATCTCAACATACTTATCACCAAGCAGTACCACTATTATTTTTTAATCTTCCAAGGTGAGCATTATCAAAGTCACAAATACCTTAACTCTCTGCTTGAAAAATACACCATTAGTTTGAACAAAACTTGTAAATCTCCTTTATACGCATAATTTTTTTGTGTTAAAACAAGAAAAGATAGGGTAGAGGTTACTATCTCTTGATATCCTAATCCTAGAGTTTTTCCAAGAATAAAAATTCATACAACTATGAAGCATGACTAAGGTCATTATATCTCTTCATCCCTATCAAGTGTGTATTACCACAATCATATCTTACCTCCTGTTAGAGGTTCAATCTCTTATCTTTAAAGGATCACATTAGTATTAATAATCAAAGAAGCATAAATCATGGAATTAACTTAGGAAAGTAGAGTGTCCAAAATTTAAAGTTTTAACTTATCCCTATTTAGGAAAACATGATAGGAACAGGAGATATGGTTTAGAATCCTTTAAGTTTCTTTAATAATTTAAATTGAAGCATAATTACCAGGAAGATCTCTAATCAATTAATTATGGTCCAAAATGTGAAACATAAGTATTTGACATAAGATAAGTCCATTTCTAAAGAATACATACACTTTCCAAAAAAACATGAGTACAGAAGATTATAAATTTCTTTGCTAGGATTTAAGTTTTACTAATTATCTAGAAAACATCAAAGGTTAGACACAAAATATTATGGGTTATATATACATGGGAAATATACGAGTCCCAGAGTTCCCAGTATGGAAACCTAGGGCTCTGATACCAAATTTAATGCCCCACTAGGGAATCCAAAAGGCTAAGGCTAATATCCTGAATAATTTTATTTTTCAAACTTTACTTACTTAAATAGGTATATCACATTTTAAAATTACGTCAAGATCAAGCATCCCTCCAAGTTCCCTAATGTTGTTACCAACATTATTTTCACAATTTATCCAATGCTTTGTTACTTGATTAGATACATACATGAATCCATAAATTTAGAGTTACATAAGTTACTTATGCCATAAGTATATAAGTTACATGGTTTACTTTTATCCATTCATCGTATCCTATTATGACTGTTATTTTCTATCATCTTCAACATGTGTATTTATATATGCATCATACAAGGTTTAAACTTTTAAATCACATCTTATGACTAAACATTTGATTATCCACTTTTCCTAAAGTTACATATGTGGATATTAAACTTATTTCTTTATAGATTAATATTCGTAATAAGAAACTATTATTGTCTTTATCAAATTCCACATTTACTTAAGATTATATCATGAAATTTCTACAATATTCAAGCATATAAACCACATCATACAGGGAATTTATCACACACATTATTTAAAATTCACTTTATTTGAACATCAAATAGGACTTGTAAGACATTTCCTTGGAAAATTGCATCTTTAAAGATAACATTTTTTCCCTTTACTTTCTTCTAGAGATACCCTTTTTTCATATCTTTACAAATTACATAGAGTCTCGAGTCTCCTCTAGGATCTCACACAATCAATACATAAGATATCATTAGTTTGGAAGCTACTTAGAATCGTCACTTTTGTAATACAACATTTTGAAATATAAGATATAATGAAATGATGTTTGACACCTTCAGGAAGGGATTGAATACAATGTTACAAGTAGTGGTTGTCTTTGCACCAAAAGGTTGACCTCTTAATGCTCGATACAACCACTAGACTTATAGAAGACACAGGAGGTGGTTAAGCCATGTCATGAATCCTGAGGGGAGCGTTGACCATTTTTCCAACAATCTCCCACTCAACATTTCCCGAGGGGATTTGAACCTATGACCAAGCTCTGATACCACTTGTTACAAGTAGTGGTTTTTGTTGCACCAAAAAATTGACCTCTTAATGCCCGATACAACCACTAGACTTATAGAAGACACATGAGGTAGTTAAGCCATGTCACAAATCCCAAGGGGAGCACTGACCATTTTTCCAACATGCAAGACATCCATGAAACCATGAACAATACCATGATATATTGCCACCCATCCACATGGATCCAAAAAGGTCCACTCCCCTATGCTAGGAGATAAAACCTTCATTCACATAGGGAAACAAGGGTAGTCTAAGGTTGAGGGAAAACTATCCAAACTAGGAACAAGAAGAAACAAAGAAATAGAACACAAAAGTACAAGAGAGGAGTTCAATAGGATGCTAACTAGGTGAGTGTCATCACATAGTCCTATGTGTTGGGATCCTTCCTAGCAGTCATGTACCATGGCACCCTCATGTGGCCTACTCTAGTAGCTATAATGACCCCAGTACTCCAACAAGACTTATGTGGGATTTTATCCAATATTTTATAGTTTTATAAGTTTAATTAATCCCTTACCCATTCCCATTCAATTTGAATTATGTTAGGTTTTCTTTTCCAAACTCATCCAAAGGTTATCCTTCTAACCTCCTTGGCTTGGATCCTACTGCAAGCCACTCACCTAGGGCACTTAGGAACCCTACTCACACAAAATCCATCTAGGGAAATTTTGGACTCTACAATAAGACATCCCTCCCTTGGGTTATCAGGTGCTTTCCTATGATCCACACATCAGGACAAACCCTTACAAAAATATGTAGTATGATGACATAACAAGAAATAATATCTCAACAAAACTCCTTGGGGATGCTACTTCACACACTTCCATAATAAAGAGAAACATAAGAAAAATAAAAGTACTATAAACTATAAAATAATAAATATTGATGGGGAGAATAATGTACTATAAACTAATAACCTTTCAGGGACCTATGTATCAAAGGAGAAGACACAATAATCTTATCTCAAAATGGTGGCAAGATAAATGCATGTTTAAGTTTTTGTGAATCTGCTCTTTTGGGTTGGTTGCAAGAGGGATATTGGTCAAGATAGGAGTAAAAGTGAGTTTAAGATGTTTCCTAGTGGTTGGAAACATAAAGGATGTTTTTTCTATGTGATTTTAGTGATTGTCTTAGTGATATATTCATGATTGTTTCTGGAAATATATGTATGAAAGTCATAAAAATATGGTATCGGTGCATCATGCATAAATTTTTTTTTCACCATTAGAGTTTCCTAATTTTTGGGTATGTTGGAGAAAAACTAATTTCACACATTCTCACTGGGTGATTTTCTTAATAATGTCTGGTTCAAAAGTTATAGACAATAGAGTATGGGTCTAGAAAAATAAACTAGTAAGTTTATTAGAAGATCAACACAATAAACATTCACAAAGACAAGATACTTTCCCTTTTTTTTCTCTTGAAAACGTAGAGGTTACAAACCCTCATAAATAAAAAAAGATAATTCATAATCCAAAGAACATGATAGAATAGAAAATCATATATTTTCACAATTCCAACAAGGAAAATCCCTTTTCAGATATAATTCCTTTTTTCATAAAAACAAACACATAGTATGGAAACCATAACACTTTGTCCATTTTCAATTATCATTTTTCATTATCTTCCTAATTCTATTACATTCCTTAATTGCATTATATTTAAATTATGCACACACAAAGATAGATTTAAGATTACTAGTATATACATATATATTTTTACTTATAGGAAGTTCAGTGGATTCCAAACCCTACTTGAGATCCTATGGAGACATTCCTTTATAATATGATTGATTCTAATCTAATTTCCTGTTACAAGCCTCCTGAATCCTCCAGTTATTTTCCAACACTCGGAGAGTCTTTTCTAACCAAAATTCTACAAAAATTTCCAATCTTCCATTTAATTTATGCTCACTTCCCAGTCTACTACCTTCTTCCTGATTCCTCTATCCCCCAAACTATAAGAAGGATCCCCTATAAATAGACCTCTAATTAGTTTCAGAGGTTATGGAGGTTTCTTCCCATGAAGAAATGCCTCCTTAAAGTTAATAATGTTAGATAACTGAGAGGGGGGAATCAGTGAGTTCCAATTATCCTACAATCCCAAATCTCCCATATGTATATATTCAAACTTTTTAAATAAATTATCAACTCAGTAAGCTATCAACAATAACTTTCAATTCATCTACCGATTGACAGTCAATTCAATACTATGTTTACCGATATGACTAGTTATGAAATGTGTAAAGTAAAATAACAATCCAATCACATCAAATACACATAACATATATTTTTAATGTGGAAACCTTGTTAGGGGAAAAACCACCTGGGACCAGTAACTCAAAATAATTCACCTTTTGAAGTGAGCTTGATTAAGAGCCAACCTTGTCAAAGGTTATAAAACACACTATAAGGTGTGACCTAGTTAGAGGATTTATCACTAACAGTTCTCCCTTGACCATCATTCACTATGGGGTCAACAAGAAAATAATCAACATTCATTGAATGTCATATTAAAATATAAAAAGATTGTTAAGTCTACTCGGTTAAGAGATTTTGTTGTAACAATGGTTAAACTGATACATTAATGATCTGATTCAAATACAACTAAGATTTGTAGATTTTCATATCTATGTTAAGCTCAAAATATCTCCTTTGATCAATATTCACTTCAATCCTTCATATCCTCCAACTTGTTCAACTCGGTGAATAATACTTTGATGGTCAGTAATGTTTGTAGTTCAACTCAATTTTGTTTGTAACCAGTTTGATCAGTGGTGCATGAAAATAGTCCTTTCACGTGAATTCTCCTGTAGTTTCAATAATCTTCAGAGTCAATAATGAATCTCATATCTCTTTAAATAGACTTCATAAACTATCTTCTTATCATCCATTAGATTTTGCCTCTTCATCTCCATCGTTCCTTTTTCCACTTCAAACTTCCTCGGCAGATATATCTATAACACATTTCATCCTTCCCCATTCGATTAATCTTGAATTTTGTTATCCATTAGATCATCATAAAAAACTTTATCTTCTACCTCGGAATCATAAGCAATTGTCCAGGTCATCAATTTAGTCGATTGTTATAAACATTTCTTTCTTTCTTTCACTCGGTCAATATAGAATGCTTCGGTGATAACTAACTCAGTTATTAGTGTTACTTGGTATACACTACACTAGGTCAATGTATACAAAAATCTTCAACTACCGACCACATAAACTTGTCCAGTTTTGATCTTCAATACATAACAAATTCATGTAATACAATCAAGTCAACAACATGATGCCATAGACTCATCAATAAGTTACGCAATGTATACCTTAGTCATATCTTTCATATCCATCTCATCTTCATGTAGATATCTTATTCCTTTATCATTTTCTTCTTCATATGTTTGTAACTATCATGATAAGTGCAGTCAAAACTAGTTGACATCAATGATAATATATTGATTGAATTAATTGCCTTACATATCACTTTAGTAGCTCGGTGATCTCTAATCAGTGTCTTTTACTTGTCCATTCATTTCATCAAGATATTCAATCAGTTGTAGATCATCAGTATCTCCCTTTGGCATTGATGGCAACACAATATGAAATATTCCATAGAATACCAAATATCTATACTAAAACTCTATAGATAAATGTTGTAGCTCTACAATCTCTCCCTAGCTTGTTCATTTAATATGTTTAATCACTACACATCATTTAATGCAGACTCTCCCTATGAATTTGATCTTTTTCTTTCCTTGATTCTTCTTTCCCTTTCTGATTCTTCTCTCCCTTGTAGATAAATATTTCATTGATTCCTTATCTCCCTTTGAAAATAATGCCTAAAAGAATAAACAACTCTGTAGTAGCCAAAATATTTTTTTGGTGTTCGATTCAGATCAAGTACCTTCATGTACCAATATATTGTGTTCTCTATTCCAACTTTCACAGCCTTTAGGAAACCTAAAGTGTGAATAATATGCATCAACATCATTTAATATTCTGATAAAGTATAGGTCGATGCAACCTCTTGATCACCTTAGTGACTGACAGATAGGGGATGGACCCCTAGTCTATTCCTCAAGTACTCAAATGTATCCTTTGGTAAGGGTTTGGTAAATATGTTTGTTGTAATACCTCCAAAATGGGCTTCAGTACCATTGACCTTCTACATCAACAAATCGATCGAAATCAACTTCAAAGTCCTAACCTAAGGCACATTTGCACATCAAATCATTGAAACCCTAACCATCCTATTTCAAATCTACATCAGGGAATATTCCTAAATATTCCTAATTTATCCTAATTATTTCTAGTTAAATATTATTTGGTGATAAATGATATTATCTTATTTATCCTAGGTATGATTAATTCAATATCTTGAGTATTTAATTAATTAAACTCAATTATGCCACTTAATTAAATTAATTAGATTTAATTGATATTTATTCCTAATTAATATTGTTTATTTGATAATAAATCACAATTTCTAAAAATAATCGATTGAATATTTATTTAATTGATTAAAATCAAATTATCAAATTTAATAATATAATTTTGAATAAAGTTTGATAAAATAATTGATTAACACATAAATCAGTTATTTAATTGTTCAAATCAGTTAAGTTGAGAATAAAACACATGGAAAGTTAAATAATTCATAATTATCTATGCACAAATCAGAAAAAATAGTTAAACTCAAAATCAACTATTGAATTCAATTTGTTAACCAAATTCAATCAGTTAATTTTGCATGATTTTGTGAGATAACTATTCCTAATTTTCTGATAACTCAACAATCAATCTAAGTTGATTAGGGAGAGATTTTTGGCTTTCCATGAGTTCTCAAAACCCTAGATTTCTATATAAACAGGCCTCAATCCTTTACAAACAACCATGAATTTGGGGATCTTTGCTCATGCAATCTGGAGAATTTGGAGATTGTGAAAATTTTGGGATTCTTTGCTAACCATTGTTTTCTCATTTTCATAGCATTGATAGCTTAGTTTTCATTTCATATTTCATTGTTTTAGATCAATTTTAATTTATTTTTCATCATTATTGCATAGAAAATATCAAAACATAGGTTAAATTTGCATCCATTTTCATAGCTTTCATCATTTAAATCCTTTGTTTAGATGTTGCATTATCACTGATCTCGGTCAAATCTGAGAATACCATATTCACATCTTCTAGAAGGCAATAAATCGCCTAGTTAATGATATTTGTCCTTATTGCATATTTTTTTATTGTTAACCAATAATGTTTTACTGAAGTGTTGTGTCCTTAAATAGGTACAATTTTCACACACACATTTATGGCACCCACCGTGGGGCCCGACAACGGGTTTCCATTTTCAAGTTTTCATTTTTCTGACATTTTAAGCTCAAGATTTGATTTTTAATTTTTTCCTGTGTAATTTTGTACAACATTTGTAGATTGGCATATCAGAACCCTCTATTTGTCATACGACAGGTGACATTTTGCATTGTCGTATTGGTTGTTACATATTGTTGTATTGGCCTTGGAATGTCATGTGTGCAGGTACCTAGAGTTGTATCATGAATGAAGTGTCGTATCAGAGTAGGAATATTGTCATATGAGTTTTGACTTTAATTTTTAATTGTCATATCATACTTTTGATCAATTTTTGAGACATTTGATTTGAGATTTTGACTGACGGCTAACACTGACATTTGTTGTTTACTGGTGCCTGATCATTTTCACAGCCTAACTCATCTTTGTAGGATGAAAGAAGAAGAATTGAGTAGAAAAACTAATTCTTTTAGCCTCTTCTTGTCTTGACTTCTAAGTCATTCTTTTGTAGGAAACCCTTTTCAAAAAAATCGCTTGCCAAAGACGCTCATTCAACAAGATTTCTAACAGGTGGTTTTGCAAGCTGCCTAATCTTCCGCAAGAAAATAGTCTATTTGCTTAGTATTTCATTATTTTCATAGGCACCTAGTTAATTAGGTACATGCGCTTATTGCCACTAAGGCAGATATTGAGGGGATTATGCTCTTCTTTTTCTTAGTAGAATCAGAAACCCAAAAGGTATCTTCCCTAGTGTCATTTTGCATACTGTCTCTGAATTGATTCTTCTTGGCATGTCTTGGATAGGGAAAAGGACAAGGTTAGGGTATTATGCTCTTCTCTTTTAGAGAATCAGAAACCCAAATCCTTTGGTCCCCAACCTCACATTACAATTAATCCTTTAGAGGGCTTGTCGGTGAGGTAAAAATCTCCCAAGAACGATCCAAGTGGGGAAAAGTCTCAAGCAGACTCTTCCACCCCACTATAAAATTTGAGGCTTCCTTGAGGTTAAAGCCTCGGAAGACATAGCTGCGCTTGTTCCTTGGATTCATTCCATGAACATGCTTTGATTTTGTGTAGAGTGGAGTTGCTTAAATCTTTCTTGCGGGACTACATTGGTCAGAGTACTCATAGGGCTATATGCCTAAATCCTGCTTGTGGGACTATGGGAGACAGTTGTGAACGGATGCCCTGATTAAAATCCTAAGCTAGTTTGCTACCGATCTACCCCTGAAGGATTTGTAGTGCTTTTGTGAGGTGAATAGTAATCACCCCAAGAAACTCATCATATCGAGCCCTCCTTGACATTCAAACTTGGCTAATATGGGCTCCAACATCCATTGTGTGTTGTTGGACCACCATATTCTAAGGATTTATTGAGTGTTTTCCTAATTCAATGAGCAAGTAATACATCTGTTCTCCTAGCTAGGGTAAGATAGGTGTGATTAATTCATTGAGTCAATTCTCTCATATTTTCTATGATTATGATCTTATTGCTATGATAAACAACCTAAGATAATCCAATACATAGATCTTCAAAACTAGACAGAGAAAATTGCAAAACATTTGAGACCAAAAACACCAAAAATCTTGAAAAAACTTGAAAATCTAAAGCAAAATCTTTTTCTAGTGAAAATTGTCATCCTGAGCCTACAATTTCCATACAACAATTGCTCCAATTTTTCAATTGTCGTATTAGAACCCCCGAAGTGTCGTACGAGAATCCCTACTATGTCATACAAGAATTGACCAAAATCTACACCAAAAGTGAACCTTGGAATCAAGTGTCATACGAGTTTTTGTAAGACTCATGTCAGACCCAAACCTGTGTTGTACAATCCTAGATACTGTCATATGACAGTTTACCCAAAATTGCTAGAAAGCCCAAATTTTATCAGAAATTCAGTCAACTAGCAGCTATTACCCAGATTCTATCAAAATTCTCACTATGTCAGGAATAGAGAAGAGCAGCAAAAAATTCATCTTATTTTCCCAAAGTGACCCATTGAGCTCAATTTTTCATCTGATTGATCAGTTTGAATCTCATCTCATCTTGTGTCAAAATCTTGTCAAAACAAACCCTGATTCAATATCTTCAAATGGCTAAGTGTTGTGAATTCATGTCTACCATCTTTTGAGTGTCTACCCATACATCTCAGACACAATTTCCCTCATTTACATCCAATTTTTCTTTTCAAAAACTAATCTTGACAAGGTTATGTCACTTGATCTTTCCAAAATGAGATTATCTCTCAATTTTCATATCTTGCTCTAAGTGTTCACCCAAGGTTAATGGTGGAAACTAGAGCTTCCTCACATAGAAAGACAAGAGAAGAACCAAAGATCTCATCTTCATCTTCTCTTCTTTCTCAAATGTTTCATCAACCCTATGATACAAATCTTTACGAAGAAGACACCCTTGGCAATTTGTGCTTAAAACAATATCACAAAACCCCTCTTGCATCAATGCCAGATCCTAATCAAAGTACTACCATGTCTCAAGGTAGAGAAAACCAAGGCTCATAGGGTCACCAATCCAAACATGGTGGGGACCAAGAACCCACACCCTCTTAAATAGCCCAATATCATAATGATGATCTCTTTAAGAGAATGATGAAACACTTCTTATGAGAAGACAAAGAGACATATTTCCTTGAATTGGCCGAGCAAGGGCCTAAACTTCCTCCAAGCTTAAACATTGATAATATCATCATGAATGAGAAAGAAACCCCCATTAATGCTATGATGAAACAAATGCATGCAATGCAAGTTAAACTCAACTAGCTGGAAAAAGATAAAGAACCCAAGGAATTCTCTATGGACACCCTATGTCCTTTTCCATTCCATTGTAGCTTGTATATGCCACCATTTCCTAAAGGGGTAGAACTACCAAAGTATGAAAAATATGATGGAAACTCAGATCCTCAAGATCATGTTAGAGATTTTTGTACTCTATCCATGGATTTCATGCATGAACCTACATTCTTAATGCATCTCTTCCCATGATCTTTGGGAGGAGCATCCATCAACTAGTTCTCTAAGATACCTCCAACCATCAAGACTTTTGAGGAGTTAATCAAAATGTTTTATCAATACTAATACAATATCCAACATCCATTCACCATGATCGATATCTATAATCTGAAGTAGAAGTCAGGAGAACCCTTCTTGACTTTTCTCAAACGTTGGAGAAAGAAGTTCTCACTCTATGCCAAACAGATTCGGAAAAAAGAGAAACTAGAAATCTTAATCAATAATCTAATCCCAAAAATCAACTATCATCTCCAAATCCAAAATCATACCTCATTTGACAAAATGATAGATAGTTCCATAAGAATTGAGGATGTACTTGTTTGTAAAGGAGACATATCATTGCATAAAGAGAACAAGTATGAGTCAGGTTCTAGTTCCAACATGAAAGACAAAGTCAAATTCTAGAACAAAATTAAAAATGTTGTCACAAATGGTGTTGTTGACCACATCAGTGCACCACCTAAGGCACCAACATTTAATCTAACTATTGGCACTTAGGCCATAAAAGCTTCAGAAATGAAAGTAATAGAACCTGCTAAAAAGTCAACTGACTATAAACCGTGGGTTACAAAACCAAAGCATGAGTTCACTCCTTTGGGTGAATCCTTGGATTCTTCCATGAGAACCTTATTAGAAAATAATATCATCACATTACCTAAGATCAAACTATATGACCCTAAAGTCAACCCTAGATGGTGGAAGGAGACCGATTTCTGTGATTTCCATCAAAATAAGGGTCATAAAACCAAAAACTACATGCATCTAAAACATCTCATTCAAGACAAAATTGATGCTAGAGAAATTTTTATTGACAACCATAAAACCAACAACGATCATACAGCATTCACAGAACCTTTTCCAAAGCATAATCAAGGAGAATCATCTTCCAAACCAAACATGGGTGCTAAAGTCCATTACACTTACTTTGGTAACAATGATGTCATCAACATGGTAGTACCATGCATGCCTCAACACTGCAATGTCATCACCATTGTTAAAAAGGATAGAGACACTTGTGAGGCCTCACCCCGACCCATCATAGCACTATTGACACTTTCGCATTTTGATACTTCATGATTTGATACTTTGATACACTTTTTGATTAGTCTGACAGAGACTCATGACATTATGTTTAATGATGATGATTATATTGTGTGGATTACATTTTGATGTGTATTAGGACCTAGGAAATAATGTTGATTTTAGTTATACATGCTTAGATATGTGACTTGATGAGAAAGACTTAATCATGATTAGATATGACTATTTCATGGATTATATTCTATGTTAGGAAGTAGCATGGATATTATGTCATGATGATTATGAAGATACTATGTTTAAACATTACTAAATAGAAATTGTAATTAGAAATTCAATTCTTCATATTGATTAATGTTGCTAATTATGAGTTGTATATATATATATAGATATAGATATAGATATAGATATAGATATAGATATAGATATAGATATATAGATATATAGATATATAGATACATGTGATTTTATTACCTTGGACTACTGATGCTTGAGTTTAGTGTGAAAGAAAGAAAACCATGGAATTATTCAAAGAATCAGGGCTAAACACATGTGAATTGAATAAGCCAAGGTTTAATCTAATAAGGGATTGAAACCTCGTTGTAATGTGATCTTTGTTGTAAACATAATTTGGAATGTGTGTTAATAGTTTAAATTCATGTTCTTAATTGGGCATGTCATTTCTGAATGTGATGTGTATTTTATGGTGTCACTTGACACTTGTTTTGTACATGTGGATGGTGACATGTCAAATTAGGGTTGGAAAAGAATCATCTAACCTTATAGGGTATTATATTAATTCTACTTGCATGTAGATGTCTTGTAGGGATCACATCAAGTTGGAACTCGGATTTGAACTTTAGAGATACTTTATAGGGGTCAAAAGTAACCCTAGAGTGCATTTTTAGCCAAAATTAGCTAACCCTAGGGGGTTACCTTGGGTTGGGGGCTATTTTTTACCTATGGGGAAGTCTAGATCACCATTATGGCCCTCCAAAAAGGCTACTTTTCAAAAGTGGCGAAAATGGAGATGGCCACATGCATCTAACTTGTCCCACACTCCTTACTAAACTCACAATTAAGAGGGGGGAAAAGAGGTAAGACCAAAGGACTAGAGGGCATGTCTCATTAATTGCTAGGTCTTGAGTACACTTTGGAGGTCTTTTTAGAGGGTTTGGAGAGACTTAGTGGGTGTTCACCCACTCTCTAATTTTAGAGACACTTAGGGTTGGAGAAAGGAAAAGTTAAGGGAGAAAGGATAAGGGCTCTTCTCAACTACCTTCTTGCCATTTGCTTGGACCAAGTGTGTGTGAGTGATTTACACCTTCATGAAATAACAAGATTTAAAAGACAATTACACTATTCAAAGCAAACTAATCTAAATAATGCACAATTAATCTAAATATCTCATGGATCTCTAAAATAAAGTGGTAAATGAGGCTCTCAGCTATGATCCTCACTAGTGACACTCTAAAGATGAGAATTAAGCTATATGATATGCAAATTTAGATCTATTCTATCAAATTCTAGCTCTATTTGATGAACAATCTACTATGATCAAAGCAATTTAAGCTAATTAGCAATGAAAAATGATAAGTGAGTGATGTGGATGCAAATTGCCAGAGCTTTGCTGCAATTCAAAGATATGGAGTGGATGAATTATGCTTCTAAATGCCTTCAATATATAAGATTTTCCCAAGGGTAGGGGGTAGAGTGAGATAACCATGGTTATGCTTGGGTAAGGTCAATTGGCTTTGCTTTGTCCATAAATAGGGGGACAAGGAGGGGACAATAATTTAAATGGTTTCAAAAGGCTGGACCATTTCAACAAAAGTGAGTGATTTGTGTCCATTTTGTCTCCTTTTCACTTTGTTGAGGGAAATTAGTATTTATTAATTAATTAAAGTAATTAAATTTAGCTATGAAGGGTAAGATGTTCATTTTGATTTTTCATTTCAACAACTATGTCATTAATTGAATTTAATCAATTTCGTAGTGTTTTTCCCCTTTTCAAGTTTTATTTAATCATTTAATTGAATTTTCCTTTGATTTTAATTGCCTTTGTTCCATTTATTGATTTTTCATGCTATTTTGATGATTTGTTGCACTTTTTTATTGATTTAAGCCTTTTGCCAATTTTTTGTGTCTACAAATGCCCCTCTTTGGATCAATGTGCAAAGATTTGTGTGTGAGTGATTTACACCTTCATGAAATAACAAGATTTAAAAGACAATTACACTATTCAAAGAAAACTAATCTTTGATTAGATAGACTTCATGGATCTTTGATATTATGGACACTTATGATTTATGGACTTTCCTTGATTCTTGATTGAATGACCCATTTTATGATTGATCAAGATTTCAATTGAATGACCCCCCTTTTCCCTTGGAAAAATACTACAAACAAATGCACATGCAATTAATCTAACATGATAATGCAATTAACCTTCCATGATAATGCAATGCAATGCAGCTAAGTGTCACTAGCTTTTAGCAAATAAATCCCTTGAGGATAAATTTTCATCATTGAGCACTTTGGGACCGGAAAGCAAGTACAATCACCACTGCCCACTGACATGATGATATGAATACCACTTTTTATCGCATTTGGTAACCTCCTTTTTGAACTAGTACAACCCACACTAGTCGAATAAAGCAACTATTAGAGTATGAATACCAGTTTCAATGAATTCAATGTTGCATAAACAAGCAAAGGTCAACCTTCCACCCTATATGAAAGTCCTCGATGGTTCTTTGATGACCATGTCATTAGATGAATTCACATAAGTTGTTGGATATCCCTCAAGATAGTCACTCAAAGGCAAGAAAAATATCATGTCTCCATCATTGCCAATCTAGTCGAAACATCATCAATTAGCTAAAAAGATGTGATAAAAATCAATGTAAGTAAAGATCATCAAAAGAAAGCTTCAAGTGTTTTGCAATGTTTCATGATTTTCAAAAAGTATTTCCAAGCATTCTGATCTTTTTAAAGTGTTTTGTCAATTTTTAATCCCGAATAATAAAGTCAATGAAGGCTCATGGATCAAGTTGTGGTAATTGAATTCTTGGTTAGTGAACAATGATATCCATCAAAGGTTCATGAAAATCTTCTTCTCTCTTCTGAAACTCTGATAATTCCCTCTCTGATGTGACTGAATGTTGTACTATTGAATCCTTTTGAATTTAATGCCTTGCTTCATGTGAATTCATGCTTGTTTGCTGAAATCTGTTGATTAAGATCAAATGCCCCAGTTGGATAGAAAAAATGTTGGACTTGGACAAACTTCCAAGATTTTACAAAAACTCGGTTCATGCCAGATGCATCTAGAAGCACTTTATGCTTTCCTTTTTACCAGCTCTCAAACAAGATCACATTGGTTTGCCCCCAATGTCTTAGCAAGATATAGGACATGAAGGATGGATTTGCAAGCTGATGGATTAGAGATGGAAAGGCTATGATGGAAGAAGTATGTGAATGTGACCCATAGGACTATCTCCTAAAGAGTACCCAAGCTAAGGAAAAAATGATATAGCAATGTGAAGCATGTTTTTGGATAAGCCATGAAAGCCAATGATACAGTGTTAGATAGCCTATAGGATAATGATCTGCTGCCATGAAAAGGAGTGATCCAAAAGAGTGGACATGTCAAGAAGTTTTTGATAACAATTTTTTTATTTTTTTTTTAAGTTCTTCATTTTGAGCAAGACCAAGGCTCAATTTGGGTAAGATGTGGATAAGATAACACAATCAAGATAAAGGAGTGATGGAGGCTATGAAGGGATGTTTTGGGATTATGAAAAGACTGTCAAGGAATGATGAAGGTGAATTTGGGATAAGCAAGATCATGATAGGGTAACATGGATGCAGCAAGTACATAAGCTGATGGAAAGGATAACGGATGTTAAGATACTCAATGATCATGGATGTGTTCAACCTTGTCAAGATGAAGGTGATAGAGGAAATATGGATGAAAGTGAGGTAAATGATAGGAAGATGGAAGATGGCATGGATGAAACTTACCCCCAAGTTTAGAGTGCAAGAAGGAAGAATTACGCATGATGCATGTTTGCTAGGTTTTCATCATGGTACTTGTCTAAGGCACCACAAGAAGTGGTTTTCACCCTAGATTTATTTCTTTTATTTTTTCTACCAAGGTGCCTATTGCTAGGTTTTCACCAAGGCACTTTTTCTCTTTTTTCATTTTTTTCTTTTTTTCTTTATTTTTTTCTTTTTTTGTATTTTTCAATATTTTCCCAACATTAGAATCTTTGGACAATGCTCCTTTGAAAGATATGTTGTAATAAACCATGGGTATGACTAGGATGCTCAAAGGTATTGATAAGAGGGATGGAAGTACAGAAAGTATGCATTGGAAAATGAATGTGAGGATAAGAAGAAGGTATGTTGAAGATGGAAATGTTGGCAAGATCAACTTTGACACACACTTTGAAGAGTGGTGGAATGATGGAGGAACAATAGATGACGGAGGTAAGGATCTTTTTGAGGTAGTGGATTTTGGGATGTAAGAAAATGAAGGATTTTTGGAAGGAGATGGAATGGAAGCCTTTGGAAGCTTGAATGTCAATCTTGATTCTTCTTTTGTGTGCAAGTCTTTCAACAATGACTTGGGAGTCCACATATTCTTTGATTTTTCTTCCTTTTGGAATGCTTTTGAATGCATTTCTTCAATGAGGGATTTAGGAACCCACATTTTCTTTTTTTCTTTTTGCTTGATGGACCTTTGCGGCCTTTTGGATATTTCATTTTTCTTTTCATTCACATGTCGATTAGATGGGACATTGTGATTTTTATGCACATATGGATTCTTGGATTTATGATTTTTATGTTGCACATCAACATTGCTTCCAAAAGACTTAAGAATTGTGGATGAATAGGAGCAATATGGAGGGTTCATATGGATTGGTGTTTGGACATTCTTCAAGTATGTGTGTCTTTGTTGATCTTGATACATGGTAGGGTAAGTGAATGGATAGCTAGGGATGATAGGAATGGTTGATGGGGGAATATATGGACCTAGTATGGATGGAAGGGATGAAGACTTTTGTTTTGGGACATAGGCACCCAAAATGGATTTGGAGGATAGTGAAGGAATATGGTTTCATTTGAATGGAGGAATATAAGGTGTGAAAGGGATATCAATATCTTTGAAAGGAGCTGCATTGCCATGGTTCTCATCTTTAAGATTTATCTTTATACCCATAGGCTCATGAGTAGCTTTGATAGGAACACATTTGATAGGATCAATTGAAGCTTGAAGGGATTCATTATCATGCAAGGGATTTGGAAGAATGATGGTTTCTTGAGGTGAACATGGAGGAATATGAAAAGGAAATGATGGGATGCTTTGATCTTGACTAAGATCTTCAAATTGTGTAGAGATGGTATTTTTCTCTTGATTTTCAATATGCTCATTGGAAATTGTGGAAGGGATATCTTGATCTTGCTTGGGAAGTGGAGAAGATGTGGAACTTGGAAGGGTACTTTGTTCTTGGAACGGAAGGATATCATCTTGAAAGACATGAAAGGATGCAAGGGGATCATCACAAGGTTCAAGGGATATGGGACCTTCATCAAATATGGGAGGGGTTTGTATATAATCTTGATCTTGATCTTTATCAATATTTGTTTCTTTTCTTTTTAGATTATCCTCTTGACATGAAGCCACTTCTAAGGACAAGGTAGATGTTTGGATATGTGTGGGGAATGTTTGGAAGAATGGTGTAGGATCCTCTTGAATAGGTATAATAGGCATTGAGGCTCTTGGATATTTGGGTTCTAAGATCTTTGAAGCATGGAAACAATCTGCAGCAAGATGTGAGTTAGCTTGGGTTTCTTTTAGAGGTAGCCCTTGAGGGTAGACATAGTTAATGGGAAAAGTGTCATCATTAGGCTCATTCTTTGATGGGGGAATTTTGGATAATTGTGGAGCTTTGGGAGATGAAGAAAAGATGAAAGGAATGCTAGCTATGGGAGGGTCTTTGCTAGATAGAGGTTTGGGAGATGGATGAAGGATGAAAGGTGTACAAGTCATCCAGGGAGAAACCTTATTAGGAGATGGACAAAGGATGAATGGATTAATCTTGCTATATGGAGGTTTATTATCTTTCTTGAGAGTGGTATTTTTCACTCCATACTCTTTATTATCTTGATCACAAATAGGTTGATTATGCAATTTCCTTTGATCTAAGATAACTTTGTTTCTCTGAAATGCTTCTTTTTGTGAGGAGGATGAAGATGCGAATGGCCCATCATCATAAAGGTATGGCCAAATTGATCTTAATGATGGCTCTTTAGATAAAGTATCTTTTTGTTTTTCCTCATCCTTTCTCAAGGTTGATGTGTCATAATTGTGTGGAAGCTTAGCTCCTGATTGAGCTAAAGTTAGGAAATATGCTTCTTTATCCCAGTCCAAAATTCGTTCCACTATCTCTATAAACATGGGATCTTGGGATGCTCTCACAACATCATCTTTAGACACCTCATCACTTTGAAAAGAATAGCTTGATATTAATAATGGCCTTTTATATGATGTATCTCTTTGTTTTTCCTCATTCTTTCTCAAGTTTGATGTGTCATAATTATAAGGAAGTTTAGCTCCTGCTTGAGCTAAAGTTAGAAAGTATGCTTCTTTATCCCACTTCAAAATTAATTCCATTATTTCCAAAAACTTGGGACTTTGGGATGCTTCAACAACATCATCTTCAGAAACCTCATCACTTTGATTCCTATGGAGATCTTGATCTTGACTTTGATAATTATGCTCCATAATAGGATTGATTTGTTTCTCAAATAGGCTCATCATTATGGATCAATCCTTCCTTCTTTAATTTCAATCTGGTTGGGTTGGTTTGGAATGGGTAAATGGTATTGATCAATTTATAAGATTTAAAAATTTAATTGTAGTTTGATCAAGTACTTTGGAACTTCTTGTTTGAAAAGTTGAAGATAATCGCAACACACACATCAATAGTTCACCATATCCCTAGATCACTCTAATGTGTATATTCTTGAATGTTTCCATGGGTTTGATCACAAGAAAGACTTCCAAGCAAGCTACCTAGCACAAATTTGGCTTTTAAATGGCTCTATTAGGTAGTTTTTGCTATTTTTACCGTTTTGTAGTAAGTTTTCCGTTCAAAATGGATTTCAACCATTCAGCCCCCAAGTATGTTAAGGGGCTTCCCACACGCACCGAAGTATGATTTTGTGCAATCCGTTAGGACTACTAGAGGAAGTTTGAAAGGGCTAAAATCCTTTTATCGTGCACCCCATTAAGGATACACACGTTTCTTTTTATAGTGGGTCAGATTCTTGCGGCAAAGGCAAGTGTATCCCACTTTGGGCTGTCCCTCTCATCGGCCCTTTAAGGAAATCTCGGGAGGCGAGCCCACTAAGTTCTAAACATGTTCATTGAAAGCATGAAAAGTGGATTTCTCCCAAACACTTACAATCAATTGTTCTTTTTCAACTCCGTGACAAAAGGGTTCTTAGAATT
The DNA here is from genome assembly GCA_027943335.1 of Chamaecyparis obtusa. Taxonomy (NCBI): domain Eukaryota; kingdom Viridiplantae; phylum Streptophyta; class Pinopsida; order Cupressales; family Cupressaceae; genus Chamaecyparis; species Chamaecyparis obtusa. The sequence goes on along the minus strand of BSBK01001087.1, from coordinate 33,768 downwards.
GAAGTGTTTATTCTTTCCCTTTTATGATTAAACTATGTTTTGAACTTTGAAATGCCACAAGCTAAGGGAATGTGCAAGCTTGATGAGAAAAATACCTTAATCGATGCTAGAAAAGGCTAGGCGCATGTTTAAGTAGTAGTTTTTCTCATTTTCTCTCCAAATCCTTCCCTTACCTTAGCAAAACATTCCCTCCACCAACAAGTTAGTTGACACAATACAAACAAAGTGAGGGGAAACCAAAATCAAAGCTTAAAATGATATAGTTGATTATGCTTTTGATTCTTTTTACCAAAATACTTGCAAAATTGACAAACTTAAGGATGAAATTCCCAATTCAAGGAAACATACTTAAGTTTATAAGCCTCTAAAATAGTAAGTTATACTCTGATAGGATGTCCTTTTTTATTTCTTTTTTGCATGCAAAAAAGAAAAAAAAAATTTGAGCACTTTTTTGCGACAGAGCCTGTACCTGAGATAGAAAAATGGACATAGAGTTAAAATTCAGTCATCATTTTAACAATTTGATAAAATACAAAAGTACAGTCCACGCGACATTGTCCAAACTATACGCGAGATTAAATTTCACAAACGTGTGATTACTTTAACCGTGAGTGTCACCTTATGGGGCTCAAGCGAGATTAAAATAACCAGGAGCAATGTCTAATTTTATCCACGCGTGAAATCTTTACAAGACCGTGACAAACTGATGCTATTACCACGATGTCTAATTTATCAAACGCGAGATTTAAAATGACAAAAGTGAGAAATTAAATCAATAAGGCAGAGTACTCCCTTCACACCAGACGTAAAATGACTTCCTGAAAGCGGCTTTTCAATTTCTGTGTGTGACATTTAAATGACTAGAGGCATGGTACCTTTGTCACAAATGCGACAATTTAATAACCAGAAGCGTGATTTTATTTCTGTTGTGTGTTATTTCTTTGTCCGGTAGTGTGAATTTGTAGGTTAATCCGCGTAAAAGTCCAGACTTAGCGCGTCATTTTATTCTCCATAGGCAACATTTCTTTGCTAAAGGCGAGATCTCTTTATCTGTCGACGTGATTTCTTCTCTGTGATCTCATGACAGCGAGCAAAAATATACAATTTCTAGCCTAAATTTAGCAAAAATGTGAAAATAATGATGAATTTGAGGCCTAGAGCCCCACGGTGGGCGTCATTTGTGTGTGAGTGATTTACACCTTTATGAAATAACAAGATTTAAAAGATAATTACACTATTCAAAGCAAACTAATCTAAATAATGCACAATTAATCTAAATATCTCATGGATCTCTAAAATAAAGTGGTAAATGAGGCTCTCAGCTATGATCCTCACTAGTGACACTCTAAAGATGAGAATTAAGCTATATGATATGCAAATTTAGATCTATTCTATCAAATTCTAGCTCTATTTGATGAACAATCTACTATGATCAAAGCAATTTAAGCTAATTAGCAATGAAAAATGATAAGTGAGTGATGTGGATGCAAATTGCAAGAGCTTTGCTGCAATTCAAAGATATGGAGGGGATGAATTATGCTTCTAAATGCCTTCAATATATAAGATTTTCCCAAGGGTAGGGGGTAGAGTGAGATAACCATGGTTATGCTTGGGTAAGGTCAATTGGCTTTGCTCTGTCCATAAATGGGGGGACAAGGAGGGGACAATCATTTAAATGGTTTCAAAAGGCTGGACCATTTCAACAAAAGTGAGTGATTTGTGTCCATTTTGTCTGCAATTTGCTTTGTTGAGGGAAATTATGATTTATTAATTAATTAAAGTAATTAAATTTATCCATGAAGGGTAAGATGTTCATTTTAATTTTTCATTCCAACAACTATGTCATTAATTGAATTTAATCAATTTCGTAGTGTTTTTCCCCTTTTCAAGCTTTATTTAATCATTTAATTATTTAATTGAATTTTCCTTTGATTTGAATTGCCTTTGTTCCATTTATTGATTTTTCATGCTATTTTGATGATTTGTTGCACCTTTTTATTGATTTAAGCCTTTTGCCAATTTTCTGTGTCTACACCAAGGTTGGTGAATTCTCACCATGGAGAAACGCTCTTGCAATTTAGCTTTGTATATTGTTTTTTTGGATGAACATGTAAATATTGTATGGTGTTCATATATGTAATCTTGTATTTGTTGTGTTGGGTTGGGATGCATTTGGGTTTTGAATCATTTTGGATTCTTTTTTTTTGGGAGTGTTTTTCATGGGAGTTGAAGGCATCACTCACCCTTTGGGAAGGGAAGTAGTGGCATTGGGTGAAGGGGTTAGTTGGGTTCTCCATTGTAGTAAAATTCTCTTATCTTGGAGAAGAGGGAAAATTTCATGGGGTATGGGATCCATGAAGCCATGTTGTAAATCTTGTATTTGAGAATAGAAATGATAAAAATTTGTATATGGAAGAAATGTCAATATAGCCTTGGAAAGGCATGGAAGACTCTTGTTTGGAATTTTTATTGGTATGGCATTCTCCTCCTTGGAAAATCCAACCTTCACCCTATCTCAATGGATTATAAAAATCCATTTGTGAAGCCTTGGTTGGGAGTTAAATGTTGTTTTGTTCATATATGTGTGTATCATCTTAAAATGGAAGCACTTCCATGTTAAGAGTGTTTAGCCCTCTGAGTAAGTTTTTTAGGGTCATGTTTGGTGCCTTGATTGGATCTTTGCATGTATTTGGCTTTCTCCCCACTTTCCACTTCTTCTCCACACTTGATTTCTTCATTCTAGGAGAAATTAGGGTTAAGGTCTTAAGGAATTTCCTAATTTTCCCTCTTTCATGGCTCTATTTTCTAGGTAGGATTTAGAAATTAGACCTCCTATTCCTTCATCATGTCAATCACAGGATCTTATGTCTATCACATACATTCCATTCTGATCTAGCTTCATTTCTAAGTTTTTGGGCATCCTCGGGGCCTTTAAACTACATCTTGGCAAAAGTTAGGGTTTCTGGTCAAGGTCGACCTGGACCCTGACTAGGTCAAGGTTGACCTCGACCTTGACCTCATCTTTCCAGGATTTCAAATTTTCAATTCCTGCTAATTTATCTTTCAGGATTATTAATTTCCTACCTCTGGGTCAGTTGTTTTAGGCTTTGAAATGGTAAATCCATTAATTATATTTAATCTAGGTATATTTTCTAAAGGTGAGGACCTAATTGGGATTTAATTCTCTAAGGTGGACCATCTAGAGGAGTGTACCCTAGATCACTATAAAAGGAGGCCTTCCTCTCTCATTTTTTATATCTCATTCTCAAGCCATCAAGCAATCAAGTTCTCAAGTTCTCAAGGTGTTCAAGTGCAAGCATTTCATTCAAGCATTCAAGTCTTCTTCTCCATCCAAGTTCTCCATTGAAGATCAAGGATTCAAGCATTCAAGCTATTGAAGGGATTTGTCTCAAGTATTCAAGATATATCATTCAAACCCTAGATCTAGCCACCATGGTGGTGTGATCTTCCTTCAAGATCCTTTGTTCATCTTCAAGATCCATATCATTGTTTCCTCAAGGTGGATTTCAAGCATACAATCATGGAGGTTTGATGATGTTATGTTCAAGCTTTCATATCAATATATTTGATTACATTCCAAATACATTATCATATCTATTGAATTGCATAGCTTCATTGTTAGATTCATTTCTACTACTTGCTAGCATTCTCCTATTTCAATTTCAATATTAAGGTTGATTCCAAACCAGGGTTTGACCAAGGCAAACCCCCCAAACAAAAAACAAAACCATTTTTCTTGTAGGTATAGGTGTGGAATCTTGGATCTGAGAGTGAATTTGGATACCCTTTTCAGCAATCTTTCAAGATCTGTGAACAAAATCAGAATTGGACTTCAAATAAATAATGTGGTCTTTGACCTTTTCAAAGGTCAAAGTTGACCTGTTGGAATTTGGAGAAAATATTTTTGGGTTTTTTTTGCTTTGACATTTCCAGTCCAAAATAGGTGACAGAATCTTTAGAAAGTTCATACAGAAGCCAGAATTCAGCATTTTCCAGATCTGCCCTAATTCAAGGTTAGTATTTGCACTTCAATTATTTCAGATTTCAAGCTTAATCCAACTATAGGGAAACATTAGATTTATTCTTTCTTTCATATTCTGCATCAAATTGATCTGATTCTACATTAGCCTTTTTGGTTGATCAAATTGGATCTCCTTGTTGGGAATTTGGGTTTGAGAATAGATCTCAGATTTCCCCCCCTAAAACAAATGAATGATATTGAACCCATTTTAATATCATTCAATGTGTTTGTGAGCATTGTGTTGTGTATGTATCCATTTACCCTTGGTTCTCCAAGCTCGGGGGTGGTCTCCTTGAGACCTTGGATGGGAGGTGAGCTCTCCATGGTGTATCCTCTTTATTTGTAGGTTTTTTTTTGGAGCCAAGTTATTGTGGAAAAAGCTTTGGAAGAGTTTCATTTTGGTGTTTTGTGAAAGAAAAAATGTAATATGTTGTTGTTACTTTGATATCATTCCAAGACATGTCATTCTAATAATGTATTTGAGGACTCTTGAGTCATGAAAGAAAGGCCTTGAGTTCTCTTTGGATTACTTCTTGTGAAGATATTGGGTATTTAATCAATGATAAATCTATATGTATCCATGTTGAAAACTATAAAGAAGAAGAGTTATTGTAATTCATTATAGTTTCATTGTAATAATTTCATTTGAATGAAAATGTTAGTAGATATGAAAGGAATTATTTAAACACTCTCTCTCTCTCTTTCAATACAAGTTTTCTTGATATTTAGTGGTAGTATTTTTGTTGAAAACAATAGACTCAAAAGGAAATGGGTAACTTAGTCATGTAAATGTTAGACAAGTTTACCTTTGATCATTTGGTCATTTTTTTTAGAAATTAGTGTTTTAGTATTCAATCAATAACTAGATCTAATTCTATTACCTTTAGCAAAATGAGACAAACAAGCAATAAATTGTGTAGAGAAAGAAGAAAAAAAAACAAGAGAGGAAACCTCTAAGAGAAAACAAAAAAAAAACAAGTGCAAAGTCAAAAAAAAAAAGAAATAGAGACCTACAGGTCTCTGGAAAATGTATGGGAAAAATCCCATACATTTTCCAAAATCCACAGTCAATTAAAAATCATTTATGCCCACCACTTGGCAAGGAATAATAAATAAATAAATAAAATAAGGTTATATTATCTCCCCACTCAATTTTGTTGGTGGGACCGACCTGGGTCGCCACCCCAAAAGAGCCTTTAAGGCCTTCTCAAAAATATTATATAAAAAAAGAAATAATAATAAACTAATCAACATTTATATATTTAAAAAAAATTGTTTCAAAAAAGGATGTTACCTCTTTGAATGTCATACTTTTAATTAAGTTTCAAAAAAATAATATATAAAAGAAAAAAATTAAAAGTTGATTGGGGGGACGTGGTCCCAACACCCCCGCAGGTTCACAAACCTACCATGATAGGCCCCCTACCACGACAGGGTACCAACCTGCCACGGCAAGCAGTACGCCTGTCGTGGCAGGCAATACCGCTACCACGGCAGGGTGCAGGCCCTGCCCTGTCACTTCGGTGACGTTAAAAAAAAAAATTAAAATTTTTTTTTATTAACTTTTAAATTAGTTAATATTTAATGTTATTTAAAAGTATTAATTAAATATTATTTTTTTATTGTTAATGAATTTTGAATTTTATTATTTAATGTTTATGTTTTTTTTAAGCCAAAGTGGACTAGCCACTATAATTATATTAATAAATTGATTCAAAGACTCCTTCGTGGAAGAATCAGGAAGAAACCCCGGAATCATTGTCATATACATGCAAGATATTTAGTATGAACAATTACATAGGAATTTTTGAAATAAGGTCCTTAAATCCGTGAATGCTAAACATCCAAAATCCCCAATCTAGCAAGAAATTGAAGTTAGCATACAATATTGTGATCCCAACCTAACCTCGAGCAAGATATACAAAAGTGAGGTAGACGCCAAACTCAAAGTTAAGCAATACAACATATTGATGGCATCTAATTCATCAAAATTTACAAAAAAACTTCAATATCCTCTCCAATGACCGTCTGCACAGCAACCTTAATTGCTTGTGAATGACAAATAAACATGGAATTAAATGAACCTGCATCAATATGCTCCGAAAGAACTTCCTCCAAATGAACACTTTGCACCTAGATTCTAAAATTCTGTGGCATGATTCCATAGTGATGATGACCGCATTGTCTGCATTTCAAGCTCTGAAATGCCCTCAACTCCATACTTGATAGCAGGTAGCATACAAAAAATTATTTGAATTTGGAAAGGGGCCAGATATTTGTAACAGGCTTGTCATGGAAAGTACACTCATAATAAATACAATTCCTCCCAAATCTTAACTTTACTTCAATGACATCACTCGGAGCTTTGGAAAATGAGAACCTCCAAAAAACCATAAATTGTACCGATCTAAGGCATAAGATTTATCATTCACATGCGTGATGTGAGGCAAGAGGGCAGAAAGCCAAGTATTGGTGGCACAGCAATAGCAAACATTTATGCTTGCATCATTATGAAAATAACAAGTACGTAGCTTACCACACAAGTCTAATGTTGTGACATGAGGAATTCAATCTATGTGATCTCCATACTGTACCTATGATGCAAGTGCCATCATAAACACACATATCCACCCATACCATGTTGGCAAAAATCTGTCAATCCACTGGAGGCTTTATTTATTACTGTAGTTACCCTGTTCCTTACCATCTAGTGAAATCAGCTCTCAGAGTTTAGGATCCTGCCTAATAACTTCTGCGGAAGAGAATGTTGTCATTTCTTGGCCATCACATCCCTTATTGGCAAGATGATCTACTACCGCATTGCCTTTGCAGAGAGTATGAGATATATACACTTCTTGAAATGAATCAAGCAGAAGCCAAACTTGGTGAAATATGTATGCAAGCTGCCAATTATGAATTTCCCTTCTGATACATGCATTAACTACTACCAGTGAATCTCCTTCTATTTGAACACGTTGGAATCCACCTAGTATTGCCAGGGTAAGCCTAGCAAATAAACCATGAGCCTCGGCCATATTGTTTGTGCCACAAGGTAATGGACAATATTTTATTGCCAAGATGGAACCTTGATGGTCTCAAATACACACACCCACTCCTGAATCCCCTAGGTTACCTCTTGAAGAGCCATCAAAGTTTATTTTTACTATCCCTTGAGTAGGAGGTATCTAGTGAATTAGATGTCATGCCTAAGACTATGAAGAAGATGATTGATGACACTAGCCTGTTGGAACATGAATATGTTTCCATTCCCATGTTACAATGATGTCCCAACATGTCATATGAAGATTGCATTTAAGCTTTGAGTGACTAGAATTTACCACCTCAGAAATAGATTTTTTCAGACTTGGGAGAATTACTTGAATTGGAGTGATTATTTTGCAAAAAATCCTTTTATTGCGCTCCCACCAAATCGCCCAAATGACCATGGCTGGAATACATAACCATAGAGCAGAGAAAAGAGAATTTGAGTATAATTATGGCCATGACTGAAACAAATCCCATAGTTTGTTTGGCAAAGGAGTAAAATAGTGCAGTTTCCCCAAGATAAATGACCAACATTGTTGAGCAAATGGACAATTTAGAAAAAGATGATCTACAATTTCCTTTTCTCGATCACACATAATGCAATTGAAAGGTTGTGCAATTTTTAATTTGTGGAGACGGTCACTAGTTAATACCCTATTTTTTAAAGCTAACTGTAATACCCCCAAAATGGGCTATAAGTTCATTAACCTCCTACATCTACAAATTGAATGAAATCAACATCGAAGTCCTAATCTAAGGCACATCTAAACATCATCGAATCCTAATTGATTATCTTAAATTCTGCATCGGGGAATATTCTTAGCAATATTCTTAATTATCTTAATTATCTTTAATTTTATAATTATTTGGCGATAAATCTAATTTATCCTAAGTTTGATTAATTGAATATTTTCATATTTAATTAATTAGATTTAATATCTTGCCACTTAATTGTGTAATTAAATTTAATTCTATCTATTATTAATTGTATTATTTAATTTTGACAATAAATCTAATATCTTATGAATAATTGATTAAATTTTTATTTAATTAATTAAAGCAAGTTGTCATTATTTAATAATATAGTTTTTAATAAAAGTTTGATTAAATAATTGATTAACCCATAAATCAATTATTTATTTTCAAAAATTAGTTAAGTTGAGCATAAATCACTTTATTTATTAAATTAATTCATAAATAAAACATGCACAATCATAAAAGCAGATAACTATCAATTATCAATTAAAGCTAAACTCTATTTTGAGTTAAAACTTAGCTTTTGCATGTTTTTGTGAATTAAATTATCTTTATTATCATATAACTCAAAAATCAAGTTGAGTTAATCTGAGTGATTTATGGCTTTTTTCCATGCACCTCCAAAGCTCTGGATTTCTATAAAACCAAGGCTCGGCTCTTCATAATTCATCTCACAAATTGCAAACTTACTCTACAAGAATCATAGCATATCAGATTTGGAGAATTTGCACAATTGGAGCTTGAAAGATAAATTTGAGGATTCGAAGCTTTGTGAGATCAATTTCAAATTCATAGCTTTCATATTATTGTTAGAATTTTCATTCTCATATCATATCATTTCTAGATTAGCATGGCATATCAATTTTCATATTAGCACAGATTCATATCAGTTTTCATCATATTATTGCATAGAAAATATCAAAAAAATAGATTAATTGCATTCATATTTCATATCAGTTTTGCATTCAAATCCTTTATTTAAGTGTCATCTAGGTCACTGATCTCGATAGCAATCTGAGAACATTAATCTCGCACCTACTAGAAGGCAGTAAATCGCTTGGTTAAATTAGATTTCAATTTTGCACGATTTTGATTTTTGCTAACCTCTAATGTTTTACTAAAGTGTTGTGTCTACAGATCAGGTACAATTTTCACACACACACTAACCACGCAAAATATCCAGCTTTGGGGAGTGTGAACTAACTCCAGCAAAAGGTAAAAGATCGAGAGGGTAAAGTGATAGAATCCTGATGTTGTAAAAGATTATAACCGTCTTTGATATTGAAATTACCCTCTTTACTGGGTGCCCAAATCAGCTTGTCTTCTGATGCTGACAAGTAGACCACTTTTTCTGAAAGAATCATTTCCAAACGCTTACATTCCAAAGGTGGAAGAGGCAGTTCTATGGGATCTCTCCAAATCACCTTTCTTGAGAAGATACATACTACAGAAATAAAATTTATTAAGTGAGTTCCCCATGCATTTTCTGAAGCTGAAACAATATCATCAATTCATTCAAGGGTGGAGAGGGGAGGTGCCCCATTCCATGAGTCATGCCAGAATTTAACTTGTGAACCACTATTGACTTCCCAAGAGACATAATTAGTGACTAAATCTCTTGAGGCCATCATGAAATCCCATATTGCTGACCCTTTTGGGGGATCAAGGATAGTTAAAATTCTGGTTGGATTATCATTATCTAGATATTTATGTTGCATAATTTGACACCAAATGTTGTGGGGATTAGAATACATTTTCCATACTAGCTTGCCTCCAAATGCTTTATTCTATTTTTGCGGATCATGAATCCATGCTCCACCAAGTTGTTTTTCTTGTGCCATATTATCTATTGACACCAGTGGGATTTTCTTCTCCCCATTCATATTTCCTATCCATAAGAAGTCCCTCAAAAAATTTTGAATGGATTGGATAACTGAAGAAGGCACTTTGAGAACTGACAGGTAGTAGTTTGGTATTGTTGAAAGAACTAATTTGATAAGAAGAATTATGCCTGAGAGAGAGAGAGCCACCTTGCTTTCCACGCTACTATTCTTGATTTAATTCTATCAATTATAAGTACCCAGTAGCTTTTCCTATTTGCTCCAATGAAGAAAGGGATTCCCAAATAGACAGATGGCAGGAAATCAACTATGAATCCTAAGATATTAACAATCTTGCTTGATATTATTTGATTTGTATTGAACAGGTATATCTTTGATTTTTGTGAATTCACTTTTTGGTTTGAGATTGAAGTATACAGGTCCAATGCTTGCTTAATCTGTCTTGCTTCTAAAATCGTGGAGGTTCCAAATAACAATGTGTCATCTACAAATAAGGTGTATGTTATTGAGATGCTTGTGCCATTGATTTGGGCACCTTTCCAATCTCCAGAAGCCTGCTGATTTTGAATATGTATGCTGAAAGATTCTGCCATTAGAATGAATAGAACTAGAGATAATGGGTCACCCTGTCGAACCCCTTGTGTGGAAGCAAAAAACCCTGTTGGCACCCCATTGATCAACACTGAAAACTAGGCACCCGAGATGAAAGCCCTCACCCATTTGCACCAGTTTTTACCAAACCCAATTTTTTCCAGGACTCTAACTATGAAATTCCAGTGAACTCTATCATAAGCCTTCATCATATCCATCTTAATTACAAAGTGTGAAGCTTTACTGGAATTTATGGAATGAAGTGTTTCATGAGAAACTAAAGCTCCTTCCATTGTTTCCCTACCCAAAACAAACCCAACTTGTGGTTGAGATACAAGGCACGGAATCAGATATTGCATTCTAAGATAAATGGCCTTGGTGATGATTTTGTATATTGTATTGCACAAGGAAATGGGATTGAAGTTAGCAAAGGTCTTGGGTGATTTAACCTTTGGAATGATAGCTATATTAGTAGTATTAAAATATTTTAGCATGGACTTGCTAGTTCTAGACTCTTCAATAATAGCAAGAAGTTCCCATCCCACCAATTCCTAGCAAGCTTGAAAGAATAAAGCAGTAAATCCATCTGGTCTCGATGCTTTGTCTAGAGGGAGTGAGAAGACTATCTTTTTGAGTTCCTAAATTGTAAAAGGTGCCATTAGCTTCATATTATCTGCATCTGATATGATCATTGGGATGGCCTCAAGGAGCTCAACCTCATGCATGTCCGAGGGGCCCAGGGGAATCAGGGGGCCAGCAAATTTTTGAAAAAACTAATTCCTTCCTCTTGTATACTTTGAGGGTCTGAAAGAGTAATACTTGAATCTGAATTATTTATGGTGAAGATTTGATTAGCCACTATTTTATGTTTGGCTAAAGCATGAAAATACTTTTTATTTTTATCCCCCTCCTTCAACCAAAGTTCCCGTGATTTTTGTCTCCAGTAAACCTCTTCTCTGGTACACAATTCTTCCCATTCGTTTGATAATTTTTTCTGCATGACAAAAGAGTTATTGTCCATACCTTGTTTAGTTACTATTTCAAGAACATTTTTAAGTTGTTGTTTGACAATCTCTTTTTCTTTGAAAATGTTTTTAAAAACCATTTCTTGATTTGACCTTTGATGTATTTCAATTTGACTACAAACTGATGCATTTTGGTGCCATCAGTGAGGGGAGCACTAGTCCACCATTGACTAATTGAAGGCAGGAATGATGGATGTCGCAACCACATTCTCTCAAACTTAAATTATGGCTTATGTTGTGCTAACTAATTTACTGAATTGAGGCTGGCTTGAATGCTGATAGGGAAGTGGTATGACCCTGACTTTGGCATGATATATGACTGATAAGTGTAATTAATTAACTTCTAGTTTTGAGAGATTAGGAAGTGGTCTAATATAATAGCTATCTAGGCAAAATTGATTCTTCTATTGGTCCAAGTGTGAGCCGCTACTTGGTTCTATGTCCAAGAGATTATTGTCTGCTACAAAATTGGAGAAGTCTTGGATGGCTTTCAATGGTGGGCTTATACCTCCACATTTTTCTGATACTTTTAAAATAGCATTGAAATCACCCCCAATTATAAAATGTTGCTCTTGATGGGCTTGAATCATATTAGTCAATTCCATCCATACTCTTTGATTCCCCAATGTTGCAGTAGGACCATATACATTGATCAAGAGGAGTTTAATCCCATAACAATTCAATATTACTACTTGCCAATTGTTTTCCTACTTTAATAATTGGCCTTGTACTATTCTAGGATCCCAAAGGATAGCCAATCCCCCTGAAGCACCACGCCCCGGTCTGTGCAGTGATTGCTGAATTGGCCATTTCCCAATTGTTTTATCAAAGTTAGATTGTGACATTTTTGTTTCTTGTAAAAGAATGACATCTGCTTTCATAGAATCAAGCTCTTGCTTTATTCTATATCTTTTGTAAGAGGCATTTAGGCCTCTAACATTCCATGATACTATCTTCATGGCAGACAAGGAGAACACTTAGTTCTCCTCATCAATCTTTTTGAGGGTGTGAATGTACCATCCAAGGTTAACTGGATACCTACTACAATTTCTTCTTTCATCTGAGTATTCTTAGGTTCTCTACCTCTTTTCTTTGGGGTGGGCTTATCCTGTACAGTCTGAGCAGGTGCCTATTGAATTGATAGTATAATTTTATGGTCAAAATCTAGTGATGATGACTTCTAGATAGAATTTACAGCTGTCGACTCTGGGTCGTGCATCTCCCTCTCCTGGGATCTAGAGATTTTCAAGCCATCTTGGGCCATGTTTGTGCCTATCAAATCTACTGAATGATCTTTACCCGCCTGAAAAATGTCATGCTCTGGGTCCACAAAATTGTTAGACCAAATCCATTCTCTAATTTGACTGGTGATAGTCTCATTCAAATTATCATCATCTACACCCTCCGGTGTCTCTGTTAATATCACTTCCTTGAGGAAGTCCTGATAAGTGTGATATTCATTTGATTTCTCAAAAGGTTATGCCTGTAAGTCCTGATTTGATGACATTGCAGATGTTAATGCTAGTTGATTAGCCTCTTGACTTGGTGATGATTGTTTATTAATATGCCCCAGCTTAGAGAATAGCCCTTCTTCTTCCACTATCTCAAAAATTAGTTTGGTGGCCAATTCTAACAACATCTGATTCGATAACTATCGAGCTTTCAAGTCAATAACTGCTTGCTTGCTAAGTGAATCCTACATGCTGGATATATTCAACGGGGTGTTTTGGAACATCAACTAATGAACAATAATATCAACATTTAGGGGAGGTGATTCAGACTGTTCTCTTATACGCCCTAGTGGAGGGTGAGTTGGACTATACTTAATCTGACAGATCTCCTTTGATCTGCTGAAACCAAATCTGTAGAAATTAATCATCCTATTTATCTAAGAAAGCAATCCTTGATCAACTATTTTCAGCATTGATCTCAACCTTTGGTCTACTACAAAGTCATAAGATAGTGGGGGGGCCTTAAGTTTATTAATATTAATAACCATTTGCATGCTAGGCCCATACAAGGTTTGGATATTGCCCATCTTCTCAAGGGGAATGATCTCTTGAATAGAGAAGTCTAATGAGTTGGAGCAGTGGTCCTCACAAACTAGTATTTTTGAGTGCTCAACTATTTTGCACTACGAGGTAAAATGTCCTAAAGAATTTTGATATTTGTGACAGGTGATCTCATCCTTCACATTGATGGGTTGCTCCAATACACCCCATTTTGATTTAATCTTGATCATCTTTGGTGGCATCTTTGATGGAGAAAGTAGCACACATACTCAAGTATCCCGATGGGGATATTCAAATGGTATAAGATCATGTCTGACAAAGATGCCAATTTGATTGGCAATGATCTCAATAATTTCTAGATCATTGTATTCTAGAGGAAGCAATGGTAAAGAAATCTAGAAAGGGAAGAAGCAGCATTCCCACTTATCTGGTTTAAAGTTGGGCATCCAAACCCTAGTGAATAGCCCAAATCCTTTGCAAAACCACCCTTTATAGCGGTGGATATCATCTCTACAATCTACTGATTCAAAAGATGCTACAAAAACTCTTGATGTTGAATCCAGTAAAATAATATCACACAATCCCCCCCAACATTCATATGCCCAGATTTTAATATCTGGAAATGCAAGCGAATGGTTTGAAAACTTACCAATAAGTGATGAATGATGTAGCGAGCCAATGTGACTTTGTAGGAGATGTTGTGGCATAGTAATCTCAAGCGAAGACTGATTCTCCTTGACACCTACTACAGTTCCCGCATTTTGATTTTCTTGGGCTATAAGTTGAATCCTATTAGGTGTATGAAGTGGATCCGAGATATTCTGATGCTGAACTGGTTTCTAAATTTGTGAAAGTCAATTTGGATTGAAGGGTGCTCTAGCTTGAGAATCTTTCAATGCACTCCTTACCTAATTTTTAGGCATAGTAGATTACATGATCTAAACTAGAGACCCTGGCGGTGTCCCTTAACAAATATCAAATATTGGTTGGGCATTTTAGGTTTCAAGCTTTCTACGATACCCAGTCTTCTTATGTTGCTTAGGCCAAGGAAAAATAGGATTCTGGCGTCAAAAAGTAGGGTTAGCCTGATTAGGGTTTTCTATTGCATTTTTTTGGTCATGCAAAGCTTTAGGGTTGAGATATGCCTACTGAGAAGATTCTCCAACCTCAAAGCTTGAAATACCTTGGAATTTGTCTTGATCTCGCTTATCATGAAGCAGCCAAATCCTCTGTGACTTAACTTGAAACCTTGGGTTAATGAAGAAAGGCTTAGCAGGTTGTACAGAAACTTTCCCACTAAAAATGGAAACTCCATTCTTACCCTGCGCATGATTGATTACATTCTTCTCTGGAAAAGGGCACCTCTGGAAAGTCTTAAGTGGATGATTGGTAAATCATTGTTTGTCTAGTTAAACAATCAGAATAGCACAGAAGATCTTTGCAATGTCCACCCAAGATGATGAGTTAGAAGACTCAGAGTGGGCATAATTACCCCAATGGTCAAACCTATTCGAATGACAAAAGTCTGACACTCCTATTGGCATATGACGCTTTTGCTCTCTGCCACAACTAGATTCTAAAAAATATTGTTTGAATTTTTGGCTCTGTGATATCAGTGGCTATCTCTTGGCATACGAGTGTCGATCCTACCCCGCATTCCATTCTTGTCCTGCCCTCCATTCCTACCCTCCGTGCGCCGCTTCCATCATTTTGAGCCTCTTCCCCATAGATGCATAATAGAATTATTATTATTATTATTATTTAATATTATTTTAGTTTTTATTAAATTTTTAATAAGTTAATTTATATTTAATTACTTTATTTAGTTGTTTTTTTTAAATAATAATAATAATAATATGTATTCATATCAATTTATAGTTGATGATAAATTTATAATGTTAATTAGATTTTTTTTTAAGGGGAACAAAAAAGGGGAATTCTTATTAATCGTAAATTGTGACTTTAGATATTTATACAATTCGTGCTTATCTACTAGCAAATAATAAGTGAAATCATTCCTTATAATTTGTTGGCCAATACTCTATGCGAGTTAATTATACATAACTATACCTAGTAAATTCAGTATTAAATGACACCATGTTTTAAGGCATTAATTACAAATTTATCACAGCGATTTCCTCTCGTGGTTAAGTTGTTATCATAGGGTTGCTATTTAATTTAGTAGAAATTGTTAAACCTAACCTTAATTAGGAGCTAATCATATAACACGATTTATACAACAATGAAATTTATCTAATGGATTAGAAAACATGAAATCAGGAACAATTAATACGTCATAAGAACTTAAGGAAGTTTCTCAATTTGTGTAAATAAAACTTAGTAACTTATTGGCATACCTTTTAGGACATCTGTGAATTTTATTTGTTGAGATCTTAAATGACCCCTTTTCCCCACCCTAGCTAGTTCTCCTCCTTGATGTCGAGCACACATATTTCCCTTGGTGTTATATAAACTCTATGGGGATGTTATGATCACATTTGAACCCTAGGAGTGGGACACACCAATGTTGACCCTTGTAGCCTGGCATCACGATTGGCGAACTTAGTTAACCTATGCAATTTCCTTTATGTCCATTACTTATCCTTCACTTATGCCTTGAGCTATTATAATAAATAAAAAAATTGCATTTTTGCGTGTAATATTTTGGGCATGAAATTTGGTATCAGAGCCAAGTTTCGACATTGGAACCTAAACCCATTATGTTTCCACTCACCTAAACTTAAAATATTGTGTAGGATGCCTATCCTCACATGAGCTAGCCAACGAGGCAGGGGTCATAGAGCTTCACATGTTGGTGTAGAATAGGGGGGTGGACCACCTCCACCACCTCGGAACCCTAACCAAGATATTTTAGATGTCCTCCATAATCTATTTGGGGTGATTCAACAAAGACTACCACCCATAGTTCAGCAACCCAAGTAGCAGATTCCCGAAAGGGAAGAATAGATCCCAAGAAATGATAGAGTAGTTTGTAGAGAGAGGAGTAGGAGTCCTCCATCCAAGATTGTTGAGGGTCATGGTGATCATGAGGGTGAGTCAATTCATCAGTTAGAAGTACCACCTAAGCATGAGATACATGTCAGAGAGAGACCCCATAGAGATGTTGGAGATGAGATCCAAGAGTTATTATGACTCCAGCCACCCTTGTTTTTCGGATCCACTGATGGGTCAGTAGCAGAGGCCTAGTTACATATTTTACAATGATGCTTTGGATTGTGCCCTTACATGAGTAATCTAAAGGTGTGACTTGCAGTCCATCTTCTATGGGAGAAACCATCCACTTGGTGGCAGCAGGAGGAGTCTATTGGAGTGGATATTGACACACTTACTTGGGAGTCTTTTGTGGCCCATTTCCAAGAGAGATACCTCTTTGAGCATTTTAGATAGAGACAAATAGAGGAGTTCCATGATCTCCAATAAAGAGGTCTCACAGTGACCCAGTATGAGAGTTATTTTCTTGAGATCCTTCCATACGTAGATTATATGAAGGACGAGAAACTAGGTATCCATCATTTCATTAAGGGACTTAATATGTCTCTTCAAGGTACAGTACATCTAGCCTTTCCTACCACATTTAGAGAGATAGTTGAGATGACACTTGTAGCTGAGGATATCTGTACTAGATAGGAGTCTCGGGATCAGTCTTAGCACCAAAACCCCTCATCCCAGTAGTCAAGATAGTAGAGACCCCCTTGGAAAGGGAAACAAAATCATTCAGAAAGATCCTTTAAGAGTCTCAACAACAAGGATCTCAACAAGATTCTAGATAGAGGCCTTCACAGGGTTATCAGGGCTCTAAGCCCAAACAATGGTAGTCTCAGGGCCCTAAACAAGATCAGAGGACACATACCCCCCAAGCATAGTCAGCTATGACTCAATAGTCCTCTAGGGGTGGATACTCTGGTTTTAGTAGGATCGGAGGATCACAGCAACCTAGGACACAAGGAGTGCAGATTCAGACCCAAGGGCCATGTTACACTTGCGGTGGTATGGGTCATATAGCAAGAGAGTGCCCATAGGGACAGTCATCTAGTGGTCAAAGAGGAGCTACCTTAGAGCCTACAATTGGAGATATGGGAAGGCCCCATAGATTATTTGTAGCGGTTGATAACTGTCAGGCCGAGCATCAGGCCACAGTCATAGAGGCCACATGTATGATTCAGGGTATCAATATTTCTATCTTGTTTGATTCAAGAGCCACAAACTCCTTTATATCTCCATATGTAGTGGAGCATTGTAGGCTGGTGGTAGTTAGATAGGATGTCAATTGGGAGGTCAAGTTAGCCTCAGGAGCTAGGGTGTCTATTAGTTCCTTAGTTTGCAGTTTCTAGATTTAGATTGGAGACTTAATCATGATGTCTGATCTCTGCATTACCCCTCTAGGTTCTTATGATGTAGTCCTTGGCATGGATTGGCTATATGCCCACAGCACCAAAATGGATTATTGACATAAGAGGGTTGAGTGCGTTGATGATCATGGTACTCCTATGGTGATATTTGGGGTATAGAGACCCGTATCTCTTCACATGATTTCCTCTATGCAGCTTAGGTGGTGTGTGCAGAAGGGATACCAATTATTCACCATCACCATTAGTGATAGAGAGGAGGATTCAGAGGGGGAGCCCTCGCTCAAGGATTATCACATCCTTTAGGAGTTTGTAGATGTGTTTCCTACTGAGCTACCTGGTATGCCACCACCTAGGGTAGTTGATTTTCATGTAGACCTTGTGCCAGGAGCTGAGACCATATCTAGAGTACCTTACAAGATGACCACACATGAGCTCATTGAGCTCAAGATTCAGTTAGAAGAGCTCTTGGAGAAAGGGCATATTCGACCTAGTGTATCACCTTGGGGTGCACCAATGATTTTTGTGAAGAAGAAGGATGGATCACTTAGGTTGTGCATTGATTATTGACAATTGAATAAAGTAACAATTAAGAACTGATACCCACTCCCCAGGATCAATGATTTATTTGATCAGTTGTAGGGTGCCCGAGTATTCTCAAAGATAGATCTAAAGTCAAGGTACCATCAGTTGCGGATAGTGGAGAGTGATATCCACAATACTATTTTCCGTATGAGGTATGGTCACTATGAGTTCACAGTAGTGCTATTTGGCCTCACAAATGCTTCAGTTGTGTTCATGAGCCTCATGAACGGTGTATTTCATACATTCTTGGATAAGTTTTTGGTAGGGTTCCTTGATGACATTTTGATATATTCTTGCGATTAGGAGGAGCATGAGGAGCATTTGAGATAGGTTTTGTAGCACTTCAGAGAGAATCGATTATATGGAAGCTTTTCAAAGTGTCCTTTCTTTAGACCCAAGATTCATTATCTTGGTCATGTTATATCCAGTGACGGGATCTCCGTAGACCCATCAAATATTAGAGCCATTATGGATTGGCCAGCACCCACTAGGGTCACTGAGGTTAGAAGTTTTATGGGCTTAGCAGGTTGTTAAAGACACTTTGTGGCAGGATTTTCTAGGGTAGCTCATCCCATCACTTCCCTTCAGAGAAAGGGGAAGAAGTATGAGTGGACAGAGAAGTGTGAGAGATCTTTCCAAGAGCTCAAGAGAGCCATCACTAGTGCATCGATCTTAGCAGTGCCAGATCCTTCAGTGGACTTTGTTGTATGCATTGATGCTTCATTAGATGGTTTGGGAGTAGTCCTTATGTAGGATGGTCATCCTATAGCTTTTGAGTCTAGGAAGTTAAAGACTCATGAGCTTAATTACCCTACTCATGACCTAGAGCTTGCAGTGATGGTTCATTCTTTAGTGAGGTGGTGGCACTTTCTTCTAGGTCATCGATTTAAGCTTCATTCAGATCACCAGAGCCTATAGTATATCTTTACATAGTCTAATCTTATTGCTAGGAAGAGGAGATGGATGGAGTTCTTATGTGAGTATGATTTTTATATTCATTAAATCAAGGGGAATGAGAATATAGTTGCAGATGCCTTGATTAGGAGGCAACATGAGCTCTCATCTATGACTTCTAGTACAAATTTGAGGGAGTGCATTTTGCATCACTTTTCAGAGGATGGGTTATATGTAGAGGTTTGTCAGTTTATCCATTCTCAAAGACCTCTTGAGGGGAGATTCAAAGAATATTCATGTACTAGAGTCTGATGGACTACTTCATCATAGGGGACACATCTATGTACCTTCTACAGGTGACTTGCAAGAGTTTATTATGCTTGAGGCTCACATAGCACCTTATGCAGCTCATCCAGGAGTTAATAAGTTGCATGCTAATTTGAGACAGTTGTATCATTGGTCATGCATGAGATTGCAGATTGCCAGCATAGTTGCTAGATGCCTAGAGTGTTAGAGGGGGAAGGCAGAGCACAGTCATCCAAGTGGGCTCTTGCAGCCACTTGAGATACCAGAGTGGAAGTGGGATACTATCTCCATGGACTTTATTGTTGGTCTTCCTATGTCCTCTCATCGTCATGATGCCATCATGGTGATAGTAGACACATTGACCAAAGTTTCCCACTTCTCACCCATTCATACCACATTCACAGTGCCAGTAGTGGCACGGGTGTTCTTGCGGGACATTTTCAGATTGCATGGCATTCCTTGTAAGATCATCTTTGATAGGGAATCACTTTTTACATCCTCCTTTTGGAGAGAGCTTCAGGCAGCATTGGGAACTAGGCTCAATTTTAGTACAGCATACCACCCTTAGACAGATGGATAGACATAGAGGGTTAATTAGGTTTTAGAGGACATGTTGCGCATGTATGTGATGGACCATCAGGTCAAGTGGGAGGAGTACCTTCATCTAGTTGATTTTTCCTATAATAATGGGCATCATTCCTCTATAGGTATGCCACCATATCATGCCTTGTACGGTAGACCATGCAAGACACCATTGAGCTAGGACAAGATTGAGGATAGAGTATCTATTAGACCTCGGTTGGTTAGAGATATGGAGCAGCAGGTGGTTTTCATTAGACAATGTCTTAGAGAGGCTCAGGATAGAAAGAATAAGTATGTAGATGTGAAGAGAGTTGATTGAGAGTACATGGTTAGAGATAGAGTTTTCCTGAGAGTGCATCCACATAGGAGTCCAATTCATTTTGGAAAGGGCTCTAAGTTAGTGCCTCGATTTGTTGGAACTTTCAAGATCTTGTAGAGGATAGGACTAGTTTCCTACCATCTAGTTTTTCCACCTTGCCTGTCATGCATCCATGATGTGTTTCATCTATCTATGTTACATAAATATAATTATGATGAGTATCACATTATAGATTGGGATGCCTTGCAGTTGGAGTCGATGGATAGCTAGCCTTAGAGCCCATTCAAATTTCAGCCCGACGGACCCTAGCACTTTGAGGCAGAGAGTTGGACCAGGTTAGGGTCCAGTGGGATTGTTATGATGAGGTCATGGCTTTGTGGGAGGATGTAGAACAGATGAGATCATAGTACCCATATATTTTTTATGAACTCCAAGAGGAAGTTCATGCCTAGAGGGCAAGGATGTGAGGCCTCACCCCAAACCATCATAGAACTATTGACACTTTCACATTTTGAAACTTCATGATTTGATACTTTGATACACTTTTTGATTATTCTGACAGAGACTCATGACATTATGTTTAATGATGATGATTATATTCAGTGGATTACATTTTGATGTGGATTAGGACCTAGGACATAATGTTGATTTTGGTTATACATGCTTAGATATGTGACTTGATGAGAAAGACTTAATCATGATTAGATGTGATTATTTTATGGATTATGTTCTACGTTAGGAAGTAGCATGGATATTATGTCATGATGATTATGAAGATACTATGTTTAAACATTACTAATTAGAAATTGAATTCTGCATATTGATTAATGTTGCTAATTATGAGTTATATATATATATATATATATATATATATATATATATATATATATATATATATTTACATGTGATTTTATTACCTTGGACTATTGATGCTCAATTTTAGTGTGCAGGAAAGAAAACCATTGAATTATTCAGAGAATCAGGACTAAACACATGTGAATTGAGTAAGCCAAGGTTTAATCTAATAAGGGATTGAAACCTTGTTTTAATGTGATCTTTTTTGTAAACATAATTTGGAATGTGTGTTAATAGTTTGAATTCATGTTGTTAATTGGACATGTCATTGTGAATGTTATGTGTATTTTATGGTGTCACTTGACACTTGTTTTGTACATGTGGATGGTGACATGTCAAATTAGGGTTGGGAAAGAATCATCTAACGTTATAGGGTATTATATTAATTCTACTTGCATGTAGATGTCTTGTAAGGATTACATCAAGTTGGAACTCGGATTTGAACTTTAGAGGTACTTTAGAGGGGTCAGAAGTGACCCTAGAGTGCATTTATGGCCAAAATTAGCTAACCCTAGGGGGTACCTTGGGTTGGGGGCTAGTTTTTACCTATGGGGAAGTCTAGATCACCATTATGGCCCTCTAAAAAGGCTACTTTTCAAAAGTGGCGAAAATGGAGATGGCCACATGCATCTAACTTGTCCCACACTCCTTACTAAACTCACAATTAAGAGGAGGGACAAGAGGTAAGACCAAAGGACTAGAGGGCATGTCTCATTAATTTCTAGGTCTTGAGTACACTTTGGAGATCTTTTTAGAGGGTTTGGAGAGACTTAGTGGGTGTGCACTTACTCTCTAATTTTAGAGACACTTAGGGTTGGAGAAAGGAAAAGTCAAGGGAGAAAAGATAAGGGCTCTTCTCAACTACCTTCTTTCCATTTTCTTGGACCAAGGTTGGTGAATTCTTGCCATGGAGAAATGCTCTTGCATTTTAGCTTTGTATATTGTTGTTTTGGATGAACATGTAAATCTTGTATGGTGTTCATATATGTAATCTTGTATTCGTTGTGTTGGGTTGGGATGCATTTGGGTTTGGAATAATTTTTGTTTCTTTGTTTTTGGGAGTGTTGTTCATGGGATTTGAAGGAATCATTCACCCTTTGGGAAGGGAAGTAGTGGCCTTGGGTGAAGGGGTTAGTTGGTCTCTCCATTGTAGTGAGAGTCTCTTCTCTTGGAGAAGAAGGAAAATTTCATGGGGTATGGGCTCCATGAAGCCATGTTGTAAATCTTGTATTTGAGAATGGAAATGATAAAAATTTGTATATGGAAGGAATGTCAATATAGCCTTGGAAAGGCATGGAAGACTCTTGTTTGGAATTTGTATTGGTATGGAATTCTCCTCCTTGGAAAATCCCACCTTCACCCTATTTCAATGGATTATAGAAATACATTTGTGAAGCCTTGGTTGGGAGTTAAATGTTGTTTTGTTCATATATGTATTTGTGAGCATTGTGTTGTGTATGTATCCATTTACCCTTGGTTCTCCAGGCTTAGGGGTGGTCTCCTTGAGACCATGGATGGGAGGTGAGCTCTCCATGGTGTATCCTCTTTATTTGCAGGTTTTTTTTTTGGAGCTAAGTTATTGTGGAAAAAGCTTTGGAAGAGTTTCATTTTGGTGTTTTGTGAAAGCAAAAATGTATTATGTTGTTGTTACTTTGATATCATTCCAAGACATGTAATTGTAATAATGTATTTGAGGACTCTTGAGTCATGAAAGAAAGGCCTTGAGTTCTCTTTGGATTAGTTCTTGTGAAGATATTGTGTATTTTCTCAATGATAAATCTATATGTATCCATGTTGAAAATGATAAAGAAGAAGAGTTATTGTAATTCATTATAGTTTCATTGTAATGATTTCATTTGAAGATTGCTTATTATGTGTATCTCTACATATGGAATACTACCCTAGGAATTATAGGGTTCTATTGGAGGTCAAGGGCTGGGAAGAACCTTTCCTTGGGGTCATCAAGGATGATATGCTTGCTATAGTCTTCAATTGTGACTGCCCTCACATTCATCATGGCATTAGAAGAGTCATTGGATTTGATATTCTTTCTCCTTCAAGCAGAAGAATTATTTATCTATCCTAGATTCTTTTTGTCTTCTTTTCTAATATGTTTGGTTTAATACAGTCTCCAACCCAACTAGAGCTTATAGCTAGCTGCTATTTCAAACCTATCTTTCTACAAAATAATAAGCTTCGAAAGCATATCACAAATATGATTTATGGGGTGGCGTTGCTCTATTGGGGGGACTATTTCATCACCATGCTCTATTAAGAGATCATGCAATTTTCATGGTTTACGAAAGAATTAAAAAAGTGTTGGAAAGGCAGACATTTTGTACTATTAAAATCTCCATTCAGCAATATGGGGGTTTTTTAACTAAAGAATGCATTAGCAACATTCATCAGGTGGTATTTGCTATGTTGGATTTGTTAGAGGTAGATTCCTCTTAACTACCCAGTTTTTCTCTGCAATCTCACCCTATTCCTGATTTGAACCTTGGCCTTGGCTCTGGCGATATCTTGTCAGCTCATATGGATACTTGAGTTTTCTTCAAATGGTACATTTTGGTCTCTGTGAATTTTTTGGTTGTTTATGCAGGTTTTGTTCAATCTTCTTTCAGCGAGTAGAAATTTTTTATTCCAGCCTGTTCACAGGAAGCTCTCCTACACAGACATCTTTTTCTCCCATGGATTTTGCTGGTTCATTGTATACTCATCGCTTTTAGTGGATGAGACTATTTGTAACTCTGGGCTGTAGACCTCAGGAGGTGTAAAATATGTAATATCTAAATCTAACTCTCTGTATCTATACACTGTTGTAACATGGATGCACTTTTGATGGAGCCTTCCTCACAGTGGTCTATCTCATTTTAGTTATTGTTTCATGATGGGGTCAAGAACGGAGTTTTTTCCCCTGGTTCTTTTCTCCAGGAGCCCCTTATTTTAGAACTAGTAGATATGTAAAAATGAAAATATTAATATAATATATATCAATTGGCACTGACACCTTGCTTCAAAAAAAAAATGATTTCATTTGAATGAAAATGTTAGTAGATATGAAAGGAATTATTTAAACACTCTCTCTCCCTCTTTCAATGCAAGTTTTCTTGATATTTAGTGGTAGTATTTTTGTTGAAAACAATAGACTCAAAAGGAAATGGGTAACTTAGTCATGTAAATGTTAGACAAGTTTAGCTTTGATCATTTGATCATTTCTTTTAGAAATTAATGTTTTAGTATTCAATCAATAACTAGATCTAATTCTATTACCTTTATCAAAATGAGACAAACAAGCAATAAACTATGTGTAGAGAAAGAAGAAAAAAAAAATGAGGAAACCTCTAAGAGAAAAAAAAAAAAAATTGCAAATTCAAAAAAAAAGAGAAATAGAGACCTACAGGTCTTTGGAATATGTATGGGAAAAATCCCATACATTTTCCAAAATCCATAGTCAATTAAAAATCATTTATGCCCACCACTTGGAAAGGAATAATAAATAAATAAATAAATAAAATAAGGTTATATTATCTCCCCACTCAATTTTGTTGGTGGGACCCACCTGGGTCGCCACCCCCAAAAGAGCCTTTAAGGCCTTCTCAAAAATATTATATTAAAAAAAGAAATAATAATAAACTAATCAAAATTTATATATAAAAAAAACCTTTTCAAAAAAGGGCATTACCTCTTTGAATGTCATACTTTTAATTAAGTTTCAAAAAATATATATATAAAAGAAAAAAATTACTTTTAATTAAGTTTCAAAAAATATATATATAAAAGAAAAAAATTAAAAGTTGATTGGGGGAGATGTGGTCCCCACACCCCCGCAGGTCCGCAGACCTACCGTGACAGGCCCCCTGCCATGGTAGGGTACCAACCTGCCATGACAGGTAGTACACCTTTCATGGCAGGCGATACCATTGCCACCGCAGGGTACCAGCCCTGCCACGACAGGGTGCAGGCCCTGCCCCGTCACTTCGGTGACGTTAAAAAAAAATTTAAAATATTTTTTTATTAACTTTTAAATTAGTTAATATTTAATGTTATTTAAAAGTATTAATTAAATATTATTTTTTTATTGTTAATGAATTTTGAATTTTATTATTTAATGTTATTTTAATTGTTATTAAATTTTTAATAAGTTAATTTATATTTAATTGCTTTCTTTAGTTTTTTAAAAAAATAATAATAATAATATGTATTCATATCAATTTATAGTTGATGATAAATTTATAATGTTAATTAGATTTTTTTTAAGGGGAACAGAAAAGGGGCATTCTTATTAATTGTAAATTGTGACTTTAGATATTTATACAATTCGTGCTTATCTACTAGCGAATAATAAGTGAAATCATTCCTTATAATTTGTTGGCCAATACTCTATGCAAGGTAATTATACATAACTATACCTAGTAAATTCAATATTAAATGACACCTTGTTTTAAGGCATTAATTACAAATTTATCACATCGATTTCCTCTCATGGTTAAGTTGTTATCACAGGGTTGCTATTTAATTTAGTAGAAATTGTTAAACCCAACCTTAATTAGGAGCTAATCATATAAGTCAATTTGTACAATAATGAAATTTATCTAATGGATTAGAATATGAAATCAGAAACAATTAATATGTCGTAAGAACTTAAGGAAGTTGCTCAACTTGTGTAAATAAAACTTAGTAACTCATTGGCATACCTTTTAGGACATTTGTGAATTTTATTTGTTTAGTTCTTAAATGACCCCTTTTCCCCACCCTAGCTAGTTCTCCTCCTTGATGTCAAGCGCACATATTTCCCTTGGTGTTATATAAACTCTATGGGCATGTTATGATCACATTCAAACCCTAGGAATGGGACACACCAATGTTGACCCTTGTAGCCTGGCATCACAATTGGCGAACTTAGTTAACCTATGCAATTTCCTTTATGTCTGTTACTTATCCTTCTCTTATGCCTTGAGCTATTATAATTTTAAAAAATTTGTTACATTTTTATGTGTAATATTTTGGTCATGACAACACCAAATCAGCTAACGTAGTAACCCGATCTCAAGCTCTAGTAACTCTCCAAGGACAAAACTTGGGTTCATCAAATGCCCAAAAGGTGCCATTTAATCTAGCTTCTGCATCTAAACAAAGGACTGCTTCCAAATCTTCTAATCCTAAAGAGTCCAAAGCAATACCATACAGCATCATCTAGCAACTGCAGCACACCAATGCTAAAATCTCTATATTTGAGTTGCTCTGAATCTATCCTACTCATCGAACTATCCTAGACAAAGCTCTGCTCAATTCCAATGTTCCAGATAATCTTGATCTTGATCGGTTCCAAACCATGGTTGGCCATCTAACTTTGCCTCAATACATGTGTGTTTTAGAGGAAGATGATAACTCCCTAAGTCATCCGCATAACTAGCCCTTGCACATTGAAGTCCTAATTGAAAAGCGTCATTTCAAGCATGTTCAGATAGATGGTGGAGCTAGTTTAAACATTTGTTCTTATAAATTGGTCACACAACTGGAGTTTCCAGAAGATGCTATTGATCCTAAAAATAAAATCACCATAAAAGCATATGATAAACAAGAGAGGTCCTCCAAAGGAGTCATTATGTTACCTATTAGGATAGGACCTGTTATCAAAGATATCACTTGCCAAGTGTTGGATCTCCCATTGGCTTATAACATTCTCTTAGGAAGGCCCTAGATCCATGAGATGCAAGCTATACATCCATGTATCACCAATGTGTCAAATTTCCCTATGATGAAGTAGAGGTCACTATACCTACAGATATGTCAGCATCTTGAAACACTCTGAAGGAGAGCGTAGATAAACTTGTCCTACATAACAGAGAGTCTTTCCACCAAACAAGATGACATAACATCTACATCTAAAATGGAAGACCTATCAAAAAGAGTCAAGATCAAAGATATAGGCATGGGAGAGTTCACTATGGAACTGGTCCTATCTCTCACATCTATGTTGCTTTCACCAAAATCATATGGACAACCTTCTAAGAAAGAAAGACCTTCAACTAAGGAACCCTAGGTTATCTTCAATGGGAGCTTTATCAAAGAACAATTATCCAAACAAGAATCTAACAAAGAAGAAGTTGTGCTTGCCTAGGTTATACAAAGATGAGTCCCAATCACAAACAGTTCAAAAGTGTGACTCTAAATCACCCTAAAGTTCCTTCAAAATCATATGGACCAGGACATAAACTAATGTCTAAAATGGGATACATGGGAAAATGACCTCTAAGAACACAAGGAAAATGTCTCATCACACCCATTGAACACTGTTTCTGGACAAACAAAGATACAATAGGTATATGTTATCAGAAGAAACATTTCCATCTCAGTGGAAACTCTTCTCATGTCATAAAATAGATAGAGCCAGGAATGGATAACCATGAAGAGAGGAAACACACCAACAAGACAGTGATGAATCATATACAACAGATGTGTCTCCCTATGAATGCATTCCTCAAAACATCTTAGACCCTTCTTAAGGAGGAAAAGAAACCTAAAGAAAAGGTTAATGTAGTAGATAAACAAGAACCTACTACTACAAAAGAGCACATAGATCTAGAAGAAATAGAGACATCCCCTCACTATAGTTGAACATATGGACACCCTGATGATTCTGACATAGATTCCCATGAATATGAGTTTCATTCAGACTCTGAAGGTAACCCTTCTTGGGGAATTTGTCCAGAATTTACACATGTTCTTGATTTTCCCAAGGATCTAGATGAAGAATCAAATGACTTTGAATGGGGAAATGTTCCAGAGAAGATGAACTTTCACAAAAAAATACATAGATGTCATTCACCGATATGCACCTACGCCTGATGTGAGTCTAGAATGAAATGATGAACCTCGTGAGTGTGATTCACTTGTTACTAACGTTGGATCTAACTATGATGTTAGACACCTAATGAACTAAATATCTGAGTCGTAATATCACCTTTGAATTTCAAGATTCAGATCATGACTAATGATGACAATTTGTATGAGTGAATACTATCAGCCAATCCTTTCCTATGCTTACTATCCAACATCCCTGAACTCATAGACCAGACATCCAATGATCCTAGCCAAGACATCCATACTTTCTCGACAGACTATTCTCCTCGCATGTTACCTCAATATAGTGGAACCCATGATGACTTCCATCAATGAACCCTAGAGTTAGCATGACAGAGTCAGACATCAAATATCTTATTCAAAAGAATAAAAGCAAAAAGAAAGAGATTTTTGAGGGTGAAAACCACTATGTTAGCAGTCTCATAACCAAAAATAGTAAAACAAAAGGCATATCTGAAGGTGAAAACCTCTCTAAGGTGCCTAAGGATGATATTTTTGATTGTCCTTCCAAGTCATTTATAGGATAGATCTCTGGTATTGATAGAACCAACCCAACCCATTAATCTAGGTATAGCAGAGGAACCTCAGTTAATTCATGTAGCACAATCTCTATCTGAAGAAGAAAAACAAGCATTTACCGAATTCTTAATAGAGAAGAGATCAACTTCGCATGGAAATATTTAGATATGCCAGGGTTGGATCCTGATCTCATCATGCATCATCTTTCTGTAGCTCTAGGATTCAAACCTATTAAACAAAAGTTGTGTAAAATGCATCCTCATGTTGCACTCCTCATCAAAGCTGAGCTAGAGAAGTGCTAAAAGCTGGATTTATCTAAGTCATAGATTATGCAGAGTGGATCTCAAACATAATTCTTGTTTCAAAAACCAAAAAAATCTATCAGAGTATGCACAGATTTCATAGACATAAACAAAGCATGCCCTAAGGATGATTTTCCACTACCAAATATCGATATGATAGTGGACATCAATGCGAGCTTTAAAATGTACTCTTTAATTGATGGGTTTCTCTAGATATAACCAAATCAAAATAGCTCCAAAAGATCAAGAGAAGACAGCTTTCACCTGTGCATGGGGTGCTTTCTGCTGGAATGTAATGCCATTTAGTCTTAAGAACATCGGTGCTACATATCAATTGGTAATGACATCTATCTTTCACAATATGATGCATAAAAATGGAGTATATTGATGACACCCTTGGCTAAATCAATGAAATGATCTGAACATCCTAGCTGACTTAAGTACAATCCTAGATAGAATGGAAAAATTTAGTCACTAACTAAATCCTAAGAAATGTTCTTTTGGTGTCACTTCAGGGAAACTTTTAGGGTGCATTTTTTCAAAGAAAGGCATTGAAGTAGATCCAAAAAAATTCAAAGCAATGCAACCTCCTAAAAAACATTAGTAAAATGCACCACTCTGTAAGGGAGGATACAATCTATCAGGTGCTTCATCTCTCAAATAGTAGACATAATCACAATATTTTACTAGAACATTGCATAAAGGTGTGACTTGCAACTAGAATGAAGAATGTATGAAGAACTTAAATCACATCAAATAATATTTGGCAAATCTACCAATTCTCATTCCCCCTATTCAAGGGAAGTCATTAATATTGTATGTCTACACAATAGATACATCATTGGGGGCATTATTGGCACAACATGATGAGAATAAGGAGGAAAGAGCTATCTACTATATCAATAGAACCTTGGTAGCTTATGAAAAGAACTATTCCATGATAGAGAAAGCATGTCTAGCTGTGATCTTTGCATCACAAAAACTAAGACCCTACATGTTAGCTCATACAACACAACTAGTAGTAAAGATTGATCCATTAAAATACTTGTTAAGCAAAGTTGTCCTCATAGGTAGACTAGAAAAATGGGTGATGTTACTAAGAGAGTTTGACATTGAGTACATGAATGAAATACTATCAAAGGACAAGTCATTGCAGATCAACTAGAAAAAGCTCCAATGTTTGATGACCCAACCAATACAGATAGAATTTCTAGATTCCTCTATCATGCACCTATCTTCTAGAACATGGCACTTATTCTTTGACGGATCTTACACACAAAATGGATCTGGAACTGGTATATTATTCATAACACCTCAAGGTTACTCCATTCCTAAAGAATTCAAAGTCAAGTTCCCTTGCACCAACAACATAGCTGAATATGAAGCTTTGTTAAACAGAATGAAAATAGCAATCAAATGGAGAGTAATAGAACTACACATTCATGGAGGATCACAACTAGTCATACACCAAGTCAATGATGTGTATCAAATGAAACATGAAAAACTCAATTCCATACAAGAGCATGTAGATGATCTAAAGAAGTACTTCATTTTAGTCACATTTGAATAGATACCAAGAATGGAGAACAAGGTTGTAGATGTCGTGCTAATGCTATCATCTCTTCTACAATAGCTCGAACATGAGCTACACTACGAGTTCCTGGTGGAAGCACTATCACTTCCCTCCCTATGATTTCCTAGAAACTCGCATAATCTACACCATTGTTGGTTGTGATTCCTCCCGTTACCAACACATATACTCCTACCTTCAAGACCAAATTATTCCTGATTCCTTCAACCGACATGAAAAATGTTACCCTTATTTGAAACACATCGCAGTATGTCATCATGGTAATGGTCTATACAAACAAAGTCTAGATGGTACACTTCTTAGGTTTTTAGAACATGAAGAGTCTTAACACACATTAGAGGAAGTCCACAAAGGTATTTGTGGATCACATTCCAATGGTCTAACATTAGCTCAAAAACTCATTAGGATTGGGTACTATTTGGCCAAACATGGAAAAAGAGGCCTTGAAATATGCTAAGAGTTGTCAGGAAATGCCAGGTCCATGGTAACTTGATTCATGCACTAGGGAGAGATTTTATTCCCTTTACAACACAATGGCCTTTCCAAAAATGGGGATTCAATCTCATAGGGGCTATCTATCTACATTCCTCAAATGGTCACACCCATATAATCACAGCGATAGATTACTTCACAAAATGGATTGAAGCAGTTCCTTTGACACAAGCAACTGGCAAACAGATCTCAATGTTCATCCTGAACTATATAATTTGTCAGTATGGTATCCCACACTCCATCATCACATATAATGGAGGCCAATTTCAATAATAAGGGCCTAGAATCCTTATGCTCTAAATTTAATATTACTCAACATTGATCATCTATTTACTATCCTCAAGGGAATGGACAAGCTCAAGCATCTAATAAGAACTTATTGAAAATATTACATCATACAGTCAACAAAATAGGTAGAGACTGGCACTTGATGATAAATCCATCTCTTTGGGCTTACAGAACAAGTATTAGAATGCCCACTAGGGCTACTCCTTTCACTTTAGCATATGGGACTGGAGCAGTACTTCCTATAGAGGTTGAAATCCCATTACTCCAGAATCAAAATGCATGGTCTGGTAACTGATGATGATTACAGAGTGTCTAGGTTACAAGAACTTGAACTACTAGATGAGCACAAGCAAGTCATGTATGATCATCTCAGAGTCTATCAGAAAAGAATGTCACGAGGCTACAACAAGAAAGTTAGACACAAAGAATTTTAGGTTGGTGATCTAGTCTTGAGAGAGAACACTAAAAATCAATCCCATCGAAAATTCAAGGAGAAGTTTGAACCAACTGGCTGGGTCCCTTTGTTATCACTGCTACTTTTGGCAAATCATAAAAATGTCCTGAAAAAATCATAAAATTTGGAAAAAGTCCTAAAAAAAGGGTCATCTTGGTGAAAACCTAGCAATAGGTGCCCTTGGTGATTCAACAAAAAAATTAAAAAAATGGAAAAATACAAAAAAAAAATTGAAAAAGATAAAAAATACAAAAAAAAAAAAGAAAAAGAAAAAGTGCCTTGGTGAAAACCTGGTAAAACAAGCACCTTGGTAGAAAAAATATAATCTCTACCAAGATGGTGAAAATCTGGCAAACAGGTGCCACTTGTATCAAAATGTCTTATCTATCAATGCAATCTTGGTATTTCCTAGCTTTCTATCTGCTTTAGTTTGTACATATCTTGCAATTCAATAAAGTTGATCTGTGCACCCCAGCCAGTAAAAGCATCTGCATCCTATCAAAGTTTCAAGTTAGGGGCAACCAATGTCATATCTTGTGGTCCTCAATGTCTTCAGATGAGTCATCTCCAGTCAAAGTCCTTCAAAGTTATATCTAAGTCAATTTGTCTGTCTCCCTACCATAAAAGGATTTTTCACCTAACAATACTACACCAAACTACAACGACAAACAAAAACAAATCTTTGCGACATGCTTTAATCTTCTTATATGCTAGCTGATTCACATTGAGATTTTTGCATATTTTTTCCTTTAGAGCTCATCAATGATGTCCTTTAAAGGATTTAGAGAGTGATGACTGGGGGCATAATCTTTTATTTGTCTTCTATTTGTAAGTGAAAATCTAATAAATTGGAAATTATGGATTGAATTGGTGTCCACTATAAGTGTCTCCATCATGATTGATGGCCATGTGTACCTCGACCATTGATACATGGATCCTTTAGGGAAGTTGGATCTAACTTTGTCTTTTTTGAATGATTTCTTACTCCTACTGAGAAACATGATACTACCCAAGGATGTGAATGATAAAGGGTCACTGCAGGTAATTCACATTGGAATTAGAATGATCTCTAAACTACTTAGTGTGCTTGTATGCAAAGGCATATTCACGTCATCACAGTTTTTATGCTCTGATGCTTATACAAATTACTAAATAAAAAGGACATGATATTCAGGTCATCCTATCTTTTGTGCCTTGATGCTTATATATAATTCGATAATCTGACTAAACATCAATATTCATATTTTCATGGTTGTCTAAACCAGTGAACATTGTATCAACATCTGGTGTTACCTAAAAATATTCAGTTATGATAAAGATCGACAAATGATTAGTGACTAAGTTCTAAGTTTGCATTTCATTTGCATTTTGCATTCTACATGGTTACATCTTTCTCATAATTTGGATTTAGCATAATGTTTGATTATTCTCCAAATTGTGCTAAAACACATCACAGAAACTGAGTGTCACGTTAAGGTCCCTACATCTAAACAGCAAGCAGTCGTTGTTATGGGTTACACATCCTTTTTGACAAAGTCTAAGTAGTTGCACTCTTCATGTACCTACAAAAAATATCATGTGAATCACTGCATAACATCTCATTTTCATAAAAATTCATATATCCATTACATACATGTGCATCCATCCAACATAAATAATAAACATACATTTGCATTTTCATCTACCATTTATCATTGCATTTTACATAGCATATTCATACATTCAAGAGTGAAAAGAAAAGCATTTCATACATTTGCATCACATGATAATACATCATAAATCAAAATGACAGGTGCAATGACATCAAAACCACCAAAACTATATCTTATATATATATATATATATATTATATATGTATATATATATATATATATATGTATATATATATATATATATGTATATATATATATATATATATATATGTATATATATATATATTATATATATGTATATATATATGTATATATATGTTATATATATGTATATATATATATATATATAATATATAATACATATATATACATAATATATACTT